>VBSM01001118.1:15464858-15519927 GCA_008086735.1 Cheirogaleus medius | reverse complement strand
TATATGTAACCATAATATTTGTACCCCCATAATATGCTGAAATAAAATAAAATAAAATTCTTAATTTGAGTCTTCTGTCTTGTTTTCTGCATCAGTCTTGCTAAAGGTTTGTCAATTTCATTGATCTCTTTGAAGAATCAACTTCTGGTTTCACTGATTTTTTTTTCCTATTTTTTTCTATTTTCTATTTCACTATCTCTACTTCAATCTTTATTCTTTCCCTCCTCTGCTAGCTTTTTTGTATTATGCTCCTTTTTTTGGTAGCTTATTAAAGTAGAAGGTTAGGTTATTTATTTGATTTCTTTATTTTTTAAAAAATAGGCATTTACAGATGTAATTCTTCCTCTTGGCATTGCTTTGATCACATCTCCCAATCTATGATATATTGTGTTTGTTTTTTCATCTCAAAATATTTTCTAATATTTTTGCCTGATTTCTTCTTTGACCCTTTTATTTATCAGTATGCTGTTTAATTTTCATGGATTTGTGAATTCCCCATTTTTCTTCTGATATTGATTTACATTATCATTCCATTCTGGTTGAGGAACATACATTTGTATGATTTCAATCCTTTAACATTTTTTCTATTTTTTTTCAGTCTAACATATGGTCTGGCCTATAGAATGTTCCATGTGCACTTGTGAAGAATATATTTTCTGCCATTATTGGTTAGAGTGTCATATAGATGTCTATTAAGAATAGTTGGTTTATAAAATCATAAAAGCCTTATCTTCTTGGTGATCTTCATCCTAGTTGTTCTGCCCATTATTGAAAATAGGCTATAGGGGTCTCCAGCTTTATTTTTGACTATTGCTCCATTCAATCACACCAGCTTTTGCTTCATGTATTTTGTGACTCTGTTGTTAGGTACATATATGCTTAAAATCATTACCTTGTCTTGATGGATTGATACTTTTATCATTATAAATGTCCTTTGTCTTTGGTAACAATTTTTGTCTTAAAGTCTATTTTATTTGATATTATAACTCTCTTTTGGTTACTGTTTGCATAGTACATTTTCCCAGCTTTTCACTATCAACCTATTTATGTCTTTGAACCTAAAGTGTGACTTTTATAGATAGCATATATTTGAATCGTGATCTTTTTTTATCCATTCTTCAAATGTCTGCATTTAAGTTTAATCCATTTCAATTTAATGTAACTATTGTTAAGATAGAATTTACATATGCCACTTTGCTATTTATTTTCTATGTTTTATGTCATTTTGATTCTTCTATTTTTCCATTGATGGTTTATTTTGTGTTAAGTAGGAATTTTCATAACATACTATTTTAATTCTATTGTCATTTATTTCACTATTTTAAAGGTACTTTCTTAGTTATTGTTCTGGGGATTATAATTAACATCTTAACAATGTATTTCTGATTAACATCACCTTAATTTCAGTAGTGTATAAAAATTTCACTCTTATATAACTTCATTCCCTCCCCATTTTTTACGCTGTTATTGTCATTCAAATTATACTTTTATACTGTATACTCATCAACACAGATTTGTAATTATAGCTTTATGCAATTGTCTTTTAAATCAGATAGCATAAAAAGAGTAACAAATAAAAATATATTAAATTGTTAAATTTAAATTGTTTTTATATTTATCTATGTGGTTACCTTTATCAATGTTCTTTATGTCTTCATGTAAAATTGAGTTACTCTCTTGTTTCCTTTCATTTCAACCTGAAGGACTCCCTTCAATATCTCTTTTTTTAAGGAAAGAAATAAATTTTGTTGTCTATGTTTGAGGTTTACAGCATGATGTTATGGGATATACATAGATAGTGAAATGCTTATTACAGTGAAGCAAATTAATATATCTATCATCTCACATAGTTACTTTTTTATAACAAGAGCAGCTAAAATCTACTTATTTAACAAAAATCCCAAATACAATACAATTTTAAACTATATTCCTTATGTAGTACATTAGATCTTATTCATCCTACATATCTGATACTTTGTATCCTTTGACCTACATCTTCTCATTTCTTCCCCTATCCCCATAACTGCTGCTTTATTCTCTATCTCTGTATATTTAGCTTTCTTTAAAAAAATAAAGTTTCCATATGTAGGTGAAATCATATAATATTTTTCTTTCTGTCTCTGGCTTATTGCACTTAGTCTAATGTCTCAATGTCCATCCATGTTGTGAAAAATGGCAGAACCTCCCTTTTTAATGCTGAATAATATACGCGCGCGTGTGTGCATGTGTGTGTGTGTATGTGCATGTGCACACATGTGTCTGACTTTTTTTTATCCATTTATCTGTTGACAAGTCTGTTAGTGAGGAATTCTTTCAGTTTTAAGAAGTCTGGGAATGTCTTAACATCTTCTTTAATTTTGAAGGATAGTTTTACTGGATAAAGAATTCTTGGTTGCAAATCCTTTTCTTTTAGCTCTTTAAATATGTCCACCGTCTTCTAACTTTTATGGTTTCTGATGAGAAGTCAGCTATTAATATTATTAAGGCCCCATTGTATGTAATGAATCTCTTTTCCCTTGCTGTTTTCAATATTCTCTCTCTGTCTTTCAACACTTTGTTTATAATGTTCTTAGATGTGGATCTCTTTGTATTTATATTATTTGAAATATCTTGAGTTCTTGGAAGTATAGATTGATGTTTTAATCAAATTTGGGACATTTTTGGTCTTTATTTCTTCAAATATTCTTTCCAGTTATTTTTTTGGTCTCCATTTGGGACTCCTATTGTGTATTTGTTGCTGTGCTTGATGGTGTCCCACGGGTCTATGATGCTCTATTCATTTTCCTTCATCCTCTTTTCTTTCTATTTCTCAGACCACATAGTCTCAATTGATCTATCTTCAAGGTTATTGATGCTTTCTTCTGCCTGCTCAAATCTCCTTCTGAAAAATTCTAATTTTAGTTATTGTCTCGTCAACTCCAGAATTTCTATTTGTTTTATTTTTTAATAGTTTCTATCTCTTTATTGATAGTTTCTATTTGCTAAGACATCATTCTTACACATTTTTAGAGATGGCTTCTTTAGTTCTTTGGACATATTTAAAATATCTGATTTAAAGCCTTTGTCTAGTATGTCTAATGTCTGGACTTCTTCAGGGACAGTGTTTATTAACTTTGTTGTTATGGGCCATATTTTCTTGTTTCTTTGTATGTCTTGTATTTTTTTTGTTGTTGTTGAAAATTGAACATCTTAAGTAACATAGCATGACAAGTCTGAAAATCATATTCTTCCTCTTCCTTAGGATTTGTTGTTGCTGTTATTATTTTCGGTGAGTTTTCTGAACTAATTCTTTACTGTGTGCATTCTTTGTCATGTGGGGTCACTGAAATCTCTGCTTGTACAGTTTACTGGTCTGCTATTATTGAACAGAGATTTTCTTAAATGCCTGGAGCCAATTTTTTTTGCCACAGAACTCAGTGTGTATGTGTTGGAGCATGCATTCAACACTCAGCTAGGCAGATCACAACCTGTCTAGCTTTCACTTCCTATTTGCACAGAGCTTCAATTTAGTCAGAGATGAGAGCTTAGGGCTTTCTCAGGTCTTTCCTTAGCATGTACATAGCCCTAGGCATGCACACAGCCCCACATATGTGTGTGGCTTTCTATATTCCCATAAATGTTATGAGTTTTCAAAGCTCCCTATGGACATCTCATTCTCCAGTTTTTACTTTTAAGCTTTTTGGTTAACCTGCTATTTATTCCATCTGTTGTTCACTGCCTCAGTCACGATGTTTTCTGTTCTTAGTTTTAGCCATTTTTTCTTGAATAAATACTTTCCAGATTGATGAAAATCTTTGGTTAATTTTCAGAGTCCTGGCCAGGCACCGTGGCTCATGCCTGTAACCCTAGCACTCTGGGAGGCAGGAGGATCACTTGAGGTCAGGAGTTTGAGACCAGCCTGAGCAAGAGTGAGACCTTATCTCTATTAAAAACAGAAAAATTAGCCAGGCATGGTTTTGCATTCCTGTAGTCCCAGCTACTTGGGAGGCTGAAGCAGGAGGACTGCTTGAGCCCAGGAGTTTGAGGTTGCTGTGAGCTATGATGACGCCACTGCACTCTACCCAGGGCAACAGAGCAAGACTCTGTCTCAAAAAAAAATTTTTTTTTCAGAGTCCTGAAAAATTCATTCTGACCGTTTTCCTCAATGTTCTCACTGCTGTTATGAAGGGAAAGATTTTTGGACATATTCACTTTACCTTCCCTGTGGTCTTGGAAGTTTGAACAGCCAATGAGACATCCTCCATATAAGATTTTGCAGCATAGTAGAACAGCTGGGTAATCATGTAACCATGGTGATGGTTGTCATAATGAGAAACTCACAAAAATCCAAAGGCTTCAAGCCTGTGATCACCATGGGAGGGGTCAGCAATGTGTTCTTCCCAGAATACTGGAATTCCCTGATAACTATATGTCAGTGTGAATGATGATGTGGTAATTCTTTACCTTAGAGAGAGTAAAGAAATTGGTATTTTTCGTAAGTGAAATAATGAAGGCACCTGGAAGTTGTGGCTTTCTCCTAATCCTGCACATCAGAAGAAAAGCTGGAATTAGCTCCTGGTACTTTTGGGCTCTGGTTTGGCAGAATGTTCACTCACGGTTCTAAAACTGGGGATTGTTGTTTAGTAAGGAATAGAAGGGGTTTGCTGTATGAACAAGAAGCCTTTGTTGTGACTTCAGTGTATCTGAGGATTCTCTTAAACACACAGAGAGCATAATGCTTGTTTTAAGAATAAAATAAACAAAACACCTTTGAACCATGATATTTTGAAGTTTGTGGTCACCAATAGCATAATAACCAATAGGTCTGACAAAGGATTTCTTCATGAAACCCACTTCAAGTAATCAAAGATTAAACTTGTGTCCACTGTTGGGGTGCAGGGAAAACTTCCCCTTTGCCTTTGGAAGTTTCTCTGAAAAATCAACTCAATAAAGCAGATTAGTAAGAAAAAAGTTATCAAATTTATTTTAACATGTATACACGGAAACCCTCAGAAAATGAAAATTCAACTCCCCAGCAGGGTTCAGAAGAGTCTGTGCCTTTCTGATTATGGGATGGGGAAAAGAGGAATTCTGTCCAGGGGCAATAAAGGATTACAGGGGAGGACAATGAATGGGAAACAAAGATTAACTGGTAAATGGTTCCCTTTGAATTTAATGAGTGTGAGAAATGGGACATTATCTTCTTCTTTTTTTAAAAAATTTTCTATAGTTACATTTACAGGGCAGTGTAACCTCAAACTCCTGGGCTCCATTCACTGGCTGGCGCGGTGGCTCACGCCTGTAATCCTAGCAGTCTCAGAGGCCGAGGCAGGAGGATTGCTTGAGGTCAGGAGTTCGAGACCAGCCTGAGCAAGAGTGAGACCCCATCTCTACTAAAAATAGAAAAGTTAGTCTCTACTAAAAAAACCAGAAAAATTAGCAGGGCAACATGGCATGCACCTGTAGTCCCAGCTACTCAGGAGGCTGAGGCAGGAGGATCACTTGAGCCCAGGAGTTTGAGGTTGCAGGGAGCTATGATGACACCACTGCATTCTACCCAGGGTGACAGAGCAAGACTCTGTCTCAAAAAAAAAAAGTATTTTTAGGTGTGGTTATATTCCTGATCTTATTAGGAGGGAAACAATTGTCCTATTAGGTGTGTCTGGATCTCAGGCAGATAAAAAAAACTTCAGTGATGTTAGGGGAGTTGATGGTGGTGGTTGGGGGGAAAGTCATAGAGACCTTGAGGCTTTTCAGTCTTTCCAGCATGTCAAAATGCCATATGTTGGGGTAAAAAATATTTCTAATTTCCTTTACAACCAAAGATTTTATTAAAACTAATAAAATGTGGATGATTTAAAAACAAAAAGTGCAATCTGTTTGATTAAAAATAACTGTCTCAGTTTGATTTATTTTCTTTACTAACAGTAAGTTTGATGCATAGACCATTGTATGGCTTTTCCACTCTGAATGGCACCCTGGTTCTTTTAAGGACAGACATAATCAAGTTCTATAATCTTCCACTCCTTGCCTGGGAGATTCATACCTATGGATAGGAAATCTTATCCATAGGATATAAGAAGGCTTTGAAGGTGAGTGCTGCACTCATACAAGAAATTCCCTGGAACACCAAGATGGGATGGAAATACAACCTACAGAGGGTCCCTTCTGCTTTCCTCTCCCACCCTTCACTGTTTATTGTCTGAACACAGTTTCCTTCCCTCCTCCAATTCCAAACCCATTCACACCCATTCAAATCTTCTCCAGTAGCCATTCAATGCTTCAGGAAAATGGCAAGTAACTTTTGGTAAGACAGTTGAATACTGCAGTAATCACTGCTGTAGACAAGATCTATCAATGGATGCTGAAATTAGTGGGTGAAATTTTGAGGAGAAAGAAAATTCGCACTGTTTCAAAAACTCTATCCCAAAATATTAATTCCAAGTGATCAAGGTTAACATCACCAGCAATAAGACGTACTGACGTCACAAATGCTGTGGTGTGGGGCACTGAGAAGGACATGGCACGGTTTCATAGCCAAAAACACATAACCTCATGCAAATCATGAGAACAGATCAGACAAACTTAAATTGACGGGCATTTTGTGAAGTAAACTATCGGTATTCTTCAAAAGTGTCAAGCTCATGAAAGACAAGGAAGGACTGAAGAATTGTCACAGATTGGAGGAGAGTAAGGAGAAACAGTATCTAAATGCAATGTGGGATCCTCCATATGCGATACCGGAGTAGAAAAAGGACATCAGAAGAAGAAATGATGAAACTTGAATGAGGTCTGTAGTTTAGCTAGTAGTATATGCTTATTTTAATAGTTCTCATTATCTTTCGATACATACCCAAGATGATAACATTAGGAGGAAACCCATGAGGGATCTACTGGAACTCTGTACTAGTTGCACAACTTTCTATAAGTCTAAAATTAACTCAAAAATAAAAAGTTAAACAAAAATTGTTATACCCAATCTTTAACATCTAATTTTTTTATTCCTTTAATAATTTTTATTTTCATTCCTTTAATAATTTTTGTCATTTTACTCAAAAATTTGATATTTTTGGACATGATATTTTAATGAGAATATGACTAATGCAGACTATGATAGGACCACTTTGAAAAAATAAAAGGAATATACCATGGTATTCTCAAATTCTCATGATACTTTTTCAGAGTTTAAGTTATACTTTGTTTTGTGTTTAAAGTGCACTGGTATTGTTATCAAACTAACAATTTACAATAGATGTGGGATTGAACTTAGAAATTTTTCTTTTGAATATTATGTGGAATGTAGTTGCTATTCACAGCTAAATGTTTGATGCTATAGCTGAATTCCTATTCCTTAGGGACTTTGGAATTTATTGCTTGTAGATTACTTTAAATACTTAAACATTGGGAATTTGGTATTGTTAGTTTTCCATATTTAACCACTTCGGTACCTCGCTCACCGGCCGCAAAACCTTGTCCACAGCCGGCACTCATAGTACCCATGATAGTGTGTGCTGTGCATTGACGACAAATCCGTTTTGCTCTTGTGTGATAAGGAAAGCTTTAAAGCACTGAAAGCTTGTTTTACTTTACAGGCAGCTTTACTTGTAATGTAAATCAGAATAAGTAACATATACATATATGTTTTCATTATGTTATTTTTAAATGTTCACAATTTTATTTTGATAAATGAAAAATTAGAAAAGTCATATCATGGCTGTCGGCTAAAGTCACTGTGCGCGTTCATCTGTGGCTGTCGACTGTAGTCGACGCTGCTACCGAAGTGGTTAAGAAATGTTTAAAAGCAAGTGAGACATGGAAAATTGAAAAAACAAAATGATCTTGAACCTTATAACTTACAGTTAGCCATAAATATGGGTAGTTATGAAGTCCTAGTCATCTTGTCTATGAGGAAGTATCGGCCAAATCCATGCTTTTCCATCTTTAATGTGCATAGGAATCTTCTGTGGATTTTGTTAAAACGCAAAGTCTGTGATGGGGTTGTGCATTTCTAACAAACTCCCAGGTGATGCCATTTACTGCTGGTCCTTGCTGGTTCAGGGACAATATTTTGCATAGCAAGAACTTAAATGACTGGGAAAAAGAATGCTACCAATGAGTCCTGTCTACCTCAGTCATAAGGGACTTAATTTTAAACAAGTGAAATATTTAAGTACCTAAAGGCAGTACGGCTTGATGATAAAACTTGAGAAAATATCGCCAATGAAACAAACTCCAGAGACAGGACGTGCTGCAAGAGACACACCATTCATCTTAGTGTCAGCTATTGCTTGAGTGGAAACGTGGAAAGAAAAGAGACTGGATTCAGTCACAGATTAAGCTGAGCCAGTGGAGGACAGGTAGGGGCCACATTTTAGGGCTACAGAGATCCCGCAGGAGGATGTTTGCCACTGCCGCCAGGGGGCGCACAACCATAGCTTTTCCAGGAGAACAGCATCAGGACTGAGTCACTGGGCTGGTCACCTGCTGGTTAAAATGAGGAAAAGGGATGGATACAGAGTGGGGCCATCCCACTGTCCTCTAGTCTCTCTGGTGACCGGTGACCGGGACTTGGCAATGGATCGTGCGTTTACAACGTTTAGGTTGTTACACTTAACAGCTGAGCTGGGCTGGAATTGAAGTGGATTCTGCAGTCGGATTTCAGGCCTTGGGCAAGAGGGGTTTGCTGTGATTATCTCCATGACGATGACTAGGGCTGTCTAAAGAGCAAAAGGCCATCTCTTTCCTTTGAATGTTTGCATTTTCAAAATGCTTCACTGATGCAGAACGTCCTTCTGAGGAAGGGTTGTCATCGTCTTTCTAATTATCAGTGGGGAAACTGAGGCCCAGGGAAGACATGGACTACTGCACCTTAGATCTGGGGCCAAGTTAGAATCAGGAGTCCAGCTTCTCCCTCTAGCCAGCCAAGGCCGACCACCTGGGTGGGCGGCTCCTCCCCTGCCAGCTCAGGGCTCCTGAGAGAGCAGCCACAGGGCACAGGACGCCAGCCAAGGCTGGGAGGAAAGGCTTCAAGGAGGGCAGGCCTGGAGGCCGACCTAGCCCTTTGCTCAATCCTGCCAAAGTCAAACCATGTCAATTCCTTTAACTTAAGTCAACTTGTCTTAACTGCTTACACATGAACAGATTCTTTTAATTTTTCTTTATTTTTCTTAAATTAAAAAAGAGGACATACTGATGGAAGAAAAATAATTTTAAAGCTATAGAACAGTATAAAATAAAAAGTGAAAGTCCCTCTTCATTCACTGATCCCCACCCCAGATCCTGAAATCCCACCTCCAGAAGTAATCATACATATACATACAGAGAAAGGGAAAGAGAGAGCCATACACAGATGATTTTGCTTAACTTTACAAAAATGGGATTATATCATTCATATTGTAGCTTTTCTTTTTCGCTTAAGATGTACTGTATTATATCATGGCCTATAGGACTGAGGTTTTGAAATTTAACAATGATATGACATTTCATAGATCTATTGTCTTGATTAAAAACATGGGATTCTTAAGTGTGATATTTGTATATTAACAAAAATAAGCCCCCAGGCTCCCCCCCCTGCAGGCTCCTCTGCATTTTGTCTGCCCAAGTTTATAGGGGCAAAATCAAATTAGTAGCATTTACTTATTTTCTTTCTGAAGGATCCTGATAGAATGAGCAAGTTGCTCAAATTGTGAATATTTAATTTTTGTCCTCTGAAGATTTAAAATTTTAATCTCTCTATTATTTCCACAGTTCTGAATTATGTATTATGTTTCACAGGAGTCATTTTTTTTCTTTTACTAATACTCATGTGAAACAGGAGATAGATACAGATGTAGCTAACAGGGGTGTTTGCATATTCTCTGCCTTTATTTCTTCCCAACATTCAAAACAAGTCAATTAAAAGTATTCACAAATAGGAACTGGGTAATAAATACATTTTTCCCTTTTAGAGTTGCCCTCCAGGATTCGCCATATATGCCAAGCTGTCTCTTTCGCTAGAACAGCAGGTCTCAAACCTTCATACGAAAGAATCCCTGGGAGTTTGTAAAAATGCAGCTTGCCAGGCCTCCTGAATCCTGTTTCCTCGGGCTGGGGTTGGGAATGAACATTACTAACAAGCTTCCATGTGCCATGTAAGTCCACCAACATTTGATTGAAAGGATGTTTACACATGAACAGATTCTTTTATGTTCTTTCCTGATGGTACCTGTTCTACTTTTCTCTCCTTTAGAAGAAAAAGGGATAGAAAGAGTGCTTTGTAAATAGGTTGTACTGACTCTTTCCATTAAAAGGTGCCTCAAAATTTTATGCACATCTTAGGAATTCTTCTGTGCTTGTCTTTAAGAGCAACCCCTATAGGTTGGTCAGTGGACCTGTCTTCCTGCAGTTACTCTTGGGCCCCTCCTTACGTAGTGTAACCGGTTTGAGAAGCAGCCAATGACTGTTTCGATTTCAGCACAAGTTTCTTATAAAACTAGCCAATCTGGGAGGTCATTTGTCTCTGATCCAGATGCAGTGGTTTGATTATTCTTGGATCACACTAGACTTGGAAGGGAACTGAAGCAGTAGGTAAAAACAACCTACACCTTCACGGCATGAAAAAGGACAAATCACACTACTTACACTAATATGGACAGATGTCACAGAAACAAACACGAGCAAAAGTAACCTCCATTTGCCTGATGTTCAAGGACATGCAACCTAGGGCAAGAGGGGTATGAAGAGGGGTTATCTTTGGGGGATTATTGCTTGGTGAGAGGTCGGCACAAGGGAGATGAGACTTGGGAGGAGGTGCAGGAAATGTCCTATGTCTTGGTCTGGAATCCTGGTAGGCTGTATGCACATATATAAAGTCACCTGCTAAATGCTTAAGCTGTGTGCATTTTGCTGTATGTATATTGTACCACAACAAATTAAGAAAAGGCAGCTGTGAATATAACAACAGTTAACTTGGAAAAAAATCTATAGTTATTTCCACGTGGTTAGTTAATATCACCAAACAAATGCACACAGTTGGGCAAAAAGAAAATTAAATATTAGAAACTATTACGTTAATAAAATAAGCAGTCTCTTTCAACTCCAGTCACAACTGAACACCTAAAATAATGTGAGCCCACCTTGTAGACACAGCACTCTCAAAGCCCTCATGTATGAAGTGTGGACTTGCACACATAGAAATGATTATTTTTTGTCCTTCGAAATGCTGCCAGTTCAGGAAGTGTTTGAAGAAGCCGTTTTACTAGCCTTTTGATAAGGCAGTAGACAAGAATGGGGAGGAAGATAAGTTGTTAGGTCTTCCTTAGTAAAGTTGAGGTTTTGTCCAGATCTATATGACGGTGCATGTGCAGGGGGCATTTGTCTGGAGGTGATCAGTGCTATTCACCCAATAGTGTCCTGAGGCCACGTGTGAGTAGTGCATGACAGCAGGCCTGGACCTTCAAGTCCCCAGGTATGAAGAGGGTGCTACATCTGAGGATTGTTCCAAGACTATTGACAAGACTATTGACAAGACTACTGAGGATTGTTCCAAGACTATTGAGTTCCTTGGGGAACTCTCTCCCTTTTATTCCCCCATCTACCAACACTTGGTATTCTTGTGTTTAAAGGTTTTTCTATGACATTTCATGGTTTTTCCTCTTCTCTGCTTGGGCCATGTCTCCTTGTGTTAGGAGCAGCCACGGCGAGGAAGCTGACTTTTCACTTTACCAAGAAAGTGTTTTCTCCTATTTTTCTCTCCTCTCTGCTCTTCCCTTGTCTGACACCACTGGCAATGTCTGGTGTTATGAAGACAAACTTGCTTTGTTCTGAAAACTGCTCTGTCACGTCTGGGTGCTGTGGGCAAGGGGAGGCTGGTGGGGGTACAGAGATGTACCCCATCTGGGCACAGTCAAGGCCCCACTAACTGGTGGATGGAAGATTTGGCCTGAGCTAAGAGTCAGTGAACATGGCCATGGGAGGCTTTTAATTCTCTGTTACAAATGCAGAGCTAGGAGCAAGATGAACCGCTTGTTTCCCATGTCAGGTGCAATGTCTCTGCATGGAACTGAAACTGGAATGTTATGGGACGTCAAAATGGGGGACATGGACAAGGCCCCCCGCACCCAGCCCAGAGTGGGGAGCTGCTCTGTAAATACACCTGTCTCATTCCTGGAAGGGTGAAGATCCTCGCCTATCTGAGAGTGATGCCTCTCTTTCCAAGCAAGGTAATTCTCAGACTGAAGTATCAGAGCCTGGAATTTTCTCCTTAAGGCTGCACAAAATGTGACATGAAATGCAAACAGATTAAGAAATAAAAGGCAAAAGCCACCTCAGGATTGATGAGGATCCTGATAGTGAAAGATAATAAGCACATTCTTCACTTCAGCTCCTGCTCTGTGCACAGTTCAGTTTCCTGGGGGAGCTTCCAAAACCTGGGAGGGGCAGGCAGGGTAAAAACGACTGTTTTCTTTAGTAGAGGAGCCCCCCCACCCCACCCAGGTCTGTCTTCCCTCTTCTCCTCCAGCGCTGGCAGAAAGCGTGAGCGCCTGCTCCCCCTACTCTTGCCTGATGGAGGGAAGAAGGACAAGGACTTCCCTGATCCCAGGCAAGTCCTGCAGAGGAGCCACCACCGGGCAGGCTGAGGAGCTCAGCAGGTCCAAGATGCTGCCAGGCTGGGGACCAGAGGACCTTTCTTCCCTGGGTGGTGGCCGCCTACTCAGGGGCTTGTTCTCCCCGCTTTACTTCAACAGCTCCCCTTGCTCTGAAATCTGTCAAAATGAATATAAACTTAAAGAATCATTTCCATGTGCCATAAGAGTGATCTCCCCCGCCACCCCCTCTTTCTTTCTTTCTGTCACTGCCTGTGCTGAGATAACTTCTAGGGACTCCCCAGTTCTGGGTCTCTCCCCTTCCTCCTCCTGGCTGCCCCGCCAACATACTTCCCACTCCCCCAAGGTTCCACAACTCCTTGTGCCTATGGCAGCTTCCCCCTGGAGCTAGTGCTCATTCTCTAACACAATTAGCTCCAGATTCCCTCCCTCATCTTTTATTTTTTCTAGTTTTCACTAGAAAACCTTAATTTGAGCATCCTTCCTGGTTGGTTGAATTGCTCTGAGCTCCTAAATTTCTTCTTCTGTATCTCCGAATGCTTGATAGAGGTAACACAACCAGATAATTCTCCACAAACGCTCTAGCCTGGATTAACTTACCTATTTTCACATCCTCCTCAGTCTCTGGTAACCAAAGTTAAAGGGACAGCCACTCTGGCATTGCAGGGAAGGTACTCTACATGTCTGGGAAGATGCCAAGCTGAGAACGTGAGTAAATAAATGATATGTCCAGGAAGCAAAAGTCTTTCTGGGTGAAAATGAACCTTCTTTGGAAAGGAAGCCACCTGTGACCACTTATTTTGTCCTTTGCTGTGACCCTGCTCTCCCCAGAATGTTAGGGATTCCCGGAAGGCGGTGAGGGAGAAGGTCACCCAGAGGTTGGGACTCATTTGGACTCTGCGGGCCCTCCCAGACCTAGGCAGGAGACACCTGTACAGAGGGTCCCTCTTTCCTCCCCACCTTCCTAGGATCTGCAGCGAAATTCCCTGATCTGAGCGATTCCACGGATACAGTCACCCAGACAGACACCTGGTTTCTAGGTGCTCTCTTTTTGAACAAGCCTTTTGTTTTCAGCCCCACCACAATGGCATCTCCTCCTCATCCCAGCCAGCAGCCCCAGGGAGGCACCTGGGAAGAGTCCAGGGAAGCCCAACAAGGGAGAGTTGGCTGTGCCCAGGGTCACTAGATGTCCCCTCCAAACGGGCACCAGCACCTTCGGTAGGTAGGGGCAGGAGAACTGGGGAGGCGGGCGGGAGGGGATGGGAGGACTAGGGCTCTAATCTGGGATGGGGCAGGCTGATGCTCTTTGCAGAAGGCCAGGGGCCTCTTCAGGCCGCCTTTCCCCAGGGACTGTGCCAACGGCCCCCCTTCTTTCAGTCACAGCACTGGGCTTGGTCCAGCACTATCAGAAAGCGAAGTGTGAGTCTGGGCCAGAGGGGGGAGCCAGGACACCCCGAGCGAGCCAAGAGCCTCTGGGGAGGCCTGTTCCAGGACCAGAGCAGGCGGGACGCAGGGGGATCCCCACAAGGGGGCCGAGGGAAACCCCGGAGGCCCGCGGGAGGAGGCCAGGCCAGTGTCTGGGCACGTGCAGCCAAGCGCACTCCTGGCGCCCCTCCTCTGGTCAGCAGGTGGGGAGGGGGTTGAAGAGACCCTCGATTTCTCCAAAAGTTTCCAGCGAATCTTTCTTGGTGGAGACCCGCCTCTCAGAAGCGGCGTGTGTGCTTCCCAAGAGGGGCCCCCTGCGCCGTCTCCCCTGCCCTGGTACCGAAGGGTTGAAGGATTGCACACGGGGCTCCCTCCCCAGCCCAGTCTCCTCCCCGCGCGCCCCCTCCCCGCCCTGCCGGCCAGCGCCGGCTGCATCCCAGCCGCCCCTCCGCGCCCGCGCGCTCTCCTGTCGCCGACCCGGGCCACCCCAGCGGCGTCGCTGCAGGCTGCGGGGAGCTGCGCCCACTCGTGCTCCCGGCTCGCTCCGTGCTCCCAGTGCGCTCCGGCTCCAGCTCCGGCCCCGGCCCAAGCGCGCGGACCATGGAGTAGGCGGGAGGCCCCGCGACGCGCTCCTGCAGCCGGCGAGGCCGGAGCCAGCCCGGGGTGGCCTCGCCAGCCTGCGGAGTTAGCCAGCGGCCGGCCCTCCTCCCGCCGGTCCTGCCCCGCTCCTCCTCCTCGGGCCCCGCCGCCCCCGCCTCCCGGCCGCCCCCGCCGCCCCCGCCGCGCCGCCGCCCCAGGCCCAGCGCGGGCGCGGAGCGTGGGAGCCATGGCGCGCGAGGAGGAGAGGGACCCCGAGCGCCGGGAGGCGGCGGCGCTGGCGAGCGGCGAGGAGGAGGAGGAGGAGGAGGAGGAGGAGGGAGGGGAGGAGGGACTGAGCGATAGCGACGACGAGGGCGACGAAGAGGAGACGGGCAGCGGCGAGGAGGAAGAGGAGGCGGAGGCGGCGGCCGGGTGGGAGCGCAGCGAGGACGCGCGGCTGCTGCGCGCAGGGCTGCCTCCCGCCGCCGTCCCCGCCCCGGCCGCCCGCTACAGGAGCGGCCGTCTCCTGCCGGGGCCACCGCCCGGCCGCCCGAGGATGCCGCCGCCCGGCGATGAGGACCGCGCGCGTCGCCGCCGCCGCCGCCGCCGCCGGAGAGACCTTCTGCTGAGCCAGCTCTGCTTCCTGGCTTCGGTGGCGCTGCTGCTCTGGTCGCTGTCGAGCCTGCGAGAGCAGAAGGGTGAGTGCTCGCTGCCTGCCCCGAGTGGGCGCTGCGGCTCCGGCGGCTCGGGGCTCCTGGGCTGGGCGCGGGGCTGCTGCGGTCGGCCCGGTCGGGCAGCCCGGCTCGAGCAGGCTGGGTCGGCGGGCGGGTGGGGGCGCCGGGCACGAGGACTCCCCATACCCCCACAGTGGCTCGCAAGGAGGGCACCGCGAGCGCCCGGACTGCGGGACCGAGAAGCGGCCGGCACGCGTGGGCGCCCAGGTGCCCTGGGAACCTTTACCTGTGCCTCTTGCCTCTGCGCTTCTAACCCACGAGCTGGTGGGGTGTTTTTCCCTCAACAAGCCCCCAAGGCCAGCGATAAAGTTGTCCTGGCAAGATTCAGTACCTGTGCAGGTAACCACCTGTGCACTCCATGGTTTGCTGAAGGATCGAAGGGGGTTGGTTGACTGGTTAACACATAGTTCTCCATGTATTAATAGGACAGGCGGGGTGGACCGCGTAGAAAGCTCTTTGCCGTTCTTTTCAGAACAGGTGCCGGGAACTTCGGGTAGGAAAAAAGTGTTGGCCATCCAGCTAGGGGTTAGGAACAGACTTGTTCTCTTAAACTGCCCACTCACTGGGAAGACATGGACTCCTTCCCATAGGGTCCCTTTTGCAGAATTGCCGTGTGGAAGAAATGATTTGGAGCCGACTGCCCGTCCACTCCTTTCACGGTGCCCTGCACGGGTCCGTCCCACTTTGGTCTTTGTCCTTGGCCTTTCTTGAGCTGAAATAGATCTTGTAGAGAAATGTGCTCAGAACAGTTGTCTGCTGAAAACAATCTGGACCCCGGGGTGCAGCTGTCTAAAAAACTAAGGCAAGACTTGGAAGAACAAGTGTTGTAAAATGGTTTTATATCCCGGCCTTTCAAGCGGCGGGGTTCGTGGGAAAACAGCTATGTAAATGGTTGTGAGTAAAAGCAGTTACAAATGTGTGCTGTGGTGTGAAGACAGACATAGCTCTAATTCAAGGTGTTATGAGGTGCAGCATAAGGACATTTTGATGGTGATGGGAAAATATTTTTAAAGATGCCGTCAATTTCAAAAGGGATCTCCCCCGGATTAGTGGATCTGTCCCTTCGCGGTGGAACCGATGGTGGGTCGGTCTTCGTGCAGGTGTCAGCAGACCTCTTGACAGACTTCATCTTATATGGTAATGGGAGAGAGTCCCTCTTGATCTTCAGTGAAGCCGGTAAAGATTGCACGGCTCTCTCCAGGGCTCCTGAATCCCAGATCCTCTGTCCATGGATTCCGACATAAGGAAGGGGGCTGTGCCAGTGGGAGGGAAGCAGGACATCTCTCCAAGGACACATTGGGACCTGCCAGACATCAATCTACTGAAGAGTCTTAGGGAGAGGGTTTTCATTAACCCCCTTTCAGTCTTCCCAGTTTTTATGAGTGAAAAGCCAGTTTGTAGTTCACGCCACCTTTGGAGAGGGCCGTTCCAAGTCCGTGACATGCCAGCCATTTTTCCGGCATGTTGGGGCTCTGTGAGTCATAGAGTTCCCACCACTTTTCAGGATTTAAAAGACATTTTTCTGGATGGAGAATGTGACCCATACAGTTAAGTCGATCATGGGCAGGGGGCTGCCTGGGCCCTGGAAAGCTGGGATGTTCGAGGGGGAGGGGCATAAGGCACTCTACAAACTTGAAACCTGGTGACTAGAATGTCATTTTGAAATGGTTTCCCTGGCAGTGACATTTCTGTTCAGGTGCCACTGACTCACATTTAGTTCCATAGCACAGCCCTCTCTACCATCCCTTACTCTCTCCCTTTCTCCTTCCTACCATTCCCATTCTGTTCTTCCCTCTCACTTCCTCTCCATCTCCTCCCATCCTTGTCAAGCTTAGGAAGCCCCCAACCCTAGCCATGGAAAATCCAACACGGAAAAGCCAACCGTGTTAAGGAGGATGCCAGCCAGCCTCCTTCATTTCCCCCAAATGAGATGCATGTTGAAATTGTCTCTAATTACTTTTTCTTCCATTAGATATTGATGGTTTCAGTATGTGATGCACAGCAGTAGTTTTCAGCAAGGCACAGATTTTTCAAGATAATTATTAACATATTAATTAATGCGTGTGAATCTGAAAATGATTATTTTGCTTGAGGAACTGTCATTCAGCATACCTAAGCATTCGATTGGTAACTTTTACCCTGGAAACTTGGAGGTCACTCTACTTGATGGTCCTTTCAGTATGGACACTGAAGTTTGGAATGTAGCCATGTTTTGAAGTCTTTGCGACTTAGAGGGGCTGAGTGATTGGCTTAAGGTCACACAGCAATGGAAGTGTAGGGGGGGAAGAAAACAACCTGAGGTGACCTGGCTTTTTGTTCCTACCTCTGTTCCTTGATATTCAAGCCACCGTCTGGGTGCAGCTTTGTAATATTTATATAGTCTCATAGGGGTAACTTCATAATGATCAAAAGTAATATTATATTTATTCACGTTGAAAGCCATGCCATGATTGTTAAATGTAACTTCCCAGAAGCTTGTTTTCTAATACATATTGATCTTTCTTTCCCTCCCTCCCTCCTTTCTTCCTTCTCTCTCTCTTTTTTCCTTTCTCTGTTTCTAAAAAAGATAATTCGTTTACCAAAACAAAATAGAGATGTGTGGCAGTTATGTTATATAATGTTGTATAACATTTCTAATCATATGGAATCTGAGATCCTTTTCTTAACATCCAACCAAACTCAGGTTTGGTTATGTATTAAAAATTTTTAGTTATAGACTGAAAAGTTATTCAGTACAGTAAGTAATCTATACTGATCTTTTTCTGCTGAGATAGAATATGAGGGTTGTTTAATTTAGGTCAGAAAGGGTTAGTAGTAGAATCAAGAAAAATTTTAATTCTAACAACAACAAAAGTAGTAATAATAACTGGAATTTGGTGGGCTCTTAAGTGCTAGGCACTATGCTAAGTACACCTTATACGTGCGTGATGCCTTGTTTTATCTGCGAACACTCTTTTCAGATGTGTGAGCCTTCAGTGGTGGAGAAAGACAAGCCCCAGGTGCCCTACTTAGTTGTTATGAATGAAGAGCTCATTTTTTGATCTCTGTTTTCAAAGCCAATTGAAATAAAGTGTTAGATTTGCTAATGAGGGCTTTCTTTTCTTTTTACAATGAGAATGGATTACTTTTGTATATTTTGAGTGGTTCAAAAGTGTTTAATTTTTCTTTGATGTAAACAACTTGGCTATCTTTTTCCAGAAGTGGTGTAGATAAAGCCCAGGAATTCTAACTCAGAAGTGATTATAGACAGCCTCTCTAGGAGGAACATATATTTCTATGTACATATATGTCTATATATAAAACTTTGAAATACTTTCTGTCCTAGTTACCATTGCTGTGTAACAAATCACCCCAAAACTTAGTGGTGTAAAATAGCTGTTTTATTATTATTATTATTGCGTATGGATACTTAGGGCCAGGAATTTGGACAGCAGGTAGTGAGTTGGGTGGCTTGTGTCTCTGCTTCCTTATGTCTGGAACCTCAGCTGGAAAGACTGGAAGGCTGGCTGACTCAACAGCTGGATCTGGAGCCATTGGAGGCAGCATCGCTCCCATGTCTGGAGCTGATGTGGCTGGTTAACTGGACCCTCTGCTGAGCTGCCAACCAGAATACCTACACATGGCCTCTCCATGTGACTCAGTTTGAATTTCCTCAGAGCATGGCAGCTGGGTTCCAGGGCCAGTGTCCCTAGAGAACATGCATGGCCTCAGAAGTCACAGAGTGTCACTTCCACTATTTTCTGCTGGTCAAGGCAATGACAGATGTCAGCCCAGTTTCAAGGAGAAGGGCACAGACACCACCACTCACTCAACGCAGGGGTGTAGGGTCACATAAAAGCCTCTGCAGTGGGAGATTGTGATGGTCGCCTTTGGAAAATCCAAGGATTTGAAGGGGTTGTAACTTAGGAGTGAAATATCTTTGAAATGTCTTCCACTAATGAAAGTGTTATTGCTCATCTTAACCGGCGTGGGGTCTAGATGGGGTTTTTGCAAAGGGGGCAGCGGTGAAGATTTCAACTGTGAATTTAAATTTCAGATCTGAGAGCTCCTCTTTGCCTTTGTGGCTTCCCATTCCTCAGAGGGCTACGACAGCAACCTTTGATCCTTCAGGTGGCTTTCCTGGACCCTGCCTATTTCTACACTTCCCCTCTTTGGCTTTTCCTCTGCCCCTGACAACGGCAACACTTATTCCGGCCTCAGGATCTGAGGGTCTCTAGCACGTGCTGGTCCCACCACTGTCTGGACTGCTTCGTCCACCCCCACAGCCAGTGAATCCTTCACTTCCCAGCTCCAGACCTCCCACTAGACCCCATGCCTTCGGTTTGCTCTCTGAATACACTGTCTTTTCCCTTCATAGCATTTATCACAGTTGGCAATTATGTATGCATTTGGTCTTGATTTGAGTAGCATCTGTTCTTCCATAGGTTGTAAGTTCCAGGAGGTCAGGGACCCTATGGATTTTCCTCCCTTCTGTCACCCAAGTCACCCAGCCTATAGTAGGAGCTCAGAAGATATTTTTTAAATTTAGAGGCAAATATAAAAGATATTTGTTAAATAAAGGACCTCTTTTGATTTCTGAACTGCAGTGCCGGTGATAAAAACTAGTTATCGTGTGTTAGGAGACCACTAGCTGGCACAGATTTTATTGTCATGATTTATAATTCTGCCCCCAGTCCAGCAAACTCAGTGTTTTACCCATTTTTTCATGGGAGAGCACTGAGCTGAAAAAAGTGGAATGCCGTGCCCGGCGTCAGTTTGTTAAGTGGCAGGATTTGAACCCAAGTCCACCCACGTCAGAGTTACATGTGGCTGCATTTTCCAGCCTCAACTGAGGAGGACGTGAATAGAAGATGAGGAATCACCCTGCCTTTTTCAGTCCACTGGAGAGTAAGGAATAACAGAAGGTTGGTTTCATAGAAGCAGTATTTTAGAAACACATTGCTTTTCAACCTTTCTATTTTCTGCATAAACATATATAGACGTGTCTCTTTCCTCCTGGCTTTTCTTAGCTTCTCATCAACCCAGATTTTTCTCAAACGTTTCCTCCACTTGCAAGGCTCGAATCCTTGTGGGAAGCTTTTTTTTTTTTTTTTATTTACCCTGGAGGGTTGGCAAAGCCAAAAGAATTGCAAAACCAGCTATTTGGTGAGAATTCCAAGGCCTGGTGGAAGTTGGCTGATAGGATAGGATTTTGGCAACTCTCTTTTTCTGTAAGGAGGTTTCATTTCCTTGGGCTGAAGAATGTTGGGGAGGAATAACAGCACACAGACTTTCATCATGGGGAACCAGGGTATGGGGAGTGCAGAGAATGTCCCTGAAGTTGCAAAGCAAATGGGTTGTGCTGCCAGGAAGGTAATTGGAGTTTTTTCTGGTCTATTCCTGCCTTCTGTTTCTGGAGAGCTTGTTTGACATTTATTTTTATTTATTGTTTGCAGTGATTTCACACATGGGGTTATCCTGTAGGATTTGAGAACCTGAAACATTAGGATTCCGGTGGAAGAAGGTTTTTTTATGAGCCACACCATGATGGGCCACAGGTCTCCTAGGGTTCAACCTACTGCTCCCTTCTCATTCCTCTTCCCGCTGTGGGTGTCTGTGCTCCTTGTCATTGCTAATCCTGGGGGCTACACCATCCTTTGTTGGTGCCCTAGCCCTGCCCTCACCCTGTAGACTGTCCCATTAAGAAACGCTCTTCAGTGGAACCTCTTGAGGCAGTTCCTGCCTGGATCCCGATGGTGTAAGACACAGGGACCTCGTCCAGTCCATTTGTTCGTTAAACACGTGGCAGGCTTTTTGCTAGTTGCCGGGGTGACAGCGGTGTCTGTGATGGACACCCTGAGTATTCATCCTTACAGCGCTCAAGCGAGGGTGAGAAGAGAGGCACTGAACAACTATTGTAATTTTCATGTATTATGAGAGATACAAATGAGAAATACGGCATGTTATGCAGGAGGTCGTGGTGGTCAGCAGAAGCTGGAACCTGAAAAACAAAAGGAATTAGGTTGATAGAGAACGGGAGATAAAAAGGCAGACTCATAGAAAAACGGGCAAAATGACAACGGACAGGCAGTTTACACAAAAGCAATTGCAGATGGCCAGTAGTCAAAAGTTACAACCTTAATCTCAATCTTGACAGGGAAATCTGAATTTAAAAATAATGAAATACCATTTTTTCAGATTGGCAGAAATTAGAACATGGGATCCTATTCATGGTTGTTAAAGGTGCAAGAGAAACAAATTCTCTCATTCACTTCTATTGAGGATGTCAATTGGCTCCCCAAACACCGTGGGAGACTACCACAGGGATCTAGTTTCAGTCATAGACCCCAAAGGAAGCCTTGGCCTTTTGATGAGAATGGTGTGCAGGAAGGGGGTGGGGTGGGATTAGAATGGCAATACCTAAAAACTCAACTTACCTGGATCCACCTGTGGGCCAGAGAACATATTGGTCATGACCCTTTCAACTCTAGTGTTTAGGGCTTAGGTGAGAACTTGAGGGAACAAGAAAAGACCTCTGTCACTTTTGAAGCTGTCCAAACCAATAAGCATTGTTTATTTAACTCATGAAACCTAGCAGTCATTCTTGCTTGTCAATAGTTATTTATTTCTAGGAGAGGGTGAACAAAGAAAGTCAGCTCATCTGTGACCTGGTTTGGGGACTTTCACATTTGCAACATTTGCAATATTTCTCTTCATTTTTCTCTTTGTATTTCTGCACTGGTTAATTTTAGCAAAAGTCATTTTCACTCTAGTGAGCCAGTCTGCCACAGAATTTGAACCCGTGGAGGGCAGGGAATGATGAGTAAGTTTCTTGAGCAGGACTTTGACAATAGAACAAAGGGGATGATGGGTGCCGTGGGCGACCAGGAGAAAGGGGGCACCATGACTCTACATTGTTAAGTCAATACGCCATTTTTAAGACAGAACATGAAACATTCATTTTTGGATATTTTGACTCTGAGGGCGTTTAGGTAGAATGTATAGCTGACAGTTGAAAGTCAAGGTCATAAACACTTGTGGCTGCAGATAAAAATCTGGGAGTTGTATACGTGAGGGTGAACATTGCATCTTTGGTTAGCTCCATGGTTCTCAGTCTTCTCTGCACATTGTAATCACCTGGTGAACTTAAAAAATTACTCGTGTCTGGGTCCCATCTCCCAGAATTTCTGATATCATGCTCCATTCAGGGGTGTGGCCTGGGCATTTTTTTTTCTTTTTTTTCCTTTTTTTTTTTTTTTTTAAGATGAAGATGGTGCTAGTGTGTAGCCAGGGCTGAGCATCACTGGGTTAGGTTAATGGTCAGTATTTACCTTATTACAGCCACATAAATCCTCTCCATAGCTGAGCTCTAAAATATACCATAATTAATTTTCCTGTCCTGGATGGATGTAAATTAATACGTGTTTGTCTGCTTAGTTTTCTAAGCCTTTACCACTAACTTAAGCCCAAACTTTCCTCTAGTTGCCTCAATCTCCTGTCAATATGCACAGTCATATTAAGTATTCTATCCGGTTTGCTTTTGGAAGAAATCATTACCAGATACTTCTGGCCTGTTCTAGTCTGGACAAGTTCCGTGTAAAGTCTGCTGCCCATCTGTCATCTTTCAATCTCCCTTTAGCTTCATCCTGCATATTTCTTTCAGCTCTCCCTTGTGTGGAAAGCCCTGCTTTTTGGAACCCAGGTAGGTGTCTTTCTTGGCTTATTCCTGCATTTGCAGTGTACATTTGTAGAAGTTATACACTCCAGGTGCCTCTGACCGTAGGCAGTGTGGAAAGTAAAGATTTGACACTTTGTGTGTTTGAAAATACATTCCTTCTACCTCCACACTTAGAAGATAGTTAGGCTGGGTTAAGAATTAGTTTGGAATGCATTTACCTTGAAATTTTGAAGGCATTGCTTGGAGGACTTTCGGCTTCTAGGCTTGCCTCTGAGAAGTCTGATGCTGTTCTGGTTTTTATATTTTTTTGGAAACTTGTTTTCTTCCTCTAAGAGCATGTATGTTCTTTGCTTTGCTCCTAATGGTCTGTTTTGTCCTAATATTCAGTCATGTCATAATTATATGACTAGTGTGAGTCTGTTTTCATCCATTTTTTCTGGATCTACGGTTCTTTTAATCTGGAAGCTTATGTTCTTCAGATCTGGGAACTTTCCTTTTATGATTTCCTCCATCTTAAGTACTCTCCGCTGTCTTTCTGGTTTGTCTGTTGTTTGGATGTTTGACTTCCTTTATTGATCTTCTGATTTTTTCTCTCTTCTCTCCCATTTCTCTCCTCCTTTTGCTCTGTTTTCTATAGATTTTCTTGTCTGTATCTTCCAACTCCTATACTGAGCTTTTAATTTCTGCTGTTATGTTTTTAATTTCCAGAAGCTCTTTTTTTTTCCTATAAAAGTTGTTTTTAACAGCATCCTATTCTGCTTTATTGATACAATATCATCTCATATATCCTTAAATAGATTCATAGTCATCTTTGAAGTTTTCTTTTCCCTGCATGGACTCTGTTTCTCCAAGTTGCTGTTGTCCATTTATTTCGTTCTGTTTTTCCTATTATGTGCTTTTTGCAAAGGTCAGGGAATCTTTGACATCTACTCATATTTATATGGGACCGTTGATTAGAAACTGTGCAAAGGAGGGTCTTGTTGATTGCACATGTCTCTGTAAGGTGATCTTACTGGGCCATTTCACTGGGCAATGTGCCATGTCTCTAGTTTTAGACTTTTATCAAGGGCTGATCAGATTTCCCAGAGAAAGATCACTTGACAGAAAAGACCTGGTTACTTCTGGGAATCCAATAGAGAGGAAGCTGGGGTTGAGGGAGATTTGTTCAGTAGAAGCACTCTTCTAGACTCAAGGGATATTCAGCCCTCACAACTATGAGTGTGAATAAAGATTGAATATTTTATTTGGATATATAGTAGGACCATCCCAAATTATTTACCATCATTCCTTTATTCTTTATTTCCTTCCTTCTTCCCTTCCTCCTTTCTTTCTTTTCTCTTTTACCTACTATACACATGACACTGGTAAGAGCTGCTGCGTCCTGGGAGAACAGATGGTTAAGGATGGGGGAATGGGGGAAGGCTTAATCTTCATCATATTCTTTTTTTTAAATTGAAATTTCTACTGAGAGAATTGGAGATCCACATGCAGTTGTAAGAAGTAATATGGAAACATCCCTTGTACATTTCCCCCAGTTTCCTCCAGTGGTAACATTTTGCAAAACTGTAGCAAAACATCATAACCAGGATAGTAACATGGATATAATCTACCAGTCTTTCTCAGATTTCTGCAGTTTTATTTGTATAGTACTCCCCCCATCTGTGGAGGATACATTTCAAGACTCCCAGTGGATGCCTGAAACCATGGATAGTACTGAACCCTATATACACTATGCTTTTTTCCTGTATGTAATTCCTATGATAAAGTCTAATTTATAAATCAGGTGCAGTAAGAGATTAACAATAACTACTAATAAAATAGAACAATTATAACAATATATTATAATAAAAGTTATATGATGTGGTCTCTCTCTCTCAAAATATTGTATTATACTGTACTCACCTTTCTTCCTGTGATGATATGAGATGATAAAATGCTTACGTGATGAGATGAAGTGTGGTGAATGAAGTAGGCATTGTGACATAGTTTTAGGCTACTACTATTCACCTTGAACACACAAGTGTAGTACAGCAACAGTTGATCTGAAAATGAGCCAGCTATTAAGTCACAGGTGGTAGTGTAGACAGTGTGGAGACATTGGACACAGGAATGATTCATGTACAGGGTGGGATAGAGCAGGACAATGTGAGATTTCATCATGCTACTCATGTTGGCATAAAACTTAAAACTTAGGAATTCTTTATTTCTAGAATTTTCCATTTAATATTTTTGAACCATGGTTGTCCTTGGGTAACTGAAATCATGGGAAGTAAAATCACAGGTAAGGGTGGACTACTATATTCATTGTGTTCATTGTGTGTGTGTGTGTGTGTGTGTGTATGTATTGGGTCATATACAATTTCATCACCTGTGTAGGGTTGGATGTTCATCATCCTAGTCAAGATACTGAACAGATCCAATACCACAGGGATCCCTTGTGTTGCTCTTTTCTACCACACCCATGTGTGCCTTTTAGTACAAAAGAAGCAGTCAAGTTAAGTAACTCATATCACCTTTTCCAAAAATAAAGTGAATTAAAAAATTATAACTTTAAGAATTAAAGACAGTCTATCCCCAATAATATTACACTCTATCCAAAGGATTACTTGTAAGTTTGTGCAGGGAAATGAGCAGTAGGTCAATCTACATTAGTAAAATCAAGACTTCGAGGGTTTTCTCAATCACTGCAGTTTTGTTACTCTCAGGTATGATAACCTGAGCTGAGTGCCAGATAAAGGGCATGGTTGGCTTGTTAATGGTTTCTTTGAGTAATAATTTTTTCTGTCATTTGCACAATATTTCTGAATGAATGCTCCATGAAAATAGTTTATTCAAGTAGTTTGTTCATTCAAGCAGTTTAGCCATGAGTCTTGCAATATTACTTTCACCAGTATTTGTTCCCCAGGGTATTAGAGATGGAGAAGCTCTAGGGGACCATGTGTCTTAACATCTGATTTTACCTTTGAGGAAAATGACATAAAAGAAAATTGGAATCGGGGGCCAGAACCCAGGCTTTCTGACTCCTTGCTTAGAAAATACTTAAGGAAAAACAGCAGAAGGTTAAGGTTAAAAAATACATTTAGTGCAAACGACTTCTTTGTAAAAATTATTTCAAATTCTAAAATGTTTCTGAAATGCTGGAATCTCTCTGAGAATTTTTTGGCATTCCATAGAGTTAGTACATGGGAACAATTAGGGATTTTCAGGGTGAGCTACTTTTTGTAGCAAATGAAAGATTTGTTTAATCAGAAACACTGGCTGTTGGAACACTCCTAGCTTGCTTTAGGACAAAGTTTGCACCATTGGTTCACCTTATTCTACCTGGGCAGTCACCTCACATGACCATTAGAATGATTGGCTATTTTGAAAATGAGTAGTCATTACTTCTTCAGGTTGGGGGTCTTTGAGCTTTCAAGTTTTCAACTTTTTTTCATCCCTGTTGTTGCAATTCTGGGCTGTGATTTGAACATCATTTCCATAGAAAGAAAAGTTTCCTAGGACCTTAAGAACCCAGGCTTTGAAAACTTGATGTCAAGGACCTCTTGAGTGGGATGCCACACTTGGGTTGTTTCAAATCACAGGTGTTTGTTAGGCTGTGGGCAGAAGAAAATTCATTGCACCTACTTTCAATAAATCTGGGCATGAGGGTAGGTCAGTTCTAGTATTTTCCAACATTGTGGTGTATTTCTTCCTTTACATATGTTAAAATTGGTATCATACTATATATAATATCTCAATTCTGCTTTAAGAATTAAACAAAAATACAGTAAAACTGATTGACAATCAGGATGCAGAACAGTATATCACTCTGAAAACCTCCCTTAAGATACCCCTTTATGGTCATACCCTACCCCATCCCTGATACTGGATCTGTTCTCTGTCACTGTAGTGATATTCTCTTTTTGACAGTGTCATACAAATGGAGTCCTACAGTCTGGAATATTTTGAGACTGTCTTTTTTCACTCAGTATAATGCCTCTCAGACTTATCTAAGTTGTATTCTGTATCAGTAGTTCATTCCTTTTCATGGCTGAGTAGAATTCCATTATACAGAAGTACAACAGTTTGTTTTATCCATTTACCTATTGAAGAACATTTGTGTTGTTTCTAGTTAGGGTAATTATGAATACAGTAGCTATAAATATTCAGATCCAGGGTTTGTGATTTCTTTTTCTTGCCTTATTGCAATGATTAGGACTTTCAGTACAATGTTGAGTTTGAATGGACATCCTTGCTTTGTCCCTGATCTTAGGGGAGAAGCATTTAGTCCTTCACTGCTAAGTATAATGTTTGCTGAAGGTTTTTCATAAATGTCCTTTATCAAGAGAGCTAATTACCTTCTAATCCTTGAAGTCTGTCAAATGCTTTTCCTGGCCGGGCGCGGTGGCTCACGCCTGTAATCCTAGCACTCTGGGAGGCCGAGGCGGGTGGATAGCTCAAGGTCAGGAGTTCGAAACCAGCCTGACCAAGAGCGAGACCCCGTCTCTAAAAAAAAAAAAAAAAAAAAAAAAAAAAAAAAAAAAAAAAAAAAAAAAAAAAAAAAAAAAAAAAAAAAAAAATGCTTTTCCTTCATCAATTGCTATTGCTTACATGGTTTTTCTTCTTTAGACAGTTAATATGGTAGATTGCATGGATTGATTTTTGAATACAGAATCAGCCTTGTACACCCTAAAGAAGCCCACTTTGATCATGGTGTGTTTTTAATTTTATAATTTTTGGATTTGATTTGGTCATATTTTGTTGAAGACTTTCACATCTATAATCACAAAGATAAGGGTCTGGAATTTCTTTATTTTGAACTGTCTTTGTCTGGTTTTGCTACCAGGGTGATTCTGGCCCCATAAAATGAGTTAGGAAGTGCTCTCTAATATATTCTGAAAGAGATTGTGTAGAATTGGTGGATCCTACTTTTGAACTTATCATAGGCATTTCTCTATGGCGTTAAATTTAAAACTAATTTTAATGTCTTCATAGTAGTCATAATAATAACAATATTTTTCTTAGTATTACACCAAATGATGTTTATTGAGTATTTAGAATACTTGAGGCACTAAGTGCTTTACCAGTATTGACTATTTTAATCTCCGCAAAAGCCCTATAGACTAGATACCTTTATTATCTCCATTTTATATGCAAAGAAAAATAACACACAAAGAATTTAAGTAACTTGCTCAAGGTCACAAAGTTTCTATGTGACCAAGTAGGATTTGAATCCAGGCTGTCTGATTCCACATCCTCTGGTCTTAACTATTATATTGTTTCCTTTGATTATATTATAACTTATTTATTCAGGCCTCCATTTGAGTTATTTTGGGATTTTCCATGCCTTTACTGCAACGAGTGTTCTTATGAAGAAGTCTTTAACAGTCTCTGCCAATTTCTGTAGGTAGGTTCAGTGTCAAAGGACATAGTGTTGATTGTAAAGGTTAACACATATTACTATATAACTTTCCAGGAATTGGAACAAATTTGAAATCCCAACAGCAGTGTTTGAGAGTGCACAATTGAGTGTTCTGTTGCCAGAAATATTTTTACATATTTGAGATTCAATTTGATTGCATAAAGATGGTGTCTCATTGCTTTCGTTTGCCTGCCTTCTTTACCAGTGAGGCTGAGTATTTTACAAATGTTTATCGAACATTTATATTCCCTTCTTTGTGAGAAAGGTTTGTTCATGTTTAGTCTCCATTTTTTAAAATAATGGGATAATACTGTTTTTCTTAATGATTTGTAAGAGCTTTTTATATATTTTATTTTATTTTGCCCCTATTTAAAAAGTTTTGCTTATTTTTTGGTATACAGAAGATTTTCATTCTTACCTATTCAAAACTACCTCTCTTTTTCCTTGTATTTTTTCATTGTTGTAGTCTTAGATCAATGATCTTGATCATATATTTATTTCACATTTTTTAATGTCTTTTCCCTCCCTATTTTTATGGTTTAATTTTTTAAACATTTAACTCCTCATTTCAAATTTATTTTAGCCTGAGATAAAGATTTAATTTAAACAGATGAATAGACTTAATAGTTAATTCCAACATTGTTTATTGAATAATCTTTCCTTTATCTGTACATTTGTGGTACCACTTTTATTCCATGCTTATTCTTTTATGTACCACAGGCAGTTTTTGTGATATCTATTTTATTCTGTTTACTCATTAATTAATTGTTGTAGCTTATTAGCATGTTAATTATCTGGTAGGGCAAGATTCCTTTCCTCTTGCTTTGAAAAAAAAATTAATTTGCTATTATCACTCGTTTATCTTTCCAGGTGAACTTTAGAATCTCTATTAAATTTTCTCCAAATCCCTTTAGGTTTTGACAAATCTATGAATAACTTGTGGAAAAATGACATTTTATAGCATTGATTCTTTTCATTCATAGAGTGCTTCTTCATTTGATTAAGGTTTTTAAAACAATCTATCAAGATTCATGATTATTTCTCCATTTCTTTTTTATATTTATTTGTGAAAGCAATATTGGTATTTGTTACTTATTGTTGCTATTGTTTTATTCCTTACATATGCTTTAAAATATTTCTTCTTTGTATTTTAATCTTAAAACTTTTAAATTATATAAATAATAATAAAAATTTATTATACAAACCAATATCATTAAATTTTCCAATAATTTGCTATTAGATAGAGAGTTTTTAGATTCATCCTATAGCTGAATAGTTTTTTACTGTTGGAAGTCCATGTGCTATCCACTGGGCTATGGAGCCTTTGGCTATTGGTTAGTTACCTTTAGCTGTGCTGTGGAAGTTATCTTTTATTTATAGTTTTCTATGTTTTTAAAAAAATCTTCCACGGATGTTGAATGTGATCAAATGCCTTATTAACACTTATTGAAGTGTTTGATATATATATATATATGGAGAGAGAAAGAGAGAGAGAGAGAGAGACTATTTTGAGCTACTTCTGAAGTAAACTCTAGATAGCTATGATATATTTTTTCTTTTAATATGACGTTGGATTTTATTTGTTGGTATTTTCTATGAAATTTTTGCTAGTATAGTCATGAGAGAAATTGACAGATAGCTCCTGTAGCTCCTTTGCCAGGTTTTGGTATTAGGATTATACTAACTTACAAAATGAATTGATGATTTCCATGTTACTCTATGTCATGTAATATTTTATGAGGCATTAGAATTATTCGTAACTTGAAAATTTGAAAAAGCATGTATAGTACTCCCTCACCTATAGTCTTCTCTAAAGATAATTTGCATCAATTTCTTTCCATTGATACCTTTCTGTGTTAGTAATTTATGTTTTCTTAGAGAATGTCAATTTGATTAAGATTTTAGAGATGAATAAAATTATGCATTATCTTTATTTTTGTTTTAACTTTTCCTGTAATAATGATTATGTAACCTTTTCTCATTACTAATTTATGTTTCTCTTCCTTTTTTTCCTTGATCAAACCTGACTGTATTTCGTTTATTTTATCAATTTCTGAAGATCCACCTCTTGTATTTCTTTGTCAGCTTTCCTTCCCCCCCTTTCTGAGTCATCGATTACAGCTTTAATATTTCTTTAAAATCATCTCTTAATTCCTTTATTTTCTAATATCTTGAATTAAGTGCTTTAATTTATTTTTATTCTTTCTTGCTTAATAATACATTTGACTTTGAGGGTAGTTTTAGATTCACAGTAGAAGTTTTAAAATATCAGGCAATATTAGTACTTTTCAAATAGTCTTGTAGCTTTATTTTTTTATGAGCTTTGATTGTGGCTTTTCATCTGTTTGGGTCATTTCTCTTGGAACATGAACTGTATGTAACTTAGATAGCTATTTGTCTGTCTTCCATGTCTGTCATCCTCTCTTCCATCATTTTTACCTTTTTGTCTTTTCATCTTTATTCTATAAGAGTCTCTACATTTTTTTTCTCCTCAGTGATTTGATTTTCAGCACTATGGGGACGGCTTCTTCCCATTTGTGTTTTGTGCTTGCATTTATGGTTTTGTAACCATTTTATATCTTGTCCACCTATTAGCTAACTCCCATTGAAATCTTAGTTTTTATCTTCAGTTATTGGTTTTTCTTTCATATATCCCATGTTTCTTTGCATCTTGGGATTACAAAATAAATTCTAAAATTTACTTCTACTTCTTATTATAGATTCTTTTTAAAAAGATAGCATTCTTTTTTATGTTGCAGAGAATTTTCAAAGTTTCCTTGAGTTGTCCACCCTGGAAAGAGACACTCCAGCCATGTGTGTGCCTGTGAACAGACCCCCTGTCCCTTCTACACCATTACCACTCTTACCTGGCCACATGTGTCAGGTTACTGGTAGCATCACTTAAGCTGAAGGGCTGGCTGATGTGCATAGTCCTTGACCAACTTTCCTATGTTTATGTTGACTTTTCTAGGGTGACTCAGCTTGCTAAGAGAGGATCTCATGCTCCCATTGCCTGGTAGTTTAAATATTTAGATAGAACTTTATTCATTATAATTTTGATCAGTGGATGGTTCTTCCTAGTTCTTATATCTGGAGACAGTGCATGAAAAGATACCACCCTGGTTTATATCCCTCTCATAGTTCTTTCCATCCCTCCTCTTTTCTGTTACTCTCCAGAAGCCAATATACCACCATGCTTCTGCCTTTTTGCCTGGGTAAGCTGCATTTCCAGGAATGAGATTCTCTGAATGGATGGATATAGAAAGACATATTGATGGGGTGGGCATGCCTTTGACTGCAGTTCCTTACAGCAGTAAAATCCTCATGCTTCTGAGGTTGGGATCACGCCTGGAGACCAGAGTGCCTTCCTAGGGTCCACCTGTCACCTCCCATTCTTGTGTGCTAGGGGCTCTTCCACACTCAGCTTCTTTCTATGCATTTCTCTATTTCCTTCAGTGGTAGTGTAGGAAAGAGTGACTCACGTGCCATTGACTAATTATCATAGTATCCTGGAGTGCCTGCTCAGATTTTAGCTTGAAATTTTCAATTTGTTACCAAAAAAAAAAAAGAAATTCTGTTCATAAATAGAAGGATTCAAGAACAACTAAATCTATCTAATGTTAACTAGCCTGTCTTTGCATTTTTTCAAATTCGCACCTCTTTTCATAATTTATCTTTCATAATTATCTCCTCAGAAGCATGCATTGGGTGTTATTAACCTCATTTGAGTTAAAGTGACTTGCCCAAAGTCTCATAGGTAGGCAAAGGTAGTTTTATATATATATTTTCTGAGAAAAAAACTCTTACACTGTTTCCCCTGTGCTGAACATCTCCGAGGAAGGAGATGTTACTGAACATTTCTGCCAGGGAGTTGGACAGGACGTTGGTACCCCAGTGTGGTAGGCGGAGTCATGTCCCCGTTAGAGAGGTCCATGTCCTAACCTCTGGAATGTGTGAATTTGCCATGTTACATGGCAGGGGGAATTACAGCTGCTGATGGAGTTAAGGTTGCCAGTCAGCTGCCCCTGAGGTGGGGAGAGCTTCCCCGCTTGCCAGGGTGAGTACTCATAAGAGAAAGAGGAGGCAGCGGCATCAGAGCCAGAGAGGGTGATGTGACAACAGAAGTGGTGGTCACAGTGACATCATTGCTGGCTTGGGGATGGAAGGGGCCATGAGCCAAGACACAGGGGCAGCCTCCAGGAGCTGGAGGAGGCAAGGAAACAGATTATTCCCAGAGCTTCCAGAAGGAACTCAGCTCTGCTGACACGTTGAACTTAGCCCAGTGAGATCCCTTTTGGATTCTGACTCCCAGAACTGTGAGGCTGGGGCTTGTTTAAAGCCACTAAGTTTGTGGTGATTTTTTGATGGGAGCAGTAGGAAATTCAGACACCCAGTGTATCAGATATTGGCTGTGGTCTCAGAGGAGGAACAGGAAGTTCTGGAGCGGCTGTGTGCACATCACATGGGTGTTTCTATTACATTTACTGTGTCATCATGTGATGGTTTTACATGTATTTGCTCATTTTGTTGTTGTTTCCCTCCTCTAACTAGAATGTCAGCTTCCTGAGAGCAGGAACTTGATCTGGTGCATTCACCGATGAGTGCCCAGTGCCTGCTATGGAGGAGAAGCTCAATAGATACTATTTTTTTTGGATTATTACTTTCTGCCTAGGTGACATTATCATCCAACTAAATGGACCCTAATTTACATCCTTGGTTTAATGCTGCAAACTATATAAGTAAAACAGAAATAAAGAGAAAGAAGAAATTGAGTTAAAATTATGGTGCCTTTCACTATCAAAATATTAATTTTCCATGTTCCTTTCTAGCATTTGGTCACATCATACATTTTTTCTTTTTGCATAGGTAGTAAATATTCCTCACACATTGAATAATCCTTTCATAAAATAAGAGGTGGACATCATAAAATGAATTCAGTGCTTTTTGGTAGCATTTTTGACTTTTCAATAGGATGTTCCATGTTGCATTTTTGTGGCAAAACCTTTTAAATAAATTTAACTGTATTTTTTTAAATTATCATTTCACAGTCTGGTTGGCATTCCATTGAATATATAGCCCATATTTATTGTTGTTTTTAAAAAATATTATAATTTTATAATAGTATTATAATTTTAATACTATTAATTAGACATCTTTGTGCATGAGTCTACTATAAATCATATTAACCCTCCAGTTATTGCTATGTGTGTAATAATCCTCAGGACTGCACTAACTAGGAAAGCCGCTAATGATGCCTGTGGCTTTTTCATGTTTGTGTAGAGTTCTGTGTGCTGGGCTACCTGCCTTAGTTTGCTGAATGGTTTTTACACTTTCGTTTAAACTTATTGACAGGGCGTCCTCCATCTGGCATCCGGTATTCCCACTTTATCTCTTCAACCTCAGCTAGTGCGTCTAACCTAAAATTATTCTTCACCAGAAGTCCCCAAAACGTCTACCACCAGTGGAGGCAAAAGCAGGGCGTGGATGGAACAGTGACGGCAAAGAGGAACTGCCAACTTGGAAGACGGAACGAGAGGGTTATTGGTATCAGATTAAGGCATCTCCTTTAAATGGGTCACATCATGACCTTGACTTTTAAAACAGACGTTTCGTTTTTCTTATCTTCTCTTCTTGACAGTTGCTTTGGTTTTCCTACACACTCACTGTTCCTCTGATAACAAAATGAGAAGGAAAAACAAAATTTTAACCGTTGACTCAATTTCGCAAGAGCAATGAGCAGTCTGGAGGTGGGGGAGGGGATCTCCCAGGCTCCCAGTGGCCGGACAGCCAGCTGCACTACCTGCATTGCACACAGCAGCCCTGAGCCTGGGAGGAGAAGGGTGTCTACTCCCGGATCTGGACAGTTGTTTTGCCTAAGATGGCAAGAACATCATCTTTCAATCTCGAGCCAAGAAAACCATAAACGGACACATCTTGTCCTGCCCGGGAAGGGATGCTGCTTTGGGCTTCTGAGGTGCATAAGTGTCCCTGGATGGTTCCTTCACCTTGGAGTTTGTTTTCCAATGTTTTTTTTAGCCCATTGGGAAGTAGGGTAGGAAGGAGAGAAGGAGGAAGGGGAGACAAGAAGTATGCTTGCCTGGGTGTGCTCTTTTCTGATGAAAGTTCTGAGTGTCAGCACAGAATGAAGGTTTATTTTAGGAGACTCCAGGAATGAAATCTTTTATGCTGATATTGTGCAGGACTGATCTCTGTTGTTCTGCTACAAAGGACAGTAAAACTTCATGATGCTCCGGCGTCTTTATAGTTTCTGCCATGAAAACATTCAAGGATAGGAAACTTGGCTTGCAAGTGTGAGGGACATTGTCCAGAACAGAAGGAGTCCTGGGCAGAGAGTCCAGAGACAGGGGTTCTAGTCTCACTTCTGCTGCTAACTTTCTGCATGTTCTCTTTTGTTCTCAGTTTCCTCATCTGTAAAATGTGAGCATTTATGCTAAATTGTCTTTATATTGGTGACATTGAGGCTGTCTAATTTGATCATTAACTTTGAACTGCTAGCCTCCTGAAAGATGTCGGAAATATGCTTCCTTCTGAGGCTAATTTACAGCCAGACTAATATGGTTTTGCTCCCGAGCATGCCCTGAATCATTATTCATTTTTATTTCATGAGAATTACTTTTGTAAATGTGATTTTCTATTAGTCTCACAGAGCCATTGAGATTGCACAGCTCAGTGGATTTCTGCTGCATGTCGTAAATTTTTGCTCATGGTATAAACTAGTGTTTTTCAAAGCGAGATTCTTGGATCAGCCTCCCCTAGGGTTCCCTGTGAACTTATTAGAAATGCAAAGTCATGGGCTCCACCCCGACCTGCTGAATGGGAATCTCTGAGCACAGGACTCAGGAAACTTTGTTTAATGGAGTTTAAACTTATTGCATGTGAGAGAGAAGTTTGACAAGCACTGCTATAAGCCACTGCAGTAAACATGGCTAATAGCAATGCTTCTATGCAAATCGTTGCTGAGATTTTGCCCTCTGCACGGGAATAAACACTCAAGCATATGGTTTGCTCCTCGAGTGACTGACCTAATGGGCTGTATTAGAAATGCCAAGATTGAGACCCTTCTGTGTTGGTGAAGCAACTGCCGCTTTATTGAGAGCCGACTCGAGAGGGAGCTGCAGGAGTGGAGGGGCATCATAGTTGTTGGTGCTCTGAAGAAATGAGGCCGTGGGCAGAGGGTATGTCTGAAGGGGCTGGAGGAGGAACAACATCTGTGATATGGCTTCCATTTCTGTTACTCAGTACTGATGTTGACATTTGACCTGGGGTTTGGTTCTCTGCTCTGTGGTGGTGGACAGGCACCCAGCGCTCTGTGGGCCAGCACTGAGGATGGTGCGAGGCCAGCAGCAGGCAGGCCCTCTGGGGGAACTCTTCCTGGAGAGCCTGGCCTGAGCTTAGATGAGGTTCAAGGATTCTCATTATCACAGTACTGTGCATAATTACAGACACTTATTAGAGTGTGCGTGCATGTGCAACACACACACACACACACCCCTTATCATCCACCCCAGGAGAGGGTATTGTGAAGTTTCTCTGTTTATCTGGCCTTAGCTGGCTCTTGTCTTTAATACGGCGTGACAGTCTAGGAGCCACCTGGGTCGTTTCCTCGGCATAAACTCGCTCACACTGAGTTAAACGCTGCTGAGTGCTTAACCTTCTCGCTCTATGACTCTTCTCCATCCAAGAATGCTTGACTCATTTCTTATACCATCTGTTATCTTTTAAACTCAACAGTGCTCTGTCAGGGCCATTTAATGTGGTGGCACGTGCCATGCCCTGCGTAGGACACCCAGCTTAGGCGTGAATGGGGCTGAGACCCTGGCCTGGAGATGCAGCTACTCGGAGGAAGAGCTGCCCTTTTCAAAAGTGCAGAAAGGTGCTATGCACTCATCGTTTCTGCCTGTGAACCCACTCAGGGCAAGGAGAGGGGATGCTTTCTCCGGTTTGTACAAAGGACTAGCCGTGGCTCTAGGTCCTGTAAGGTACAAGGGGAAACAGTTATTTTCACTCAGGTGCTCTGCCTTGATCTAAAGCAAAACTCAAGGACTTACCCCCTAAGGTAGGGTCCCTTCCTGTTTGCACAGCCAGGTTTAACAGCAGAGTGTCCTGGATCCCTGTGTCTTCATTACACCAGTGTCCAGGAAGCTGGATCTCTGTGCTTTCTCCTCCGTGGTGTCTCTCCCAGCTGTTCCTCATCTGTCCCCTTACCTCGTCTGCCCTCAGGTCCAGATTCTTGACACCTGGCACCTGCATCTTCTGGCTCCTTACCTACCTGGCCTCCCAGCCCCTGCCTCCTTTTGCCCAACTGTTCTAGCATGTCACACTGAACCTGCTTCCTGAAGTGGCCCTGAGATGGTGGCAGGTGCATCCCCTGCTGAACATCTGTTTGTATTTTTCAATTTCCCCATTATGTAGAAAGTGAGACTAAAACCCCACAGCCTGCATTTGAGGTATCTAGAATCCGGCTCCAGCCTACCTCGGAGACGCAGAGCCTATTCTGTAGACTATAGGGCCGGGGTGCATATGGATCATAAATGAATTTAACAGAATGAGCACTGGGTGACAAACCAAATGAAGAAAGAGTTTTCCTCACTCTTTCAATATTTGCAGGATGCCCACAGTAGGACAGGCTCTCAAACATTTGGTCCGACCCCTCTTTCAAGGCCTAACTCAGCTCCAATGCCCTTATTCCTTACTCTCTCTAATGGTGAACTTTTATTTATTTTTTTTTAACTTATTCATAATTTAATTTGATATAATTCAACTGACTGTTACTGGGAAGCCACTCTCTGTTTGTAGCTTATGGAGCTAAGTGCCTTGGAGGCACCTAGAGTCCATTTGGGAAGACAGGCATGCGTAAACAAAAGGCTCATGCCCCATGTGAAGTGCCCTTACAAAGCAATGTGGGAGTCTGTGGGAGATGTCCAGAGGGACCCATGTGGGTTAATGCCGCAAAACAGCTCAGGGGAAAGCACGCAGCTCTTGCCTGGAGAAGCAGGGAGTCTCCTTCCCTCCTCAGGGGGTTGATCCATGGGTCCATTGTATGCTCTGTCTTCCTCCCTACATGGTTTTTAGAGAAGAAAAAAACCAAACTTAACATGAGCCTCAAGGCATAGTGAAAGGTCAACAGCTGTGACAGAGACTCCTAGACAGACAGGGATGCATGTGCGGGAAAGGAAGGAGGGAGTGTCCCACGGTGGGTGGTGGCATCTTTGATGCCTCAGTGTCTGCAGGTTTATATAAACCAAACTTTTTTTTTTTTTTGGTAGAGTTTCCCTCTTCTTTCCTGGGCTGTCATTCCCCAAGGAACTGCCTAGGCTCCAGACACCTCCAAATGCTACTTAGAACTTTGAAAAGTAATACTAATTATATTTTATAGCTTGGCCCAAAATGATGATAATGAGAAATTATGACAACACAATGAACATTTGAGGAAATCCTTTTAGCTAGGATTCCCTAAATTCTGAGTTTAGAGACCTTCTAGGTTTCAGGTGCTGCAGATGTTCATTCATTTCCCTTTCCTTCCCAACGCGAAGCTCTTTCTGCAGTGGTTAGAAAAGCATCACGGGCCTGGTGATGCTGGGCAGGTGGGTGCGGGTCAGAGTCTGCTGGGAAGGAGTGGCCGGGCATCCGCATTAGGCTGGCCAGTGCACCCTCTGCTGCTCTCCTGCCTCAGATGCCTGCCTGCACCCGCTTTGCCATCTGTAAGTCATCCCGAGAAAGAATTTCTTTTATTATTATTTTTTTTAATTTCAGAATATTATGGGGGTACAAACATTTTGGTTACATATAATGCCTTTGCCTCACCCAAGCTAGAGCTACAAGCTTGCCCTTCCCCCATACAGTGCTCATTGGTTGTGAGTTTACCCACCCCACTACCCCTTTCCCACCTGCCCAGCACCCGATGAATATTATTTCCATGTTAGTACCTTATTGTTGATCAGTGAGTACCAATTTGGGGGCGAGTATATGTGGTGCTTGTTTTTCCATTCTTGTGATATCTCACTTCGAAGGATGGGCTCAAGCTCTATCCAGGATAATATAAGGAGGTGCCAGTTCACCACTGTTTTTTGTAGTTGACTAACATTCTATGGTATACATATACCACATTTTATTAATCCATTCATGTATTGATGGACACTTAGGTTGTTTTCACATCTTTGCAATTGTGAATTGTGCTGCCATAAACATTTGAGTGCAGATGTCTTTATTATAGAATGTCTTTTTTTCCCTTTAGGTAGATGCCTAATAGTGGGATTGCTGGATCAAATGGTATTTCTATTTTTAGCTCTTTGAGGTGTCTCCAAATTACTTTCTACAGGGGCTGTACTAACTTGCAGTCCCACCAACAGTGTAAGAGTGTTCCAATCTCTCCACATCCACACCAGCATTTGTTGTTTTGGGACTTTTTGATAGAGGCTCTTCTTACTGGAGTTAGGTGATATCTCATTGTAGTTTTGATTTGCATTTCCCTAATGATTAGAGATGTTGAGCATTTTTTTATGTGTTTGCTGGCCATTAGTCTGTTGTTGGAAGATTGTTAATTGCTGCTTCAATTACTGTGCTTGGTATTGGTCTATTCAGGAATTCTGTTTCTTCCTGATTGAGCCTAGGGAGGTTGTGTGTTTCTAAGAAGTTGATAATTTTCTCCACGTTTTGTAGTTTTTGGGCATATAGATTTTTATAGTGTTCAAAGAAAATGTTTTGTATTTCTGTGATGTCTGTAGTGACCTCTCCTTTTTCATTTCTAATTGAGCTTATTGGAGTCCTTTCCTTTCTAGTTCTTGCCAATCTAGCAAGAGGGCTGTCAATTTTGTTTATCTTTTCGAAAAACTGACTTTTGGTTTTATTAATCTTCCGAGAAGGAATTGCATGAGAATTACCTTCTGAGAAGGCTTGGCGTGGGGTCCCTTTCAAGTCCCAGGGATCTGTGCTCTCTGGGTTCAACATATGTTCACATCACATGCTGGCTCAGCTTGGCTCGGAGACATCCGAAAACTGGCAGGGCTAGGCTGGAACTGGGGTCGTACAGTCGACCTTCACATTTTCCCCTTGCACAATATCTGTCTCCAGTCCTGTGTCCTGCCAGGACACACGTGTCGTCCTTGATTGCGTGGGCATCCGCGTGTGGCTGAATTCAGCTGGGTTAAGATTTGCCCCTAGTGAGAGGAAGATTCGGCAGGAGAGACGTGCAGCCCTCAGGAGGGACTATGGGCTCTGCCTCTTTCTCGCCAAAGCCCAGCCTGCCCCCACGTTCCCTCCCAGCTTCCACCTCGCTTTCTGATTGAAGCCTGTTCCTGGTCTTGCTTCAGTTGATTTTACTTTTAGTGGTTTTTATGGGAGCCTGAGCTGCTGCCACACTTTCCTGCTGTCTTTTCTATTTTCAACCCAAATAGGAAGTGAGAAGGATGGTTTCAGTATAGACAGAATATGATTCATTTTTTTTTACTTTACTTAAAACATTTTGTTGTTGTTTAGTATGTATCTACAGAAAAGTGTATCTAGCGTAAGTGGATAGCTTGACGAAGTTTTACAAACTGAACAGCAGCTGCCAGATCAGGAAACAGAGCAGGAACCACATCCCTGAAACCTGCTCATGGTCCTTCTAGAATCTTCCCTCCCCCCCCCTTCCTGACGAGGGGCCACTGTCCCCACTTCTGGCAACGTAGACTAGTTCTGCCTGTTTGTAGGGTATTTCACTGTCATGTCGGTGTATGTTCTTCTGTGATCTGTGTGTGAGTGTTTCACGCGTGACAGTTATCCACCTCGTCATGTCTAGTTGCAGGCTATTGATTGTTGCGTTCGCTGTTTTATTGTGAGGATTGATGGACATCCGGGTGATCTCTAGTGTTTGTCTGTTATGAGTCACGCTGCTCAGAACGTTCTTGTACAATCTCTCTGTGATCACATGTACGCGTTTTGATTTGGTATATACTCCAGAGTGGAAATGCAGGGTCTTAGGGGATACCTACGTTTGCCTTTAGTAGATCCTAAAATACAGTTTTCCAAAGTGGATATACCTATTTAAAGTGTAACTTGGATTTTAAAGCAAAGTGGGTAAGAGGGTTTGAATTTCACAGTCACACTGATTGTATTGAAAGGCCTCATCTGCAAACCACAGCCAAAAGAAGAGCCCAAACCTTTGGGAGTGGGCCGTCGCCAGCCTTGTGGTATCTATACCCCCTCGCCCTAGTTTGGTGCTGGGTTCCTGCAGCGTATTACTACAGTACTTGTTAGTAATACTGGCCCTCTTCCTCCTCTTCTTCTCCCTCCCTCCTCCCCTCCTCTTCCTCCAAAAAGGAGTTTTATTCCCATTCCCAGCCCACCGCATACACACTCACGCATTGCTTGAGTGTGGGAGGACCAGCTCCCGGGGTGGGGATGCAGTCAGGGGAACCACAGTGTGGACAGTGCTAATTATAACAGAGAATGTGTGATTACAATCATTGGAGCTCTTCAGAGAAAAAAACAACAGAGTAAGAATGAGTCTTCCCAAAATTATCACGTCTGGGGCCAGGCCTGGAGCTGTGCTCCCCGCGTGGTTTGAATGTGCCAAGCCTGTATGAAGCACAATGGGAAAAACAGCCCGACACTCTAGCCACTACCTCCTGCGACCTGGGATCCCACTGCCACCTTCTGCCCAGCACCTGTCGTGAGGCTGTCCCCCTCAGGTGGGCTGGGAGGTGGGGCACAGGGCTTGCCCCCAGCTGGGGACCTGCGTGGGGCAGCTGGAAGGGGCCTGCTGGTTACAGGAGGGACCCAGCACTGTTGGAGAGGTGGGCGCTTCCTTGAGACATTTGTCAGCCCACTAGGGGATGGTTTCCCTAGGGCAGTTGACCCTCCCAGCCCCTCCTCCATTCAGTCTGGCTTGGCTCCAGGTAGTGGGGGAGCCTTGGACAGGCATGGATTGCTCGCATTGCTCATCTGCAGGGGGCCGGGGAGGGGGGCGGTGTGCCAAACTCTTTGCATCAACAGATAATTGATTTGATCCACACGACTATTGTGTCCCGCTGTTCTTGCCCTGCCTAGTGGGGCAGAAGGCTCTGGGGTCTGGCCCGAGATCACGGGGCTTGGACTGGAGGAGCAGGGACCTGAAAGCCCATCTGCCTTTGTCCCACCTAGCTGCTGTCCCCAGCCCTCCGTGGGGCCCTGTAGTGGCTGCTTCAGCCTATTGGGGGAATTTCCTGTAAGTGGAGGCCATACCAATGGTGACTGTTTTCACATGTGGGCTGCCATGCCCAGGGACCTCTGCAGGGCCCCAGCCCACAGCCAGACCCTAAAGTTCCTGGATGCTGGCCCAGGAGACCTTGAGGGTCTCTCTTGATGGCTGTGCCTCCAGGAATCAGGTAGAGTGGAGGCATCTGTGGGGAAGCTGCCTGGATGCAATCTGGGGTCTCTGTGAGCAGCCTTGGCACTAGTCCAGGGGCCCTGGACACAAAGGGGGTGTCCTGGGAAAGGTCCCAGCGTGGCTGGTGGCGAACACTCAAAGCCCAGGCAAGTGGTGACACAGCCTGGATGGGTTTTGTGTCTCCCTTTGGCCAGATGCAGCCCTTTCTTCTTGACCACTGCAAAGCCCAGGGCTGGGAAGCCACCCCCTAAGTTCTTTGGCCCTCCTTGAACTTCTGGGGGTGCCACGGTCTTCGGTGTGGGAGAAGCATGATTTGGAGTTGTCCTGAGTCCCCTCGGACTTCTCTCCGGCCGCCCCAACCCCAAGGGCCTAATAGAAATGATCAGTTTAACAAGGCTGTAAATATGGTGGTTTCTGATGCCTCCTTCTGTCAGCTTCTTCCAGACGTCCAATGTCTTGGAAGAGTCTGTTGACCAATGAAGCCGTAATAATAAAGCATTCATTTCTTCGTTTTTCCCTGAAAATCATCATAGACTCAACAACTGCCAACTGGGGCTTTAAAGAGTCACACTGCAATAACTAATATGACCATTTGAGTTTATCTAATTGTAGCTGAGATTGGAGGCTTGTGGCATTTTCATTAGCAATTGCAGCTTTCATTAGAGTAGATCTGAGGTTCCTGTTGCTTTGAAATAACTCGCAGACCCCCAACGCCACATTGACCCACCACAAGACAGAGAGGTGGCTCTGAAAGGGATGTTTGCGTTGTAAAAGTGGACATCTGCTTGCAGGGTTTCCCAATTCTAGGTTGTCGGTAGCTCCAGGAACAGTAAAACTCCCATCAGGGCGGACCAGACTATGAGTGTGCAGACAGGCTCAGGGAAGTCAGCGTAGGTGCTGCACCTCCCCATCCTTGTGAAGGAGTAAGTGAAAAAGGAATCCTAAACCTCCTCCTGTGGTCACCCACTGTCTCTGGTTGCAGAGCCTGATTTGTGGGCAGGTGAGTAATTGAGGGAGGGGAACAGGGCAGGCCGGGGTGAAGGCTAAGCTGGGTGTGATCTCTGCAGGGGTCTAGCTGATCCCACAGGGAGCTCTTGAACACAACAATGTCACACAGTGGATCCTATCTTGGTGCAAAGGGGGCCACCTTTTGTAACCACAGTCAGCCACTCACTAGCCCCTGGCTGCCCTTGGCATGGGACTGGGGAATGTGTGTCACCTCCTTGGCAAGGCAGCTTCTTTGGAGAAAGGGGCAGCTGAGAGCTGTGAGCAGCCAATGCTGGCAGAAACGGGGTGCATGGCTGGTGAGGGGGATCTGGTGGACACCAGCCATGAGCACCATGCTTCCCATGGGCCTGGTCGCCACAGCCATCCACCTCCCCCTGTGAACAGGGCCACTCTGGATTTGGATCCTGCCATTCGGACAGGTCTGTGCAGCTCTGCTGGGACCTTGCAGTAGATTTGGGGAAAGCAAACCGATCCCATCCAAAAAGACCATGTAGGTGGGCAGAGTGGAGCTGTAGAGATGTGGCCGTAAGGACAGGATAGGACAAGGGTCTGGGGGCTCCAGAGGTTTGGGGTGGCATGCCTGTCTGACACGTGTCAAAGGTTCTTTCTGGATGGCATTTCTGCTTAGCTGTGTGTTCCTGTTCTGTCCACGTGCTTTGAGGCACCAGGGTCTGTGTGGACCCCACAGGGGCTTGCTTGGGACACCAGAACTGTAGTTGTGAGCTGTCTGCCCCCCACCTCCCAGCCATCCCCTCTCAGGCCACAGTCCCTTTTCTCACAATGGCCTGGTCCCTCTTCAGGACACTCCATTTCTCCGTTCTTGAGGTGAGGTTCTTGATGAGGAAAATCTCACCCAGTGTCACTCAGGTCTGGATAGCCATGGCAGATCCGAATTCTTTGCAAAAATTGAAGTAGATTTACTGAGTGTGCCCAGGCGCGTTTCCCAAAGCTGACACTGGTGAGTTGGTAAGAATGATGTATTGATGGCACTAGCACTGCCGTTTGTCTGTGTCCGTGATGCTTGTGGACAGATGGTGGAGTTTTTGGCTCTATCTCTTCTTGGCTGAGATGGAGATGCTCCCTCCAGGCAGGTGGCTTTGAATTCAGCAGCTTTGGCACCCTCAGCTCTCACTGAGGGCAATTGTGAGGAAGAGCGAATCGGCATCGCCTGACAGTGCAGGTCATTTTACTGCAAAATGGCTGCCTTTTGTCTCCCTGGCAAAGGGTGCTGAGAAATGAGTGTCGAAGGCTGCAGAAATGCTGAATAATAAGTGAACTTGATCCCCCCAGACCTCAAGTCTGAATGGCTCCCTTTGATTGACCCAGTTATACTCTCAAGGTCCCTGGACTGGGGCTTTGGAAAAAGTGAGTGGCTTTAGCATCTCTCTGTGTCTTGGTGCTATCAGATTCCCATTGTAGACTCTCATCTCAATAGTGCGTTTTAGGTTTTGAGAATAATAACTCAGAGAATTTCCTAGAAAAGGTGGAGGAGGGGAGGGGAGGTGTGGGATTGTGAATGGGCATTGTGGAGACCCTGATCCAAGAGGAAGATTAACTTACAGCTCAGAGGGAGGGGGTGGAGGCTTGATCTGGAGCCAGTCTGTATGGGCCCTGATGGGAGGTAAATAAAAACCCCAGTTTTTGTAGGTGTTTCAGCTTCAGTCATTTGTTCATTCACTCATTCATTGAGTCAACAGACAGGCGTGGGATGAGGTCAGTTTTACTTGTATTGCGTTTGAGATGTCCCATAGAGATTGGGGTCTGGATGATAGAGGTTTGGGTTGTGGGAAGAAGCAATGCTTTACTTTTTTCCCGAGACTGTACCAGAAGCAGCTGGGATTGCAGCTGACATTTCAACACATGGCTGTGATCTGAAAGTGCAGATTAGTTGTCAATTGTCTCTCTAAATTCATGAGGCAGATTCTGTCATCCTTTGTTAAATAATAATTTTCAAAAATGGTTAACCATGACCTTCCTAAGATATTAAGTAAACATGTGCTAACGATTTTATTTAACTCATTATGAATGAGGGAACTGGTAAGATGTTACAGATATTTTAAAGGAGGATCTAAAGGACAGACACATTTATAGATCAGGAATATTACAATGAATGTGCAAATGGTGGCAAAATTGATCATTTACACAGTAGGGGAGAAAACTCAATTGAACCTTGTGGACAAAATTTGCATGTATAGATAGTAATTATTTTTCATCACTATGAATTTGCAGTGTTGTAAAATACTCCAAGAGCAATGATAGGTAAGAATCAGGTAGTCTGGAAGAGTGTGGTGTAAACAATACATAATTTTCTTTTGAAGCACAAATTTTTCCTTCTACCGCTTAGTGAAGTCCAGTATTTTTAGTATTGAACTTGTCAGAAAGTGCCTGTCTCCTTTTTAATATATAGGTAGCAATAAGAAAAGTTCTTCTTTCATTTTGGCGTCTTGTGCGTCCATTTTTATGATATTAAAGCCAGGGCTATTACTCTCCAAATAACTTGAAGAGTTATTTTTAGAAGAGAATTACTGAACTTACCCCATGTGGTTTCCTAAGACCTATATTAATGAGAAGAAAGTATGTTTTATAAGATTTACATATATGACTTATAAGATATTGGGTAGATGAATAACATTAAAATAGTGAGTGTATGAACCAGAAATAAAATGGCTCAAACAACACAGAAGTTTCCAAAGCACACTGTTGTTTGGTGGGAGATAGGAGGTGAGGGAAAAGAACACATTCAGAAACATCCAGATAATTCCAGAACACGATTCCTGAAAAACTAATAGTTTCTTCAGGCAATATTTTTAATCTCTGAAAACGTTTAGAGTACTTTAATCAAAGTTGACATTTTTCACAGTTCGGAAGGACCCCAAATCCTAGAGGCTTCTACATTGTCTGCCTTTCTGAAGTTTGTTCCGAAAAGAAGTGTCCTTGTCATGAAAATGGAGAGGGGTAGGTAATTCACAGCAGGATTTAACCTGCATAGGCTTTTCTGGTTTATGGTGAAAATATTTCTTCTGCAGCCTTTGACATTGCAGACTCACCTCTCCTGTTGGAAACCTAGCCTTGCTTTCCTTGGCATTCCACAGTCCCTGTTTACATCTGCCTTGTTCTTGGGATGCTGCCCTTAGTACTGTCCTCTCCTCTCCCCACAGCGTCCTCCTGGAGGCTGCATCTTCATCCAGGGAATCTGCTCCCAGCTAGGTTCACATGACTGAGGTCTTCTCCTCCACCTGAATATTCTTACACTTGATACTCAGTAGGGCTAAAATAAAAATAATCAGTTATGTTCCAATGAAATGTAGCTCCTTTTCGAACTTTTTCTTCTATCCATTTACCAAATACTGTTGGTTATTCTTCTCAGTCTCTCTCCTATCTGATCTTTCTTCTCATTCTAATATCAGGCCATAATGCAGGCCTTCATACCTTCATCGATGGGTCATTATAATAACTTACGCATGCATCTTAATTCAGTCAGTATTCCTTTAGTGCTCTCTTGTGCGTGAATACCCTGAACCAGGCGTGGACCTAGCTGCCAAGTTTCCAATGCTGAGAAACTACTGGGAAGATGGACAGACATCTATCAGATACTCACACTATTAGGTATCTACTCATAAACTGAGATAAGTGCTACAAAGAAGGTGCTGTGAAAACATGCAATGGGGAGCCCTAAATTAGTCTGTAAGGACAGGCTGAGGCAGTGATCACTGAGAGGACATCTGAGGAATGAATAAGTATGAAATACCTAAAGACAAAGGGGAGAGGGAGAATTTATCAGATGAAGATCCCAGTGTTTGCCAGGTGGGGTGGTAGGAGGCTTGGTGAATTAGAGAGACTGAGTGTGAAAGGCCTGTTGCTACAGTGAAGTGAGGAGAGGCAGAGCTACCCAGCATGAGCTGGTTGGGGGAGAAGGCTGTAGCAGAAAATGCAAAATTGCAGTAGAAATTCAGCTGTCTATCCTAAGGCAAAGGGGCGTCTTTGAAGGGCTTTGAGCAGAGAGGGAATGACATGACCAGATAAACCTTTTCCAAAGGTACTGTGACTGCTATGTGATGCCCAGTAGACAAGATAACGTGAAAATCCTCCTGATCCAAAACAACAGGAAATGTTTGATAATATCATAGCAGAGCTGAACTTACAAAGAAGTAAGAGAGATCCTTGGAGCCATAAATAAAGGGAAATACCCTGAGCATGCTGGCATTGATTCCATCATCTTCCCCGGTGTTGTTTGCCCATCTCAGTAAATAAGAGATGTACCTTTTAATGACCATGTAAGAACAGAAGACAAGGCTGGGGGTGTAAGTGGGTTGAGGAATTGGATCTGAGACCCCAACACGAGAGAAGAGCCCTTTGATTAGTAAATGGGGCGCCATACAGTAAGTCTGCTTCTCACAAAAGAATTTGCTAGAAAGTTTGTCTCTTTTGATCTGGGCTCTAGTTCAGCTGGGGGGAGTCTTCTCCATAAATATCTTAACACCACAGACCTGTCCTAAGTACATTTGGAGTTCTTTACACTACTTTCATGGCCCAGACACCTCAAGCCAAGAAATTAACATAATAATGGATCCCACACAGGTCTTCTGTCTGGGATTTCCTAGCATGGAAATTTTCTCTGAAATTGTCAGTAGAATTAAACTCTAAAGATCTTCTTCTAGCCAGAGCAGCAGTTAAGCAAGAGAAGGAAATAAAAGTCATCCAAATTAGAAAAGAGGAAGTCAAATTCTCTTTGTTTGCTGATGATATTATATCTAGAAAACCCTAAAGACCCCACCAAAAATTTCTTAGATTTGATAGATGGATTCAGTGAAGTTTCAGGATACAAAATTAATATGTACAAAAATAAGTAGCATTTCTATACACCCAATAATGATCAAGCCAAGAACCAAATAAATCAAGAAGGCAATCCCATTTACAATTGCTGCAAAACAAAACAAACAAACAAACAAACCTAGGAATATATTTTAACTAGGGAGATGAAAGATCTTCACAAAGAAAACTACAAAACACTGATGAAAGAAAATTGTATATGACACAAAGAAATGGAAAAACATTCCATGCTAATGGATCAGAAGAATTAATATCATTAAAATGACCATACTGTCCCAAACAATCTACAGATTCAATGCAATTGTTATGAAAATGCCAATGTAATTTTTTCATAGAATTAGACAAAACAATCCTAAAATTCATATGGAACCAAAAAAGAGCCCAAATAGCCAAAGCAATCCTAAGCCAAAAGAACAAAGCTGGAGGCGAGGCATCTCATTACCTGACTTCAAATTAAAATACAAGGCTATAGTAACTAAGAAAGCATGGTACTTGTATAAAAATAGACACATAAATCAATGGAACAGAATAGAGAACCCAGAAATAAAGCTACATGTCTATGACCAACTGATCTTTGAAAAAGTTGACAAGAACCTACAATGGAGAAAGGACACCCCCATCAATAAATGGTGCTGATAAAATTGGATAATCATAGGCAGAGGAATGAAATTGGACCCCTGTCTTTCACCGTAGACAAAAATCAACTTATTATAAATTAAGGACTTACCTGTAAGACCTGAAACCTTAGAAACACCAGAAAAAAACCTAGGGAAAACTCTTCTGGACATTTGTTTAGGCAAAAAATTCATGACTAGGACCTCAAAGGCACAAGCAACAAAAGCAAAAATAGACAAATGGGACTTAATTAAACTAAAAAAGCTTTTGCACAGCAAAAGAAATTATCAACAGAGTGAACAGACAACCTGAAGAATGGGAGAAAGTATTTGCAAAACTATCCATCTGATGAGGGACTAATATCCAGAATTTACAAGGAACTCAAACAACTTAACAACAACAAAAAGTCCCCCAAATAATCCCATTAAAAGGTGGGCAAAGGACATAAATAGACATTTTTCAAAAGAAGACATACAAATGGCCAAAAAACATATGAAAAATGCTCAACATCACTAATCATCAGAGAAATGCAAATTAAGACACAATGAGATACCATCTTACACCAATCAGAATGGCTATTATTAAAAGACAAAAAAGAAGAGATGTTGGAGAGGATATGGAGAAAAGGGAACACTTACACATTATTGGTAGGAGTGTAAATTAGTATGAGATTCCTCAAAGAACTAAAACTAGAACTACAGTTGGATCCAGAAATCCCACTACTTGGTATCTCCCCAAAGGTAAAGAAATCATTATATTAGAAAGAATCCTGTGCTCATATGTTTATTGCAGCACTACTCACAATAGCAAAGGTATGGAATCAACCTAAGTGTCCATAATGGATAATTGGATAAAGAAAATGTGATATATATGCACAATGGAATACTATTTAGTCATTTAAAAAATGAAATCATGTCTTTTGCAGCAACATGGATGGAACTAGAAGCCATTGGCTTAAGTGAAACTACTCAGAAACAGAAAGACATATACTGCCTGCTCTCACTTATAAGTGGGAGCTAAATAATGTGTACACATGGACATAGAGTATGGAATGATAGATGTTGGAAACTCTGGCAGGTGGGGAGTGGGAGGGGGTGAATGATTAGAAATTATTTAATGGATACAATGTACATTATTTGGGTAATGGATATACTAAGAGCCAACATAATCACCACTATGCAGTACATCCATGTAGCAAAAAAAAAAGATGTTTAAAATATTTTAGGCTGTGTAAAGCAATAATGACTATGTATCAATTTGGGTAGGTGATCAGAATTAAAACATTTTAAGTCCTTGTATTTTTGGACAAGAGAGTGGATATATTGATTAAAATTTAATTTTATTAAGTTACATGTGTATGTTCAAATTTATGGGGAATTACTAAAATAGTAAGAATAGGGTATATGATTTCCAAACTAATAGAGGAAAAAATTGGTATATGAAACACAATGAATCCAAAGGAAAGAAAGGAACAAATAGAGGAAAAAATTGAGAAAGAAAAAGCAGGATAAATAAAAGATACAAAATGAAGTGATAGAAATAAATTCAAATTGATGAATAATAATAAGCATAAATGGACTAAATTTATTACAGATTGACAATCTGGATTAAAAAAACAAATTTCATCTATATGCTGTTTACAAGGGATACTTCTACAACATAAAGGTACAAATGGTTGAAAATAAAAGAATTGAAAAATGTGTGGTAGGCAAACACTAACCAAATAACACTATTGTAAATAAAATAAAGTGAATAAAATACGTTTAAGGGCAAAAAAATTATTGTTTGGGACACAGAGTGACTGTTTAATGGTTAATGAACCACTGTTCAGTTTACTCAGAAGATATAACAATTTAAAACTTCTAAGCACTTGATAACATAGTCTCAACATGTTAAAAAAAACTTCAGCCAAAACTGAAGGTATAACAAGAAGAAACTGAAAAAAACTGACAAATTTATAATCATTGAGAAATTTTAGTAAAATTTTCTTAGTAACAAGTAATCAAAAAATCATGAAGGAATAAAAGATTTGAACAAAGTTTCAAATTGATTTGATAGATATATATGGAATTTTACTGTCAACAATATAGAATACGTATATTTTTCAAAATGTATAAAAAATAAAACATATATAAGAATTCACCTTGTACCTGGTCATAATGCAAGTCTCAGAAAAATGTCATAGAATCAGCGTACATCAATTAAATTGTTTGACCACAGAGAGACATTTATAGCTTTATGCTACATATAGTATGTTATGTTACATCATATTATACTTTATTATATTATATCACAATAAAAGAAGACTAAAAATAAATGAGTTAATTGTTCAGTGTAAAAAGATAGAGGAAATAAAAATAAAATCAACCCTAAGAAGTTAGAAGGGAGGAAATAATATATATAAGAGTAGAATCAATGAAATAGAAATAAAACTATAATCAATAGAATTGTCAGAATCAAAATTTCGTTTATCTAAAGAACAATAAAATACACAGACTCTTTGACAAGCTTGGTCTGCAAAAATGACTAATATTAGGCAAGAGGAGGAGGATATAGGTACTGCTATAATAGAGATTTAAAAGAGTAAGTGACTCTTTGCCAAAATATTAGGAAACTCAGATGAATTGACATTTTTCTAGAAAGAACAACATAACTGAAGAAGAAATTGAAAATTTTAAGGGATGTGTAATACTAAAAATTTTAATCAGTAGTTTAAAATATGTTTATTTAAATTTATTAATGTAATTTATCTCTTGAGTAGATAAAAACAAAGAAAAAAGAAATGGGATTATCTTAACAGATGCAGAAAAACATTTTAAAAAATTCAAACCTGTTCTTTCTCTCTCTCTCTCCCCCCTACTCTATCTTTATCTCTGCCTTTATTTCACTCTCTGCAGAGCAGGGCTGATAAGAGTAAAGAGTATTTATCAAAACCTGAAAATATGTAAATATAATTATCAATTAAGAAACATTTAAAGCATTTCCTTCAAAATTAGGAATAAGCACGTGTGGTCATTATTATCCCTTCTAATCAGTATTTTACCTGACGTTATAGTCAATTTAATAAGCCAAGAAAAATGGAAGATTAAAGTATTACAACAAAAGAAATACATTTATTTATAAATAGTATGGTTTTCTAAAAAAAAATAGAATATACAAATAGATTTTTAGAATTAATAAGAAAGTTCTTCTAGATAGAAGATCCATATACACAAATCAATTGCATATCTAGACATCAGTCTTAAAAATAGAAAGATACATACCATTTAGAAAGCAAGGCTAGTGTCCCCACTCGGTTACCTTCTCCCTCAGTGGAGCATTGCCTGGCCAGTCAACCTTCCCATTTAGGTACAGAAACCATTCTGTGTACAACTTTATGCCCAACTTCCTACCCATCCTTACGGAAGTTATTTCCTCAGTTGTTTTGCTTTATATATGTATATGTATTTATTTTTTATATAAATGTAAATGTATATTTTTTTACTAAAAGAAAATTAAGGAGAAAAAATTTAAATCCAGTTTCTGAAATGTCTTCACCTCTTTCTGGTAATCTGTGACTTTCTTAGAAAAGTCTTTAGCCGAGAAGGGTATAATCCTGTGGCAATAATTTTGTGGATAAAAATATGAGGCTCATAGCCACTGAAATTTTGGTTTCCAGAGGCAGAAGGCAGTCCCCAGTTCTGTCATATGAAGCTCATGGATCACTTGAAATGCAGAGTTGAGATGTGCTGTAAGGGGAAACACCCATCAGATTCTGAAGACTTAGCGAAAGAATGTGACTATTTCATTAATAATTTTATATCGATTACATGTTGCAATGACAATGTTTTCAATATATTGGATTTCTTAATTAAAAATTATTACAATTAATTTCTTTTAAAAAAACCTTGTAAAATGTGAACACTAGAAAATTTAAAGTTACATATGTAGCTTGCATTTATAGACATTTTATTTCTACTGGACAACACTGTTGTAGGTCTTTTTATTCCTAATTGTGTGATTTGGGGCTAGTGCTTCATTTTTTCTCAGCCTCAGTTTCTTCCTATGTAAATAGGGGGTGATGAGTGTCTCACCCACCTTTGATGGTTGAGAGCATTCAGTGGAGAAATCCATCCTTCCAAGGATGAACTGACAAATGCTAAAGCTTTATAAAACCTACACTGGGTCCTTTTATTTCTTTTTCATCAGGTTCTTTTTGTTCCAGAGCACAGCATAGTCCCAGAAATAGGAAAAAAATTAAAAAGGGCTTGGAGAAAATTGACCACATTGCTGGCATCTTGCCTTTTGGTTGGAGCCAGGCATCGGAACCAACCTCTAGGTAAAGTTTTGCTGTTCGTCTTCCTTATGAGCTTCTACTTTTAAAGGGTATTGTGTGTGCCCAGCATCCCATTATCCATGCCGCAGTGGTACAGAATTGTAAAAATGACCCTGTAACCAAAAACCGTGCAGTGTGATCTTAGTAATTAATAAGAAAAATTATGATGGTTTGTGAACTTAAAATTTTTTTTGTCAAATCATTAAAAACTCTCTTAGTATTGCTTATAAAAGTAAAGTAAAATGGAAAATAATATAACTAATATTTAGTTAGTACACTTAATTGAAAACATTAGAAATAATGATGTGGAGAAAAGGGAACCCGAGTACCCTGTTGGTGGGAAGGTAAATTAACACAGCCATTATGGAAAACAGTATGGAGGTTCCTTGAAAATCTAAAGGTACAGTTACCCTAGGATCCAGCAATCCCATTTCCGAGTATATATACAAAGAATTTGAAATCAGTATGTCTACACTTTCGTGTTCATTGCAGCATTATTCACAATAGCTAAAATATGGAATCAACCAAAGTGTCCATCAGCAGATGAATGGGTAAAGAAAATGTGGTATATATATATAATGGAATACTATGCAGGTGTAAAAAAGAGAGAAGTGATGTAATTTGTGACGATACGGATCAACCTGGAGGACATTACACTAAGTGACATAAGCCAGACACACAAAGACACATACTGTACGATCTCGCCTATATGTGGAAGCTAATAATAGAACACCTAGAACAGGGAGCAGAATGGTGGTTCCCAGAGGCTGGGGCGTGGGGAGAATGAGGAGATGTTGGTCAAAGGGTACAAAGTTTCAGTTAGACAGGAAGAATAAATGGCAAGTATTTGAGCTGATGGACATGTTAATTAGCTTGATTCTGTCATTTTGCGTTGTATGCACACAACATCATTGCTTTGCACCCTCTAAATATATATGCAGTTAACTCTTGAACAGCACGGGCTTGAACTGCACCGTTTTTTTTTATACTTGGATTTTTTTCAACCAAACTCATATTGAAAATGCATTATCTGTGGGATGTGAAACCCCCATATATGGATGGCTGACTTTTCATGTACTGCGGTTCCGCAGGCCTTACTGTGGGACTTGAGTATGTGTGCATTTCAGCCTGGGGAGAGTTCTGGAATGAATCACGTGAATATACTGAGGGGACGACTGTACAATTATAATTTGTCAATATCCGATTTAAAAATTGTTATAATTTTGAGATTCAAAGTGTTTTATTTCTTTGTAAAAAAAAAAACAAAAAAAACTTACCAAGAGTAATTTGGTTTGAGCAGTGCTTACGTATGTATGGAACAAGCATCTTTTCTATGCCCTGGCAGGTTACCATACTCCTTTCTAAGTTCGGATCAGCTTCCAACATTTTATCTGTTGCCTATCAGTGTTGTGAAATATCTTCAGGAGTTCCTTTAGGATGTCGTCCTTTTTCTCGTGACTGCTTTCTTCATTTGTGTTAAGTTTTTCTTCCCTAGTTCTCACGGCTGTGAATCTAGAGTCTCTCGCACTGCATTCCTGTCAACATTCCCGTGGTCACCTGTTTCTTCTAAAACTCCATTTATGTTCCATTCACATTTCTCTTCCAGCGTTAACACTTTTCATTTCTTTGCTTCACTTTCCTCTTGTCCGCCACTTCCCTTCTTTTGATTATCCATCTGGTATTTTCACCTGGGTTTATCACTGGGAGACAGGGAGTTGGAGGACCAACTGATGCTCAGCGACCCATCGTGACTGACTTTGAAAAAACTGATGTGTTGGTCACGAAGAATGGTGTGCATGTTATTTGCATGGTGATTTGTGGATTGAACAGTTAGCAGCAAAGTATAAAGTTTTAGCAATTATTCACAGTAAATAGACCATGGTAACTGAAACTTGAACTCTGTTATTGAGGGCACCAGTGTTATTTAACCAAATGCCTATCAGACCTGTGCAAAGCAAGGACTGCCTGTACTCAGCATGCTCAGAAGGTTGTTCTTGGGAGAGGCATACCTACCCCTTGATTCTTTGTCTGTCTGATCTGAAAGACCACCTTTCCTGTGTGCAGTCCTTGGGTGTTATCTTTTGAGCACTCCAAGTGTGCAGAAACATGCAGGGGTCAGCGGTCATTAAGTCATTCAACAGCTGTGTGCAGTGTGCGCAGTATCTATTCTGTGCTGGGCTCAGTGCTAGGCTCTGGCATGTTCTCTGGCAACAGCAAGTTCCTTAAATTGCTCTCATTTTTGGCTTTTGGCAGCTAACTTTCCATCATATTTTCCAAACCACTGCTTATACAATTTGCACAAGGTTTTAAAGCTACTTCTCGCTTGCACAAGTTTCCACTCTCTTGATTGCCGGGATACGCATACTGTCAGGAGCATCAGGTTCCTCAGGTTGGGATACAGTCCCCACCGTGGCGTGCCAAATGGGACAGTCTTTTTTCTAAATAGATCAATCAACTAATGGACACAGTCTAAAACTTGCATGGTTGCTGCTTAATTATTCAAAGCATGTTTCATCAAAGCTAGTCCCATTTCTCAGCATCTTCTTTCTTCAGTGTTTTTTTTTTTTTTTTTTTTT
>VBSM01001118.1:15415322-15464758 GCA_008086735.1 Cheirogaleus medius | reverse complement strand
TCGGCCTCCCAGAGTGCTAGGATTACAGGCGTGAGCCACCGTGCCTGGCCTTTCTTCAGTGTTTTTAATTGACCTGGGAATTACCATACTCTGAAGGGTGTGTCATAGTTTATTTAGAATAGGATGCCTTTGCCTGGAGGGTTAAATTCCACCGAAAAACCACTTTAGCCAGAAGAGAGGTGTGGCCAGAGGGAGAGGTTCATGACCTCAGAGTTTTTAAAAAATTTTTAATCCTTTTGAGATTCTTTGCCATTAAGTACATTAAATAGTTTTGGCAAATAATATATTTGCTTAATAAAACCAAAACACTGTTTTATAAAGGAGCTATCTGGCTCCCAGCGGTGAAGGGAACCAAATGTTTATTGAACTGGATTGTGGAGCCTTTCACATATCCTCATACACACTCCTCATCATGGCCTTATAGGATAGGAACCATTATCTGCATTTACACACTTTGTGGAAACTAAGGCCTAGACAAGTAAATTAAGATGCCCAAGATCTTATATCTGTTAGGTGTTAGAGCTGTATTTTGATTTTTGTAGTTTGATTCCAAAACCCTCACACTTTTCCATATAGAAATGATTGCAGATGCCTGGCATGCTGACCACCACGCTCCCATCCTGGTACCATTACAGACATCACTAACTGATAACCTATTTATTCTCCCTGACTATGCCATAGTGCTGCCTATGAAGATGTTGAATGGTGCTCAGAATGGAAAACCCATCTCATCCCCTAAATGAAAGGTAATGTGAGCAAAGAGATTTTAGGTATGTCTGGTCTAGGGCAGCACTGGTATATCTGCTGGTGGGCAGCTTTCAGGCCAATTTGGCCGCTCACTGCTCTTGGGTCAGAGGTGCCCCACCCTCCTCCTGACATTTTCTTATGCCCACTATTTCTATATTAGGGGTAGTAAGAGAGAGTAAAGCACTCCCTTTGAAATAAGCCACAGACAGAGAGGAAAACAAGAACTTATGATTTTAAATCCTGTCTGTGCAGCCAGTGCTTGGTTTAGGTTTTGCTAAAAGCAGACCCTTAGACAAGAACTTGGGTGCAGGGAGGTGACCAGGAAGCACAAGAGAAGGAATGAGGTAAGTGAGACAAGTGGGGAAGGGCTGATAAAAGGTCCATTCTTAGGCAGAATACTGCAGTGGACTAAGGGCCCAACCCTAGTGGCATCTCTGTGAGACTGTCTTCAGGTCTCCGAAGTGTCCCACGAGAGGAGCAAGGAAGCTGGGCGTTTATCCACCCAATCTGATCCCCTATGGGGTGAGGGATGCTCACATCACTCCCCTCTCCCAGAACTAAATCTTCTGCACTTCTCAGTGTGTCTGTGCTGGGGGTGGAGACAGCCCTCTGGCACAAGAGCTGGGAGATGCAAGCCCTCGAGCTGCGAAGCTGTGGGCAGGACGCTGCACTAGGGTGGCTGGGGTACCCACAGGGGCTTCACTTGTGCTTTTCCTTTCTAGCTGGCTCTGTTGGGTGGCTTCCCTAGGTGGCGGGCAGAGAGTTAAGCTGATCTCACTTTCTTTACTTTTTTAGAAAGTTCCCCGGATTCTGTATGTTCTGAATACAGATGCCATGGGATGTACAGAACCCAGATGGCCTTTCTCTGTAGCCAGCTACATTCTCAGTGGTTGCGGCCCTAATAAATTCCTTGTTATCTTTTACAGCCATCTCGGGCAAGCATTGTTCCTTTTCACACATCGGGACATGTTAGCCAGAGCGAATGTTACCCCAGACAAGGATGGAGTGAAGACTGAAGAGGTGTTGGGGCTAAAATAACTAGTTTCAAAATGGAGCCAAATAGTCTTTCAACAGCAGAAAGGGCAGGTACAAGGCTGAGTGAACTCAGATGACCTTTGTACTGGACAGACCCTTCGCTTTGGGGTGGAGGTGCATCCTAGCAGTTGCTGGTAGCAAAATCTTTGCCACCAAGGCTTGGAGCAAGAAGAAAAATTGTGGTGGTGACAGAGTAACAATATACTTGCGGTCGCAGGCGCTAATTAACCCGGACAGCTGATTTTAATCATTGCTGTCATCTGTTGAAATCAGCTAGCTGATGGAGTGGTTCAGTTTCATCTTTTCCAATAAGCCGATATTTAAAGCTGTTCTGTTTTCTCCTCCTACCTCTATTCTTTTAGCTTAAAAAATTCCTAAAATTGCAATTGGGGGGAGCACATTTTCCGGAAACTCCTTGCAGTGTCCCTTGAGTAATCTTGGTACATTCATTTGTAGGTGACTTTGTCTCACCAGATTATGTAAACTGGGCAGAATACAGTTCCGCAGATCTTACTCAACAACTTTCTCATGTTGCTCCCACGATAAACTTCTTTGAATCCTCTAGCAGAGCCTCTGATATGGCGGAGGGGTCAACTGCACATATCTAGAACTGATGTGTCTGTCGATAGCTCTGTGCTGAATTCCATTGAGTTGCACAGAAGAGGTGATGCTCAATTTCACAATCTCATGGTAGGAGCTGTGTGTGCACTTAGATTTATATAATTATGCAATAGGTACTTTGCCTCGTGGAGTGAAGCAAGGTCATGTGGCAACATGTGGAGCAATTCCTGGACGCTCGGGCTTCCCACGGGATTAGGCAATAGTGCTGCTTCTGAGGCGCCCGCAGGCAGGGGACAGAATGGTGTCATTTATAGAAGGCATCAGGCCATTGGCCCCATGGTCCGTAGGCTCATCTGCTCGTTCCCCCAGGAGTGGGTGGGGGAGGGGATAGACTTAAAACGTCACATCCCCTGGGGTCTGTCAGGATGACCCAGGGCCCTGGCCATGTCCTGGAAATTTCAACCCATGATCCACCATGCTGAGTGTAGATGGCCAGCTACTTTGGTCGCAGGAGTCAGTTGACTATTTTCAGGGCGTTTTCACTTCAAGAGAGGCACGAAATTGTTTCAGACTCCAGGGTCTGAGGAAGGTGGGCATGACACATGCAAATGAATCCCTTGCCAAGACTCACCCTGGCCCTGCCCCGCTGTTCCCCTCCGGTCCTGAGCTCTTCTGAACAGTCAAGTCAGAATCCACGTGGTCTGGCACGCCACTTCTTCTCTGATTGTTTCACGGTTGTTAATTTTGAGTCATCAGCGTCTCTGCCTGCAGGAACTGCATCTGTGCACCCTCCGTGGCCTTGCGAGGTCTTGGCCCAGAGTTGACCTGCAAGGAGCTGTGTGAAGCCTCGCCTCTGTTACCTTCGTCCCTCCAGGTTTCCGAGGTTCCTCTCACGTCACGTCACTGAGAACCTATTGTGGGCCCAACCCAGTCTGGTAGGAAAAGAAGCCAAGAGAAGGGTATGGAATGGTCTCCAAAGAGCTTCTGGAGTGGATGGAGGAACGGGGCATCCACATGTGAGACAAAAACAAGATCTGATAAGCCCATTGTGCTTTGTACGTGTGGGTTCGAATCTCACCCTGGTCGCAAAATAAATAAATAAAACAAGATCTGACAAGCATGATAAGCCGAGGCCTCCTATCCTTCTCCTGTGGCCGAGTCTTTTGTGCATGTTCCACATCTAAATCAGAGGCCCTGGTGAGAGACAGTAGGGAGTGATGGGGGCTGTGGTGAGCGCAAAGCTCTCCCTGTAGATGTCAGGTAGACGGTCCCCTCGGTGCAGATGTTACTGGCTGCTGAACTCCTCTGTCACGATCTAAAAATGAAAGCAAGAAACAGTTTTGAAGCAGCAAGCAACAAAGTTTATTACAGCGAAAGTTCACTCTTAAAGGGGTAAAGAAGAGGCACACGTCTGAGCCTGCTGTGGCCCTGGGGTTTCTTTGGGTTTCTCATCAGCAAGTGACAGTGCACTCCCAAAGGGGTAGGAATGAGCACACGTCCCAGCAGACGGGGGCACTGGGGTCTCTGTGTCATCCCTTTTGCTCTTGTCTGGTCTCTCCTCCTTCCTGACATCGTCTCTTCTCCTTTTTTTTTTTTCACCAGTGGCGATGCTATCTCCTTCCCGCTGTCGGGTGGGGAGTTTTACGCCTTACGTGGTTAGGCCCGGATGTGTCTGGTGTCCAGAGCCCGTCGGGCGGAGGCAGACTGTGATGGACAGTGTGCACTGTGTGGTTTCTGCTATGTCTCTGTGACAGTCGTGGTTACCCTTATCTTCGCTGTTGTTGCAGCGTGTTTCTTACTCAGCACCCGCTCGTTCACGTTCTTGCTTCCGTTCTCTCTGCTCACGTCTCCCTTTCCTACCTGCGCCAACACATATGCGACACGAACTCCGGCCCATGTTGCCACATCTTCTGGATTTCCAAGAGAAACTGGAAATCTGGCGTTTTATATGAAATTGGGGAACTTTTGCAACATTGTATGGATAAACCGAACATGCCTGTACCCGATATGGCCCAGCCATTGTGGCCTCTAGTCTGTACGATCCCACTGTGCTCCTGCAGGGTGACATTGCCCAGGCAGCCTGATGTCCATCCACTCTCGCCTGGACACCAGAGCCTGGCGCAGTCGCCCCAGATGCTCCAGGGGCTCCTCAGCAGGTCATGGGAACCCCACTTGGTCTTCAGTGAGTAAAGCATGGGAAAGAGGGTTCCCTGTGGGGCCACTAGTTCCCCATGCTCACTAGGCTGCTTGCTGTCCCGGGCAAGTATTTCTGAGAAAGCATTTCAGGCAGCTGGGGGGGGGTGGGGGTGGGTTTGGGGACAAAAACTGTGAATCCAAGCGTAGTGGAGTCTGTCATTCTTCAGCAACAAACTCAGCAGCTCTCCTTACAATTTAATAAATCCAGACTCTTGTGGCTTGTACAGCAAGCGTGATGACAAGTAATGATAACTCATAAGCAAAGGGAAGAAAAGTTTTTTTGTCTTCCTGACTCATGCATTTAGTGTGGGAAATACAGTCAGGACGGCCGCAAGTGTTCTCTGGAGCTGGAAGGCGAGATTCCGGAGGACATGGGGCCTGGGCTGGGAGATCTTTGGGTTCCACCGAGAAGGCGGAGACTTCATAGGAAAGGTTTTCCTGGAGCTCCAGGTCTCTCAAGGGCAGCTCAGTGGTCAGGAAGCTGTATCCTGGAGTCAGACTGCCTGGGTTCACATGCTGGCTGTCCTATTTACTAGCTCTGTGACCTTGAGAAAGTTACTTAACCTTTCTGTGCCATACTTCTTTCATCTTTAAATGCAGAGAATAATACTAATAATACCTCTCACACAGGGTTGTGGAAACTAAAGTTACTGTGTATAAACCACTTATAAGACTATTTGGTGCATATAACAGCCATACAAGTGTTTGCTATTATTAATTATTCCTATACTAGATACAGAAGAAAGGGTGCATGTGTCCTGCCCTTTCGTAGAAGTAGTAAATGCCTTTGATTTACTGGGTGGGGATCCACGGGGCAATATTATTTACAAGGGATGGAAGTTCTTTGACTCTCATCACCCAGCAGGCCTCCCCTACCCAGGCGTGCCCGCATCTCGTCTCCACAGCTACCTTATAAAGCAGGAGATGTACGTATTGTCCCTCTACCAAAGGGCTCAGAGGAGTTGAGTAGCTTATTCCTGGTGACCCATCAGTTAAACCATTGTGGCCTGTAAGCAGCTGCTGCTATTGGAAATCTGCTCCTCTGGTGGGTGGAGAGGTGTCCTCTTCAGGGCAACTGTGACTGGGTTGCCCTCACCCTTGTCCTGCTGGGTGATGACCTAGTGGTCATCACCCATGACCAACGAGAGTTAGAGTATTGTTGGGGCTGAAGAGTGGGCGTCCATGGATGTCTGTTCAGCTGGGTGGATTTTCATCTTTATCCTCTCCATGTGGTCCTAAGCTCGGGCGAGGAGGAGGCATGGGGTCGCTGGGTGGGCCCAGGCACACTTGGGTTCAAGCTCAGTTGGAGCCACTGGCTGTCACATGACTTTGGGCAAGTGCTTGTCCTAGGATTTTATTCAGTGTCCCGAAGAGAGACAGACTAGATCTGTGTTGTCTCATACGGGAGCCAGGGGCTGTGCACGTGGCTCCTGAGCACTTGGAATGTGGCTGGGCAGGTGAGATGTGCTGTGGGGACAAGATTCACAATGCCTTCGGAAGGCTTAGTATAAAAAAGGAATGTAAAATAGGTCATTAACATTTTTTTGTCTATACAATGGGATATTATTCAGCAATTAAAAGGGATGGAGTACTAATGCATGCTACAATGTGGATGAACCTTGAAAACATTATGCTAAGTTCACTAAGCCATTCACCAAAGACCATGATTCCATGTATTTGGCATATCCAGAACAGGCAGATCTATAGAGGCAGAAAGCAGATTAGTCATTGCTTTGGGGGTCAAGGGGGTAACAGTGAGTGACTGCTAATGGGTGCAAAGTGTCTTTTAGGGGTGATGAAAGATTCTAAAATTAGATTATGGTGATGGTTGCACAACTCTGTAAATATTCTAAAAACCATTTATTTGTATACTTTACATGGGTGCATTTTATGGTACTTAAGTTATATCTCGATAAAGCTGATAAAATAATTTTTATAATTATAACATGTTGAAATGATAATATTTTGGATATATCAGGTTAAGTTGAATATATTATTAAAATTAAATTCACCTGTTTGGTTTTATGTTTTTAATATGCCTGCTAGAAAATCTGGAATCGCATTATATTTCTGTTGGACTGTTGCACTGTACTGTCTCTGAGGGCCTTCCTAGCTCCAAAATTATATTCTTCCATGAAACAATCCCCAGGTTTGGACTTCTGATGACTCATCTGATATCACGGCTAATACCCAATTTGAAAAAAGTTCATTTGGATTTTTTAAAAAAAAAAACATTTGCAAAAATAGGTTTTTAAAGAGAAATCCTAGAAGGAGGTGCAGAGTCATGTAAGGTGAGCCCGAGAGCTGGCACCATCATTCTTCCTGCCCCTGTGAGCTGCCCAGCGCCATCCTATAACTATGGACGGGCCTGTTTTTAAAAAGTGATAGTCTGAGCCTGAACAGCAGTTTCCTTAATCGATCTCCACCTTGGAAAGCTGACTCTGAGAATGCCCTGCTAAGCGGCAGGCCCAGAGGGACAGGCAGGAAATCCCCAGTTGGTGTTGGCCGAGTCTGGGTGCTTAGGTTCCTCACATCCTCTATGGTCCAGCCACAGACCAGGGGAGTATCTTTTAACCCCCGAAATGCTCAACCTCAAAACATAAATCTTGGCCCCCAGTTAGTTGCATTTCCATGGAGAGCTGAAGATGATCTCGGGAAGCATCGTTTTACTTTAGTCTTCCTGCAGGAATGATTTAACAAATGCCCGTTCTTTTTCCTGCCTTTTGCTGGGTGCCGTAGGGAAATTAGGAAGTCTAAGTTATATCCCTTTGCAGAGAGGCCTGACTCCTACAAGAACCAGAGAGTGTCAGTGTCCATAAAAACAAACTCCCGGATGTGGTGTATATTTCATGGTGAGGATGAGTCGTTCTCCTTCATTTTTCCTGCCTGCTTTGTAGAGGCTGGTAAGAGTCCAAGCCTTGGGGCTGTGAGCCCTTGTCAACCTCTGCATTCTTCAGCATCTGCACTTGGGTAGGTCCCTCTTTGGAATGTTGCTCCTAAACTATTTTACTTCTCTTTGTACCTATGTTCCTTTAAACCACTGGTGCAAGCGCTCGCCATCTTGGGAGGCCTTGCTGCAGGCTCCCGGAGGCCTCACCTGCCCTCACAGCTCTTGACCGGCTGCTTCCTGCTCCCAGAGCTCTTCTTGGGCAAAGGCGTGGGGGAAGTGGGGCTTTTTGGAAAAAGCCACTTTTAGCATTTTCCAAAGAACAAGGCAAAAGCAAACTACTTTGTGTCCTGAGCATCTTTTTAAATGATAATGAGATCCACAGAGGAATGGTAACAAAAACAGTAATGACAAGGCAGATCTAAGAGTGAACCCTCTCCTATGGCTTTCTCACTAGATACAGGCTTTTCAGAGAATTCCAGAGAAGAATATGCGGGCATGGAGCTCCCGCAGGGGCGAACAAGCACAAGACAAGGCCGGTGTCTCCAGAAGTCAGAGTGGTTTGCAGGACACTTAAGCAAATTGCGTTGAGGCCCTATCTTGTTCTGGCAGTAATTCACCAGAGAAACGAGCCATTTCACAAGAAGATTGCCACTTTAATATTAGCGCAGGGATATAGGCCCCGTTTCACAATTAAATTAGAGTCAGGTGAGTTTTCTAGTAATAGTGATGTTTTGAGAAGGGATTGAAAATAGAGCCGCTCAGAGATAATTTGCGTCTGAGCCAAGTTGTTTCACGGATCTCCCCGGAGAGGACATTTTGCTGACACGGCTTCGCCACTGAGAAGACACCCTCCAAAGCCCTCTGTTGAGAAGAGGAAGAAGGCTCCGGTATGTGTGAGCCTTGCTTCTGGAATGGGCTGCTTCAGCCTGCCTGACAGCACCGGCACATTTTTTTGTCAACAGTGGATGTTTGTAATGTGCTTGGCCACTGTATTGGCACCATGTCACTCCGGCGGTGACAGTTCGGGCCCCAGAGGCCTTTAGGCGTAGATACAGTCTTGGAAGCAGAGCACTGCTGAGTGGCAGCGTCCCTCCGTGTTTTGGACCAGCCAAGGTGGCATGAGCACATTGCGGCCACACAGGCAGGTATGACCACGTCTGCAGGGGTTTGTTGAACACGTGGAGCGTGGCTGCAGCCCTTGCCACTGCATTGATCCTTCTTTATATCACTCTCAGATACTACAAGAGGAGTGGTATTGCTATCAATGTAGCACTGAGACATTTGCAATGTTCTTCCTCCCCCAACATCATATATGAAAATGTTGAACCATACAGAAACATTGAAAGAATTGTACAATGAACACTTGAATACCTGCCGCCGAAATTTCACTATTAACATTCTGCTATTATTTATAGCTTTTTTTTTCTTGCCATGGGAAAATCTCTTTTTGATGCCCTTGTCGTATTTTCTTATTAAAAAAAACCAGCCCTATTCCTCCCATATCTGAGATGGAAACACTGAGGGGAGATCACATAAAACAGTAGAGTAGTGAAGCTGAGGTTAGATTCCATGTGTCCTGAGTTTAAGGCAGAGGTCGCAAAAGCTCCAGGGAAGATCTCTGGAGAGGGAGCTGGGAGGTGGTGGCTCAGGCCTGGCTCTGCTGCTGCAGAGCCTGTGAACCTGATGTGATCCCCTTTATTCTGCCAGGACAGTCCTAAGGATGACATTGGCCTAAGTGCTGACTGCGATCGAGTCCAGTGTAGAGAGTTGACATGAGATGTCGCTTTTGGCAAGTTGCTGGACTAGATTCTGTCATTTGGGCTAGGGGTATAACAACACCTAGCTCACAAGGCTGTTGTAAGAGTCAGTATTGAGATGCAACAAAAGTGCCCCAAACTATGCCTGGCATGAGGTCAGCATACCCAGGATGGCAAATATTGTGACTACAGGTACACATATCCTTTTACCCAGCGCCCAGCACATAGTCTCACAGAGGGTGAACATTGCTGAAGTTAGATAGGTATTGTATTTAGGAATAATAGTTGTAGCAAAAGCATCAGTTGTTGTAAAGTTAAGTAAACCTGAACTGAAGACAAAATAAGCAGAGATAAAATACAGTTCCCGGTACACAACTTGTGAATCCTCTGCGTGAATCTGTGAAAACAGCTATTGCATTTGCCTTTGTGCAGGAGAATTCTCTGGTTTATTGCTTCCCATAGGAGATGGGAGCTGTGCGACCGCTGTTGTCCTCTGCGACCCTTTGCAGAAGGCCTGTGGGGCATCATTGCCGTCGGCGTCATTTGCAGCATAGGACGCGGTTGCTGGAGCTCTGCCCTCCCGAGTTAGGTAACGCCCGCTGGCATGGATGGACACAGTCCTCTTACTCAGTGACTTCCTGTTTATCCTCTGGCAGCAGTCAGCCTGTCATCGGAGAGGATGGGATCAACTCGAGTCATAGATTCAATGTGTTTCTAATTGGAAACCGAATCGGGATGGCCTTGGATGCAGGAGATGGCAAGGAAAGACTTTCCACAGCACTTCAGAAGCCCCCCAGGCCCTTACAAGCCTCAGCACATGCTTCGGGCTTCATGATGCCTTTCCTGGCTTTGTTGAACCTCTCCGAGGCAAGGGATCCTCTTGGAGACATGGGGATTTATCTCGGGCACCCCTCATCTTCTTCACTCCTTCTCCACTGCACTTTAGAGCTGAGGGACACTGAAGCTGGCTGTTAGACTGCCCTGGTGGAGACAAGGTGAGAACGTGGCAGGTGTTCTCACTCTGCAGACTAACGTGATTTGACCTGATGGCTAATGGAACCCTGGGAAGGGCGACAGGGACTTTGTGATGAGCACTCACTGCCCTTGTTAAATGTCTCTGTGTCCAGGGAGGCTGGCATATGGAACAGTCTTCAGGTGTGTAGGGCCAGCGTCTAGAAAGACATCCATGCAGTAGTGAGAACATACAGGTCAGAAAGTTGCAGAGCAATAATTTGAACTAAAGTCTGATGCTTCTCCTGAAAATGCTTATGTCTTCTTAATGAAAGGCTTAATCTGGCTGGGCAAGGTGGCTCACACCTGTAATCCTAGCACTCTGAGAGGCTGAAGAGGGAGGATTGTTTGAGGTCAGGAATTTGAGACGAACCTGAGCAAGAGAGAGACCCCATTTCTACTAAAATAGAAAAAATTAGCTGGGCATGGTGGTGTGCGCCTGTAGTCCCAGCTACTTGGGAAGCTGAGGCAGGAGGATTACTTGAACCTAGGAGTTTGGGGTTACTGTGAGCTAGGCTGATGACACCACACTGTAGCCCAGGTGACAGAGGGAGACTCAGTCTCAAAAAAGAAAAAAAAGGCTTAATCTGACACGGCAGTCATGAAGTCATGAAACTTCATGTTGTCAAAGATAAAAAAAACATGAAAAATACTTAATGCATTGGGGGATTTATCAGCAGATGTTTCTGTAGGTAGTGTGGGTGTCAAGGTTGGTGTGATCAACAGACTAGTGATCTCATCAAAGACCTGGTTTTGTTCTCTTCTTTCCCTCCCTTTCCTCCTGTTAGCTTCATCCTAAAGCCAGCTTCCCCCATGGTAGCAAAATGGCTGCAGTGCCTCCAGGCATTGCCTCTTCACACAGAAGGAGAAAGAAATGGGATGTCAGCAGTTTTCTCTGAAGAGTGAGATGTCTCCTGTCCTGGAGCCACCAGCAACTTCCCCTCACATCTCACTGGCTGGAATGGGGTCTTTTGCCTCTTCCTGAACCAACTCCTTTGGCCATGGAGATGCCATATGCTGATGATTACGTTAAATATGATTATGTCAAAATAATGGGTAGCCTACCCCAGGGGTTGAGGTGGGGGTCAGGCCATCCATTCTCCATTCTCTTCCTGCTGCTATGTAGGGGGGAAGGGTGGGAAGGGTCTTGAGAACAGGACAATGTCCATGATATCTACCATGGGAACATTTACTAACCCCATCTGCTTTACAGTAGCTACTGCTCTTGCTGCTACTATTATTTCTAAATACAATGCAGATATAACTTCAGCAGTATATTATGTGCTGGGCACTATGCAAAGGTACATGTGTTCTTGTATTCATAATATTTGCCTCCGACCCATTCCTGTCACCACCCACTCAGCTTTCTGCCATGTGGAGTGGCCACACTGGATTCCGAAGAGACGGACACATCCTTCCTTGCCAGAATCCTTCGTTCCCTTGCCCTTTGGCGTGTGTGTGTGTGTGTGTGTGTGTGTGTGTTCTTTTGTTGACTCCTCTCCTTCGTTCCTGCTTCCTTCACTTTTAAAAACAATGGAAAAGGCCTTTTACTTTTCTTTTTTCTCTCTGGCTCCATGTCAGAGGACTCACCGACCTTGACTGGTGGTGGCTGGGGTGGACGGGGCAGCTCGCAGCACTCAGAAGGGAACGGTGTCTCTCACGGCGCTTTGGGAGAGAGAATGTGGGCTGGAGAGAAAGGAGCAGAAACAGAGAGGAGCGAGGAGCCCCCAGCTAGGGAAATGAAGCAAATTCTAAACACTGAATGCTGATTATCGTTTTCAGTGAGTGCTTTCAAGGGGGACGTTATTGGAAGTCTGTGCTCATTGTCGGGACTCTGGGAAATAAACGAATCATGATTACATGGGCAAATCCCTAATCGGTAAAAATATGCTTCTAGGGGTTCACTGGGGATGAGAGCTAGAGAGGCGCTGCTCTCTGCTGAAATGTGAGCAACAAGCCCTCTCCATTGTCCAGGTGCCAAGCGGTGGCCGGAGAGTCCTGCTTGCATCAGCCCCTCCCAGTCCGGCTCAGTCATTCCTCCTTCCCCATCTCCGCTTACCTGCTGGTGGAGCTCAGACTTGGGACTGAAACTGAGAGAGCACGGATCCTATCTTTCTTCCCATTCAACCTGTGGTTCTCCTGTTGCTGGTTTCAGTTTCCAGCTTGGAAAGGTGCAAGCAATGGATCAAAGAATAGGAAAAAGTGAGAAGAATGAAGTGTTTTGGATTTAAAAAAAAACTGCACTACCTCTCTGCTCCTCAGTTCTGTCCTTCTTATTGTGAGGTATCAAAAGGACATATTAGTACTGGCGTCAAGTTCCATGGTGAGAGGAGAGAGCAGAAGAGGAAAACATTTTTAGAAAATCTACGCGTCCATGGCTTTGGACCAAACACATCTTCCCACTGGCTTCAAGAGATGTTGTTTCCAAGATGAGGTCAAGGTTACCTTCGGGAGCTGACATCATTTGGTGTCCCTCAAGACAGCCCCTCAGCCCTCCTCTGGTTCCAGCCGCAGCTGCAGTGGTCAGTTCAGTGCGAGCCTACATTCCCTTTGCAATGACGCTGCCGCTCCAAGCATGGGCCACGTGTCTTTCTGCTTTCTGGCTCAGGGTCTTCCTGACAGGTGGGAGCCGGCTTGATCTACTAAAAAGTGCAGCTTGAAATTTGGGGAATTTATGCTCCAGGAGCAAACCTCAATTAGTGGGGGATGGAAGCCATAGTCCTCATCTTCAGGTGGGCAATTTGGGGAAGCATTCTGGATGCATGTCTGAGCTTCCAGTGGGATGGTGCCCTGTTGCCAATAGCAGTTGCCTCCATAACACATTCTTATATATCCTTTTCCCCTTTGCCTGTCTTGCCTTCCACTTTCTTTTACTCCTTCTTTCTGGGACCCCCTCCAGAATAAGCTATTTGCACCCAGTTCTTTGTCTCAGACCCAGCTTTTGGGGAACCCAAACCAGGACACCTCTCAACATTGCAAGCGCTGTTTTGCAATCTAAAGCATTACTACACTATCACAATCACATTTGAGGCTTTTATTTGCTTGGCTGGGCCAGCCTCTGGCTGTCAGATGGTTCAGGTTTGCCAGGTATTTGGGGGCTGTGCGTGGACTATCTTGCTCCACCATCAGTGGCCCAGCTTCACCCCCTGCAGCCTATGCTTGAACCTTTTATGCCCCATAGCCATCTTAATTCACAATTTTCCCAGTGCTCTTATAGTCTGATTACTTCAATTCATAGAAGCCACTTGGGAGGCTTTCCCTTCATGGCAGGATGAGGGATATTTATGCAGAGAAAAGGAAGAGCTGTCTGTTCAGCAGTCACCACGATGGACTCGGGAGGAAGGCAGGGAGGCTTGGGGAAGAGCTTTACTGGGTTTCTGTTTGCGATTTCATCAGACCTTACATGGGATGGGATTAAAAAAAAAAAAACAGAAGTATGTATCATTTGTGAGCCTCTCAGCTGCTGTTCGAGAAAGCCAACCCAATCTGGCTCAGGCTAAAAGGGGATACATTGCAACGTGGAACCAAAAAGTTAATGATAAGTCTAGCTTTAGGTATGCAGAGGCTGAAATGTGATATCATTGGGACTTGGAATTTCTTTGCCTCTTGGTTTGGCTGTGTGCTGGGGGCATTTGTGAACTCTCAGCCTAGGAGCCATCCTACTTCCAAGTTTTAGCCCTCTAGGAGAAAATAGCCCTCTCTCTCTTGGGAGCTCTGCTTTGATTGCCTGGCTGTTACAGGCACTTCTTAGAACCAATCATCATGGCCTGAAGGATGTGGGACTTTGATGGGTCAGGCCATAGTTGGGTGGGTGGAGCTTCCTTTCATAACTGGTAGACTGGGAGTGGGGAGGGAAATCTGAAATTCTGAGGTTGATTCAGAGCAAGGAAGAAGAGATGCTGGGAGGGGGAAGTGCAGGCACCAAACTCCCAATGTAGTTAGTATTTTTATTTTCCTAATGGAGAGTTATTGAATCCCTCCTATGTGCAAGTACTAGGACCAGTAAGAAAAAAAAATGATGTCATTAGGAAGTTTATAGTTTAATGGAAGAAATAAGAAACATACATGGTTAACTGTAGTGTAATAATCATCTGAAGACCAATTTCTTATTACTCTGTGAGCAGATGATATGTTCTTTCTCACTATTCACATGGTATCTCCTCTTCCTTCCCTTCACTCCCTGGAGAGTCCTGATACTTGGTATATTTGAAGAAAGGTGTTCAGTCAGGATTTCAGAGAATAAATCACTTTGCATTTCTCTTCCATCTGCCTGACTCCCTAGTGATATTTTTACTCTAGACATGAATTAAGAAAGAAAATCCTAGAATTAAGGAAAGACTCATTTCTTGCCCTATTCTATAATAGCAGAGACAAGGTAGCCTGAGAGGAAACAGCAGACAGGTTATATACATACTGAGGAATAATTGGACTGTTTGTCCAAGCACAAACGATGGAAACAGCAGTGATTTTGAAGAGCCAGATGTTGTAGCCTGGTCAAATTCTACTCAGTTGGAAGTAAAAAAGTGAGTTTTAAAGAGAACTGAAAGAACAAGTTTGCAAGGGTCAAATATATTAGATGTGAAAAATATAGGCATTCAGGGTATTCCAACAGAGCCTGGGGCATGGCATATTGTGTAGCTGGAATAGAATTTGTCATCTGAAGCTGTAATCACCATGCTTTTCTTAGGAATGTGTATTTATTTAGAAATTATGTATAATTAATACTGTAATATATATTATGTATACATATGTATGAGATATTATATTTAAGCCTTCTACTTATTTTTGTATTTGTAAATTTTCATGTCTAAAAGAGGGATCTCAATACTACATAAGCTTCAGCCTGGATCCACCCCCAGATTTTTTATATATGATGAAATATAAATTTAAGAGGAAGAAAATAAAGCTGAAATAAACCATTTAAAAAAAATAATTATTATATTTTTAACAGAATGAAACATTTTGATTTTTCTAAAGTATTATGGCATTAATGTCATTATATTTCTGAGTAGTATTTTATTGAGAACAACATGATTGAATATACTTAATCATTGTTGAAAATATTAGTTTTATACTTTGAGATACAGCTATTTGAAGGCCTGCTTATTTTAACTTAAGGTTCAGTTCATTTTAATATTGAAGTTTAATGGCTGTCTACTTGAAATAGATAATTCACCAAGATACATAGATCCAAATGGAAGAAAAGCATCATGGGCTACCCCTACTAAATCAAGATATTAATTTTTCAATTTCATCTGCCAATTATGGAAAGACTTTTGTTAACATCTTCCCATCTTTCCTGATTTCAGTTGATTAATCTTGCAAGTTTTCAGAAAGTGTTGAATTTGCATATTTTTCATAAATGGATTCAAAATTCATTGAAACTCTTTGTTTTGGAATCTTTTAAATCAGGTTAGATAATTCTGCTTCCAGATTTTGAAGAGTAATGTATGAATGTTTTTAGAGTCTACTAATTTTTGTCATGGGGTGGCAAAAAATTTCTTGATATTTGTTTTCAAAATGCTCTCTCTGTGGAACAAATTTCTTTAGAAAAGCAGCTGCTTTTTCACTGGTCGTTAAAATGTCACCTTGAAGGACATGTGTGTGTGGTGGGAGAGAGGGGTGAATGGGTGAGACTGTTTTCTGAAAATATCTGCTAGGTGCATACTTAGCTGGAAGCCACATGTCTTCCTAGAAAAGGTTAGCATATTTATAGCAGTTGTCTTTTTATAAGAGAGAAATGCATAATTCATCTTTAAGTTCAACGGTTGTTAAAAATTCTCTGCCAAAAGATAATCAGTGGACATCTGTATGGTATAAAAAGATTTCATGATCATGCTCCTATCTCATTGCAAAATACTGTAAAGATTTTACTATTTCAAATAATATTGGCAAATCTATTCAACTGAGCCCATGTGAGGTGCATCATGTTGCGATACTTGGAAAGCAAGTGAGCTAGGAAGGGCACTGTGTCCATTCTGCACTCTGTCTTCTGGCCCCCCCCCTGCTGTGGGCAACAGGTGCTTTTCTATTACATTAATTATGGTATATTTTAAATATTAAGTAAATATGTACTTTTCTTATTTTTAGAGTGGCCTGTGATACAGATAAGAAGGTAGTAACGTTTTCTTCCCAGTCTCCAGTACGGCACGTACCCCACCCCACTGGAGTGCACGGCTCTGAAGGCCGGAGACTCTATTGGCCTTTGCTCAGATGACTCTAGCCCAGATTTTTAAAAAAAGACTCTTAAAGTCCAAGCTCAAGGGGCATTAGAGGTTAGCTCATTTATGCCTTTCAGTTTTCAGGTGCGGTATTGGGATAAAGTGATTCAACTTCTCCAGCAGCCTAAAGCTAGGGACAGATTTGGGACTAGAATCCCAAGTTGCCAAATGCCCAAGATGGTGAATTTCTATTACCATAGGCCCGGCTACCCTCCCATGTGGGCCTCACATGGTTTCTGATCAACTTGAGTTGTTTTTGCTTTAAATCCTGAGTGGTGAAGGTGCTTCTGTGCCACAGAGCAAGGTCACCATAGCTCTGTTGTCTCAGAGGGCTTGGGGTTAGCTTTTAGTATTGATGAGCTCTTCTGTTCTCCTCTGTCAGTAAGATAGGCTTTCGTTCTTCTTCTCAGGCAAAGAAGGAAGCCGAAAGAAAACAAAAGGGAGGCAAACCTCATCTATTTCTTTGCCTCATCAGAATGTTCGATTGCCTTCGTCTAAAGGACATTGCATTTTCTCTGCCTCCCTTTGCCCCTGCAGTGTGGTGACAGAATCGGGGTTCAGCCTTGCTTCTTGAGCTTGGGACAGGGAAATCTGATTAAGAGATAAGGCCAACCCTTAGTCTAGCCATTAGCCACATGTGGGTGTTTAAATTTAAATTTACACTAAATCTAAAATTTACAATTCAGTCCCCAGTTGGATAGGCTTATTTAAAGTGAGTAACAGCTGGTGGCTACCGTATTGGATGGTGCAGATACAGGACATTCCCATCACTGCACACAGTTCTTCTGGACAGCACAGATTGAGATAGATCCCCATGGTATTTGGGGATTTCTGCCTTTTAAAGTGTGGGAAATCATCCTGGGGGACATTTCAGGAGCTGAGAAGGGAATAGGTAACCACCTACATGAAAGGTCTCCATTTAATTTCCCAAGTGTTTCTTGGCAAGTTAGATGTCAGGCCAGATGGTCAAAGAAAAACCCGGCGAGTGTGACAAGTAACATGTAACTGGGCAGCCTGTATCTGAATGGTGACTTCAATTTCAGAGCGAGGGATATACATCATACAAATTGAGTTGTGAGTGCACCTGTCGCCAGCTGTCCCCCACCCCATCCCCATTTCCCCATTCTTTCCAGCTTTATCACCCCTGGGAAGCTGTCTTGGTTGTGAGACCCCCTGCGCAGAGTCTGGGTTACATTGGCTTCCTGCCCCCAAGTGTGTGTTCAGTGTCATGGGGATGCGCGGGGCACTGGCTGACGCAGTGCTCTCTGCCACCTGAGAAACATGTGGTTTGTTTCACTCCCCCTCGTCAGGTGTGGTGGGCGCACAATTTTAGAATTTGCTTCTGAGTCCTGTATGGTAATAGTTTAGACTCATCAAGGCTCTTGCTTTTGGAGAGGGTTGACTGGAGGTCTGCAGGATTATTGGGTGAAGAGAACATCCCTCATACCTTCATCTTCTTTCTCCTGCTGGACAGAAGCCATGGCTGGCCAGAGCATCCTCCTCTTCAATTCCATGCCCCCATTTCACTTCCAAAGGCACCTGTTCTCCTGCCGCTGCTCCATCCCACCTGATTAGGGGTCTCCGGGAATGCTCAGAGCTACTGCAGAAAGTACTGCTCCGGAACTTGCAACTTTCTTTCTGAAATACAGCCCTGTTGGGGTGCATAGCTGCATACAGTGAGTCAGACCCTTTCATGGATGTGCACGTGCATTTTAAATGCATACGAGAGTCTCACTACTCACAGTAGTGCTGCACTGGCATCCATGGGGGCTAATGAGAAATACAGAATCTCAGAGCCCACCCCGACCTCCTTACTCAGAATGTGCATTTTAACAAGGTCCCTAAGTTACATGCATGCATGTGCATTACAGTTTGCCATGTGTCTTAGTCAGTCCGGGCTGTTGTAACGGAATACCATAAACTGGGTTGCTTGAACAACAGAAATTTATTTCTCACAGATCTGGAGGCTGCAAGTCCAGGATCAGGGAGCCAGCACAGCCAGGTTCTGGTGAGGGCCCTTTTTGGGTTGCAGATGGCTCTCTTCTTGTGTCTTCACATGGCAGAAAAAGGGCTAGAGCACTCTGTGGGGTCCCTTTTATGAGGGCACGGATCCCTTTCATGGGACTTGGTGATTACACCCCAGTTTCATGACCTCATTCCCTCCCAAATTGGGGGTTAAGATTTCAAAATATGGATTTTGGGGGGATACAAGCATTCAGTCCATTGCAAGAAGAAACCCCATATGGGACACTGTATATGTGGAGAGATAGACCAAGGGGGAGTTGGGGGCCGGAGAGAGAGGGAGAGAGAGACTAGAAAGTAGAAGAGAGAGGAGAAGGGTCCTGCTCAGGTAGGGCTGGTCAGGAAAGACATCCATGCAGAGGCCTGAGCCTTGAGCCACTACGGATTGTGGAATCTGGGAGAAGACTTCGTAGGCAAAGAGGTGGCTGGAGAGCTTTTCAGGTGCAGCAAGGGCCAGAGGAAAGGGGGCCTGAGAAGCAAGTGCTGCCTTGGCCTTGGGGCTAAGCTTGGGCCCGACTGTCTGCAGACCATCGGGAGGAAGCCAGGCCCTGAGCGGTGGAGCACTCCTGGGCTCAGCCCCACGGACCCTTAGAAAAGCCCCACTTGCTTTATTGAGTTCAATGAGAAAAGGTGGGGCTGTTATGAAAAGAGAAAGCTCTGAAGCCAGGCTGCTGGGACTTGATTTTGCCAAGCCTTCGAAGCAATTTTGGAAGGGAGCTGTCAGGGCATAGGTGGGAGGAAGTGTCTCGGGGTGTCCATGGTCCGTGTGGATGCTGAAGCATCCCTGGCAGGGGCTCACATGGCCTCAGTGAGAGGCCTTTCTGGTCCCTGGGATGCTAGGGAGACCCTGCATATTGGACTTTAGAGACCGAGAGATCAAGCTGAGCACCGTGCTGGGAGCTTCGAAGCCCGGAACGATGTGTGTGGATGAGGTTGGAGTAAAGCAGGTAAGCGTGGGCCGCAGGACTTCTCCAGCTTCACCGTGTGCGTGAGTCACCTTGTGAAAGTGCAGGGTCCGATGCAGTGTCCTGCGTTTCCCATCCTAGGTGATGTTGATGTGGCTGGCCCGGTGTCCACTCTGAGGAACACAGCTGTAATGCAAACAATTTCATCCAGGCACCCAGAAAACCTGGGTTCTGGCTCAGGTTTGCCACTAAAATTCCTGTGCCTTTCATGTAAACTGAACCCCTAAGTCAAGGGACATGACCCTGGCCTGGAATCTTTCTGGACACTCTGGGCTTCCCTCTTCCCTTGGGGATTTGGTGCTAACTCCCCATGCAGGTGGTGGCTCTAATGAAACACAAGGACACTGTAGCCATCTCGCATATGGAGTTTCAGGCCTGCTTTGGTGGGGGCAGGGGGACACAGAGTGATGGGAACAACACAGGCAGGAGGCTGGGTTCTCCTGGAGCTTACAGCCTGCGGAGGGGAGTGAGTGATGAAATAAGGTCATGTTTCGGTGAGGGTGTCCTGGAGGGTCCAGGAAGGCTGCCTGGAGGAAGGGCTTCCCTCTTGAAGCAGCAAGGGATACGTGGGCTCCCCCACCTTTGCGAATCACACAACTAACTTGCCTGGATCTGCCTGATGACCGCAACAGGACCTGCCTTTGGGGCCAGTTCGGGCTCTTGGCTCAGGCCTTTGGTGTGGGTGCTTTGGGTCATCCCCTGTTGCCACGGCCACCCTTGCTGGGGACTCAGCCAGCCTGCCCCTTCCCACACCCAGCCTCTGCCAGTGTGGGCGTGGGGGGTGGGGCCACGTAGGGGCTGGTGTCAGGTGGGACGGGAAGGTGAAGGGATTTTGGTGGGAAGTAGGGAGGTAGTGGGCCTCTCTTTGCTCTCCCAGAGGTGAGTTTACATGGGAACTGGTGATGGGGCCCGTCTCCCTGGGCGCAGGACACCAGCTAATGCCACAGACCTCACAGCAGAGCCTCGGAACCCTGGCAGCCGGGTGAGGGCCCTGCCCCTGCTCCTGCCCTCTCTTTGTCCCTCAGGGCTCCTGCTTCCCCTGCACCCTCAGCCCAGCCTGGGGACAATTTCTGTATACCCTGCAGCTCCCCTGCCAGGTCCTGGCAGGCTCTGCAGCCTCCCTTTTCCTGCTGGGAAGGCTGCCCCTCAGGGTCTGGGAGCAGCAACTCAGACTCCAGGGTGCCCAGGGGCCTCCTGTGGGTCTTGTTAAATGCAGATTCCTACTCTGGTCTGGCCCCAGGCGGTGGTGCACCTGCTGCTGCTCCTCTGACCAGGGGACAGAGACTCCTACAAAGTGCCCACCTCAGCTGGGCAGGTGGCTTGGGTTGCTTTCTTGCTTCCCCTTGGAGTGGAAGCGAGGCCTGTCCCATTGGATGGACTGAAAACCCTCCACTTTCAACACGGTTTCCTGCTGGAGTGGAGGTGCAGGGCCTTGACGCTGGGAAGTTCACATTCTGCACGAGGGCTGCTGCTGGGACTGCCGTAGCTGAGACACAGACATTACAGGGAGAACGTGACCCGGCCCGCCGGTTTCTCAGCATCCGCCGGCCCACTGCTCAGGCTGTGTCAGTGGCTCCGGGAAGAGAGTGTGAATGGAACTCTCCTGCCGCTCGGAGTTCTCCTAGCCACCTCTTCTGGATCTTCCCTTCTCTGACTCTATGTAAGCGTTGAGGCAATCGAGGGGAACCAGTGCGGGGCCTGTTTAGCTTGCAGCTTCCCCCTCTCCTGGTAGGTTTGGAGAGCTGGATCTGGTGGGGTGCAACCTCTCCACAATTTGTGCTCCCTTCCAAGGACAAATGCAGAGGGAAACTCTTGTTTCAGCTGGGAAACCCATGAGAAACAGCCACACGAACAAAGCCAGGGGCTCCTTGGCTCCCCTCTTCCCCCTCCTGCCACTCTGAGGGCAGGTCCGGGAGGAGGTCACGTGCAGAGTGCTGCTGCTCTCTCTCAGAGCTGGGTCCACTGGCTGCGGCTATGCGAGCCTGACCTCCAGCCCCGGGGTGCAGCCCCGCGGTGTGCAGCGTGGAGGCAGCTGTGTAAACTGCAGGGCGGGGTGTCGTAGCCTTGGGGAGGAGTGCCCGCCAGTCTAGAGAGCCAGTGAGTGCTGCCACCCTCGGCTCTGTTTCTCGTGCTGTTAACCGAGTTTTCTGGATATTATTTCCTCAGAGTTGCATTAGACATTGCAAGACTCAGTTTCTTCATCTGCAAGTGAGGGGGCTGTTGTCCTGGCTCTCTGTGCATTTCAGGATGGTGGTTCTCTCCATCCCAGTTTTCAGAAAGAAAAGCAGTGTTCCAGTTTACGGGCGGGAGAGTTAGTAGGTCCTCTCAAAGGGAATCTGTTGATCCCGTAAGGTCACTTCTCTCGGTTTCTAGAGCTCAGGGACAAGGTGGAAAGCCCATAACCTGGCCCTTGGAGTCAGACCTGGGCTCGAGTCCTGACTTGGTCACTTGACTCCATCAGCAGCTGCAGAAAAATGGTCAACACTCCCTGCAAGAGGACGGAGTGAGATGGTACAGGAAGGGTGCTTGGCACATAGGTGAGGGCATAAAAGATAGTTATGCTGAGGATGCAGCAAACTTCCCCACCCGACACCTGCCCAGGTGTCTGAAGGAGTTAATCCCCTTCTCAGGGAGCAGGCAGCCCTGCTGCTCTGCCTGGCAGGACCAGTGTTTGAGGAAGGGTGGAAGCCCCATGGGACAAGGCTGCACACAGGTGACAGTGTATTAGTTTTAGGGTGAAGGTTGTGAGCCGGGGCTATTTGTTTGAGAGCACAAAGGGAGATCCATTCTTGGTATGAGAAATCCTTGGGCCTCCAAGCCCCAGTCACAGGGAGGAGGGAAGAGGAGAGAAAGAAAGAAAAAGAGAGAGAGAGGGAGTGCTAGAGCACGAGAGGGTGAGCGCACGGCTCTGTAATGGAAACTTGGCATCCGGCCTCGCTTTCTGTCCTTCCTTAGTGCATGTGGCTTGCATCTCGGATTGAGAACTGGGCTTCCTCCCCTTCCAGCAAGTGCCCCACTATCTCGGGGCCCACTCCCCTCCACCCCCCGCGCCTGCAATCCCACTGGCTTCCTCTGCTGGTGACATGTGACATGCGAGCCTGCTGCCTCCCCTCTTCGCCCCCTACCCACTCTCCTGACTAATTAGGCCAACATGCAACTTCCAGGGCCTGGCAGATGAGGAGCCAAGAATGCTGTGGACAGGGGCCAAGTGTTTTTGTTGACATTGCTCAAGTGTAGCTTTGCGGAGCGACCTCTTTGCCGTAGCAGAGAAGTCCAGGGAAGCTGGGGAGGTGAGCTCGGGGAGATCAGGGAAGACAGCCATTGTGGGCACCTCTCCATGTCCCCTTTGCCTTCCCCACACTCTGAGCCTTCCCCACCACCCACCCTCTGCCCCTCCTCCCTAAATGCAAGAAAGTAGCTCTTCATGTCATGGTCCATGGGACCAGCTGGTCTCCAGTAAATCAACACCGGGCAGAGTGCCGTGCACAGGGTGGGGCTTTAGAACCATCTTATTCTTTTGTTTGTGATGCTTTCGAGGGGCGATCCTCCTGCCTCACTGCTTTCCTAATATAGTCATGTGTTGCTTAATGACGGGGGTACGTGCTGAGAAATGTGCATTAGGCAATTTTGTCACAAATATCACATAGTGCGCTTGCAAGAGTTTAGATGGTGTAGCCTACTGCACACCTAGGGTGTATGATATAGCCTGTTGTTCGTAGCCTGCAAGCCTGTACTGAATACTGTAGGCAAATGCAACATAATGGTAAGTGTTTGTGTGGCTAAACATATCTAAACATAGAAAAGGGACAGTGAAAATATGGTATTATGATCTTATGGGACCACCTTTTTATATGCCATTCATTGTTGACCGAAACATTGTTATGTGGTGCATACCTATGGTTTCTGGGGAAACAACCATCTTTGAAATAGGTCTGGTGAGACAGTCTTCACCCCTAATACAGGCTGTTCCAAAAGTGGCCATACTTAGGGAAAATGGGAAATGGGACACCCTGTATTATAAGGTGCAGGCTGCATTATTGGGCTATGTTACTATAGCTGCTTAATGCAACCTCGATGGATTTCATCCTACCCAGGGACCTACCAAGAATTTGGCCTTTGAGGTCACCAGACCTGAGTTCAAATCCTCATTCTGTCACTTGCGTGATGTGTGATCTGGACAAGTTATTTAACCTCTCTGTGCATCAGTTACCTTATTTGCAAAATGGAGCTGACATTTCCCTGTAGGGCTTTTATGCATGAAGATGAAACACAATGGAGAATGGAAAGTTTGCTATATGTAGTAGACGATCAGTGAATGGAACCTGTGATAACTATTAAATGGTAGTTGGTGTGGTTGTGAATTGGCTCTGATTTTAGGCAAATTCACTCCTACTCTGACTTATTTATTCCGAAAGGTAAGTTCACCCCAGAACCAACTGCCCCTTCCTGCCTCATCAGGAATTTTGTGAAGACAAATGAACTGGGGTATAATATTGTCAAACTTGGGTCTCAATGGGAAGGAAATGAGTGCAATGTGTCAATTTCATCACTCTTACTTAGGCTCTGGTCTCTGCGTTACTGTATCGGTGGCCAGTGGACAAATATATTTCTGTTGAGATAAAAGTCTGTAGGCTTTGGACTTCAGAGGTGCTGCCTTAATAGTCACTAATTCCTGAAGATATTGAATCATTATGTTAAAAAAATCCTCTAATTTTCTGCTACAATAGCTGGCTTTATTTTTACATCTCTTAATTGATATCAGCTTTTCTCTCAGAATTACAGAACCATGGAAACTTGGCATAGGAAAGAACTTTGGAAGTAATTGGAAAGGATACTCTTGCTTCTTTGCAAATCTTTGGGGTCTTCCTGAATGTTAGGATTGCAGCACACAAAGCATTTTTCTTTGGCCCATGTTATGAGAATAGTAGAGTGGCCAATCTGCTGGCCATAGCCCGACTCTCGCTTTAGATGCCGCGTGGGTGTGCAGATGCCACGCCGCTCTCCCATGTCGCTGTGTTCTAGCAGAGGCTGTGGCGCCCTGCCCACGTCGCTCTGTTCTGACCTCTTTAGTGCAGGCCAGCACGGTCCGGCTTCGAGCACCTGCAGCTCATCGTCCAAGGCCTTTTTCTGGCCTTGGACACCCACCTGGCAGGTTGGAGGTGCTGGGGATCAACGTTCTCTTTGAATAGCCTCAACCAATGTTAGACCAAGAGTAGGCGGATAAATACCCAAGCTCCCTCACCCCTGGGGTGTTTGAGACGCATGTCTACACTGGCTCCCAGAGCTTTCCAGAAGAGTCAAGTTCTAGTTAACTCATTTTGGCAACTGGCCTGAAAGGCGCCGTCTATTGGCCAGTTCCTCTTCGCAGTCCTACTTCCCTCCTCCCCTGCCAGTTCTTCCTCGGATCACCCCCCATGCAAACCACGTGGGCTCAAATCCACCTCTCAGGGGCAGCTTCTGCGGAAACCCAGCCTGAGACAAAGGACATGCCTTTCTCCACACTTTCAGATCATTTATGATAATATGCCGTTACATTCACATTGAGGACTGCTTGTTGGAGTTCAAGGCCGCTCACCTTACTGTTTCTTCTTGAGTCTTTGAGATTTTTTTTTCTCTGCTTGTCGCTATTCTTAATCATGAGAATCAACTGTTTGGGTTATCAAGACTACACAGATGCCTTGCTTTGACCGAGACTTATTTTTTTGGAATTGTCCTCACAGTTTTGGCTAAGCTGATACATGTGTCTACCATGTAGGATTTTGCATTTCAGAGTCTAAAATTATTGCATATTCTTGTTAGGTTCCACTCTCCTCCCCCACCACCCCCTGCTTTTTTTTTTAGAAAACCTAAAAAGGGTTGGGGGCTCTCTTGGCTAATATGCATAAGTTGTAATTTACGATTAGATATCTTGATAAATTTACTTCTGGAATCAGGGGCTACGTTTTACTGGCAGGGGTGGGGGGAAGACCTCAACACATGAGTTGCTGATATTATGTGTATCAAGCGTTATGATTTCCAGAAACTTCAATGGGTCTCACTTTAGCTACTTATAAAGGGGGAAGAGCTATTTCAACTCGTACTTGCTGAGCACCTACCCTGAGCCAGCAGTGACTAGGTGTTGGAGAGACGGTGTCGACGCTCCCCTTTCCTGAATGGTGTTGTGAGGCTCAAGTTTGAAAACGAAGGTGAAATCATTTGGCAAGCTGCATCTCCGTGGAAATAGAGGAGTGGGCATGAGGCCCTTCAGCTCCTCAGTAGCCACTTCAGACACCACGTTGAAGTGGCTGGGTGCCCCGTGTGGCCTCCTGTGAAGGCTGCTGGGCCCAGGGACTAGGCCCCGGTCTTGTATTTAGATCCATTTTCTGCCCACAGCAACCCTGGACACTGCAGAGGCAGCATGACCTCATGTCACTTCTTTCTTTAGTAGCAAGTCCCTGGAAAGAGCCACCCTGGCTGCTGTCTCTGGCTCCCTGTGACCCCCTGTGGTCAAGCTCCAACTGTTCTTTCTCTGCCTTTGTCTCACTTGATCTGTCTGTGGTGGTCAAGGCTGTTGGCTGCTCTCTTGTTCTGGACATTCTTCCTGCTCACCTTCCACGACACCAGCTTTCTCTGTTCTTTCCCTTCTTCTCCTGAAGCTTTGCTGAATTCTTTTGTTCTCCTTGCTCTCTAAAGGATGTTGGGTTCTTCTATTCCTTCTCTCCAGGCGATCCCATCCACATGTATGCCTTGCACCCTTTCCTGCTGGCTGACGGCCACCCTGAGGCATCTCCACCCACTTTATTTGGGCAGCACACTTCCCTTCCATGCTCTGTAGACACCTCAGATTCAATGTGCCCCAAACAGATGCACTGCTTTCTCCTCTCCGGTGTGCTCTGCAGCTTCTGTTCTTCCTCCTGGCACCTCCATCCCACAGTCATCCCAGCCAGAGCCCTAGGCACAGGTACATTCTCACCCCAAGACGCCTTCTGTGGTCTACTTCTTTCTAGTTCATTCCTTCATCTCTTGTGGATTGAAGACTTGCTGTGTGGTGCTCACTGGCCTATGCTTTGGAGACAGTGAAATGGTATCTTAGCTTGGTAACCTCCCCAGAGGCAGATCCTGAGCTGGAATTATTTCGGAGGTGGTTCAAGGAAATCCTGGTTGGGGCTAGACGTTGGTGGGCTGGAGCCAGCTCACCTGGACTCAGTGGAGGTGAGCGTGCCGGGCTCTCCCAGCTCCATTTTGAATGATGTCATGTTGGGATCTTGAAATGACCGTGATGGGAATATTGACACCATGGAAATTGGCCAATGGCTACAAATCAGGTCTTCCCCCCTACCCTCTGAGAGTTGGTTTTTAAACATTTCTCAGCATGTCATTGGGAGCAGAGAGTAGGGACTGGGAAGGGACAGCAGCTAATAAAGTGTGCTTTATCAGGAGGGTCACAGTATAGACAACTGGAGCTTAATCCCACGGGGGAAAACTCTGGAATCCAGTTTAGGATGCACACATCAAAGCCATCCCACTCATGTGGTGAGGTATCCATTTCCCACCAGGCATTGGCCCAGGGCTGCCTCGGTTGGGCCCAGTAGGACCCAGCAGCGAGAGGAAGCCCTCGGGCAGCCAGAGGCAGGGTTGCCTGGGCGGTAGGCAGGGCTGAGCAAGGGTCAGTGCAGGCTGAAACCCAGCTGTGAGTGATGTGTGGTTATTCTCTTTTTCTTCCCAGAGCTTGACCTCATGGACCTCATAGGGGAAGACAGAAAGTGGATGGTGGGGAGGAAGCTGATGCAGGTGAATGACACTCTGACTTCCGAAGATGCAGGACTGCGGAGCAGCAAGAACTGCACTGAACCAGGTAACGGGTGGCTGCACACGGGCAGGGGCGTCGTTTTCTCTGGTTATGGCTGAGGAAGTGCTGGATGCCTCCTTGTTCTTTTCACTCTAATCCAGCAAGGCTTTAAGGACATTTAGGGCAGGATCTAAGAAACTCAAAGGTGAGATACTAAGGTACTATGAAGGTGGTTTTCTACCTCTGTGTTCTTTTCCTAATGGAGCTGGGGAAAGGTAAGTCCGAGGCAGTAAAGCTCCTGACTCTGTGCTGGTGTCATACGTGGAGGCTGGTGCTAGCAAGTGAGAAACTGAGTCAGGGGTATGGAGGGTGAGGTCGTTCTGTGGCCACCTTTGCTTGGATCCCTGGGATCCTCTGCATGGTTTTCAATCAGGAGCCTTATTTCTGTTACTGCAAGGACACAGGCGTTGGGCCTGATCCTCACCCATGATGTTGATCTTCTGGAAGATATGAATTTTCTTTTATCAGTTGTTATATTTGATATCTATTGTGTCTTTCATCAGAAAGGTATATGGAACATTCTGCCTCTAATATTACTGGACTACTAAAGAAAACAAACACAAAGGCGTCAACAGGAACTAGGGATTGTCAGAACCCAGCTCACTAAGCCTCAGGGAAATGACAAGTACCCCTCTGAGTGAATGAGGTCCCTGATAGTTTAGACCAGGGCTCAGCAAACTTGTTCTGGAAAGGGCCAGTCAGTAAGTATCTTAGGCTTTGGAGGCCATATATAGTGGCTATAGTATATTCTTAAAAAATGTTTTTTTACAATGCTTTGAAATTTTAAAAATCATTCTTAGCTCACAGTAGATCTGTGGCCTTGTTTTGTCACCATGACTTGCACTTCTCAGCTCTCTGGGGCGGTCCCCCCTTGCCTGCTGGGGACTCAGGCCTTGTGTGTGCCCCTGTCAAAGAGAGCTCAACAACATGTTGATTCCACAATCAAAGGCCTATCTCATTTTTAGTGTCATCATGGAAGGACATCAACAGTCTTTATTGCAGCCCAAAGGACCATAGACCTTTGAGGACAGCAGGTGTTTTAGGGAGTTGTGTGTCTATTCTTTTTTGGGAAGGTGGGTAGAAGTGCCCTTCCCCACCATGCTGAGAATCTTAACAGTCAGCTCAAAGCAAAGCTGAAAGAATTAAAAATAGGTTGTCTACTCCCCCATACCAAAAACAAAACAAAACAAAACAAAGCAAACCAAAACAAAACCCAAACCCTACATAATCTATATTCCTCAAGCTGGAGAATTCAGGGGTTACCTGTGGCTGTTACTAAATGCTCACAAGGAACATTCTTGAAGGTCAGTGAAGCCCATGGGCAGCTACATGAGGTAGAAATAAAAATAGCCATAAAGGGTTTGAGTGGCCCCACTGAGGGGCTGAGCCCAAGGGTAGTTTCTCAAGGCCTGGGTTGAGCGTGATGACAGGTGCAGGCTCTGTGCTAAGAGCCTTATTTGCTGCTCTGGTCTTGCAGACAAATAGTTTTCAACATCTTTCTCCTACTAATAGACTGATAGTGATAATGATTGAGATATTAGGAGAAAGGAAATACGGTATCAGAGAGCCCAGTTGTCACCTGTGGTATGGGAAAGAATGGAGTCAGGCATGATATGGTGACCAGCTGTGAGTGCCGGTTCGGCAACACACAGGCTTGCAGGGAGGCAGGGCTTTTGTTCCCTGTTGCCGGGGCTGTGTTTGAGGAGGAAGGTGGGCGGCCTCCCCGTGAGTGGCATTGCTCACTCTACTAGGAAATGCCTTTCTCAGAGTGACAGGTGTTTTAATGCACTTTTAACAAAGTGCATTAAAAGCCACTGCAAGAGAGGAAATGACTCAGCCTCATAGGTAGAAAAGAAAATGTCCAAGTTGATAAAAAGAGCACAAAACCAGGACTTGCTGGTGTTGGCAGGGAGGGCACAGGGAAAGGGAGGAGAAGAAAAAAGAACCTTTAGGAGGAAAGTGGGAGGAAACAAAAGAGAGCTCAGTCATGCTGTGTTGAGCAGGTCCACAAAGAATATGGGGCCAGGAGGGACATTCTTGATTTCCTCCTCTGTAGCCTAAGATGACTGGGCTTGATTTCTGGAGCCCTTGATTCAGAACCAAATGCTGTAGGGAAGATGATCATGCCTGAATCAGGAAGAGTCCTGTTCAAATCCTAACACATCAAGAGCTGGCTCAGAACCTTTGTCCTCCATAAAGACTGCTGGGACCACCCCAGACTGCAGTGGCCATTCTCTTTTCTGAATGCTGTTAGTATAAAATAGCTCTAACTGCACTGTCCAATATGGGCATTCAATGACGATTTAAACTCAAATGCATTAAAATCAAATAAAATTAAAAATGCTGATTCTCAGTTGCATCAGCCTCATGTCAAATACCCGACAGACACATGTAGCTAGTGGTTACCATAATTGAACAGCACGGAGCATAGGACATTTTCATTGTCACAGAAAGGTCTATTGGACAGGCTGGTCTAGAACCTTCAGTTGCCTTTGGACATATCTCCTGTCTTGGCAGTCTGCTTGCAAACATCTCAAGGATGTAGAGTGGGTATGTAAATCCAATAGCTCTGTCTCTAATCTGGGTCTTGGGTCCATGCTCACTTGAGTTTGGATCCCAGCTTAGAAGCTGTGGGCTTTGGCAATAATAGTCAGGTTCCCTAAGACTCTACTACGTGCTTCTCTGTGAAGTTGAGGTAATCATTCTGACCTTTCATGACTGCTGTGAGAATTGGTGATGAAGTGATAAAGTACGGACAGCTTTGTGCCCCGTGTCTGATAGCTCTATACAGGAGTGAGGTCATGAATTTTCCGCTGTCTTCTGGAGAATGCCCATCTCCCCGTTATGGGTGGGGCACGGTGTAAGATTCCTAGAGCGACATTCTGCAGCCTCTCCCCATGAGAGCAGGCAGATACGGATTGTCTGGTTCTGTCAACAGGCCGTGCCCGCAGGTGGCCCAGGTCTGAGCAGTCAGCAGTGCCATCTTCTCACACAGGCAAGCTTTGAAGATCCCAAGGGTGGTAATGAGTGCCACTACCTCTGCCCAACTGTCTGTTTCTAGCAACACTGTGAGCAAAGCATTGCCACAGACAGCATGGGCCCTGGTTACCTGGTGCTTTTACCAGAATGCTGTGGAAGGCTGCTTCTCCGTCGGGACTGAACAGGTATTTTAAGAAGAAAAGTTGCGGGCCGAAGTACTCATAAGGTCCTGATTTAGATGCACAATTTTAATAGCATTCATGTGTCAGCCTCTAATTTGTTGGGGAGGGGGATTGAGCTGGAGGGAGCCAAGGGCAGGTTCACTCCAGGACATTGCTCAGTTTCCCTTAAGAGGCCCCGTACACAATGGCTATTGCTTGTGCTGATTGAATATAGTGGTGCATGCTCTCCGAAGTAAATAAAGGGGCCCGTGGTTTCTGGGCTCACTTCCTTCCTATTTGTGATGACATCAGCAGCAGCAGCAGTGTACTTAAGAGAGATGGCGGATCAGGCTTCCCTCTGGGCTTGGAAAGGTGATCGCACAGGGACTTGAACATTTGGGGTGAAGTGTGTGTCCTGGTCGTGGGAGTACTGGTGGCAAGGTCACAGGCAGGAGTTAATTGAGTGCCTGTCGTAAAGTACACCCAGTTGCCACTTGTGATATCACAGGGCTTCTCAGACTGTAGATTATGCTGTTGGAACCCCTGGCTTTAGATGCCATTAGAGTAAGGCTGTGGATTCAGGCACTGGAGCTGGAATTACTTCTATTCTGGTTGTATTCTCTGCTGTCGATATGGGGCTGCTCTGCCTCTCAGATGCCCATTTCGTCACCTACGAAATAGACCTTCAATTAAATTTATCCCTTCCATTGCACAAATTCGATAATTGCAAGAAATTTCAAGAATAGAAATTCACAAAATCTTTTGCCCCATTGCACAAATACCTTAACTTCTGTTAATAAGTGCTCTGTGTTTGCAAAATTCCATGTCATGCTTTAACTCTTCTTCTTCTCCTTCTACCCTCTTCCTCCCTCTCTTTCCCTCTCCCTCTCTCTGAAAACCAGGAGCCCAGAACAACCAGTTTGTTGGCCAGGGGAAGCCTAGGGTGCTGTAGGTGACTGCTGTGGCAACAGCTGAGTGACATACTCTTCCTGTGACAGTTGCTATTTTAAGGATACATTGCTTTTTACATTTCATATTTTTTTAAAATGGCATTCTTCCTCTGCCCCTCAGAGACCTAATTTTGGTGGAAATTTGTGATATATATATTTTTTTAACCTCCAAAACTGGGCTCCAAGTTTTTTTGCAGTTGTTCCAGCTCTCTGTGAATTTTTAAGGTTGTTTTCTTAGCCTGATACTGCTGATTTAATCTGAAGCCTGGAAACATTTTTTTGGGGGGAGGGGGCGCAAATAACACTTCAAATTGTTTATTCAGATGACCTGTTAAAAGAAATTTAACTTTGAATAAATTTGATCCACAGAAAATTAAGTTAGCTAAATGTAATATTGGGGTGGTGGACAACTATAGCAGAAATGAATTTTTTGTAATATTTATTTGTACACTTTGCAGAATTTTATTTATACATTTTGTAGTCTGTCTCCAGAAAAATCTATTATCTTTGGGTTTTCAGTTCTTTGGTATTTTAAGGAAATGAGCTTTTCCTCAGAGTGCCTCTTTCAAATAAACTTTGGAGAAGGAAAATATTTAAAATGATGGCCTTTGGTACAGGCTTCACTGTGAGATTGCTAGATTTCCTTCCAGTAAAGGATCATGTCTCTCTGACTTCCAGGCTTAGTTGGGCCTAAGGCGTCTGCAGGTAAGGACACTCGTCCTGTGTTGCAAGACCAAGCTGAGGCTAGTAGGGCACTGGCCCTAAGGGAATGTGCCAGGAGTGTTTACCAGATCAGATGTTTCCTGGAATGGCCAGAAACCAGATAATCTAGGAGTTAAATATGAATTACAATAGAGGAAGGAAGCCGGAAGTCCATATGAGAGAAGCAATACAAGGGCAGGTTCCAGGGGTGAGTGTGGCCCGTACGCAAGAACTGGAGCCCAGATGCAGATCGGCAAGCAGAGCAAAGTAGTTCAGGGCACTGGCTGTGAACAAAGGGGATCTCACTATTCTGGGGTTTAAACCACAACACTGGGGTTGACTGGTTTTAAAATCATAGGACTGGGCATGACCAATCCACAAAGCGTGAAAGGGCCAACTTTCTCATCTTTTACATGATAAAAACAAGATCCAGATGGGATGAACAACCTGCCCAAGGTCATAGGGCTTGTCAGAAGCAAAGTAGGGCCACAAAACTCCCACACAGTAATTGATACATATTAATAATTGAGTAGAAAACCTGATGTTCGCACAATCTAGAGTAGCACGATACAGTAGAAACATGATTGGTGCTACAAGTGTAATTTTAGATTTTCTGGTAGCTACATTACAAAAGAAGAAAAGAGGTGAAATTAATTTTGATAATGTATTATATTCAACCAAATCTTTTTCAAAAAATTAGGAATGACAAATTGCAATCACCTCAGTATGGTTATTGCTGGGTTTGAACTCAGGAAAGAATTAAATTTGAAGTCTTAAGATCTGTGCATATGTTATTTTATTAGATCACATAACTTTCACTGACTTCTCTCTGCAGTTCTAGTTCTCATCATGATTCAGATAATAGCTGTTGACATTCTTAAGTGGAACAAATCAGAAACTAATATGATCTCCTTTTTGATTTGTATCACATGCTTTACTGAATTAGTTAGATAGGGTAATAGAAGCTGCTGTAACAGATAAGTTGTCCAGATTCAGTGATTTAACACAAGAGAAGTTTATTTCTTTCTCATGTAAAGTTCTACCCTGTGGTTGGCCTTGTTGCAAGAAGTGGTCCATGGACTCTGGATCCTTCCATCTGGAGGCTTTCCCATACTTACCTTGGCTTCCAAGGTCTCTGTGCTTCTTTGCATTAAGGGGAATGAGTGTGGAGGATTGTGTGCAGGTAGCAGGGTTTTATGGGTGAGATGCTCACATTCCACAGGCCAGAGCTCAGTCACATGACAGCTTCTAACCACAAGGGAGACTAGGACGTGTATTAATACATTAGCAAAATGTGGAAAGAAGAAGAGAAAACAGCTTTGGTGAACAGCTAGCTAGTCCTTGCTACATTTACTTCCCCCAAACTTGTTTCTTTTTGAAAAAAACAAATTTCTCAACTTTTCTTTATGCTTATCTTATTACAAAAGCAAATACTCCCTCCATGGAAAAACCAAAATCCAAATTTGTGTCTTCCAAGCCTGGTTTTAGCTCTTGGCTTAATCTTTGCAATTCTCGCTTGATCATGGTGACACAATCTGATTCTCCTTTCACCCTGGAAGTTTCACCAGTGAGGTAGAAATTGTCCCCATTGTGCCTATTTGCAAATTGCATCTTTTCTTTGGAAATACAAGAACCCTGGGGAATGTAATGAGTGCTTTGTGTAGATGAAGTCATGGACAATCAATCACGTGGAAAGAGCTTGAGTTCTGGGGTAAATCCTAAATCCCAATTCGACCTATGTGATGCCAGGTGAGTTTCCTAAATTCTTTGAACGTCATTTCCACCCTGTATAAAATGCAAATTAAGATGCCTTATTCACAGAGTTATGGTAACTATTCAGTGAAGTAAGCTTTATAAAGCTGCTGGGCTTAGTATGTGCCCATAGTGTGTGCTGAATAAATTGTAGCTACATTATCTTTGTTACCAGAAGGACAATGGAGGATGGACTGATGGCAGTCATTTATAAGGACTTTACCACTCTCAGGCATATTAGAACGTGGGATTATTCAGATTGTTTTAAGGATAAATAAGTTATTTAGTGTAGTTCAGCAACGATGCAACGTAAGAATTGGGCCATGTGAAGGAGACATACAGAGGTATTAACTAGGAGGCTTCTGATTAATGGATTTTTCTGGCCTGAAAGGCCACTATGATGATCAACAGGATGAAAGAGGGAGTAGAGGATTTTCTACTTCATACTATCGAAGAGTTTAAAAGTCTCAGGCAGTGAGAGGAAAGGGACAGACACGATTCATTTCTTCCAGCTTCGATATCCCTTTAGGATGTTTTTATTGAGGCATTCTTTTAAACCCAGTTCCCTGAAGGCAGCCCAGGCAGCTTAATCCAGTGAGTGATGCCTGGAATCTTCCCGAAACACAGGTAGAGGATGATAAATGGAGAGGTTTAGTGGCCCTGTTGGCAAAGCACTTTAGACTTTGCCCAGCATTTTCACATTGATTAGCTCATCGGAACACATTTGGTCCTTGGAACAAATATCTCAAGGTCAGCAACGACTGTGTTATGATGCTCAGTTGGTAAATTAGTGTGAGACCAAGACAAGTTGAGTTAAAGAATTGAGAATCCAGTCATAAATGCGAAGACAAACTCAGGGATTATTGCTTCTAGTGGATTCCAGTGGCTTCCAAACCCCTTTCTTCTGAGCCATGGCTCAACAAGTAAGAACTTTTGGGCAAACTGGGCTTGTTGACTGTGGAAATTTTCACCCCCAAGGTGTAGGCATTAGGAGACGGGGCCTTTGCGAGGTGATTAGGTCATGAGGGTAGAGCCCTCAGAGATGGGATTAGTGCCCTTGTAAAAGAGGCCCGAGAGTGGCTCCTCAGCCCTTCCACTGTGTGAGGACATAGTGAGAAGGCACCATCTCTGATCCAGGACACGCACCCTCACCAGACACGGAGTCTCCCAGCACCTTGATCTTGGACTTCCCAACCTCCAGAACTGTGAGGAATTCATTTCTGTTGTTTATGAGCCACCCAGGCTGTGGTATTCTGTTATGACAGCCTGAGTGGACAAAGACACCAGGTGAGCCCTGCAGCCCGAGACCCACCTTGGGCACTGGCTGCATCTGTAAAGCTGGGAGGGCGGCTGGGCCTGCCAGCCAGCGGGGACCATGAGCAAGCCGGCTAGCAAACAAACAATGGCAGCGCATCAGTCAGCCGAATCTGAGACACCAAATCTCCCTTGCTGCGGGTTCCGCATTCATTCAGCGCTCCTCGTGAGTCATAGGAACATTCCTTATTATACTCCATCTCGGGGGCCATGGGTTTTGTTTCTAAGGCTTCTTTCCCTGAGGAACACAGGATGGCATGTCAACCTAGCTTGTTTTAAAATCCCTATATATTAAAGTTGGGGAGGAATGTCCCTGCCTCATCCTGCCTGTGGACCTAATCTTGCCATCTGGCTCTTTGCCGCCTTGCCGCTCGCCTCTCCCACCCACTCTCAGAAGCTGGGCTGGCCACGGCGCAGGGCTGGGGTGTCTGTGGGATGAAGACAGGGCCGTGGGGCACTGACCCCTTCTCCACTCCAGCCACCCTCTGACCTTGCTGTGACACTCCCAGGCCTGGGAGGACTCTTGGGCTTCAGGGCAGGATGAGCCCCAGGGAGGCCCAGCTTCTCTCCCCAAAGGCTCACCTCGGGGACTCCAGGCCCGACCCATTTCTCAACAGGCTCCAGGAAACAAGGGGGCAGCCTGGCTGAGGGCGGCAGGAGTTGGGGGCTCCGAGCTACCCCACTGGCTGTGCTTTGCAAAGCAGCTCCAAGCATGGGCTGCCTCTGGCCAGTGGGGTGACAACCACCCCTCCAGTTTGTGTGCCCTGGGGTAGCCCCACCTAGGCCCCGGACAGAGCTCCCATTGCCCCTCAGAGAGTGAGTTGAAGTAAGTGCGTGTCTGGGTTATCATATGGGCGCTTCTGAGGTTCCTGATAGTGTTAATCCCATTTCATTTGGCTGAAATGTCTATAATAGAACAATAAAATCTCTGAATTAAAGATTAGCAGCCTTTTTTAGAATCCGACTCAGAACAAAATGGATCTGGGCTTAGCCCAGTGGCTTTTTATCCATCCCTGTCAGGGCCTTTGTACCAGGAGTGCAGCCTGGGCTCGCAGCCCTGAGCCTGCAGCTGGACCTAAGGGCTCCCCTGGCATCCACACTGCTGGGGTCAGGGACACTGGTCTGAGAAAAGAAAGGCAACAAGCTGCAGACCTCTGGCACAGGCCGTTCTGCAGGGAGCAAGGGGCTGGGCCCAAGGAGTAGGCTGGACTCATTTTAGGCTTTTGTCACCTCAGTCGCTAAATGCACACTCAGAGCACCTGCACTAACTGGGGTTACGCGGAAGCCTGCAGACAAGGAGTGCTCACGGTTTGTAATTGTGAAGTACTTCTGGGCCCAGTTCAGGCTGTGGGGCCCTGGACCAGCCATGTAACCTCCCAGAGCCTTGGTTTCCACCCCTGGGAAGTGGGGACAATTCAAGGGACAAACAGAAAGAGGCAGTGGAACAGTGTCAGCACACAGTCAAAGCTCAGCTGTGAGTGGGAGCCCACTTCCCGGTACCCACTCTGGGTGGGGCCCGAGGGTCTCAGAAACAGGGTCTCAGTATGTCACGCCTGGAAGATTGTGATTATTATTCATGCCATTGATTCCTTTCTCTGCTTTTTAGAGCATGGGAGTTTTCTATGATAGGAGGTTGGTAAAATGAATCTGACAGGTACTAATACTATAAAAACCCAGGTGGAAAGTAAAAATAGTCTTAGTTGTCACAGCATAGGAGCCCGGCACGCGAACAGCCTGTCAGTATCAAAGGAAGCCTACCCATGGAGCTTTTCCTGGGAACGGGAATTCCACGTATGCCGAAATCTTGCTGATTTGCCCTGGGCAAATCTGTAGAAAATCCCCGGTGATGGGGGTGTTGGTCTCCAGACTGAGTGTGCAGGTTGGGGTGCAGGATGGATTACCACGGAAGCAGGAGATGGACTGAGGGGCGTGAGCAGGTGGGAAAGAAGAGGGCTCCCTCTGAATTTGACTCTGACCTGTTTGTCTTAGTCCACCCGGGCTGCTAAAACAAAATACCACAGACCGAATGTCTTCCAGACAACAAAAATGTGTTTCTTACAGTTCCGGAGGCACCGGCGGAGTCAATGTCTTGCAAGGGTTTACTGGTTCTTAGATGGCACTTTTTCTCTCTAACCTCACACCGAGGAAGGGGCAGAGGAGTTCTCTGGGGTCTCCTGTATAGGGACATCGATCCCATTCCCAATCGCTTCCCAAAGGTCTCACCTCTTCGTATCTTGGGGGTTAGGATTGTAACGTGTGAACTTTAGGAGAACGTAAACATGCAGACTGTAGCATCCTCATGTCATTGTTGAGGTAGGATCCGTCCTTTGGAGGACGGGCTAAGAAACCACTGTCCTTCCATATTCCAGAAACACAGAGTTTTCCCACTGCCCAATCCATTTTAACCACAAATACTGGGCCAGTTTATGAAAGTGAGTTATTTAATACTGGATTTAAAGGAAGGAAAGTTTAACACAGCTGTTCCTCCCCCTCTGGCAGCTGTTTGTACCCACTCACCCTGGCTTCGTGCTGGACATTGGTCCTTTTGCCGAATCATTTTGTGTGTCTGGCTCAGGAAGGGATGTTCCTTTCAGGGTGCCCAGGCCATGTTATTGGGGCCTGGTGGCTCTGCTTAGTGGTTCCCAGGGGAACAGAATCCCTCTGTCGTTACCGTTATAAATCTAGAATTATTGTCCTATCAGTGCCACAATTTCATGTGCTGTTTATTTAAAATTTTGCATCCTCTCTCTCCCCATTCAGTCTCAAGAATTTTGCCTTTAGGTCCAGTTGTCTGTCCCTTGATATACTCAAGGGCTTGGTTCCAGGACAACCTCTCCCCCCCCCCCCACCCCCCGCCACACACACCAGAATGCATGCACACACTCGAGCTCCTGATGTAAAATGGTGCAGTGTTTACATAAAACCTGCACACATGCCCCCGCAGATTTAAATCATCTCTAGGTTACTTACAGTACCTAACACAATGCCTACACATCACTTTATTCACTGCAGTCCTATGCATGTGGCAAATTCAAGTTTTGTGTTTTTGGAATTTTGTAGAATTTTGTTTTCTAGATATTTTGGATCCACAGTTGTTTGAATCCATAGATGCAGAACCCGTGGATTTGGAGGGCCAACTGTACTTTCTTTCTTTCTTTTTTTTTTTTTTTTTGCTTCAGCATTTTATTGTGAACATTTGCAAACATACAGAAAAATAGAATTTTGCAGTGAACCCTATAGACCCAGCACCTAGCTTCTATAATTTACATTTTATTATACTGGCTTTATCACGTGTTTATTGACCTATCCAACCCTGTATTCATCCTTCAATCCATCGCATCTTAGTAGACGTCAGAGTAATTTGTAGAAATCAAAACAGTCCCTCTCACACATATCATTAGCTCCTGCATATTATTAGTTAAAGTTTATTATTTGTTTATGCTTTTCATTTTGGGTGATGTTTATATACCGTGAAGTGCATAACTTTTAAATGTATCATCAGTGCTTTCTGACGTATGAATACACCTGTACACCCAACCACTATCAAGGTTTAGGACATTCTATCATCCCAGGAAGTTCTCTCATGCCCCTTTTCAGGAGTCCCCAACCTGGCACACCCCACACAACCCCTCTTATGATTTCTATCACTATAGATTCGTTTGTGCCTATCCTACGGATTCCAGGATTTATGTGTATGAATCCTACAGTATGTGATTTTTGAAGGAGGTCTTCTTAGCATATTGTTTTTGAGATTCATCCATGTATTTTGTGTGTAATCGCATTCTTAACTATACATACACACACATCTGTACATATGCATGACACATACACTACGGCAAACTTTCTGGGTAAAGGTTAATTTGTTGGGTGTATTTTTCTCTAGGAAATGCCTTGTAGAATTTGGTCACTTTTCTCAGATATCTATTTTAGGTCAACTTTCAAAGAGACTTTTGTGATGTCTGGAAACTTAGAGCTTTGGTTGATCAGAGAAGGTAACCTAACGAGGGCCAGTTATCCCTAATACCCACTCCCACTTCCCTCCAAAGTAGAACCATGAACTGGACTCAGAAATCTTATGGGAAGGAAGGAAGGCAGGAGGGATGAAGTGTCCCTGGTCCTTAAGACCTTATAACCAGTTTCACCTTTCAAGGTTGACACTGCACATTCAGCTATAGCAAGAGGTGGGAGGAGAGAAGTTGAGAATTTGGAGGAAATGGTCTGATCTGTTGGGTACACAGCCATGTTGCTCCGCTGTGGGAGCTGCTTCCAGCAGCCAGGAGGCCTCCTCCTTATAAACACAGCATCAGAGAGAAAAACCCATTCTTGCTTTAAGCACCTTTATTGGGAAATAGACGGCTGGTTAGGTAAGAAAACCAGGCCCTCCTCATGAAGATGGGATTGCGTGCGGTAGGGTCTTTGGAAAGGGTAAGATCCTTATCTTCCCAAACAAACTCTGTCCCAGCAGAACCCTCTGTTGATATGAGTCCTCATTTGGTTCGTAATCCTTTTTTATTTGCCAGTTCCTGACACACCGGTTGACTTTGAGTAGGTAACTGAGATGTGTAACCGACATGAGCAACAGCAGTACACCCTTGGTGATCATTAATATATTCCTGTGCCCATCGAATACCTTGACTAAGATTTGGTTTCCCCAGAAGCAGATGCTCAGACGAGGACATGAGTGTGTGTCGTTTATTTAGGAGTTGATTCTGGAAACACCATTAGAGGGTGGGAAAGTGAGACTGGGAAGGAGACACAAGGCAGCCGGTACTATGTGGTGTGTCATCCCAGTTACCACTGTGGGCAGCTCGGCTTAGTCTCCCCGAAGAACCCAGGATATGGTGTAGAACACACACCTTGGAGTTCTCCCACCAAGAAGGAGGGAGCTGGGTAAACACACCTACTCCTGCCAGTCCTGGTTTTGGGGCTACTCCAATGGGTATCAATGCCCTGGCACATCCCACCTGCCCCTGGAACAGGTAAAGCAGTGCCCGTGACCAGAGACAGCCCTCCGGAAAAGGCATACAGTAGCTGGAGGTTGAAAGTTGGGTCACTGTGCGCCAGAGAGCTGAGGGTGAGGAGCGGTGAGTTGGCACCAACAGCTGTTGCTAAATTCCTACTTCCCTGCAACTAAGTGGTTTCAACGCTGTTGGATAGGTTGCAAATCTCAGCCTGACCCAGAAGACCATGTAACTGCTTTTCCTCCGTGTTTATGTGTGTTCATCTTGCTAAGCACAGGCACTCAGACTCACCCCATTATTTTTCACTGCCTCATAATGTGTGTTTTTACAAGTGCTGGTGGCTCTCTGCGCTGGCCTGCCGCAAACCGTGGCTCAGCTGAGTCCGCTGAGCCGAGGGCGCCTTCACACCTGGGTCTGTGAGAGGGAGGTGCTTTCTTGGAAAACATTGCTTCCTTGCTCATTCATCTTTTACTGCCTCCGTCTGTGCTCCGGACTTCTAGGGACCCCAGAGAAGCTCAAAGCAGGTCAAAATCGAGAAAAGGAAACCAATAAGAAAATCCTGCTTGAGCTCTTTCTACAAGAAAATAGAGGCTTGCTCACAAGGGTTCCTGTCTCCAGGGAAGATCTTTTTATGTTGCGATCAACTAAAGTAAAAGGGTTATTTCTAGAAGTGTTGCTGGGGCCTGGGGCTTGGAACATATGTGAACGCGGAGAGAAGACTCCATTTGAGCCCTGGATAAGAGCTGGGAGATGAGGTGTCACCACACAAGTGCAGCCTGTCCTGCAGGCTTTGGCATGTGTGTTATTTTAGGGGCAGACACTGGCTTTTCCAGCTCCGGAGTCAAAAGCAAATGATCTGTATCTTCAGGCAACTGTTAATCCCTCACCGGGCTCTACTTTATGTGAAATGGAATCCATATGTCACACAAAATAATTTTTCAGAGTGACTTGATACGTTTTAAGTTAGGAATCCTGTAGCCCTGGCATTCTGGTCCTCCATGATTTTGCATTTCCAGAGACCCCGGGTGTGGGACACATCCAACTTGGTGATGCTCTTCAGCCCAAAGCCTGGCACAATGGGGCGAAGTCACATGCTGGAAAGTGATGTGTAGGTCCCGCAATGGTGATGGAGTGCAGTTTCTAGAGGAAGCATTGTACCTGTGGTCTTTTAAAATATGCCCACAAGTGCTTGGATATTTCTCTCGATGTGAAATGACTGTCATTGTCTTCCCCTTGAAAATGGCTGGCCTTTGTGACTAATATTCGATCTAGCAGATAGAATGTAGCAGAAGTTATGTGCCTTTCAAAGCTGCATCATAAAAGGCAATACAGCTCTCTCTCGTGGGATGATTCCTCCTGGAACCTGGCTGCCATACTGGGAGGAAGCCCAGGCGTCATGCTCCAGTCGGCAGCCCTAGTTGAGGTCCTAGCTGATAGCCAAGGTCAACAACTTGATGTGCAAGTGAATATACCTTCTAGATGACCCCAGCCCCAGCCCTCACCTGACTGCAACTGAATGAGAGACCTTGAGTGAGAACTACCTGAGCCCAGTCACCTCCAGAATGAAGAGGGGTAATAACAATAAATAATTGCTGCTATTTTGTGCTGCCAATTTGGGTTTTTGTTATGCAGCCATGGTGACTGATACACATATGCACTCATTGTCACTCTGCCAAAGAACCTCTGGGGCCCATAAAGGATCTCTGCTGTCCATCACTCACTTCCTTCATCCGGCGCAGTGACTGACTGACTTCTTGCTTCCCAGGAAATCAGTGTCTGGGGAGAAAAGATGAGGAGGGGCGTCTCTCTCTGATTGCCAGAGTCTCCAGCTTGCTGCCAAGTTTTGTGACCTAGGGGCAGGTGGGAGGTTTCCAGCTATTTCACCCTTAGGAGGTTGGGGATTGAGGGCCTGTTTAGTGTCTGGCTGTGAGCCATGGGGGCAGTAGCTGCCATCTTTCTCCCTCCAGATGAGATCACTGTGGTGGTGACAGCTGTGGGAAACGGCTCTCTCTGTTGTCCTCATGCCCTGGGCCCTTGACTGAACTGTGTACCTAACTTGCTTTTGGGCCGTGGCCCCCACAGCCAAGCCTCTGGCCTCAGGAAGTGGTCAGTTGCAGGGGCAGTGTGGCTCCAGTGTCCCTTCCAATGCTTTGGTCCTGGGGAGGGCAGGTCCCTGTGTGCCCAACCAGGAATCTTTTCTCTTACTTCCTCCCCTGTACCTCTCTCTGTTCAGCCCAGGAATGGATCTGCCATTTCTTTGCTCACTCTAGGGGAGAAACATGAAAACGCATGTAAGAGAACTTTGAAAATCTGCAAAGGTGTTGCAAAAATGGAAGCCACTATTTAGGGATTAGTGAGTAATCCCCAAGTCAGGCAGGAGCAGCACACCTGTGCAGCTGTCTCATCGCCTCTAAGACCGTGAGTGAGTTAGAGTCACAAACTCTCGAAACTCAGAGACTTTAAAAAAGCATGTGGCCCAGCAGCCCATATAATGCCTGGATGTCTTTGTAGCATAACCACACCGAGATCTTCCATCATGTCCTTGTATAGCCTCAGTGATGGGGAGCTCACTCCCTGCCTCCTTTTGGAGGCCTTTTATTCCATGGGCAACTGGGATTATTAAAATTGTATTCCTTGTGGTGAACCAAACTAATTTTGCTTTTTAGTCTTCTCGAGTTCTGAGAAATAAATCTCATTTCTTTTCCAGATGGCATACCTTTGAGGTCAGCTATTAAATTCCTCCTTGTCCAAGTTTCCCTCTCTTCAGTTTTTCAGCTGTCCCCTTATGTGACATGGCTTAAAGATCCTCTCACTACCACCAACCTGGTTACCTTCCGGGCCAAATGCTGATCTCTTCAGCTCTTAAAAATCAGCCTGCTGTTATGATGTTTGAGCAACATGTGAAAAAATTGAGCCTGATTCAATCCATGCTCAGGTTTGGGATATAATTATTGCAGATGCAAACCCAGCATTCCTAAATAAGGACGTAAATCTATAGGTTCTTCCCAAGGACAAGGAAAAGAAACCGGGCATTTGTTGAGAGCCTCATTGGAGCCAGGGCTGGGCTCAGTGCTCTACTTGCAGAATCTCCTTCATTCTGGTAACGTGCTCAGGAGCCAGGCATGCCAAGAGCACGCAGAATGGGCGGAGCAGAGCAGGAGTTAAGACCCGGTCACATAGCAATACTCTTTCCCAGTGCCCAGTGCCTCACCCTTCCCTAAGCTGAACTTCAGGGAAGAATCTCAAGCAGATGCGTTATTTCCAGAAGTACTGGTTTTTGCCCTGTGTGTGAGGAGCCCTGTGTGGGCAAGACCCAGGGCTGTTTTGCTCAGTAGTGATCCCAGGATGTAGATAGGACCTGGAGCGTGCTACGTCTAAAATACTTGTTGATGTTAAATCTTTGTTGAATGAATGATTGAATGAATGAATCCTTGGAAATTTGCTGTGACAATTTTTTTTTTGCATTTTATTTTGAAACAAAAAGTTAATACAGAAAACGATAAGGGAAACATAATAAACACCAGTGTATTTACTCTCAGAATGAATAAATGTTAACATTTTTTCTATCTGCTTCTAATCTTTTTCCATTTATAGGAAATCAAACATTGCACATCAAGTTGACATCCTTTATATTTGCCTTGTCAGGTCTTCCACTTGCAGAAGCAAACTTCACCTTAATTTGGGGGTTTTTTGACCTATGTTTAATATTTTTTAATATATGTGTATATATGCATAAGCAATAAATAATTTTTGGTATATCTTCACATTTGCATAAATGTTATTTTACTATTAATACTCTGCAGTGTTCATTTCACTCAGATATTTTTGAGATCTGTATGTACACTCTAGTTTGTTTATCTGCTGTCTAGTATTCCACTGTATCACATTACTGACATTTATTTGTCCTTCCCCCAATAATAAATATGTGATATGTGCATTGTTTTCGGTTCCCTGCTGTGGATAATTAATATTATCATCACTCCAAGTTTTCAAGCAAGGAAACTTAGAGCCAGCAGTTAAAAGACCCATCTAAGATGTTGCAGTTTTAATAGGTTGTAGAATCAGGAACCACACCTTTCTTGGCAGGCCAGGGGTCTTTCTCACTGTACCACGGTTGTCTTCCTTCAGGAAAGGAGGCAGCCTGAAGGAAATGTTGAACTACTCTATCTTCTAAAAGCTTCATGCAGGCAAATGACCATTTTTAGAGGAGAATGTAAATGTTAAATGCTAAAGGAGGCCACCATCCCTTGTCTCAAGGATGAGAAAGCACTCAGGTTTGATAGGAGGGTTGTCCCTGATGCTGAGTCTTGTCTTCATGTCTCTGATCTGTGTTGTCACTGTTCAGTGTGAACGGCATTTTCACCAAGTCACCGTTCCTGGTGGCCGCTGACCACTCACCCACACCTTCTTGGGCAACAGACAGGTAAGTGTTACCACCACCTGGCGGCCAGCATGCATTTCACAAAAGCATGAGGCCATGGCTGACAGTCTATCCTAGCCCAGAGGATCCAAAGCTACCAAACCCCTGGAGGTGGGGGCCATTTATGTCGTGGGTTAACAGCCTTTTTTTCATGTCAAAGGAATATAATATCCCCGTAGAGCAGGTTTTTAAATCATTTAACAAAAAAGACACTGATCATTGCTTTCCTCATTTCTCTTTAAAATTGAGCGCTTCGAATAACAACTGACTTTCACAAATTCACCAAAAGATCGTCTAGTTTCTGCTACAATAAAGACCTTTTATTTCCGTTTTTCGAGGGATGGGATGGCATATCGGTCTGTAAGCTAGCTGGCTCTGTTACTTGCTATTAAGAGGCCCAGGCGCAGTTGGCCTAACTTTTTGAGAGTGTGAGTTCCCTCATTTTTCAAAGCTGAGGATGTTGATGCCTCATTGCCAGAACAGATTTACCAGGCAGCATGAGCCTGGGAGCTCCTGACTCGCTGCAGGGCCCCTTCCAAGACCTTCTATCTCATTTCCTTGTCATAATTTGGTAGGCTTTTTCATAAAGAGTGGGGCTCCAGCCCCATCCACCTTGGATCCGCCTCATGTATGTAAGGTTGTTGGAAGGAGGACACGCTCATCCTCGAAGTGCCGGTCCATCATTAGTGCACAGCAATCGTTAGCTGTTGTTAGGCTCATTATTTAATTAAAGGCCTGTGTGAAGAGCATAAAGCCAGGACTGGAACCAAGTGAGGGGCTCAATCAGCGGCAGCTACGGGAATTTTGTTCTTCAGTTCTGCAGGGTGCGTGTTTCTTAGGGTCTTCATCTTCAAGGACATTGTGGGGAGGACAAGAGGGGCCTGTGTCTACCCACCTGCTGCCACAGATAGTCTGTGACAAAGTGGACAAAAATCTCATTAATTCCTTAAGAGCCTTCCGGCTGTTTTTCCTCCCCTGTTCTCCATGATCTGATTTCCTGAATGGTCCGGGTGACCCCCAACTCCCCGGGCGAGGAAAGCCATCGGGTAGGCAAGGGCACAGTGAGATCCAGTGCCATCTACTCCTGTGCTTTTTTTCTCTTCTTCGAAGGATGTGAATATGAAAATTCCTCAATGAAAAGTCAACATTTTACAGGGGCAAAAAAGCCTATGATAAAATGCTGATTGCCAACCAAAACGGAGTGTTTGCAGAGAGCACGGGGTTGTGAAAGAGAGGGCATAGTGATGAAAAGCATGTTCCTGGGCATCCTCGGTGCCTGTCTTCTTAAATAATCTACACCCCGAAAACGTGGGCCAGGTTATTTTGGCCCTGCCTGAATTTTAAGACCCGGTGAGTTATTTTTTTCCTTTCCTTCTTGAATGCAAAGTGACAGTTGTGCTTCTAAATTTAACTCTTCCTGTCGGCTGCTTGGAGTATGTGCTCACAGAAGGCCTGTGTGGGTGTTGGCAGCTCTCCGCGGGGAAGGATGGTCCTACGCGGGCCCCTCAGGGTTAGTGGCTCTTGCACGTCACCTTTCTTTCTGTGCACTGATTTATTTTTTCCCAGGGTTCGTTTCCGTGGCATTCTGTTACTCAGCCTCCCTAGCTTTCTCCTTTCTCTTAGGAAGTCCCTAGCACTATTTCTTTCACGAGCAAATGTGGGAGGATGGTTGTTTTCTGTGTAATTCTGAATGCCGTTTATGGAATCCTCTTCCAGTTTCTTGCCTTTCTAAATGCCTCTTTAGCATTCGCCAATCCCTGGCGAGCTAGATTATTTGTCATCGAGGCACCTGAACCATCAAGGAGGGTAAGGGGTGTGTCCTCAGTTACAGCATATGCTCAGAGTGGATGCCAGGCTTTGATGTGGGGTGGGGTGCTGCTTTCTCTTGGACCCCTATTCTTGGCCTTGCGTGACTGTTCACACCAAGGATGTCTACACTAGGATGGCTTGTGGGGTTAAAAACTATCTCGTGCGACATTGCATAGCATATGTAGCGATGGAGGTTGACCCTTCACTGACCTTTCACCGATCTTTCCTTTGAGTAGGATCTGGATCTTCCAAGGCAGGACTTGAGGTCTTCTGAGCCTTCTTCAGGCTCTGGCTGTTCTCCACCCTGGGGAGAAGTTTGGTTGGGATGGGCTAGGGGTTCTGGGTCAATCGTGGGGAAGGATTTAAAGGGCAGTTTGGTATAGAAATAGCATTGAACTTGGATTCTGTAGACTAGATTTTGGCCGTAGCCTTTCCATTAATCAATTAGATGGGAACGTCTGTCCTCTATCTTAAAATGGGGATATGAACTACATTCCTGGGTTATTATGAAGAGTAAATGAGATAATATTTGCAATCAAACCCAATAATTATAGTACTGGGTATATGAAAAATGCTCAATCAATGGTCACCCGCCTTTGAACCCCAGGTTTTTCATATATGAAATGCACCGTTAGACTAGAAGCTCCTACTAGCTCTAAAATTGAACGATTTTATTTTTTAAGAGGAGACATAAAATCTGTCTTCAAGTAGATGAAAAGACAGAACTTAAAAAAAAAATTGTCTTGTTCGTAAAGCCCTTTGCATAGGAATGTTTTTTTGGTAGGAAAACTCCCCGAGGGCAGGGTATTTGTCTAGCATGTTTCCTGCTGTTTCCCCAGTGCCTAGGCCAGGCCGTGGCACTAGTCGGCTCTAGTTAGCTATTTGGTGAATGAATGACTGGGCAGCTTACTGCCTATCTTTGTAGGATATGAGACCCCAGCCTCGGTAGTGGTCTGCAGAGGTGGGATAAGGTGCCTGAAAAGCAGGTGCCACACAGTGCATGCTAAAAATGTGTTCTGTTTAGCAACAATCTGGCCCAACTTGGAAAACAGATCTGGGGGAAGGGGCTTTCACAGTCCACTGTTCTTAGGAAACACAGGCATCATATCCTTGGAGAGACATAATATTCTTTCATCTCAAAGCCTCTGAGAACCACAGGAAGAAACCTGTTCGAATCTGTTTAAGCCCCTCCCTGTTTTCCAAACCCATTGAGTAATGGAACCCTTTCCGATAATTCCTGTTAACCTCCTAGGAATCTAGGTTTCTGCAAAATACACTTGGGGAAATGCCCATTCAGGTAGTTGAGAATTATGTTGCAATTTGTGGTCTTTATCGAAGACATACACTTCCAACTACTTACAAAACCAGGTTGTGATCCTCTGAAACATCTCACTCTGGGCACCCAATGAAAGCTTTAGATGTGCATCGTAAATGCTCCAGAAACCTTGGCACTCACTGCAGTCTATGTAGTTACTTAACCTAACTCAGCACAGGAATATTTGCGTTTTTCTGGTCCCTGATCTTAATGGAAACAAAGAAGTTTTGAAAGTGAAATGTTATCTTTATTTGCCACACTTGGCCTAATATCTACAGGACACACGACACAGAGGTCCCCTCCGCAGGAATATAAAGAAGGCCCTTAGGAAATGGATGGAGGAGGGTGCACCAGGTGAGTCTGTTTTCCCTTCACCCTGGCCACTGTTTAACTTGAGGATGTATCATACTACTCATATTTTACTTCAGTGCTATGAGGTTTTCTAATGGACTCATAAAGAAATGCTTAGAGGTATATTGGCCAACCTTTATGTTACCAACTTCTGGACTTTTAGTTTCTTCAACTCTACAGCTGTACAGACTACTGAAATTGCCCTTGCAAAAAGAAAGCACCTGCTTAAACGGAGAGTGGCTTCATTTTGAAATTGCAGAAGACTAAAGGCACATTTACTTTTTTGTACATTTTGTTTGGAGAGTCCAGCAGTTAAACCTGTGAGTCTACCCTCGAAGTCTCCAGGCCACTAGCTGGGGGCAGGTGACATCTGTGGTGTCTTCTGAAAGCAGGTGTCAGAGAGCTGAACCACGCCAAGCTCCCTGTCTGTGTGCTTTGTGTCTGTCTCAGGGTTTATCAGGATAGATTTTATGCTCAATGCACTCTGCAAAACCTTTATTGAGCTATTTTTTATTAAGGTGTCTGAAATTAGCCGTGTCATTTGCAACTCAGGATGTAGAAAAACTAAATGAATTTGCAGGAGGGGGTTTATTTCATTGTTAAGGAGCCTGTATTATGACTTAAGTACCTCATTTATCTAGCATCTTCGAGACATCATTTCTGCCTAAGCGGCTGCTGCAGATAGTGCAGTTTCTCGCACATCTAGGAACTCAACAAACATTTGTTGAACGTGGCTGAATGAACTAAATGAAACATTTCTTCAAATGCCAGACCATTTAAAAAAGTGATAGGCATTTGATTGTTATCTTTCTAATGTAAATGCTATACATTCTTGCCTATTGAGTCACAGTGTGCTGAATGCGGATGGGACTTTCTCCTGATACACTGAAGCCATGGTTTGTTGACAGCTTATGTTATTGTAACATCTTACGATACAGACTGGGGCCTCCTTTTCTGTTGCCACTGAATCCACTGTCACATCTACTACTTCCCAATCTGCCTTCAAAATGTTCACACGCTCTGGTCTTCTAAAGTTCCATCTTGACAGCAGATCCTGGGGAAAGAACACAAGCTCTGGTGTTAGGCAGACCCGACTTGAAATTCAGACCTTCCCATTGTCTGGCAGCAGAACTTGATGGAGTTTCCTAAGTTTGCTGAATATGGTCTTCCCCATGTGTCAGGGGGAGGATGTGTGCTTGACCCGGTGGCATTACTAGTACATTAAATTAACTTATGTATATTAAGGGCCTAACCAGTGGCTAGCACATTCTCTCCCTTCTGCTATTCAGTGTGGTCCAGAGATCAGCCCAGTAGCATCAACATCTCTTGGGAACTTGTTGGAAATATAGACTCTCATGCCCCACCCAGACCTCCTGAATGAGAATCTGCATATTAATGAGCTCTCAGGTCGTTCCATGGAAAGCACTCCCCCAGGGCTTCCCTTCTCTCTCTTTGGGAGAGAAAACAACGTGCCATCTTCACCTAGTCA
>VBSM01001118.1:15385578-15415222 GCA_008086735.1 Cheirogaleus medius | reverse complement strand
GGCTGATTTCTTTGTAGGAGAGCTGGTTCCACTCCTGGCTACCTTATCTAGGTGTCGTGGCATCTAATCACCGATTTTTCAGTTTCTTGACCAGCTGGACCCTTACTTTCACACTGCCCTTTCTAACATCTTTCTACCATATTCTAAACCCTTGCTACTCAGAGTGCGATCTTGGCACTGGCATGGCTGGGAGCTTGTCGGCCCCACAGAAGGTCTACCTCACCTGGACCCACCGAGTCTGAATGTGAATCTCAGAAGTTGCCAGGTGATTGTGTGCACAGCAGATTTTGAGAAGGGCTGGGCTAGTATGTAGTCAGTAAATATTAATTCTCTCTTCCTTTGTTAAACCTAGTGTGTGAAATAAAAATCAATAAGGCTGTGCATGAGAGCTTGAGAAATGAGATGGGGAAGTTTCAGAGCAGGAATTTTGTGAGAACTGTCTCTTCTCTAGCCTCAGCCAGTTCTCCGGAAGGTCAGGGTTGCTCCAGGACTGGCCTGTGGCTACCTGGGGAGGAAGCTTACTGCTCTGGCCACCGTTCTTCCTCGTGGATGTCTGCAGCTCATGAAGTCTTACTGGAGACAGCCGTTGTCTTTGTTGCAATGGTTCGGGGCAGCAAGAACATAAACAGAGCCTGATGCTGTGTTCAGCTTTCAGTTACATAACCTCACTTTGGAGTCATACTTTCCAGATGTGGTGTATGGACACGCTCTCCTCTTCCTGCATTACCTGTTTCTTTAGCCACATTCAGCTTTTCTGGGGAAAGGTCAAAAACAATCTCCAAGGACAGCCAGGTACTTTAAATGTGGGAAAATGCTTTTTGTGAGCTCATTCAAAATTATATTTATTTGCTTTCCTGGAGTCTCTCTGAAAGCTTTTCTTTTATTTTTCTTTCTCTGTATGTAGTCAAACTAACTTACTTCTTCCCTCCCTTCCCCCTTTCCTCCCTCCCTCCTTCTTTCCCTTCCTTCCTTCCTTCCTTCCTTCCTTCCTTCCTTCCTTCCTTCCTTCCATGGAGAAGCACAGTTTTGGGCTGCTGGAGCTTCAGTTTTGATTGCTCACATGTACATGCAGACTTCAGTTCAGATTTCGAGGAATTTGGGCAAGAACCTAAACCCCATGCACAAAGGCTTGGGGCTACGAGAGAAGCCCTGGCCTGCAGTCAGCACCTTTTGGCCAGCAGGGTCCACTGGTGGGTTCTCACCATGCAGTGGGTCATTCCAGGGCCATACACAGGAAATCAAGGTGAGGATGAGGTGGTAACTCTATAGTGGGATTCACTCAGCAGACCCACACCCCATGCGCTTTTGTGCTGGTCCAGACATCTCCTGGTGGTGGAAAGGCTTGGAGACAGAAGGGACACACACAGCTCTCAGGAATGACACACTGAAGGTGTCGGTGGGAGAAATCCAGCTACTTCTCCTCAGAGTGGTAAATGTTCTACTAAAGGTGTGCACACTGGGCCCAGCTGGGGCCCAGAGGAGGGTCAGGATGGATGGTAAAGTGCGGGCTAAAGAGAGGCTTCCAGGAGGAGGCAGTGTTGGAGTCCACCAGTGTTTCAAAGGAAAACGATTAAATTAGATAGCGCTTGGGAGGTGGAGGCCATGAAATGAGGTCAGCTGTTGTACATTAGCAACAACAACGTGCAACTCCATTCCGTCACCTCTGGTCAGCAGAGAACTCATTTTGCAGCGCTTGCTTCCTGTGCTCATTAGAAGCCAATATTTTCAAAAGTATTACATGGAAGGAATATACCTACAGTTGCCTGATGTAATCCTTGGCCCATCTAAGAACACAGCTGCCCGTGTTCTGTCTGTAGCATGAGCAGTTCTTTTCTGTGTGTCTCTCCTTCTCATCTGTCATGAGTAATGAGTAATTTTGCACCCATTTCCTGCTCTTGTTCTAGTTCGTGTTTCAAATACTGGAATATCAAATGGAAGTGAGCCTGTAAGAACAGTAAATTCAAGGGTAGCTCACTGTCGGGATGGACCATCGCCGTGTGAACCCAAATGGCACTCGAGTAGTGTATTAAGGTGACAACATTATTTTTAAGTGGCAATAGATGTCTCTCAGTTAGATCATGGTATTAGAAGAGCTTTCTAGAAGTGTAAAACACAGGGCTCCATTTTCCCTATAGTGAAGGGCTTTATTCTCACTTATAGGAAAGATCTTATAGGTGTTCCAGATGTTAGTGGCAGATCACCCAAGGTGTGGACAGGTGCAGGGGAAGACATTCCAGGGGACTGTTCAAATCTCCAGTGATTTTTAAGTTGAGAGCAATTTAAGTATATAGAGCTTCTACATTTATATCTTTGATTTTTTTATTCAAAGAGTCATTTAAGAATACATCAAATCCAAACAGTACTGAGCTACACTGAGTACAAAGCTAAAATCCTTCTTCTCCAGCTGCACTGGGCAAGGATAACTAACCCTTGTGAACAGGGAGGCCGAGAGGGTGCGATTCTTCATGACCTCTTTCTGTTCATTTGCAAGTACATATATAGATTATGAAAACACCAGTGAGATGCATTTTACACTTTATTTTGGTTCTTGCTAAACTGCTGCCCCTGATGTGTTTTGTTTTGTCTTGTTTTCTGCACACCTTTTGCCCAGACTTTACGTTGACAGGTGTTGACAGGTGTGATGGAGAAGGGCCTTGGCGTTGTGAGTTTTGTTTCAGCACTTGAATGAAATGAGGGTGTTACCATGTGCCCGTGAGTTTGCTCCAAGCTCAGAGCTGCTCCACTGGCCCAGCTGTGCTTCATTCATATGGCAGCAGGGTGGGTATTGCTGGGCAGTGGTGACGCTGGCAGGGCCTGGCCCTTTGGTTTCCCTGGCCTGGAGGCTGACACACCTGCTCACTCTGATGCTCGGTTCCCCTATTTACTGAGTTTTGTACAACTAGCAGTGTTGGGACTGACAACATGAGGGCACACAGAAATGTTCTATAGTGTTTTCATGGATTTCTCCTTCTCTCGTGGCCTTTTAAAATGATCCCTTCTTACTGGGGGAAGGAGGTAAAATGAAACAAGGTATTTCAGATACTGCCCTTCCCCCCAGGGGTGGAATGAAACCACAGCCTTCCGAGGGGGGTGGCTGGTTCCTGCCCTCTTTGCTCCGGGCTCTGCACCTGAGTGGCACAGAATAGGGACCGAAGCTCATCTGGAATCCAGCCCTGCTCTGGGCCTGTGGCCCACATCCCGCTCTGAGGTCTGAACTTGCCTCTCCTAGTAGGTCTTTCTCGGTTGACTTAGCGAGTCAGATTTTGAGACTGAACTAAGAATCTGAGACGTTGACTCTACTGAGGCTAGAGTGTCCTGGCTGGTGATTCCATGTGGACATGTGACAGTTTCTACTTTCAGAGCCTGTCCTGATCCTGACATGGCCATGATGTGGGCTGAGTTTCTCTTGTGCTTGAACCTTTTCTCCTGCCCTTTTCAAGCTAGTAACAGAAAGGTGCCACCCTGACAAGTTTAATCCCTCTGGGGCTTTAGAAACTTGCTGTGCTACTCCCCACCTCTGCCCCACGTTTTAAAGGACAGGCAGAGGAAAAGGGCGGTGCCAGATACATGGGCTGAGCTACAGAACTTCAAGAATTGGGGCGCGGGAAGGAAAACTCAATATTTTGCTGTAAACATTCCCCGATGAAATTCACAGATCACATTTACAGAGCCTGGGTATTAGTGGCAGACAACAAAAGCTTTTGCCTTTGAAAATTCTCTGTCGCCAAGTTTATCTGTGGTCATACTGTGAGGTCCCAGGTGTGCAGACGTGTGTCCTTCCATGGGCCAACATTTTGCAAGGAAGGTTGGAGTAAAGATGCAGTCGTTGCCTGATTCTATTCCAAATCGTCTTTACTGGTGTCCTGGACAATTGAGCGTTCTCACTCAGGAGTGAGGTTTTCCTCAACTGCAGGTTGAAGGGGGTTGCTCCTGCAGGAGGTTCTCGGCCGTGCAAGCAGCCTGGAACTCCTGCCATGCCAGCACACGCAGAATCTTCCAGAGGGAGAGTCAGCAAAGGCTTGTCATAACACACCTTGGTGTTTACCAGGCCTTGGCCTGTCGGTGTGTCTGAACACGAGTTACCGACTATGGGCAGGAGGCCTGACGTTTCAGATGTGTGATTTACACGTGTTGTCTGCAAAGCACAGAATTACATTATCACCCTGTCATCTAGAAGCATTAACTGCATGTTTTGGCATTCATTCGAAGGCCACGTATAAAAGCACTGAAGAAATTTGCTTTGATCTTATGAGTCTCGAGGCCAGTGTGCTGCAATCAAGTCACCTGCGTCTGGGGCATCTGCAGTCTGCCCCAGCTCTAGGAGGTCATCTGCTTTGTTTTTGCTGTTTTTGCAAAGAAAGCGTCCTTTGTGTTTGCTGTGCGTAGACCCGCCAATCCTCGCACTGGCACCTGTTTCTACAGTTCACACAAGATAGTTCAGTTTCTCCTGTGCCGGGCAGACATGTTTCCCCTCTTTTCCACCAGACCAGGAATGTTTTAAACGGGAAATGGGAAGGAGGCTGTGTGTGGCGGTGGTCTAGGGTGGGTTTTCCAGAGTGTGATGCTGTTAGGATCAGGTTGTGGGGGCTGGGGCTTCAGAGACCCCATTCAGGTGCAAAGGAGAAGGTGTATATTTGAGGGTTTTTCCATCCAGCACCAAATAGGAATGGAATGGAATGTTCTGGAAAGAGACCAGATTTGAGCTGAAACCCTGGGATCACGGTCCCACCCTGAGTGGGTGATATGGCTGGAGGCAGATCCTTCAACTTTCCTGGGCTATGGATTCTTCCTACAAAGTGCCAGTTTTTCTCCCTCTCGGTTGTGGTTACAGGGATTGCATGGAATGGTGTGCTGTCGTGCTTAGGACATGACCAGGAACACATACTGGTGACTTTGATGATCTGTGTGGATCCAGGGGCCCTGCTGGAAGGAGGGTCACCATCCTGCTGGAGAATTCCAGCACTACAACCAGAGTTCACAGTTTTTTTGTTCACTTGTGCAAATAGATACAGATGCTCCTTGGCTTACAAAGGGGTTACCTCCTGATAAATCCATCCCAAATTGAAAATACCAAGTTGAAAATACATTTATTACTCCTAACCCACTGAACATCACAGCTTAGCCTGGCCTACTTTAAATGTGCTCAGAACACTTACATTAGCCTACAGTTGGGCAAAAATCATCTAACACTCTGGTCCCCAATCTCCAGTCTGCTGACCAGTACCGGTCCAAGGCCTCTTAGGGATCAGGCTGCAGAGCTCCGCTGCTCCCCACTCCACCCACCCCAGCACCATCCATGGAAAAATTGTCTTCCATGAAACTTAGGAAGGAGGGGCAGCACAGCAGGAGGTGAACGGCAGGTGAGCCAGCGAAGCTTCATCTGTATTTACAGCCACTCACCATTGCTTGCATCATCGCCTGAGCTCCGCCTCTCCCTCCACCTCATTTTGGAAAAGTGGTCTTCCATGAAACCAGTCCCTAGTGCCAAAAAGGTTGGAGACCACTAATCTAACACAAAGCCAGTTTTATAGCAAAGTGGTGAGTAGCTCATGCAATCTGTTGAGCACAGTTCACTGCAGAGTGCAGGGCTGGTCATCCTTGTGATGTTGTGGCTGCTGCCGCCTGGCATCACAGAATTGTATCGAGCCACATGTTGCTAGCTTAGGAAAAAAATCAAAATTCAAAACTGGAAGTACAGTTTCTACTGAATGAGTATCGCTTTTGCACCGCTGCAAAGTCGAGCCATGGTTAAGTCGGGGACCATGTACTAGTCGGGGACCGTGTACTAGGCAGGAACCGTGTACTAGTGTAAGGAGCTGTGAGCATATGAGGCTGTGGTTCCCACCTCTACGCTGCGCTTGCCATGGAGCTGCAGGGAAAAGGCAAGCAGGTCCCCAAGGTCACATAAAACACTGGGGAAGGGGGGTTGCTGTCAGCCCCCTTGGGGGTGGTGGGCTCTAAAACATGGATGTTTGTCCCTCGTGCAAGCACATGCAGTGGTTCGTTGGTCAGGACAGTGTTTCCCTGTTTAATCTGAGCTATGGCTCATAAATCAGTCATATTTAAAAAATCCAATCTTGAAAATGTCTCAAAGTTCAAAAATTCTAGGATTAAGTGAGGACGATGGGAGCTGTAAATCAGCTGGCAGCTAAGCCATCCTGCCCCTCCTACCCGGGCAGGAGCAGAGGAAGGTCCTGGAGGCCAAATCAGCCACAAGGGTGGGGTAGGAGGTCACCTGAGCAGAGGCATACTTTGCTGAGGAGAAACTGAGGCCAGCGTCAAGGTCCTTGTAGAGGAGAGAGACATCTTTGAATGTTCCCAACTCTCTTTGCAAAATTAAAAAAAAAAGCATCTCTTAGATTGCCAGGTGGACACACTCATCCGCGGCTCTCAGAACCGTCTCCTTTCTGTTTCTCCTCGTCACTGCATGGTGCTTCCGCTTCCTCTCTATGTCCCACGATGACTCCCCTGTGACCTGCTGCGTTCACAGAAAAGAGGCAAAAGGGGAAAGAGCACTTCAGGGCAAAGCAGCTGGGGCGAGGTCTGCAGGCCCCTCCTTCCTGGCCGCCCCGTCACTCCTGTGACCCCAAGTGGGAGAGTAGCTTCTGATTCCCAGCCAGGAGACCTCTGGTCAGAAAGCCGACAGGGAGGATGCCCCGGAGGGCTCGCTTCCTCCTTGATGCCCACAGGGGCACACATCTTTGGGTGGAGGGTGTCTTTTGTCCACCCCTTCACCAGCTCTCCCCTTCTTGTCAGGGAAACAGAATTGATTTTCTAGGTGAATGAGCCCGTCTTGTGTTTACGTAAAGGTGACCTCGGGTGTCCCAGCTGGTGTAGCAATAGCTGCATTCTGGGCCTTTCAGGAAGCAGACACCACCGCCAAGCTCCAAGCTCCAAGCACTCACCCCAGCATTCCTTCGCCAGAAGGCTTTCTCTGGGGGCTAGAGTCCACATGGCTCTGTGCATGGCAGGCTGAAAGTGTCAGGGCTTTAATGACCCCTTGAGTGGCCTTCAACTAGCAGCTGATGAGAGCTGGTGTACATACCCCAGCTCCCTAGCCTCCTGGGTGGGATGACTCTGAGGCACGAGTCTACACTGTCTCCTAGGGTTGCCCAGTTGGATTGTGTTCCAGCTGCTAACATGCCTGATAACACTGTGTTATTGGCAGCCTTTCCCTTGTCTCAATTCCTTCTCCCTCTACCTTTACCTCCCACATAAATTGCTTGCACTGACTATTTGGCTCAGTGTCTGTTCGGTGGGATTGGAAACCAAGACATTTGCTTGTGTCCTTTTTGCAGGGAGGCAATGGTGGACATAGGGAAGGAGTGATTAGCTGTGATGAGGGGAGAGCAAGAGACAACCAGAGCAAGAGCAGAGCTGGGGGAAAACACCGGCACCTCAGCCTGCAGAGGCTGCGTTAGTTCCCCATCCCTGGTATGATGTTCACGGCTTTTCCAGAAAAGCTGAATTAGCTTCCCTCACGCCTGTTTCCTGAGACTTAGCTGCTGTTGCTTTCAGGTATGAAATCAGGAGTGGGAGACCCCCCTCCCCCCAGACCTGCATCTCTTGCTCCTTTCACAGACGCATTAGGTGTGGGGAGGAAGTTGCTGCTGTGCTCCTGAGGCGCTTGGCTTTCATGGGGAAAGGCAGCTCACAGGCATGTGGAATGCTCTTCAGGGCGGATGCGGTGGGGCCACAGTGCCCCCGAGTCCCACCCTGGCCACTCGTAGGGACACCTGGGAGGGGAGAGAAATATTCTGTCCATTTCCATGCTGAATGGCTGCCGCAGTCTAAATGATAGTTTCTTTTCTCCTTTTGAGACAGCGACTGTCTTCCACATAGCTCCTCCCCTTGTTTCCAGCTTTTCCAGACCTGGGGGGGTGGGGAGTGGGGAGTTATGGAAGGATCGTGAGGTGTCCCTCGCACCACCAATTTCCAGAGCACCTGCTTCTTTCTGCCTGTGGACGGGTTTGCCACGCTGCCGTTCTTTGCCCCTGCTCACCACAGACGACTTCGCAATTCGTTTTCAAGAGTGAGGCTCCTCTTCCTTTAAGGAAGTAGAAATAGAAGATCGAAGGGAATCTGAAGGGACCACGGACTCCACTGTCCCATGAGCATGTCATGGGAGACACCAGTAGGGACAGGGCAGGCTTCATGTTTTGCTCCATAAATATATGTGTGTGTGTGTGTGTGTGTGTTTATTGTTTTAAAATTGTATCTTGAGTAAGCATTTCCCAGCAGAACTGGCTTATAAACCAGCGCCTCAGGCCTAGTGCTGTTTGTTCAGGCCCCGCACCTAAAACTCAGGTGTGGCTCACAGGCAATGTGGCTCTCCTTCTCTGCATCCCAGGCAGCCCTGCCCCAGGGCCAGTGCCTCTGGCTCCACTGTGGACATGTTCAGATGCACTTAGCTGGTGCCGCCTAAGTGCGTGGCTCTTCTGTGAGCCATACTGGGGTGCGGAAATGAATAAAATAGACTCCTTGTCCTGGAAGCACCAGAGTCTAGAAGGCAGATTGCTGTTCAAAATAGCGAATGATCACTGAGTAGCTGGCACTGGGTTGGATGGAGGGAGATCTCAGCTCTTGTAGTTAATGGTTGTGGAGAGGTAGGGATGAGGGGCCCCTGGGGGGCAGGAAAGCACAAGAGGGGGTGCTGGAGGCATTTGGAGGGAAGTTATTTGCTAACTGAGATAGCTCATCTTGGTATTTTGACAACTGATGCATCCATACCTGTGCTTACCAGTTCACCTGTGCCCAGCTGACCATGGGGTCCAGGGTTATTCACACCTAAGGAATTGGTGCACTGGGCTTGTCATAGCATCAGTGGCTCCTCCCTGAGCTGGGGACAGATCACCAGAGCTTCCTCCTACAAACTCCCAGGGGAGCGCTCTGGACCTGCCTTCCTCCTGGGCAGCTGAAGCACAGAGCGACAAAGCTGGGTCCACGCAGCTCGCTCACCTCCAATTACGTCCGCCTCAATCCGTTGGCATGTCAAGGCTGTGCCTGGAGCCAAAGGTGTTTAAATAAAAGGAAGCCCCAATGTTCCTTGTCCTGCACTGCAGCCATTTCATGGCTTTGTTTCCTGTTAGGCGCAGATGGGCTAAGCTTTGTCACTTGGAGAAGAGGTGCACATGTGTTTTTGTTTCACTCAAAATATGGTAATTTACTGACATCATAAAGGTCGACTTATGAAATTAACATGAGGGGATGCCTGAGTGGAACGTAAAAGATTATTTCCACCTCATTTAGGAGATTGTTGCTGAATTGCTATTCTGGAGCTCTTGGATTTGGACATCTGCTCATTTTTCTGGGGCAGATGTTGTCCCTTGCTTGTTTCATGCAATGGTCATTGTGCTTGGAGTGTGCTTGCCTCACTGACACATGCATCTCTGGCTCCATGTCAACATCCTACATGGGGAGTTTATCACATCTTCTCTATCACTCTGTATATAGTGTATTATGTGTACACACATGTGTGTGTTACATAGCACATGTATTATTACTATTCAGTTGTCCTTGGTATCCCCAGGGGAATACCAAAATCTACAGATGCTCCCTGATATAAAATGGTGTAGTATTAGCATATAACCTATGCACATCCTCCTATATACTTTAAATCATCTCCAAATTACTTATAATACTTAATACACTGTAAATGCTATGTAAATAGTTTTACTATATTGTTTAGAAAATGACAAGAAAAAAGTTACATATTCAGTACAGATGCAGTGTTTTTTGAGTATTTCCATCTGAAGTTGGTTGCATCTGTGGATGTGGAACCCATGGATACAGAGGGCTGACTGTATATATATATGTGTGTGTGTGTGTGTGTGTGCATATACATAAATATATGTGCATTGAGTATAGGTATATATGTGTGTATTGTGTGTATATATGGTTGGTCTTCTGTATCCATGGATATAGAACCCACAGATATGGAGGCTGTGTGAGTCTATGTGAATATATATATATATATATGAATTACTTGGGTTTTTCTTTTTTGAAATCATTTGAAAGTAAGTTGCAGAAAGACCTCATGACCCTTTGGCTCTGAATACTTCAGCCTGATCTCGGAAAAAGACACCACATTCCTATCCATAAACACGGTGCCGTTATGACACTCAAGACATAGAACAGTCACCTCAAAAACTTTTAAGATAATACAAATGAGGTTTTTATCAAATTAAGACCTGAGTGTTGGAAGCATGCACAGTTATTACAAATTTGTTGAGTAGGCATTTCCCAGGTCGCTGGCATGCACCGAGCGCTGTGCTTGGCACTAAAGAAGCAACCAGCAGAGGAAAGGATGAATTGGTTAAGATGCTGAAAATACGGGAAAGTGAGGAAAGGGAGGCTGGCGAAGCTCATGCTAAGGGATTTCAATCTTGGAAAATCTTGGAAAATTAAAAGCCACTTCTACCTCTAGGCTGTCAGATTATCTGGAAGTCAACATGAATTATCTTATTCTTTAGGTCTCTAAGACATTTGTTGCATGTAAGTGGGTTTAAAATAATTAATGTGTACGTCAAGGGACAGTAGATAAGAGACGCTGTAAAGTTTTGTGTAGTTACCTTCCAAGATGTTAAATAAATGCAATTCTATTTTCTGGTCAAAAATAATTTCAGCCATATCTAATATAAGCCCATATCTGAATTTCTCCCAGTTGTCCCCAGAAGTCTTTTGTAGTTTTATTATTATTTTTTAAAATCTAGAATCCAAAGTTCCCACATTGCATTTGGTTGCATTCAGAAACAATCCCTGCCTTTTTCCTTCTCTTTCTGCCACTGACCTTCTTACGAGTCCAGGTGCAGGGCGAGCATCTTTGGTGCAAAGGGAGAGGTGCCCTTCTCAGTGTGTCATGTCGGAGCCGCGAGATGTCAATGTGTCTCATATTTTTAACTCTGATGGCTCCGTATGGTGTCTGTCAGATTGACACTTTGTCAATCTGCATATTGACAAATCTGCATATGACTCTTCTGCTTCCCAACCCCCTCTGCCCCCACCGTGGCTTTAGCATCCATGGGTCATCCTCACCTAGACCAGTATTGCAGCAGGGTGTACAAAATGGTGATTTTTCTGTTCAGTCATTTTTTCTACATTAACTGACAATCCTCTCTAAAAATGACCCCTCCCTTTGGTATCACTATGGATTCCTGGAGTCTTCCTCCTCCTCCTCCTCCTCCTTCCTCCTTCTCCTCCTCCTTCCTTCTCCTTCTCCTTCTCCTTCTTCTTCTTCCTTTCCATTACCATTTTTTTTGGTTGGTGTCATTGTTGCTCAAATTGGCCCCATGTTGGCCTTGAGAGCCCATTTAAGCTGACGTGTTCCTAATAGACTTTCCAAACTCATCCCACCTTATTCTTTCCTCCTGGGGTATAAGACCTGAGATTTCCCTCTAACCTGTACCTACCTGTTCTGTGAAATCTAGTTAGAGTATAGCAGTTTTTCTTGTCATTATTGAGTATTGGTCTTAAATATATAGCTCTCCTTTGTGTGCACTTGGCACACATAGGAGATGCCATCTGTGTGCCAGACCAGCAGCCACCACCCCGTGGGACACAGCAAACCCAGAGTCTGTGGCTAAGTCCTTCTCTGAGCTTGTCAGGATTTACTCTCCTTGTCAGCTAGAGCTGACAAAAAGATAGTGAGACACAAAGACTGTGGGGCAGAAAGGAACCCATTTGGGATGAACACATTTTCTTTTGAGGAGAAATATTATATTCTTTATTCTCCAGACTCTTTTAGGATTGAGAAGAGAGCTTTGTAAGCAGAATGACCTGGAGCAAAGTTTAACTATCCATGTGCTAACTGAGGGTTAGAGTGCAAGCACGTCTATAAGGTTTTGGGTGGCCCAGCCCAGAAATGTTCCAGACTTTTCTTAGGACCCAGAGGTTTCGCCTAAGGTTGCTGTTTCTGGCAAAGTTGATCATTTCTTTTATACTTATGATAGTCTTAAATCTAAGGGTACCTCAATGACCGGTGGAATAGGTCCCCATGGAGCCAATGGGACTAGACCCTGCACATTCAGGCAGCCACTTACCTGGTACGGCTCCAGCCTGCTGTCTGAGATGTGCCCACTGTCAGTTTTTTTACTGTGAATCCTACATCCAGTAGCTTCACCAGGAGGTTAATCTGGGAGGTTGAGACTTAAGGGGGACTTTTGCTACCATTGACATGTTTTATGGAACCTTCTATCAGAGAAGTGCTGGAAACCACTCTTACCCACAAGGGAAACTAAATGTCAGTGCTTCATTTGCCAAGATGGCAGAGGAATTAGCTGTAGCTGGAAAAATTGCTCCTTTCCACTGCTTGGTTTTAAGAATTTTTTTTCTTTGTAGCTCTGCAAACCATTTAATTGATGTTATTATCATCAACACCATCATTAGCATTTCAAAAAACTCTACTAAATTAAGAATATTTGCTTTCTAGTCTGTCATGGACAAGAAGAAGACCTGCCTCACAAGGGCGTGGGGAGGTGAATGAGATCACACACTGCACGATGCCTGGTGCAGGATGAGAGCTCAGAAAACACTGGTCGTGATTACTGAACGTGTTTGGTCACCATCATGATCTGGCCTGGGAACACTTCGGAATGAAAAATGCTCTTCCTAAGTCATTAAATAGTTCCTCTTATGTCAGTCATTTGAAATCTCTTAACTGTGCGCTGTGGTGGGTGCTAAGTTACAAATGGGTGTCACAGGGCAGCTTTCAACTGCCCTTTCCCCTCATTAGAGAAGGAGAAATTAATCAGAATGTTGCTTCTCCTGGTGCTAAAACTCCACCCAGGTCAGTCTGCAACCATTTCTGATTTTAATATTTTTCTTATCTGCAGTGAGATTGGGCCACACACATAGCGTCATGTCTAAGTTGTAAACCCTTTGGCATGTACCATGAAGCATTGCCCCGGCTCTAATTCATGAGTAGGACATTCTGCTTTTAAGAAAATGTCTGTCTCAGGTTCACACCAAGCGGTGTCACAATCCCACGACCCCCGGGTTTGTCCGGCTCTTGGGCTTCACTGTGCCCCCGCTGTGCTGCTCAGAGCCTCGCCTGACTCCGCACCATGATGGTTTGACATCTTTACCCATCCATATAATCAGAGCACATCAAGTTGTGGCTTCATTAATGAGATTTCCTTAAGGCGATGCCTGTGGAATACCAGTTATACAGCTGGAAATGGGAAAGAGTCAATTATCTTATTTTTCCCTAAGAGTTTAGCACAATCTGAGGTTTGGATTAATATTGTGACACATGCCGTCCTGGGAAATGTCTCAGACTTTTGTTCAGTGAGTTAATCCACCTGATATCTTTGCTTTTCAGTCTTCACCCTGGCAGTTGACATTTAAGGAGCATAGCCTCGCAGTTATGACAGCTACTGAAGGTGAATGGAGGGAATGGAGGGTAGGGCTTTTTTTTTTTTTTTTTTTTTTTTTTTTTTTTTTTTTTGAGATGACACCATCTCATTCTTACTCATGCTTATTGTTCTCTTGCATTCCTAAAATAACTTAGATGGCCTTTAGGTCAGAGTGGAGTCACCCTAGAAAGAGAGAAGGAATCAAGGCCGCAGTTCTGAGAGCTGGCTTGGAGCAGCTCCTGCTGTTCTTGGAGCTGATGGGGGTTTCCTCCAGCACCCTGCTCCCTCCCAACACCTTCGTGGTGGAGGAGGTGGCTACCTGGCTGTAGGAATGAGCATCTCTTATCCGAAATACTTGGGACCAGTAGTGTTTCGGATTTCAGATTCTTCCGGATATTTGAATATTTGCATATGTATAATGAGATATCTTGGGGATGGGACCTAAGTCTAAACATGAAATTCATTTGTGTTTTCATACACTCCTTATACCCATAGCCTGAGAAGGATAATTTTATACAAGAGTTTTAATAATTTTATGCATGAAACACAGGTTTGGTTGTGACCCATCACATGAGGTCAGGTGTGGAATTTTCCATTTAAGCTCAAAAAGTTTTGGATTTTGGAGCATTTTGGGCTTTAGATTTTCGGATTTGGGATGCTCATCGTGTGTTTTGCTGAGTGTGGTTTTCCCCTTAGCTCATGAACTCTTCCTTCAGCTGGGTCTGGGAAGCAACAGATGAGAGGCCTGAAAGCGGTAGGGCTGATACCTTCATGAAGGGGCTGTTGATCAAGACATGGGCAGAGAGAGGGAGCTGGGAGCAGACGGTGCAGCACCCAGAGTGGCCATAGCGAGGCCGTCACCACCCCGCACCTGAGGGAGCAGGGGAGGACGGGGCCCCACGCCAGGAGCTGTGGGTGCCCCGACTTGCTAGGAGCTGTGGGCTGGGAGATGACCAGGGGAGCAGCATCCTGGCCCCTCTCTCCTTCCACCCTCTAATCTCCCGCCATTGGCCAAATCCTCTGGAAGCCAGAGGGCGAGGGAGCCAGGTCCAGCCTCCTGGGGCACAGACTAGGGCCGAGGGCGTGTGGAGCTGGACCAGGAGGGGCAGGAGGAGAATTCCTAGCACATTCAGTTTTCCTTTTACACAGAACAAAGCTGGTTTCCTTTGTATTACGGAAATGGATTATTTTGAAAGCCAGGACATGTAAATCCTGCCAATAATTAGATACTGTTTAGAGACTCATTAAAATGAGACTGCTCCAGGAAAGACACGCGGCCTACCCATTGCATGAAGGTTTACTGTTCCCTACATTTAGTTTGATTAACTTTTCTTATTTCTTTAATTTTATTTTTTGAATATCTTACTCATATTTAGCTACCAAGTATTGGATCGTTCTGTTTCATTCTGTTTCACACACCAGGAAGAGAATTTCTAAAGTTCTTCCTTCCAGTGGTTGCTGGCATGGTGGGTTATCAGAAATACCTTGAGCTTTTCCAGCTACTGAGAAGGTCACTGTTGACTCCTCCCCGCCTGACTCCTTGGCTGGGCAGGGAGAGGGACAGGGCAGCAGGCAGCGATGATCGTTTTGTTCCCAGATGGCAAGGCACAGTAAAGGGTCACCAAGAGCAAGACCCTCTTTCATCTCCCCATGCAAGCCTTCCCCACGGGAGAGATGCTGGTGTGTGGAACATACGAGATGATGGGCATGTGTAACACACCATATGTGCACTGGGCAAACTTTCGCCAGAATTGACAAGAGAAAGGTCTATGTGTGCCATACCCAGATGCTCCCTAGAGTCTCACGGTGAAGCTTCGCACATTACAACCCCTCTGATTTCAGTAATGTCCTCTACACCTTGCCCCGAAGTAGAGCTCACTCAGGATATATTGTTCTGGTTCGATGACTATTTATTCCATTTACATATGGTCTTTATCATCATAATATCATTGCTGATCTGAACGTGTCTGCTCCCAGCCTGAGGTCACTCCACTGCCTTCTTGGCTCACCGTATGTTTATGGCCTAAACGCACGTTCTCCTTATTTTTTCCACTTTTCCACAAGGTTGTGTAGAGACCTGTTCATTCATTCAATATATATTTATTGGGCACCCACTATGTGTTACCCGTTGTGTGTGTTCTGTGACATAAGGACAAGGAACAAGGACAAGGCAAGGTCCTCACCTGTGTAGAGTGTCCCTCCAGGGTGGGGTTGAGGGAGAAGACAAACAACAAACAATAAACAGGAGCAAGTAAATATAAAGTATGCTGGAAAGTGACGGATGCTATGGGGAAAAATGAGCAAGGTGAGGAGGTCGAGCCTTGGGGATGGGGTGGGGTGGGTTGCAATTTTAAATCGAGGTTGAAGTGTTTGAGAGGTGACATCTGAGCGATCTCTGAAGGAGGTGAGAGAGGGAGCCATGGAGGTGCTGGAGAAGAGCACCCAGGCCGAGGGGGCAGCAGGGGCAAGGCCCTGAGGTTCAGGAGTGCTTGGTGTGTCCATGGGGTGGCACAGAGGGTCGGTGTGGCTGGAGTGGAATGAGGGAGGGCTGGGGTGGGAGGGAGGTCAGGGGCATGGGAGAACCAGGTGTTTTGGGCCTTAGAGGCCAGCAGAGGTCTTTGGCTTTCACTGTGGAAGGGAGAACCACCTCTGCCACAAGCAGTGATGTGACCAGCCTTGTGTTTTTAAAGAATCAACCAGAGTGTTGGGTTGATAATAAAATGTAGGGGCCAAGGGTGGAACTGAAAGACTTAGCAGAGTATTAAAATGATTGCAGTTCAGAGCAGGGTGGTAACCAGGGAGGGGTGTGAGGAGGCCTCAGATTCTGGGTATGGTTTGGAGGCAGTGACAACATCCTGAAGGATGTGGGGGAGAGAGAAATAGAAACATCCAGGGTTCTTGGCTTGGCCTGAGCAGTTGCGAGAGTGGGCGAGGGTGGCTGCTGGGGCAGGCTTTGAAGGGAGAAGATCAGGTGTTCTGTATTGGAAATGTTCATTTCCAGATGCCTTCCAGACATGCAAGAGGAGATAATGTGTGGGAGGGTGGTAATGAGTAGTGTGCAACCAGAATTCAGGTGACAGGGTCAAGGCTGGAGATAAAACTGGGGACTCTGAAGCAGAGAGATGCTTGTATTTATAGCCATGAGATGGAGGGGATTCCCCCGTGGGAGTGAGTGTGGGCAGATAGGGGACCAAAGACTGGGCCTAGGCCCTGTGAAGAGCCAGAAGAGGAGACTGCAAGCAAGGCCAGAGGAGGACCAGGAGAAGGGGGCCTGGAAGCTGGCACCTGGGGAGGAGGGAGTGAGCAGCGGGGTGGAGGCTTCAGATGCGTCATATGATTCCATGACCATTGGTGACATGGACAAGAACAGTTTTGGTGCTGGTGGAAACAAAAGCCTGATTGTAATGGGTCCAAGATGACAGGGGGAGGAGAATTGGAGGCAGATCGTATAGGTAATTCTTTTCACAAGTTTTGCTACAAAATGGTGAAGAGAAATAGAATAGTACAGGAAAAGTGGGAATAAGATTTTTTACTTGTTAGAAAAAAACAGTATGTTTTTGGGAAAAAACACTATTCTTGTAGGAAATGCACAGTAAGAAGTCCTTGAGTTCAGATTTAGTTCATCTGTTCATTGGGCACATATAAATAATTTGACATTGCTCAACAATTGTTTGTTATATTATCTTGGTTATTATGATATTTGATCATTGCATTGTATTATATAGCTCTGAAGGCTATTTTGTATGTACTGTTACTGCATTTGTTGCTTAGCTTACAGAGCAGTAGGGTGTGTTGTGAAATCATTCTTTGGGGAGCAGATACGATCCCTCCTTTTGGGTACCCTACCACAGAAATAATTCTTCTCCCTTCGTAGCTAAGTGACCCAGGCCAGTCAATTTGTGGTTGGAAATATGTTCATTGGTCCTGAGTTTGCTCTTTGCATCATCCCATCTACTAAATACACAGTGAGTGCTATCCTTTTACCTGTGCTATTCAAGGTCAAGGGTTTGAACTTGGCAGCATGTGGGGACCCTGTGTGATCTGACACATCTGAAATCATGATTGTTTCGGGTTAGAGACCTGTCATGATACCGGACACTCCTTGAGCTGGTTGGAATCAGTGTTTTAATCATCTGCAGAGTCCCTAAACATGATTTTAACTAAAAAGGGCTCCTTAGCACACATCATAGACCGTTTTACACCATGTTCATTGCAGCAAGATTCCTGGGCTAACTAGATCACACACGCATCTTCTGAAACAAAATCATGCCTTAACAAGGAAGTATCTTAGTGATTTGCAGGGTGCTGTTGTCTCTTGGCCAAAGGTTTCCCTGGGCAGGGCTGGGCTGAGGAGGGTCTCATGGGCATTGGGTCTGGACGTGCTCAGACTCCTCAGGACTGGTTTCTCTTTGGCCCAGAGGAGGCGACTGAGGACATTGCAGAGCTGTGGCTTGGCCAAGTAGAGGACTCTTAACTGTCTAGAACCTCAAAGCAGGGGGAATACTTATTCCTTCCTGTAATGGGATAAAAGGGCACCTTTTAGGCAACCAGGATCTTATGAATATGCTTAAAAATTATCCCCTTTTTACACAGAAGCCATCATGAAGGGGCTCCCGCTGGCCAAATCTGGGACAGTTTGAGCATCAAAATATTTAAGGATAGGAATGAAGTATAAACTCTGAAAAAATAACAATCCATGCTTCCATACTTATAATAAACAAAGAAATATAGAAGCAAATATGGACGAGGGGGGCTCTTGCTTTCAGTAGGATGCTGAGTACTGACTGCTAAATGTGGAGAAGGTGCTGGGTTGGAAACTCCTAATTTTGCAGCCATCATAGTAAGGATTTGGTCAGATAAAAGTCATCAGTAGATGCAAAATCTAGGGGAAAGTGTAGGTGAGGAAGAGGATATTTGCACGATCTTAAAATGTGTCCCCACAGATTGCTTATACATAGCAAGAGGAAAAATAGTAACTGTACAGTAGAGATATCTGACAATACTTTGACTAAAATGCCTTGATTAAAGTTAATATCACCCATGAGACCAGGTGGTCCTGGTGCCCTCCAGATGTGATGCCCTGAGAAGGAAGGGTGTACCTTCCTCTTCGTGGCACCCTGGCCAGAAATGCACAACTTGAAACTACTTATGAGGAAGCACCGAAAAGCCCCAAAAGAGGGACATTCCACTGAAACAAGGGATTGTGTCCTTCAAAACTGCCAGTCATGGAAGACAGAAAGGCTGGGGAACTGCTCCAGGTTAGAGGACACTAGGAAGATGGCACAGCTAACTGCCAGATCTTGACCAGACCCTGTACTGGAAGGGAAAAAATGGACATTATTGGGTCAATTGAAAAAATTGGAATATTGAAAGTAAATTTGATAAAATAATTATATCACAATAAACTTAAAATGTGCTGTAGTTGTGTAAACGAATGTCTTTATTTTTGGGAAATAAGCATTGAAATATTTAAGGGTAAAGGGTCATGATGCATGCAACCTACTCTAGAACAGTTGAGAAAAATGATGAAGAGAGATGGATGAATGAATGGAGAGGTGGGTAGTAGATGAATAGGTCAGAATAGATAGATAGGATAGATGAATAGGGAGATAGATTGACAGGTAGAAATTATATAGATAGATACAGATAAAAATTGCATAGATAAGTAGATGATAAATGGGCAGAATACTGACAATAAATGAATCAGGGTAAAGGGTTTATGGGAGTTCCATGGACTATTTGTTGCAGGTTTTTCTCTAAGTTTGAAATCACTTCCAAAAGAAAAGTAAAATAAATAAATCAAATAAGACCCCATTTTTCATTGATTGATTGATGATTGACCCATTCCTGCAGGATTTACTGAGCATCAGCCCAGGTCTGGCTCCATTTTCGATGCCATGAGCCACGTTGATAAGCCCCTCATTCTCATGAAGCTTCCATTCTAGGGGGACAAGACAGAATTAAGGAATACACAGAGAACAACTAGGCAGCATCAACCTGTGATCTGTGTCACAGGAAAGGAGAACGAGGTAGTAGGTAGTGATGGGGGTCGACGGGAGGAATCCTTTAGATTGGAAGCCATGGGCACAGAAACCTGACTGAGGGAAGGAGTCGGTCCTGTAACCAACCAGGGAAGAACATTCCAGGCAGAGGGACCAGCCGCTGCAAAGTCCCCTGGGCAGGGCTGAGACGGAGCTGCTTGGGGAACAGAGAAGGACATTGCAGCTGGGGGTTCGGGAGAGAGGGAGAAGAATCAGAAGCTCGGGCAGGGCTGGCCACCTTAGGTGTTGTCAGCCACAGTGAGGAGTTTGGATTTTATCCTCAGTAGGAGAGGGGGCCAGTGGGAGGTTGGAAGAATGGACGTGACATTAATGAATTCGTGTTTCCAAACATCACTCAGGTTACCATGTGGAGTTTAAGCAGAAGCATTGAGCAGCAAAAGAAGCCAGGGGGCCACTGCTGTGGCCTGTGTGAGGACACTGTCACCACACTCCGCCAGGAGCAGAGCAGCACCCTCAGTGCCCCTCACCTTGGTCTGCTCCCGGCCCTCCGTCTCGTGGCGGTGACGTCTGAGGAGTTCGGGAGGATCCAAGCGCACCATCTCTTTTTTAACTTTTTTACACCAACACATATCTTCAGTGCAGTCACTCAGTTCCTTTCAACAGCTCTAAAAATTGACTAGATTTCTTCTTCCAACATTACTTTGACACATGCCAAGAATGACAAAAATGCATCTCTCTCCAACTGACTTTTTTTTTTTTTTTTTTGCTCTTGAGCTGCTTTCAGGCCTGAAAGTTGGGGAAGAATAAATAGAAACCCAGAACGTGACTGAAGAGGCCCAGTTCCCCAGGAAGAAAACCACTTCCAGGCTCCAGAGAGGCATTTGGGGGATCCCTGGAGCCTTAAAATGGGGGAGGGGGTGACAACAGGACACTGGTCGTGCTACATGGCATACTTCAAAGGGCATAAAGGCTGCGGCTTTTCTTGCCTGTTAATGGGTTCCCACCTCTGCCTCTACCCTGTGCCACCAGCCACCCTCTTCTAGAATTTGGAAATCTTAGGTCTAGGAGCCGGGACAATTTAGGGAGCCTGCCCTAATAGCTTTCTGGTTTTCACCTCCCAGTGTGGGATGGACTGAGGTTTGTCTTGAGCAGGCTGAAGGGCCCGGTGGCTGGCTTCCTCTGTCTGATAGCTGGCTGTTCTGTTGAGGCTCCACCCTGGCAGGAAACGTGAGGGGCAGGGAAGTGTCCTCCGAAGCTGTGAGCCTTTCTTTGAAAAGTGGGCAGCTCCTGCAAAACCCTTTACAGTTCAGGCTGTGTGTGTGTGTGTGTGTGTGTGTGTGTGTGTGTGTGTGGTCTGTCTGGGGATGGAGGGATGCATGTTGGGACAGTGGGTGTCCCTAGAAAGACATTTATCTGTGACATCAGCAGTTACACTCACCTGTTTTATTGGCTGTGAAGCCATCTCTTCTTATCTCCCCCCTGGATTTAATGTTCACCTGCTCTAAAGCACCTGCCCGCTACAACCAGGGTGCTCCAGCTGGGGTCGGACAAGCAGATTCTGGTGGCGGCTTAAGTGGCCCCAGCGGATGCAGGCGTGTTGGGGTGGGGTGGGCGATTTGGTCTGCTGCAGACAGCGGTGTGGGAAGAGGAGGGGATCATTTCATCAAAGCGGTTTGTGGCATCAGTAAGAATCAGAGAACCAGGGAAGAATGGAATTTTTAAGAATACATTTTTGTGTGGGAATTTGCATTTTGTTGAGCAAACAAAACGTTACCGATGAGTCTGGTCTTGCTAAAATTTTTTTGCAGTGTAACTGACGATTTTACTGCCTCGATGATTAGATGAACTGATGATTGAGCTCAGTAGTGCTGAAAAATGGGAGGGAAGGAGCAACATTAGTATAACTGTTGCTTATCTTTTTGCCTAGCCTCAGTGGTAGCAAATTGTCTGCCAGGACATGTGGCTTTAATTTTTGAATGTAGCCATGAGGTTCTTGAGCAGGAATAATGTGTGAGATTGAGCTACCTGTTACCATTTATGGTGAGAGAAGACAACAAAAGACATTGTATGCAAACAATGTGGAACAGTACACTTTAAACAGATGAATCTTATGACAGGTGAGTTGTACTTGAATAAAGCTGTTAGGGGAAAGAAAGATAGCAAAAGAGAAATAGGCAGACAGGTTTGACTATGAAGAAATCAAGTTTTAAAGATCACATAGGAAACAAGCACACAAATGGGCGGTCATTGTCCCCATGGATGTGACCCGCTTGTTCTAATCACTTGTTATTGGCCAAAAGGTCCTGAGAGCTGGACTTGGGAATAGCTTTCAGAGGCAGGGACGAATCCTCTTCAGTATTCTCAGTGGGGTCAAACGTTGTCCTGGGACAGTGATTTGATTTTTGGAAACAGACAAAATGATTCAAATGTAGGTTTGGTGATTTAGTGAATGATGAAGCTGAAAAATATGAACACAGTAACAAAATAATAAAAGAGTGCTATAGAGCATATAAAAGTATATCAACAGAGTAATGAAATAAATCAAAGAATTCTGTAAAGTAAGGAAGCAGACTTTTTTCCTGAGATTTCATAGACTGATTCCATCAATGATCATCTTTTTCACCAGTAAAATTAGCTAGTTTTCAAACACTAAGATTCAGTGCCAAGATAAATGGGATAATCTTATGATTTAGGAGCTACTCATGTAGTTCACTGTCTTAAGTGGACTCTTCCAGAAACCAACCCAAGTCGAGCCAATGAAGGAAGTGTCAGCAGGTGGGGGATCACTGTGGGTAACCAGGACTCACTGCTGCTGCTGCTGCTGGGAGCCTCTAGAGATACACCTCGGAGTTACCCAGGCCAGGCAGTGTGGATGCTGGGGTGCTCGTACACCGATTCCCCTCTGTGGTTTGTTGAGCACTGCTTCCAGGGGTACTTGTTGGCAATGCCGGCCTCACCTGCCCTGCACGTGGGCCGAGTGTGCCCTTCTAGCCAGAAACAAATCAATCAGGCAGAGAGAGTGTTAATGGCAAACAGCCTCTTCTGGGGTGTCTGGGGGTGTCCAGGAGATATACACAGAGCGCGGCGGCACCTGCTCCTTTAATCTGAGTCAGGGGTGTCCAGTAGAACTTTCTGTGATGATAGACATGTGAGCTGTCTGCGCTGTATGGTAATATAGCTTGAAATAGGACTGGTAGAACTTGAAATATGACTGAAGAACTGAATTTTTCATTTTATTTCATTTTAATTTTAATTTAAATGGCTACGTATGGTTAGTGGCTACCATCATGGATAGTGCAGGTCTAAATAGAATATAATAATAGAAAATGAATCCCTCAAAGTCTCATAGTCTCAAAGTTAGGTATTAAGAGGACTAGAATAAAGAGAGTGGTATCTAAGGATGTATTTTCCCTGCCCCTTAAATCTTTAGTCTTTTACACTTTAGCTGGAGAGGTTTCCAGCTTCTCTTAGCTTAGAGATAGGACTTTGTGGGCTCAGCCAAAGATAACTGCTAATTAATGAAATTCAACAGGTTTTCCAATGACCACTGTAGTAAAGTGCAGTGCCCTGTGTCCTGGCTCTGCATGCAGAGAAGAGTAATGGCTGGGAGCCTCAATGATAAGGACCCCGTGCCTGTAGGGCTGCCCAGGTGCTTGACTCGGTAAAGGCTGCTCAGGTAAATATTGTTGCAAGGAGGTTTCTGGAATTACTCATTTGGTTTGATACCCATGATTGAAAGCAGTTGTGATTAGGCAATTTTTTTTAGTCTTTTTAAGCTGTACTGTATAGACCAACTCTTTACTTTTGAGAAGATGTGACTGAAGATGTCCATCAGACCACTGAGTTAAGAGCATTCAGAAGCTTATTCACACTTGTCTTTGAAAAGCAGCCTGAATTATCAACGATTCATTTTTAGTTAAATTATCAATTGATTTTCATTGAAATGGGTAGTGACGATACAGAACATCAATGACAAATGTAAGGAATGTTTTACTTATGCCATATTTCTCCCCTCCCTTGCCCAAGGCAGACATTGCTAATCAATCACAGTACTCAATTCTTGTGGACCTACGATATAGCCTCTGGGTCTTTCTCAACACAACGTTCTTGGTATGTACTGCAAGTCCATCAAGATGAGTATGTTCAGTAAGAAACAATTAGTTATTTCTATTGTACTTCATAGAAAAGAGTGGGTAATTCAGATACCAAGTATAAGTAAGAGATTTTTAATAGACTGTTGTTGTTTCTTAACTCCGGAGAGTGAGGGCACTAACATTACAGTATATTTCCCCTCCCCGGCTCTATCCCTTAGGCTAGAGCTTGGCAAACTATGCCCGTTTTTGTAAATAAAATTTTATTGGACGCAGCCACACCCATTCGTTGATGTGCTGCATGTGGTTGCTTATGCGGTAGAACAGCACATTCAAGACCGTGGCCTATTAAGCCTGAAATATTTATGATCTGGCCCTTTATAGAAAAAGTTTTCTGACTCCTGCCCTAGACTCTTTTCGACTTTTGTGCAGGGACAAGAGCTCTCCTTCCTGTTGGCACAGGGAGCAGAGTTAGCTTAGCCTGTGCTTGCCCTCCTGGACTGGGTGAAACTGGTGGGGCTTATTACTCATGGAACGTCCTATCTATGAAATGTACGTGAACTTACTATGTGGCCACGGTGGAAACTTTTGAACCCCAGCACATCATAATTAACCACAGAGACAGAACTTCGTAAGCACAGTCTGTAAGCATGGGAGCTTGAGATAACTTGGCCTTGGGTTTGAGTTTTGGATCTGCCACTTTAGCCCAGTCAGCCTCTCAGAGTCTCTGTTTCTTTGTCTTTAATAAGAGAATATCAAGTCTCAGTCCTTGTGGGTGGCTATTGAGACAACGTTGCTGGGAGGATTAAATAAAACACGCATTAAAAGTGCTTATCCTAGTGCCTGACACATATTGAAAGTCCATAAATGGAAGCTTTTCTTGAAGCAGCATGTTTTACTAAATAAGGTGGTGGAGTAGGAGGATGGGCGCTGGTTCAGAACAAGCTGATATCCGTAAGCATCTTGGAGAAAGGTTCTCCATTCATGCATTTGGAACCCTATTGTATCAGTTAGCTATAGCCGTGTAACGAACCACCTTAAAACACAGTTGCTTTAAACACTAAGCATCTGCTGTGGCTTGTGAGTCCAAGGGCCAGCTGGGCGGTTATGCTGCTCTAGGACAGGCGATCTTTGCTGAGTTTGATCTTTGCTGAGTTTGTTCATGCTTCTGTGATCATCTGGTGGTCAGCTGGGGGCTGGCTGGACAAGGCTGGCTCCACATGTCTTGAGGTTGGCTGGCTTTTGTCTGGCGCTTGTCTCTTATCACCCAGCAGCTGGTTGAGACTTGTCTTATTCACAGAGCAGTGGCAAGGCGTGGGAGTGCTCCAGGCCTCTTGAGGGCTGGGCTGGGCAATGGCACAGCATCACTTTCACCAATTCTCTTTGCCAGATCAAATCACAGGGACAGCCTGAATTCAAGGAGTAGTGCCACCAAACGGTGGGAGGAGCAGAAAAATCCAGCTGCAAAGGGTATGGATACAAGGATGCATGAAGGACTGGGAAAAATGTTATAATTATCTATGACATTGGCTCCTTCACTAAGATGATGACAAATAAATGGAGACATCATAGATACTGCATGTCTTTTAAAAATCTAAGCATTCAGATATTTTCAGCTACAGCTTCTTAGCTTGATAAAGAAGACGACGAATATACACTCTTTACTTTTGATTGATAGAAGTTATGAAATAAAGCTTTTTATTAGGAGTTCCACGTGGCAAACCCAAGATCTCCCTGCCCTGTTACTCTCAGCCTGACTTTGGCCAGTGGAGGAGTCTCCGACACGACAGGATGTTCATTTGGCCTGCCTCCTGCAGTTTGTCTCTCACGTGGCACAGTCAGCAAACCTTGGGGCCTGTTGGCTGGTTGTGTGTGGGATTTCTTTCTGAGACATTTTCATGAGTACCAAGCTCTTGGATTCTTTTAGGAAGGAGCCTGCGAGCCCCCCACTTCTCAGGCTCATGGAGCTCCCTTAAGCTACATCTGCAGATTGCTGCCGAGATCACTGGAGAAGTGAAAATCGTGTCTGGACAGCGCATTGTCTTGGTCTCTGGCATCAAGGCCTCCTGGCTGACCTGCCCGTTTGATCTCGTTGGCTATTCTATTTCAGCCATTTGTTTGGACTCACGGTTGAGAAACATGTGTTCAAGAAGAGCTTGGCTCTGGAGTCAAATAGAACGTGGAAACCTGTCTCTCTCCTGTGCAGGTGTGACTTGGACAAGGTGCTGACCTCAAGGGGCTTCAGGTTTTCCTGATCCCAAAGCACCTTCCTTCAGTGTATGGAGCAAGCACTCACTCAATGAAAGCTCTTATTATCACAATTATTTTTATGGGTCCGCCTTCACCAAAGTGAGACCTCGGCCATTATGTCTGACACCTATGCCTGGTTTTGCCCCTTTGAAGAGGTCATCACTACCTTTTTTTAGGCCAGGTCTGCAAGGCCCAGTTTTAGTGGAAACATCAGTGGGTTGCCACGAAGATGTCATTTTTTGATTCACGCAGGGACTATCCACATTTTGAAGGGGGTAGCTGCTCCTCAGCAAAGAGACACTTGCCAAGCTTCGAAAGAGCTATAAACTTGCTGAATCGTGGAAAGGCAGTCTTGGACACGGAGCTCCCAACAAACCAGACTCTGCTAGTAATTAATTTGAATGCTTCCAGAGCTTCCTATTATGTCCTCCCTGCTGTATTCCCATGGGGGAGTTCATCAGGCCGTAGCTACGGTTCAGATAATTGCATTCAGTCCTCGTTCTTATCACGTGGGCCACATTTGAGTGGAGGGCAGTTATTTTTTGTCTCCAGGTATCTGTTTTGTTTGTTTTCTCCTTCAGCTCAGCATCAGTGCGGGTGTTAGCACGGCAAGCAGGAGTGCGGAAATAAATCAGAAAGGAGTACATAAATAAATGCACTCAATGAAGAATCATGACAATATTTACTCATGAGCCATCGCTGAGTCTATATAACAATTTATAAGAGAACAAATGTCATTTCACTTATTTAACTGTTCAAGAATTCTGATATTTCCTGTTTTATAAGAAACAGTAAAAGGAACGGGTTAGGAAAACTAAACCCGGAGTATGACAGTGTTAGAAGAAACAGAAATTGTTAAATAACTGTTGGAGTCACATTTCACTTTGCTTCCCACATGGTGTTTTAGAGAGATCCCACCCTGATCTACCTGCTGGGTAGAACTGTGTTCTTAACCTAAGGCTTTGAGGTTTGCCAAGACTGGGGGCCGCGGGCCAGAAACTGGCCAGGAGATCGGGAGCCAGCGCTAAACTGGAGACAGCCTTTGTCAGATTCTGACCAAGAGCTGAGTCGCTTGGATGCAGTTCTGAGTTAGTGACACTTTATCGAGTGTTTGATAATTCATGCTTAACTAACAGCATATTGGCTAGAGGGAAGAGGGGAGGGAAGCAGAAGAATTCCAGAAGCAAATAAAGTGAGTTCCATATAGTCTCCAAAGGACCTCTTTCTTACGGTTTGTGGGACATTCTAACCAGTGCCCTGCACCCTGGCAAGTGTCTGGCAGCCTGTCTTCCATCTCTGGGACTTAGGGCACGAGGAGGACTCAAGGGGGTGGGGCTTAGGTCTTTAGGTTTGCAGTGGTGTTAGGGGTTGAATTATGTCCCCTAAAACAGATTTTTTTGGCATCCTGGACCTAACCCCCAGTATCTCACAATATAACTTTACTGGGAGGTAAGGTCTTTATGGAGGTAATTAAGTTAAAATGAGGTCTAATCCAGCATGACAGGTGTCCTTATAGAAAGAGGACATTTGGACACAGACATGCACACAGGGGGAACACCAAGTGAAGGTAAAGGCAGAGATTGGGGTGATGCATCTATAAGACAAGGGATGCCAAAGGTTAGCAGGCAGATTAGAAGCTGGAGAGAGGCACGAAGCGGGTTCTCCCTCATAGCCCTCAGGAGGAGCCAACACCGCTGACGCCTTGATCTCAAAGTTCTCAAAGTCTCCGGAACTGTGAAAGAATAAACCTCCATGGGTTAAGTCACCCAGTCTGGGGACTTTGTTACAGCAGTTCTGGCTAACTAAGAAGGATGTCATCTTGACAAAGGGCATGACTGTTCTCACTGCATCACCCCCCTCTCCTGTTTCTACATCCCCACAGCCAGCGCAGGGAGGGAGAGTGGGGTGGAAGACAGGTGAGTGACAGGCTTTGGGGACTGGGCATTTCTGGGTTCCCCACCATGAGGTTGGGAACCACTTGGCAACTCACATTCCTGTATTTCTCATAAACACCTGTGTTTCTCAGAAATCACATCATGAGCTCTAGATTTCTGTCCCTTGTCTTCTCATCTAGATTTTCTGTTTATAACAAAAATGACAATATGGAAAATACAGTAGTATAGCATGATTCATTGAGGAAATGACACAGTTGCACCGGGTAATTGATGTGCGGCCCACACTTCATCTTCACCACCACTAGATGCAGTAGGTCTTGTTGGGCCCTTTTTGTGAGGGAACTGGAGCTCCAAGGGGTAGGGACTTGTACAAGGTGAGCTGCAGAGCCAGAATTCAGGTTCATGACTCTTGACTTGCTGGATCCTTGCTCTTCCCGGACACTGGATGGGAGGGCCCCAGGGCTGAGCTGGGATTGCCTGGAGAGTTTTGAAAGTACAAATGCCTGGACTTCCCCCTACACATACCCAGGGGTTGAATTAATTGGTCTGGGACGGGGCATGGAGATTTTTCAAATCTTCCAGGTTGGAACCTACCACAATAGGCAAACCTTCCAAGTATTTTAGGTAGATGGTGGCCTTGAAAAGTTAGCTTATCGAGAGGTTCTCTTGGAGGTTTGTGACAATCCCCTGGAAGGTGGTGCCTTGGATACAGATTGCTGGGCTCTGCCCAGGCACACCAGATCAGAATTTCTGGGCATAGAGTCCAGGAATCTGTATTTTACAAAAGGTCCAGAGGTCATTAAAGGATCATACAGGTTTGAGAACTGGATCTCGTCCGTCTACCACCTGCAGAGTGTGCTCTGGAGGGATTCTAGGCAGTAAAGGACTCTGTTGTCTTCCCTTAAAGCCTTTGTTGTAACACCGCATCCAAGGAACATGATTCTCTGCTTACCTCAAAGATTCAGAAGGTAAATATTATAGTGTCATAATTGAAAGGTCCCAAGACTTAAAGACAGAGTAAATAGTCCTTCACTCAGCAACTGGGCACAACTCCTAGCCACCCAGGAGCCCTGATTTGGAATTCAGCAGAGTTTTATAGAAGCCCCCAAATGGCAGCAGTTTCCCATCCCATAGATCCACAGAAATACGGCTTTTTTAATATCGTCTGGCTGAGTTCTTCATTCAGCAAATGAAAAACCTGAAGCCCACAGGTGTGGCCACCCACCTCATTGCTGCAAAGGGCAGGTCTGGGATAGAAGAATCTTACTGCCAGCTGTTGTGCTCTTCTCATTGTCCCTCTGTGTTTCTGAGCCTGGACTCATCTGTCGGCAGTTCACTGGCCACCTCTCTGAAAGACCTGTGTTGTGCATTGGCCCTTCCTGCAGGGGTCACCGTGATGTGGTGACAAGCAAGGCTGTTCTTGGCTAAGCCCTATGCTAGGACCTGGGGGAGTGTGCCCAATACAAGCAAAAAGGCACCCCTCTCTGCATGCATGGCTTAGAGCAAAGGGACCCCCGTTTTTGTTCAGCATGTTCTATAGAATGAACGGCACAGCCTTTTCTGGCAGGTTGCACTTACCACCCTTGGGAACTCCTAATTCTGCATCCTATTGTCCTCTGCATATCATCTTGCTTACATCAGAGACTCCCTTGTCCTGGGTGGGTCATCATTCTGTAAGGAAAAGGAACCCGGAGAGACAGTGTGACGTGATGGACCGAGCACAGCACTGGGCGTGGAAGCTGCAGTCTGCGTAGCTCCCCCTCTTCACTGCACTGGGTAAACCCACCAGGCTTATTGGGCTTCTGTCTTCTCATCTCTAATAATATCCATTTTTGGAGTAAAGAGTGAAGAGTAAATGAGATGGTGAGCATTAAAAGCACTTTAAAGTTTTATAAAATATTAGTTATGATTTTTTTGTTTGTTTGTAATGTTGGAATGCCAGTCTGCATTAGGTTGATAGGGTAAGTTATGGTGGGGTACCAACTTTGGTTTGTACCTATAAGAACAGTTACATATTGTTTGCGGGTCTGTTTTTTTTTTTCTTTTTGCCAGCC
>VBSM01001118.1:15366607-15385478 GCA_008086735.1 Cheirogaleus medius | reverse complement strand
TTAAGAGTGAGTTTCTGGTGGCAGCAGGGAGATTTTTTTTTTTTTCATCTTTGTATCTGTTGGTATTTTTTAAGGAAATGCTAATTCTGCCTGATGAATGTGACTTCACAGAAGAGGTAACCTTGGAGATGGGTCTTGATGGATGTGTAGGAGTTTGAAAAGGCAGAAGGACGTCCAGAAGAAGGAAGTAGCATTTGTGGAGGCATGGAGTAATGAAAGCCCATGGTTTGTTCCGAGCTGGCTAGCAGTTCAGGCTGGATTACATTCAGATGGTTGCCTGGTTAGTAACGCAGTGTAACGTACTGGTTGAGAGTGGGGTGTTTGACCTACACAACCTGAATTTGAGTCTTGGCTTTCTCATTCTAACTGTGTGGCCTTTGGCAAGTCAGTTTACCTCACCTGCTCTAAGTGCCTTCATCTGTAAAATATACATAATAATAGGATCTAGGTATGGGGGAAGATTAAAAATGAGTTAACACATGTGAAGCAATTAGACCCATCACCTGGAGTTTAGTGAGTGCTTAGTAAATGCCAATGGTGGTATCATTTAGTCTAGCATATCTCATCACTGTGTCAGACATTCTTTTAGACCCAGTGGAAATGCACACAGCTTTATTCTCTGAGAGTTGAAGAAGAGAGAAAAATGGTGAGTAGGGAGTTATGGAGGACAGAGGCTCTGTGGGATTGTTTGAAATTATGCAGGCAGAAGGAATATTAATAGAAGGCATTGCCATGGGAAGGATAGCTCCAAATGAGAGCAATTCTGCTGGGTTCAGGGTTTGAAGCCAGTTCTGGCTGGAGCAGAGGGAAGAACTGGGGAGAGTTGGGAAACAATGTTGGGTACGTTCAATGAAGCCCTATTATGGAGGGTCTGTGGGCCAGGTGGTAGCTGTCTCACCCAAAAAAGGGACAGGGAATTAAAATGTGATATTATGGGTGCTGCATGCTTGGTGGAAATGGTGGAACATAAGGGGTCTGGCTTCTGCCATGTTTTCTAAAGCCATTGGGTCATATTTCCTTTGGACCTCACCTGTAGTCAGCATTGATCTGGAAATATTTTGAACCTCCACCTGGCCACAGTCATGGTAATAAGTCTCTGTGCCTGGAAAGAGCCATGGTAGAGTTTCCTTCTGAGCATTGGTTTTTGGGCTGGAGAAATCAGGTGAGTATCTGTGAACACCTCCCCTCATTCAGTGAATAAACAGGACAATGGCTGATGATGGAGAGAGCCGTGAACATGCTGAGGCCACAGTACAGTATAATGCCACCTTGTTTTTAAGGTGTTTGCCATCTTACTTTTTTTAAAAATTTTCTTTTGTGCTACCACATTGTATTTAAAGTTTAAAAATATGATTGAGATATATACTTAGCTGGGTTTCTAGCAGAACCACTACTCCATCTCTGAGCAGCATGCGCAAGCATTCTGAATCCTAATTTTTATGCCTGTAGATAGAGTGAAACTGGTTATAACTGCGTATGTACATGGCTTGGTCTTGGGTTGGGTTTCCCAAGGAAAGCACTCTGAGACTAGCATTCAAATTCAACTAGTTTATTTAGGAAGGGATCCCAGGGGTCTCTGGTGGGGCAGTGGGAAGTGAGACAGGCAAGGGGAGGAAGCCAGCCAAGGGTGTGTTAATGAGTAAGTCAGTTCTGTGAGCAACAGGGGATCAGCCTGCTGGGGGGACCCTGGGAGCCTGCAGACAGTGGACTGCAGGTTTGGCCTCCACAAGAGATGAGGATACGGGGAGCATTATCCGCGAACTCCTGTCCACTATGGGTTGAGGTTTGCTTCTGGGGGAATTAACTCCCCAGCACCCCTGGCCTTCTCCACATAATGGGCTGAGCCTGATCTGTGGCCAGAGAAAGCCCTGGACAAGGAAGAGAGGACACCAAGGGAAAGTGGGCGGAACACCCACTACCCTATATCACATGGAGGGCACACCAGGGAAAGTGATGGTGAAAAACTAGTTGCTTTCCCCTGAGGATCAGGAGCAAGGTAAGGGTGTCCACTCTCACCATTCTTATTTGACATCATACTGGAAGCCATAGGCAATGCAATGAGACCAGAAAAGGAAATAAAATATATAAAGATTGGAAAGGAAGAAATGAACTGTTTTTGTCCACAGATGACACAATTACCTGCAGAAAAACTGAAAGAATCATCAAAATCTTCTGGAACTAATAAGTGATTATAGCAAGGTTGCAGGATACAAAGATAACAAAAGTTAATTGTATACCAATTACAGACAACTGGAATGGTATAATTCTAATTATATATATATTATATATATATATGAAAACTATAAGATTCTAATGAAAGAAATACAAGAAGAACTAAATGACTTTTCCATGTTTGTGAATAGGAGGAATTAATATCGTTAAGGTATCAGTTCTTCCCAACTAGTTCTGTAGATTCAACGCAATCCTAATCAAAATCTCAGCAAGTTATTTTGTGGACATAAAAAAAGTGTTTCAAAAGTTTATGTTGGAAGGTAAAAAGCCCAGAATAGCCAACATAATATGAAGAAGAACAAAGTCAAAGGACTGACGCTGTAAGACTTCACACTTACTATAAAGCTACAGTAATCAAGGCAGTGTGTGGTATTGGTGAAAGACTAGACAAACAGGTTAATGAAATAGTATTCAAGCCCCAAATTTGGAGGCAACCAATATGTCCTTCAATAGGTGTATGGATAAGCAGACTATGGTACAACCATACAATGGAATATTACTCAGTGATAAGAAGAAATGAGCTATCAAGCTGCAAAAAGGCATTTAGGAATGTTTAATGCCTATTTTTGAGTGAAAGAAGCCAATCTGAAAGGGCTAAAGACTGTGCAATTCCAAGTATGTGACATTCTGGAAAGGCAAAACTGTAGAGACAGTAAAAAGATCAGTGGTTGCTTGGAGTTCCAGGGAAAGGGAAGAAGAGAGGGATAAATAGGAAGACAGAGGATTTTGAGGGTAGTGAAGCTATTCTGTATGATACTGTAAAGGTGGATACGTGACATTATCCATTTGTCAAAACATGTAGAATGTAGAACATCAAGAGTGAACCCTAATGTAAACTATGGACCTTAGTTAATAATAATGTGTCAATTGTTAATAATTGGTTAATCAATTGTCACAAATGTGTCTCACCAATGCAAGATATTAATAATAGGGGAAACTGGGGTTGAGGGGAACATTTTGGAACTTTGTCCATTCTATTCAATTTTTCTATAAACCTAAAACTACTCTAAAGATAAGGTATATAGATAAATGAAACAAAATAAACCATTATGAAGATTGAAGTTTTAAAAAATTAACATTTGTATTTGTCTTACAAAAATTAGAACAGAGTCCATGATTTGCCCATTTAAAAACAAATGGGCCCTGTGTGAAAGATGAAAGGGTGACCTTATAGAAATAAAAAATACTATGTTTGGGGATGTGCGTGGCATAGTGGAAGACCAGGGGTGCAGCGGTCAGTAACTCTGTGTTTGAGGCCCATCCCAGCCTATCTCTGAGAAGCTGAGCCTCAGACTTCATGTCTGCAAGTAGGGTTGTTGTGAAGGTGAAGGGAGACGAAGTCTGCAAAGTGATTAGACAACACACAGCGCCTGGGGCTCAGTTCCTTGTCCTGCCTCCAAACCTTTCCTGGTGCCGAACTGAATGTTTCTCTTTGATTCCGTCAATAGTTGCACCATCTTTGGCTTGTGTTCCGTGGCTGGGCTGCCAACAGATGACAGGCAGCTCCCACGGCAGGTCACAACAAGGTGGTAATTGACCTTTCTACCCTGAGGACATCTGTTCAGCCTCTACTAGAAGCCAAGGGCTCCCTGATGTGGGGTTTCAGTTTCACACCGCCACACTCTGAACATTCTTTATGGGCTGGCAAAAGGCGTTTCACACTTCAGATGGGCCTCTGGAGGACGCTTTGCTTTCTTCAAGGAGAATTGGGAATTCCCAGATGATTGCAAGATTCTGTGCTCTCTCATTTTAGCACCTCAGATAGATTCACCCACCCATGCAAACACAGTCATAGCTGGAGGAACCATCAGTTGGTGACAGGAGGTGAACTGTCGCTGTGTTGGGCAGTGCAGATGTAGAACATTTCTATCATTGCAGAAAGTCCTATTGGACAGAACGGAGAGAGAATATTGTTTCTCTCCCTAGCTACCCTTTATCTCCTGCATGCATCTCCTGTTTGCTGTTTGTGTGTCCACCACCCCAGTTCTGGCCCTCGATGCTTTAACTTCCTGGTAAATTGACAGAGTTGTCTTTCAGCAAGTCTGGCATAACGCTGTACCGCTGGCTTCTCAAGTGGCAGGGCTGCTCCTCTGCTAGGTACTCAAGTCCTCACCAGGACCCCTGCCCGCCTGTGCCACCTCATGTTCTCCATTCTCCAAGATGTGTCCAGGAGCGCACGGGCTGTACATCTGCATTGCCCAGCCTCACTTCCTCTTGGAACAGATGTTCCTTTAAGGACAGTGCTCTGGAGCCTTCATCTGTGTCCGCCAGCCAGTGCCTTGCTGAGCAATACATATTTGGTGAACTGTAAGACCCTCTTTCCAAGATGCAGTGTCCAAAGTCACTTGTCCAAAAACTTCTCTAAACCACCAGAGGAACAAGCCAGGGCACTTGCACTTACTCCAGGTGGGGAGACTGCAGAGTGTCTGCCTCATGCATCGGTTTCTCTCGTTGCATCAATCGCTTATCTCTGTGCCTCACTGTGCCACACTGGCCACCTGTCCCCTTCCGCAGACTAAAGGGATTGGACTGTGTAGCAGACACTCTCCATGCCCAGCTCATATCTTGCAGGCCTTATTACTTAAGTGTATATTGCTCATACCTCCCACTACCTGAACCTGAATCTCTTTGCCCAAGGGTTTGGGGAGGTTCTCCAATGCCCAGAAGGCCCACACTGCCCGCAGACCAGAAGTCCCAGGAGAATTGACGCCCCTGGGAAAAGTCCTCATCTGAGAACCAATGAGAGTCACTGTGTAAATACTGCAGTTTCCTCAATTTAAACTTCAGTTGCTCACAGCGATAACTGGCTTAACATGCCCTTTGGTGGCTCCCTTCCTCCCTCTCCCCTTCTCCTCCCATAAACTACTTGCCTTAAATCTTTGTCTTGAGTTCTGCCTCTAGGGAACCCAAATTCAGATTGAGTGACTACCAGGTAATCTTCCTTTCTGACATTCTAGCTTCTTTGATGTTAACATCCTTTGATTTGCTCTGGTTGGTGTTTTGTCTACACAGTTTACCACCTGTGAGGCATATGTCCCTAAGCTCTTAGCTGAAATGATTGTCTCCTTCATGTCTAAAGACTAATCCTGGCATCAACTAGGGATGACGCCAGCAGGATGAGGAACATGCCTTGAGAGCATGAGCACCATTGGATGTTTCTAGGAGTTCTGGAAAAATGGTGCAGAGAAGGTCTTGACTGCAACAGCTCTACCTTAAGCTGGAGATTACTGAGAGTTATCAGCTCTGCAATTTATAAGGAATTAATTCATAGCTGGGAAGCTTATGAAAAATGGGAAGTACTTTTTAATGTGAACTTTCATTTTGCTCTGTAGTTGGTAAAAAGAGCATTTAATTAAATAGAATTTGGTGGAAGAGATCAAAGTTACCTTGTGAAATTACTTTTACAAATTTATTTTTGTCCATTTGCTCCTACTTTTCTTTCCTTAATTCTTGCTCTCCTGCCCTCTCTTTTCATTATTCTTCCTCTTTTTCTCTCTGCCTCTCTTTTTACCATGATTGTTTGTGCTATTGTATTTAGAAAATGTTAAGGTATTTTCTTTTATAAACAGATGTACGGATAATTTGATTTAACTATTTAGCATTTGAACTCATTAGAAGTTTCTGAACAACAACAAAAAGGACAAATTGGTGGCACGTGGGCTGATGTCTCTCCTCCACTGCACTTGGCAGACATCAATAATCCATTGTAGCACCCTCTCAACCCCATGCTCCAGGGAGCCATTGCAATCAATGGGGATTACACAGGAGGGGAAACTGTTGTGATCTAATGTAAATGATTAGATTGGGGAGACCAATTTAGTCAGACACTTGATAAGCTGTTCTCATTTGTCGTTTGTTAGAAGAATGAGGGCAAAAGCTTCAGAACAAAGACGGTTCTTGGACCACTTCTCCTTGAGTTCTATGGGTTGTGAGTCAGTCGTGGGTATGGGCTGTGCTAAGTTTCTCATCAACTTAAGAGAACTCCAAGAAAGCATAGAGCCACAAGCTGGGTTTTCCTGTCACCTCTGTCCAGGCCCGGTGGCAGTTGAACTTAGACCTTTCACAATACGGAAAGATGGGATTCTTGCCCTTTCTCTCCTCCAATGAACTTTATACGTGTTAATGCCACTCACTTTCCCCGCAGTCCAGTCCCCAGGTCCCCTTGCTCATTGACATTACTCTTCCTTGGACGTTTTGACATTTGGCTGTCTTTGTAATGTTGGTCAGTGGCCCAGGTCCAGGGCTGGCCTCCATAGTCTCTTGCGGGACGGCAGAGAAGAGCTATTTCCCCACGTTCACACCTTGACTTGGTCTTCCCCGGAACCCTGGGATGGGCTCTGCCAGCCTCACCTGTAGGGCTCATTAGCCCTTTGGACTTTTATAATAGATTTCCTTGGAGACCCAAGTGTGGGGCTCATTCCCCTTCCTGCATAATTTCCCAGAGTTCAAGCTCACTGTTGCTATTTCTTCTCTCTCTATCCCATCTCCTCACCACTGGGTAAAAGTATCGTGGCCAACCTGTGGGATTTAACTGCTTTTCTGTAAGACTGGGTGTGTGATGAAATAAGACCTCATCCCTCTGGCTCCCAGACCGCCTCCCTCCCTGGTGCTCCTCTGGTCCTACGTCCTGGTTGGAGAATCAACTGGCAGAGTCTCTCTAGTGTTTGCTGTGCAACCTAAGTTAAGTGATTAAGCTTCTCATGAACCCTCATGTGAGCAAACAGAGCTGGTAACATTTGCCACTCCCAGCGTCCCCTAAAATTCCTTTCCTGGGGTGAGTGTTCGCCAGTGTCTTTTATACTGTTGACATGTGGGCTGGAGGTTTGGCTTAGTGCAGCTCTCTTCTATTACCCCTCGAGGCTTCACTCAGGAAAGGCTTCTTGTTTTACTGCTCATTTGCCTCAGTTTCTCCCAGGTGATTGATTTGAGGCAGGCTGAACACAATAACATCCAGGGGCTCCATGGTTTTAAATACGTAAACACAGAATGTATAGAAAATGTCTTCATCTGTGACTCCTTCACACTCTAGTGCCAGAGGGCATGGCTTCAGGGATTATTATCCTTTGTGTCATCAATGCATCGTGAAGGAAATGGTGCCCCATAAAACCCTGGGTGTCATGAGTGGGATTCTAGAAACAGAGGCCAGGGTTCAGGAACATGTGCTTTATGGAGGGAGAGCTCTCAGGAGAAACCTGTGAAAGAGGGTGAGCAGCAGGAGGGGGCAGGAAGGGGCTGCAGAAGGAGAATGTGGTGTCAGGCAGGGCAAGCTCAGCCGCAGCCCCAGCCGTTGTGGGGAGGGTGGGTTTGGTAGCATAAATCACACCCAGAGTTGCCCTTCTTGAGTCAAGGGCCTAAGTAAGCTTCTGTGCTAATGTCAGTCAGCCACTGAATGCCCAGGGCCCTATTAATATAGGGCAGTTCTACAGAGAGCGGGGGGATGGTGGTGCTAGCCGCTAAGAGAGACCTGGCCTGGCCCCAATGGCAACAACTATCCCAAGCCTTGCTCAGGACAAAGGAAACTAAGACTGATTAAAGGCTGCTCTGAGAAGGTGCTAGGTGAAGAGCTTCTATATCCATCTTCCCATTTAATTCTTAAAACAACTCATAAAGACATTATTGTTTTTCCTGATTTTCAAGTGAAGACGCTGAGCTTCGGTGGGATTTAGGAGCTTCCGAAGGTCTAAGAATTAGTAAAAAAAAAAAAGAGTTGGGATTTGAACCCAGATCCCTCTTGCTTTGTTTCTCTCCCCAAAAGCTGAGTCTGCGTTAAATCTCACCGCTGCCTGAGCCACAGATCCCTGTTTCAACATGTGGGTTCTCAGTCTTCAGTGGGGAAGAGACATTGTGTAGGAACCTCCCGTACAATCATCTTATAAAGTGTTTAAGGCCCTCGCTTGGGCCTGTTTGCTTTTGTAGTCATGCACTGTGTAACAATATTCAGTTAATGATAGACCACGTGTATGACAGTGGTTCCATAAGATTACAATGGAGCTGAAAAATTCCCATCACTTAGTGACGTCATAGTCCTCATAATGTTGTAGCAGAGTGCATTACCTTTTATATGTTTGGATACACAGATGTTTACCATTGTGTTATGGCTGCCTACAGTATTCAGTACAGTATTCATGCAGTACAGTGTGCTGTACAGGTTTGTAGCCTGGGAGCGATAGGCTATGCCGTACAGCCTGGGTGTGTAGCACGCTGTACCATCGAGGTTTGTGTCAGCGCACTCTGTGATGTCCACACAATGACAAAATCGCCTAACAGCACGTTTCTCAGAACATATCCCCGCCATTAATTGACCCACGACTGTATTTATAGAGTTATGAATTTAGAAGTCAAAACAAACTTCTTTGTGAGCTTCCCAAACAGGCCCAGAGCAGATTCAAATCACCAGTTGGGAAGGAAGGTCATCTACAGGCAGGCAGAAGCTGAAGATCTGACATGAAGGGAGAGACAGTTTAATCATAGAAATATGCAGTGAAAAAAAGAAAAATTAGCAGTCTTAAGTCATTCAGCAGAGAGAAAGCTACGGCTTTACACTCTTTAGTAGGTCCCACGGATGTCCTTAGATTACACCCTAGAATTAACTAGAATTCATCGGCTCACTTTTTTCAGTCGACTTTTGTTGAGTACCTACTGTGTGTAAGATACTGTGCTGGAGCTGCATGGACTCTTCACACATGGTCCTTGTCTGTAAAGAGTTTGCATCTTAAAAACTGCTTGAACACAGGGCGGCTGAGGAGGAAGCAAGAGATGAGAGCGAGTGCCTCCCCCAAGCAGGGTTATTTATCACATCAGTCAGACTAATAAAAATGCATGACCTGATAAGCTCATAAAAGGATAACATCATTAGTCACAGGGAAATGAGAATTAAAACTACCACAAGGTGCTACTGCATTAGAACAGCTGAAATTTAAAAGCTGACAGTACCAGTGCTTGCCAAGGTTGTGGAGCAACTGGAACTCAAATGTAAGGTTGGTGGAAATGTAGAATGATGGTTTCCAAACTTTGGAAAACAGTTTGGAGTTTCTTATAGGGTGAGTGACCCAGCCATTCCACCTGTAGATATTTCCCCAAGAGAAGTGAAAATGTAGGGTCACAAAAATATACACGTGTGAATGTTTATAGCAGTTTTATTCGTAATACCCCCAAACTTGGAAAACTCAGATGTCCATCAACTGGTAAATGGATTAACAAGTAGGGGGGCACAGCCATGCAATGGGACGCTACTCAGCAGTTAAAGGAATGCACCACTGAAACACACAAGAACACGAATGGACCTCAGAAGCATCACACTTAACGAAAGGAACCAGACACAAAAGAGTATCTATCTGTGTAAAATTCTGGGAAATGCAAGCTAAGCTGTAGGAGCAGAAAGCTGATCAGTGGTTATATGGGTGCCAGGTGTAGGAGGGATGGCCTACAGAGGGGCAGGGAAACTTCTGGGGGTGATAGAAGTGTGCACTTTAAATGGCTGCAGTTTATTATATATAAATTACACCTCAATAAAGTTGATGTTTCAAAAGCACCTAGCAGGATGCCTTGCATGTAGCAAAGGATCAATAAATAGTGCCAGGTTCTTGCCAGCCTCACTCCTCAGATAAGTCACTTCTTCTCTCATGGGCAGCAGCAAGGTACAGAAACTCTCCAAGCTCCTTTCTGGAGGGCAAAAATGCCAACTCCAACTTCTCTTCTTGGTGGGCTTTTAGTTGCAGAGAAGACTGCTCCTGCCGGAAGCAATTGTGTTCTCTTTTCCCTCTTGGCATCCTTAGCACCCAGTCAGAATACCAAGGCCTGTCTGCCACACCTCAGGCCGGGCTGAGTCAGGAAGCCACTGGCGCTCATGCCTGTCCTCCACACGGGCGTCACCGAAAGGAGGAAGCCGCATGTGGTTCCAGTCACCAAGTTACAGACTTAGCCTTCATTCGCTTCAGTGTCTGCTTGGTTTGGAGACCTCCTTGGAGACTTTATCCACTAGTTCAGTTCTTGTGTTAAATTTATGTCTGAGTTCAGAGCACTTCACAAGACAGCCCTGATTAAAATCCAATAAAATGAGACAGAGAAGACAGGATGAGAAGGATGACACATTCGAAAATAGCTCTTCTTAATTCCTAGGCTCTGCATTCTACATCTGCCAAGATAAACAAGTGCAACTTCCTTTTTCCTCTTGAATTGAGATTTAATTCTTATCTCTGGTCCCTCCAACCTGAAGCTGTAGGGACCCCAAGGACCTTCGGTAGCCATTGACCTTGACCTTTGGAGTCCCTTGGGGAATCCCCAGCCCATCTCCGTCTCCAGGGGTCCTTAATTCCTTGGCATCCTCGTGAAGAATTTTGTTTTAAAAAAACACAGGATAAAATACTTAGATCAACAAAAATATTTCAAGTACATAGGGAATAAACAACCTGGTGGTGGAGGAATCCCTGAGTTTCTTTATTAGCACATTTGATAGCAAGATCTGGTGGTGGGCCTAATAACTACTGTCATTTTGAATTGTTGATGAGCATAAATGCTATTTTGAGGTGCCTGCCACACTGTCACAGGCTGTAAAATACCCAACTGCTATCGGTGATAAAGTCATAGAAATTGCCAATACCAGGTGGTGGACTGCCTGCATTCACGTGAGAAGGAAATGCTACATTTCACTTAGAAGTTAGTATATAAAAAATTCATGTGTTTTGCTCATCCCACCTCACAGACCCCCATAGACACCTTGGGGCCAGTAGACCCCAGGTTAAGAACCCTTGGAATGAACTCCCCTGCCTATGTGACATTGTAACAGAGATGTGTCATTTTTTACCAGTCCTGCCAGCAGCATACATCACCATTCAATTAAAAAAAAAATTGTGACAAAATAATTCAGACATAAAAACATATAGGGGAGTTATACAATAAGTATCGATATACCCATCACCCACCACCCACGTAGACTATTTGCAAATATATTTTGAAATCTCCTGCAGACTTCACTGCTCACGGTTGCATTCGGTTCCCTGCATGCCAAGGGCAACCTCTGCCTAGAATTGGGTTTTATGATTCCTTGTGCATATCTTTATGCTTTTACTACAAATGTACGTATCCACGCATAACACCAAATATCACCTACATATTTTAAAACTTGGTGTAAATGATATTGTGCTATATGTATCCTTCTGTAACATGCGTTTCTCCCTTGATGTTATGTTTGCGAGACTGATTCGTGTGGGTGCATGGAGACGTTAATTCGCTTACTTTCAGTGCCGCATGGGGTCCTATTGGATGGCTGTGTTGAAATAAGCTAGCTCTTCTCCTGTTGGTCGGCATTTGGATTGTTTCCAGGTTTTCAACATGACAGTGCTCCACCGAACATTCTTGCAGGCATCTCCTGCCAGATGAATTTCTCTGGCAGTGGAATGGCTGGGTAGTAAGGTTAGTGTGTCCTCAGTTTTTGCGGATTCTACCAAACTGCTTTCCAGTGTGGTTGTACCAATAGATTCACACTCTGACCAGAAGCAGATGTGAGCTCCTGTTGTTCTACATTGTCATCAATACTTGGTATCAATACTTGATATCTGCTGTCTAGTGAAGTGAAATGCTATCTTAATATGATTTCAATTTGCATTCCCCTGGTTACTGGTTGTAATGAAATAAATGGTGCCTCCCAAAGATATCAGGCCTTATCCCTGGAACCTATGAATATTACTTCAGATGGTAAGTTATTTTGCAGATATGATTAAGCTAAGGATCTTGAGATAAGAGATAATCCTGAATTATCTGGGTGGGCCCTAAATGTGATCACAAGTGTCCTTAGAAGAGAGAATCAGAGGGAGATGAGATACACACAGAGAAAAAGGCAACACAGAGGTGAAGACAGAGATTGGAATGATGTGGCCATGAGCCAAGGAATGCCGGCAGCCGCTAGAAGCTGGAAATATAGTCAAATGTGTCATTTCTTCTCCTTGATGGTTTGTGCCAGGTCTTGTTTGAAAAGTCCTTTACTGCCCTGAGATCAGAGACACATACATATCCTCTTCTTGTCTGCTGATATCTCCTGCTCCTTCGGAGCATGGCCAGCCCTGGCTCTTGGGCGAGAGTCCCCAGTTGGGAAGGGACAGCCACACTCTTCAGGTAACAGGCAGAGCCGTGCAGACATTCCAGCAAGCCTGCCAGCGTCGTTGGACTGGGAGCTGTATTGACTCTCTCTTTCAAACCTTGATTTTGCCAAATGGCCATGCTAATTATTTTGGTGTTGAATTTTCCTTGCTATCAACTCCTGTACTTTTTAATCATCATTTATCCTTTGCCACTTTCAGCTTAGTTATCATCATTGTAGATCCAACTAAGGCAAACTTGTCCCTCCAGCCCAGCTGGGGGTTTCCAGGGTTGTTCTCCCTACTGCTTCAATGGTGTCTTTATTTTCACATAGTTTATTATTTGCAGTGCCTAAAATTCCAGTCGTGACTGTTTTGTTTAGTATTTTTCTATCAGTAATCCAGCTCAGAGGCCATAACCTCAAATGCTTTTGGGGTGAGGCAGGTGATCTAAGAGCCAGGAGGTGGGCGTGTGACCTCAGGGGTGGCTGCACCATGTAGGTCCTGCCCAAAATTTGGGACTGGCCACATATACCTCACCTGCATCACACCTGGGCCCTGCGCGCCTTGCCTGATGGCCTGTCATAGACCGCTACCAAGGAAAGTTTGGGCTCATTTTGGAAAAAAGGAGACCAGAGCCTCTAGCAAAGGGAAATGATCCTGACTTCCCTGCACCCCTGACCGAGTCATCAGCCGCTCTGCAGTTTTCAAACAGGATTGTAGACTAGTGTATCTTGAAGGCCCCTTCTGGCTTCTAAAAGTGTGTAAGGACATTTAAGAAATCCAAAGTTGTCCTGTTTCACAGACATATATCTTTCTTTCTAAAAAAAATTGTGGTAAAATATATATAACATAAAATTTACTATTTTACGCATTTAAAGGCATACAATCCAGTGGCATTTAGTACATTTATATTGTACTAAACACAACCATTACCTCTGGTTCCAGAACATTTTCATCACCCCAAGGGATATCCTGTATCCATTAGCATCACTCCCCATTTCCCTACCTCCCACCCCCTGGCAAATGCCAACTTATGTTCTGTCTCTATGTATTTGCCTGTTCTGGGTATTTCATATAAATGGAATCATATGGTATATGGCCTTCTGTGTCTGGTGTATTTCACTTAGCATGATGTTCCATTTTGTAGCATGTATTAGTACTTCATTCATTTTTATGACTGAATAGCAGTCCATTGTGTAAATATATCACATTCTGTTTATCCATTCATCTGTCGATGGACATTTGGGTGTTTCCACCAGAAACCATACAACTGTTTTCCACAGCAGCTGCACTGTTTGTATCTTTCTTGATGCATTGATTCCCCAATAATAATAAAAAAAAAATTCTTGTTTTGTTCAAACTGTCCATGTTGTTTTAAGATTCCTCTGTCTCTGTAAGTATTTGTGCCCACTCAGAGACCCCAGGAGACATTTTCTATGAACGCCCTTCGTGGCATTTCAGCACCTTCTCTTCCCACTGAGGAGCCATCCTGGGAGCTCCCCTAAAGAGAGCTATCAACCCTGTCTCCTGGACTCACACATCTGGGTGCACAGGGTGAGAAGTGGCCCTTCTAGAGCCCTGTGTGATAGGAGGTGGGCAGAGCCCAGGAAGATAAGCATGTCCCCAACAGGGGAAGGATGGTCATAGAGTAGGAGGCACCTGCATAGATTCTGTCATCCCAGTGACCCTAATCCTCGAGGGGCAGATCTCCACCGCCAGGTGGTTCAGCCACACTTACAGAGTTTAGATGGCAACCCTGCAGAGCAGGACCAAGTCTCTTCTAGCAGGGGTGGATGCCCTGCCACTGCTTTCGGGATGGCTTAGTTTGGATTCAGAAACAAAGATTTGAGTACAAGTAGTTTGTTTTGGAGGCGATCTCAGGAAATACCAGTAGGAGATGTCACCCTTGAGGACAACCGGGGCTCCGTTCCAGTGAGGACCCCAGTGAGGGAGATGGTGTATAACCCTCAATGTTGAGCCACTAAGCGGTGAGGAAGGTGGGTATTTATCCGTCAAATCCCATCCTATGCTGGTTGAGGGTCACTCTGGAGGTGTCACCTCTCTATCATGTCTGGCCTGCCATGTAGAGGATAAGTCCACTCCTGGGGTTGAGAGAAGCTGGAAGCTATAGGCATGGATGGAACCTCTCTGCGGAAACCTCGAAGGTGGTGCCAACACAGTGTGCTACAGGGAAAGGGGTGTGGAGGAAGAATTCAATAGATACTGCTGAGAAGGAGTCAGTATCTACATCTCGGGTCTGGCTGAAATGATCTGATGTTTGAAGTCAGACATATGAATGAGGTCTTAACATTGTAACATGTGAATGTCTTGCCCGATCCTGTCACTATCTCTATATGTCAACATGCACAAATCTCAACACCTGATTCTGCAAATGTTTCAACATCTGGACCTGTGAATATCTCAACATTTCAACATGCAAATATCCCAGTATCTCAATGCGTGAAAGTCTCAACATCTTAACATCTCAATATCTTAATGTGGATGTCGCATCAACAGCTAAACCTGCGAATGTCTCAACAATTCAACATGCAGATGTCTCAACAGGCAAATTTCACATCTGAACCTGTGAATGTCTCAATGCCTCAATATGCAAATGTCTCAGTGTCTTAACATGCGGTTGTTACATCTGAACCTGTGAATGTCTCCACGTATATCAACATGCAAATGTCTTGATGTCTCGACATGTGATTGTCAACATCTCAACATACGATATCTTGACCTCACAGCATATGAACGTCACAACCCCACATCTTCAAAAAATTGAATGAGTCATTATCTTCCTTCCAAATCCAATTCCTCAAAACCCTATCGAAAGTACTAGCACACAGACATTTTTAACTCTTGTAGAAATTATATTCTTTTGCAGATCAGCACTGGATCTCATATGCAGAGAGCTATTTGGCCAAGCTTTGTAACTAACAATCCAATAGCACTCAATTTATGTGGAAATCAGGCTGCTGGATATCTCAGATGCTCCCAGATCCTTGTTGCAGGGAAAGGCCACCCTGAGACCCATGCAGTTTCCTGACAGTGGCTTTGGAATTACTCTCGAAATCCCACTGAGATAATTGCAGATAAGGTGAAGTCACAAATTAGAAACATAACCTCTGACGTTTATACAGTGACAGTTGACTGTGGGGGGAGAAAAGAGGGTGGCCCAGGAGGAAAAGGAAGAGCTGTTGAAAGTAGGCAACCTAGGGAGTGAGAGTAAAATTGACCGAGAAGAGGCCTAGGGAACTTTCTAGAGTATAGTAATGGTCTTTATCTCCATAGGGCTTTGAGTTACACAAGTGTATTTATTTGTCAAAACTTAGTAAATGTTCAGATTTGTGCATTTCATTGTATGTTTTTAAATTGTATCTCAGCAGAAAAATGCCATAAACAAATGTTGGTATGACATGCATGCTGAAGTATTCAGGGAAAAGTGTGCTGATGTTTGTTTGCAGTATGTTTTTGAATGTATTTTAAGAAGACAGATTGATGGATAGGTAGGTGGCTGGATGTATGATAAAACAAGTATTTTACAATGGTAGCATCTAGGTGGTGGGTAACAGTTTTAAAACTTTTCTGCATATTTGAAAATTTTCCCATTAAATATTCCAGGGAAAGGTAGGCTTGGAAAACTAACAAATCTAGCCATTTGGTGCTGCTCAACCCACATCATAAACGCTGAGAATGTTGCCCGTTGTATCTCATTTTCATGACTGATACTCGTTAATGTCCTAGTTTATTTTTAGAACTCTTAATTTCTGGTACATGTGTATTTAAGGCAGCAAAAAAGAATGTAATTACTTTTGGAAAATTTCCATTAAAAATATCTGAATTAAAAGAAAGTTGATTCTTAATTAGGGGTAAGTTTTAGATACCTGGAAACTCCCACTTAAGTGAAATTTTGCATTTCCTGACAACGCAGATGCAGGAGATGCCATTTTAATTACTATTTCTAGTTAGTGGATGATCATGTCACTTTACCTTTAACTTAGCTTTATCATTTCCAGGGCATTTTTTACATGTATCATTTCAGGGTTTTAGAAGAAGGGCTTTTGAGTTATAGTCGCCTGAGTTTCAACTCTAGTTCAACCACTTGCTGGGTGTGTGACCGTGAAGACACTTCTTGATTTGTTTGAGCTCAGTGCTTTTTGGAATGAGTGGAAATGATGATACCTAAAATACGGGCTTCTTGTAATAAATAAATAAATCAAAAAATTCAGGCAAAGCACATTAAAGAGCCTGGCACGTAGTAGGTTCTTCATCAGGTGGTGTCCTTTGCTTCGGTTCCTTTAATACAACACCAGGACAGTTTTGTAGAGGAGAAGAATGAATGTTGTTATGTCATTTCCCAGAGGAGGTGACTAGTATTTGGAGAAGTACAGTTACCTACAGATCTCAACCTTATGCACATCCCAAAGTAGGTAGAGGACTCGATTCCACATCTCTGCATCCACTGCTGTGTCCACTTCAGCCAGTCTCCACCCCCGCCCCCCGCCAAGTCTGATGGGACGGTCACCAAAGTAAAATGAGTGCTGTGAAGATGAACTGAACGGGAATCTCCTTTGGCCTCTGGGCAAAAATAAGGTTGCCACATACTGGTAACTGTCGCAAAGAGTTTTGTTGCAAGTGGTAACATCCATGGCGGAACAGTAAAAATGCTGGCTGAAATTACTCAGCAAACTTGCTGTGACCTTTTCAAAAATGGTAAAATATTGGAGCTTCACACATGTCACCGCGGAGGCTTGGACTTGGGCCTACGACTGCCAACAATTTGAGATCACACTGTAGACGCCACCAGATGTCTTCGCAGCCCGTGAGCTCTCCAGGCTTGAGAAGGCTCCCACGTCTGCTCATCCTGCTGTTCTTCGCTCTGCCCCCACTTCCCACCTGACCCCAAGCACTGGTGAGGAAACTCGGGGCACAGGTTGGGTGCACTGGAACGGATCAATAGGGCAGCAGTGGCCTTTCAAAGTATCCTGGGTCCTTTTCAAACATGGCCTTCCCTTTCTTTGGCCAAAGCAGTGGAGTTCCCACACACAGCAATTGAAGAATAGTTGCATTCCCTGCCAGGCCATTTCCCTGGGACTTTGCAGCGGCCTCAGCTCTGATCCTGTTGGACAGCTTTATGCCGGATATCCAAGTTTCAACAAAGTTTTGTCTATCTTCTTAGGTTCAACATCCAGAATTGGCTACCAGTTGTGTTTGTAGCATAAAGCAAGGAAACAAATGTCCATTGGAGAGTAACGTGGGCCGTTAAAGTGCTCTCAATGCCGAAAGGGAGAGCCCTGCAGCCCAGCTTGTGTCTGGCGGGAGATGCCCATCCGGGGTGCTACATGGCATGGTAGAGACCATGGGAGGAAGAAAGTGCACTCCGCCAACCCCGGGAGGGAAGCTATGGCCAAAGAACACACACCCTCATGTGGCTTATTGTTTTTAGAGTGTGCTAGAGAATTACAGCAGACTGTTTGGAGCCTTAACAATCGCTTATTTTGTATTGGATGTTTTAAAAAAAAGCAAAGGATTTTTTTCTTTGTATGTTACACGTAGGCCAGCAAAAATAGTTCCTGGAGAATGAAAACAACTCGAGGGTCAGTTTGCAACATGAGACAGGCCGTGGGGCCCAGTTGCAAAGACACTGTTTCCTGAATGTCCAGGGGGCGACAGATATGGCTGGGCAGGTGGGCTCGATGTCAAATGGTTGCCTGTCTTTAGGGAGGGCGCAGCCAGATCTCCAGTGGGAGCTGCAGGTGCATTAATAACCTTGCCTCTGGCCAGCAGGGACATGGCTCCTGAACAGCTGGCGTCCAGAGCGTAGTGGGGAAACAGAGCTGTGGTGTTCCACAGCCCGGCCTGGTGTCCACGCACCGCTCTAGGCTTCCTCAAGAGCAGTTAATTTAATTTAATTTTATCATATCTTATTTTATTTTTTTCCTTCCCCACTGCACCTCTAGCCCTCTCAGTTAACTTCTAAACCACACGATGCCTTGACAATCCCAGGGCTGGTCTGGGAAGCCACACCAGGCCCCACGTTGTCCCTGGGGAGCGTGGTTATCCGCAGGGCAGGGAGCCTGGCAAGTCAGTGGCTCTGGGGAGCAGGCACAGAGGAACAGGAGGAGAAATGAGAAGAAGAAAGTGGCAAGAAAAGCCTAATTCACAAGTTCACCCAGGGCTGCATCAGCCAGCCTCCCTGTAGACCACGGAGAGGGGCGCTCAGGGCCCTGTGTGCCTTGTCTGTTGAGAATGAGCCCTTCCTCGGGCTCCCCTAAGGAGCCACACAGCAGGGTGCCGACAGATGCTCTCCCACAAGACCCCGCCCACTCTTGGTGCTGACAACACAGGGGAAGGGGAAAGGGTGCTCCCCTGCTCGCCCCTTCTGCTTCCCTTTCCTTCAAGCCATCTTCTGAGAGTGATAGGAATCACTGAAGCAGCATTTCTCAAAGGGCAGTCCTGGGACCAGCAGTGTCAGCTTCCTCAGGAGCTCATGAGAAATGCAAATTCTCAGGCCCCACTGCAAACCTGCTGAGTCAGGAACTCTGGGGGGATGGGTGGGG
>VBSM01001118.1:15320696-15366507 GCA_008086735.1 Cheirogaleus medius | reverse complement strand
TCTTTTTTTTTTTCTGCTTCCTGACTTTTCCCTGACATGTGGTCCAGGTATTATTTATTATCTAGTTTTTCTCCCTGCCTCCAGGCAAGGGCTATATTTAAGCCAATTCAAACTTTGTAAGTCTTAAAAATAACTCTCCCTTTGCAAACTCCTTCCAGGTTTGGCAGGGGCGTCCTAGCAACAGGAAATCCATCTCTTTCTACCTGCCCAACCCTCACGATTAACTCGTCCCATGATCTTTTCTTACCTTTGCAAGCTGTTACGATGTGATTTGACGAGGTCATGTTTTTGGTGGTGGTGATGGTGGGTTGTCAGGGATCGGGCCCTGTTTTCTCCTTCCCTTCCAAGGGTCCTGATTTTTAATGGTGAAGATTAACTTTTTTAAAGGCAAAACAGTCATCATGGCCCCCCATGAATATTCATGCCTTGGGTGAGTTCATCTTTATCTAATTGTTCCTAAAAGTTATCCCAGCCTTCTGGAAATGAAAGTTACTGTGACTATTTTAAAGAACGACCTTTAAATATCACTGATAATTATCACTAACAGTGAATTACTTCCATACTGAAAGGAGGCCTCTGGGAGAAGTTTTCTGTTTTTTGTAGTTTCTCCATATAATGGTTTTGGGGCACATTTGTGGGTTTTGGTTTCTCTTCTCCCACAGCTTGCCATCTGTCCCTAAGGACTAGAGTTTACACTAAGACTTTTTTCTGTCCCTCCAAACATAGCAGTAACCAATCTCTTCATCCTCTGTCAGGGCCTCTCCAAACCATGCTTCTCTCTTCATGGATCCTTAGTAACGATGAGCGGGAATCTTTGGGCACCGAGAGGTCTTTGGTGGAATCAAGTTTACTTTAGTAGGAGGTGAGGAAAAATAGAGACCAGCAAGACGGCTTGCTTGAGGGGGATGTTTCAACTTGCTGAGAAATGAAAGAGTGGAAATTATTTGGAAGGTAAAAGATTAGTAGAAGAAAGCTAAGGCCCACGTGGCCTCCAGCGTCCACCTTCCCACCCCAGATGCGCACACCTTGCACCAACTGACCGCCATCCACGGTATGAACGGAGACAGCATTCTGGGGAGCCCTTGAGTAGCTCAACCCCAAGCTATCTCCACTTTGAAACAGATGCGCCGATTGTCCAGCCTCGTTGGCCAATAGAACTTTACTTCTGTGGTGGAAATTCTCTCTGCACTGTTAGTTCAATAGCCCCTTGCTATTGTGTGTCGCCTGGGCATTTGCCATGTGGCTCGTGTGATGGAAGAACTAAATTCCCAATTTTATTTAATTTTGCTTAGTTCACATTTAAATTTAAAGGACCGCATGTAGCTAGTGGCTACCAAGCCGGAGGGAAAGAAGTGGAGTTGCCTGAGCGATGTCCACTCTTCCTCAGCCGCCAGACAATCCCTTGGGATGGGGCACGAGGAGCAGGTGGCTCCCTGAAGGGGAGTTCGTCCCCAGTTTTAAATGTGGAAGTGAAGAGAGGAAAAGACAATTGTTTTGCAAAGAAATGGAGATAACTGAAGCTTGCAATTTTCACTGAGGTGAAACAGAGCCTTCATTATTAACAAATAGGGTGGGGATGAAAGCAGAGGCCTAAAGAGAAAGCCCTGTCCCCTCCCCCCTTTTTATCTCTGTTTTGTCCACTCAGGACAAATTGCAGAAAACTCTGTGAGTGTCCAAGGGCTTCCCTTGCCTAGGAGAATGGTGGTGTAACTGGTTTTCTAATGAGATGCCAAGGTTCTCAAACTAGCCATATTTGGGGAGAGAGAAGAAGATAGGATTGAGACTCGGTTGATTTTGCCCTTGTTGGACAGGTTCATGAGATGGTCTGGTGGAGAGGCTCGTGAAACAGATAAAGTCTGGAAGATCACAGGTACTTTTGTGTCCAGTACCATTTGGCATTGGCATGTTGGCCATGTTCAAGAAAACTACTTCTACTTTAGAATGTTCCTTAGTAAGGTCAACCAGCAGGTATCAGTGGATGTCTGCTGAGTGACAGCTCTGTGTTTCATGATAGGAGATTCAGAAACATCATTTATTACCACAGAATGTAGTAACATAGAGTAGGAAAGATAAAATACACACTCTTGGAATACATGGCAGTAAAGAGAGTTATCAAAGTGCTGATTTTTCAGTAAAGAATAGGGAGTTGAGGGTGTGTGTGAGTGTGAGTGTGTGCATGCGTGCTAACATGTTCGTAGGAGTCAGTGGGACAACACTTGTATTAGAGAGCTGTTGGGTTCCTTTTAACCTGAGAACCATTGTGGCTGGTGTCTCTACTGAGGACAGTCCAGGAATTAGAGATAAGAGGTGCTGACACTTCAAGACAGGCAAGGTACAGCCAGAGAGGATGGAGCAGGCAGAGTTAAAAGCAACAAACCAGGGTTCAAAGACTTCCCTGGGAACCTGGCACTACCCATCATGGTCCTTCTTGGCACCTGCCTTTGGCCAGGTGTTTCCGTAGCAACACTGTCCAGCCTGGCTCTGCTCGTCCTGTTGGCTGGTACGCCCAGCAAGGGGCCACCGCATGCAGCCAGGGTCTGGGCATTGGTCCTTCTTCCTGGGTGCCCACTGGGCACCACCACCACTCCTTCTGCAGCCTCAGGCCCATCTGATTCGCTTCTCCCTGGGGTGAACAGCCATGACGCCTGTTGGCCCCAACACTCAGCAGCCTAGCCAAATGATGCTTTATTTAAAGACACACATTTAATAAAAGTCAAATCTATTCTGAAACAAAAATGGCGTCCATGATTTCTCAGCATCTGGGAGAATTTTCCAGTCCTGACCTGTCAAAAGGGTATAGGAGGCAGCTTGAAGGAGCTTTCACTGCCCAAATCTGGGAAAATTTGAATGTGAAAATCAATAATGACAGTAACAGGTTATAATCCATAGAGAAAAATAAAAATGTGTGAGTCCACACTCACATGAAGGAATGAATGAATGAATGAGGAAGGGAGATGGGAAAATTTCTTCCTCTGAGTAGGAGAAAAGATGGAATTAGAAAAGTCATCCCTTGGCAACCATCATCATAATAATTGTTTCAAGCAAGAACCATAAACTAACACTAAAGCTAGTGAATAAATGCTTGGTAAACAGGGTATTGACATAGTCTCAAGTGTATCCCCACAGGGCACTTACTAATTAAAAAGGAAAAGGCAGTAACTTTACGGGGAGGAACCTGGTTGAATCTGCCCAAACTGAGCGATTGCAGTTGGCATCCCAAAGAGGGGATACACCCGCACTGTGCCCCTGATGAAGGGCAGGCATTGTGCCGTGCAAAAGGCAAGGTGTGCAAAAATGCATAACCTGGATATAATTATGATAAATCAGGAAAACTCAAATTGAGGGGCATTTTACAAAACAATTGCCCTGTACTATTCCCAAATATCAAGGACATCACAGACAAAGCAAGACTGGGGAAGAGGAGGAGACCAAGGAGATAGGACAGTTAAGTGCAAGGTGGAAGCCTTGGTTGAATCCTGATCAAAATACTTTTTGCTTTACCTATAAAAGTTATTAGTGCAATAATGAGCAAAATGAGTAAAGTCTATAGAGTAGATAATATCTTTGTGAATTTCCATTTTTAGATAGTTTTGCAGTGGTTATGTAGGAGAATGTCCCTGTTCTTAGGAAATACGCTAAAATATTTGGATATATAGGGGCATGATACCTGGATTGACTAGAAAGAGGCACAAAGGGACTGTCAAGGTGATAGAAACGATCTGTGTTTTGACTGGGTTGTGGGTCACAGGGGGACCCACGTTTGTCAAAATCCATTATACTGTACGCTGAAAATCTATGCACTTTCCCATATGTAAATTATGCCTCAATGAAAAGTTAAATCAGAAAAAAGTCAAAACTTAAAGATAATTCCAAAATTGTTCAGCATGTAAAGCCATGGAAGTGGGTGTAAATCTGTCCACAGTGGCTATTTTAAATTCCCAGAGTAGTGCCTGATCTGAGCACCTTGTTTCTTTTGATAATTCACTACTTTCTGCTCATATGTTATTTCCCTCATAGCATTTAGCATGCTATGGAACATAATAAACATTTGTCCACCGTTTGACAACTAACATCACTGACTGCGTTAATATATTTCATCTTATTTGAGACCTGGAAGACAGGAATGGCATCTGTGTTTCCAGGTAAGAGCAGAAGGTGACCCAGGTCAGAACTTTCCCGGCACTCACGACCTCTGTGGGGACATTTTTCCGCCTGAAGAAATGTGGCTGCCGTCTAGCAGGCCATCTGGAGAGTGGTGACCCCCTGGCGCCATGCTTTGGAGCCAGACAGTCTGTTCATTGGAGTTTCCATTTAAGGGATCGCAGGCAGCTCCCTGCCTTGTTCCGTGCAACAGTTGGAGAACTTTAAAAATCACCCTCTTGTGCCAGGAATCCTCTTGACACTGTAAACCTTCTGCCTCCAAATCAGATGGAGTGAAAATTTCCTGCCAACCTAGCCCGGCAGGAGGAACAGGAGGTGGGTGCATGTTGTCAGGTCTCTGAACTGAGGACTAGAGTTCAGGTCAAGGAAACAGAGTCAGGACTTTTTGCTCAAGAAAGGAAATGCGACTCTCAGGTGAGGCCAGTGCTGGGCCATCAGCAGGCTGGTAGGTCCTGGTGGTGGTTCTCATTCTTACGCCCATATGTGAGTCAGGTAGGCTGTTATTTGACCCTTATTTTCAGATGATGAAATGGAGGGGCAGAGATATCAACTCTCTAGGACCTGCCTGGGCTTTCTTCCTTCTTTTCCAGGGCTCTTGCCTGTGGGTTTTCCTGGAAGCAGATCCCGAGCAGGATTGGGGTGTAGGAGGTAAACCAGGGAAGGGAGCCCTGGGGACATCTGAACTAAGATTCGTGCTGCTGGGGGATTCTGGAAAACCGTGTAGAACATGCACCTGAGCATTTCCTCACCCACAGGGAGAGAGCAGAGCAGGGCTGCGTATATGCCTCTTTCACTAGTTGCTGGTTGAGGGCTGCTGGGAGGTGGGACGAGGGTGCTAATTCTGGGCACTTCTGTCCGTCACTCATTTGTGCAGAGATGCCCACGTTGGTGGGTGGGAGTTGAGCTGGCAGGCACTGGACAGGTAAAGACCGAGGAGGTCTGGGGTGTGCACCAGCAGTGTCTGACACGCTGCCTTTCAAGTGTAGACCCTGTGGTGTAGAACAGACTGAGCATTATGGACTGGACTCCAAGCCTGACCTTGGGATAGCATCATGCTTTCTGGGAACCAGGCAGACACAAAAAGGCCCTGGGGGAGAGACAGGCATGATTCACTAGTTAGTTCCTGGTTCTTCCGGGGGCCTACCTTTGGTAGTAAAATCCCCCATCCCCCAGAATATGGGGCAGGCACTCTGGCCACATCCCCACACCCTTCACACAGGGGAAAGCCTTTGGCTGCCTATGTTTTTTTGGTGATATATGTCCCCACCTTTGTGGGTTGGGACAGCAGACCCACTTCTAATCCCATGTCTGGAACCTCTTGGCCACATGAAGCTGAGCCATGTGAAGTCCTTAAACTAACTCTGTGTCTGAAATGCTGTCTGTGCTATAGCTGTGTTTGCTTTGGATCTTCTAACTCAGGGGAAGAGGCGGAAGTTGAAGAAAGGCAGGAATGGGAATATAAAGAGACTGTCAGGGCACCATTGCAAAGTGACTGAAGCCTCGTGAGGCACAGGAGAGGGACAGGAGCATCTACAGCCCACTGATGACACACTTACTCAGTGCCACATCTGACTCAGCCACACCTGCTCTCTGAGGGTGAGGGATGCTCTTGGAGGACGAAGAGTAAATTGAAAAACAAGTCCAAAAAAGGCTCATGTGGGAATAAAGACTGTGACCTTGGCCTCATTAGCACTGTCTGGCAGCAGACTCAGTGTGCTGTTCAACTGTTTCTTATGAAAATTGTGGATGAATAAAGGAACAAATCAACAGACAAACCAAACCTTGGAGAAGCTTCCTGTCTGTTTACCAGGAAAGGAATCCTGCTAGAGTGAGAAAACTAGGATTCCTCTATCTGTACCCCACTGGCCACCTCAGTTACTGAGAGCCACGGTTAGGGCAGGAAAGAAGCGTCCCCAGGGAAAAGCTGAAAAACACAAGCAACTGCAAGTCTTTCTCTCTGTGAGCTCAACACCACCGAGCAAAGGACACGGGAACAACCAGCAAATTCCGTTTTTCTCTCTGGTGGCCAGAAGTACAGATTTAATCAGGTGGCATCAGGAGGCAAATATTTGGACCTGTCTATGGAAAGTTCTTCTGATCCACCATTTCCTGTGGTGGCCCCAGGGCTGGATGGAACTAAAAAGGAAATGAATTGCATAGAGAGGCGCATGCCTGACTTAGTTACCAAAAAATGGAAAGAAAGAATAAGTCCTTTAGCTTTGTGACTTATTTGGCTTCCTTTGATTAGAGATCCTGGCAGCTGGCTCTGGTCGGGGGCCTGCAGGTGGACTTCCTGCCCCTGCCTCTCTTTGTGTTTTCACAGGGATAATTTTAGGTCTGGTTTTTGTTTGCTGCTGGTGTTTAGTTCCTGAGCGAGGATCTGACTCTACCACCTAATTTCACCCTCTGTAGACTCCAGAGGAAACCAAGGCCTCTGGTGGAGGCCCTCCTTGTCCTGGCCAGCCTCAGCCTCACCGTCACCTCCTGCAAAGGCAGAGCCCTGAGCTGGGCGAGTGTGTCTTTAACCTGGTTGGGGAGTTGGGTGGGGAGCTGGTAGTCTGGAGGGATCAATGTGCCATACTGGTTTATGGTGTCAAAAGTACAGAAAACCAAAGATAATGAAAAACAAATAAAAATAGAGGACTCACACTTCTCACAGAAGAAGGGGGCAGGCTCCAGTGGGTAAAGCCCTGGTAGGGACCCCTGATCACAATCCTCATCTCCAGCATACCACATGACTTTGGGGCATCACCCCAAGTCTCTGGACCTTGTTTCTTCATTGGAAGAACAAAAGCACAGGGCAGTGTGACCTCCAAAACACAAAAGGAGAGCCAAGGAGAATGGGGACGAAAACCAGGGGCCCAGAGGAAGGGCAGGGGCTGGGTCTGCTGTCAGCCTCGAGTGGGTTGCTCAGCTACTCAGAACCCCGGGGTGGGCGTGGGAGAGGCTCCCTTGCACCTTCCCTGAGTGGTGCTGGGGTCATCTTGGGGGACTCTTGGACAACCAATATTGCTGCAGTGAGAACTTCTCAAAGCCCTTGTCTCCAGGATTATCTGCCTGGCCTTCATGGGGCAGTGAGAAGTCCATAGAGGTATCAGTGTTACTGCAAGGTTTGAGGGAGGATGGTCACTTCTTATACTCAAACAAACATGGGTATGTTATGCTGTCAGTGTAAAATGTGCTTGAGTTTTGAAGATAGACACTTTAAAAATAATGACTGTAAGTGGATTCCATGCTTGTCTTAAACCCCTTATAACAAGAGCCTGGCTCTTTTTGGGTGGGTGCTGCTGCACCTAGCCACGGTTCCTCTGTCAGGGACACCTGGGTGGAGCATTCGAGAGGCTGCCCCTTTCCTCTACGTGCTGCCGCACAGCCCACGTGCCAGCCGAGTACTCAGTAGGGAGACTCTCCCTCTCTCCACGCCTTTCCTGGGCGTCATTGTTTAGGATGATGGTTCCTAAATTCTTGAGGGACCCTGAGCCCGTGGAAGATCTGATTGTGGTGGTTATAAATCCAGACTTAGAATTTGCACAGAATTTCAGGACAGACAAGCCCATCCTCTCCATCCCTAGTCCCTGGATCCTAGGTTAACACATTAACTGCTGTGTGAGTTGTATTTAACTCATGCCAATTTTGAGCCTGGGCCCCCATGAAGCATATGTAACTCGCATGTCTCTTTACCCTGGGAGCTACGTGAACTATTTTTCAAGTTGCGTATAACTCACCCACAGAAAACAATAAAAAATAAAAAAATTTTCATTAAATTAGAAAGGATCGTTTTGCTTTCGAAGTTTTTATTCTATTTTCTTAATAAAACGTGTAGTGGGCCCAAGGAAAAATTTCTTTTCTAGTGTGGCAGTCAATGTGTTAAGGAGACTTTGTCCAGAGGTATATGGGGGCGGGGAAAATTAGTGGAGGAAGAGCTTTAGTGACTGACAGGTATCATTTTACTGGAGTGGGTGAGCTTCTGGATTTGGAGGCATCTGCTAAGAGCACGACTTGTTTTTAACCCAAGACAGGATGAAGCTGAGCGAGGTGGTGGGGGTAGCGTGGGCAGGGAAGAGTGTGTGTGTCTGTCCACAAATCCTAGGTTCCAGCTGGGGTTAATTACAGCTTCTTTCAGGCTCTTAAATGGGTTGACTAATTGGATTAAGATGTCCTTATCCACATAACTGTCACCTAGCCACTGACTCAGTTTTTCACGCCATCATTTTGTAAGGTAGCATGGGTACTTTGATGCCATATGCTCCGATTGGGGAAGTGTAGCATTTTGGTTTGTCTCGTGGTCCGAGGGCAAAGCAAGGAGTTTCCATCGTGCTTTGAAAATGGGCAAGTCCCCCAATTTCTCTGCTTACCTGACCTGAGATATAGCTTAAATATCACCCTGGGGTGGGCTGAGAGAGAGCATGTGGGCTGTCACTCCTCCTCATGCTAAATCATCTTTTCTTTCTGGTCTTGCCTGAGTAACCGTAACCCTGTTAAAGTGACGAGTGTTTTCCCTGAACTGTGACATTGATAAAGCAGGCTGGACTCATCCCCTGAAAATGAGGCAGAGTGGCCTGCCCACTGCACGCTCAGACGTGTGGAGTCCTGACGATTGCATGACCTCCCCTTTGGTGCTCAGTTATCAGGCGTGGAGAGACTAAGCCTGCACACTTTCTCATCTCTTCTGGGGCTTTGGGCCCCGGTGGGCTCCCGGCCATCCCTGCGGGCTTGGGAGAGTTAATGGCTTGACGGTGCTTTCTAATTTGCAGGTACTTGCACTGCGTCATCTGACTTAATTCTCACCACAAGCCTGTGGGGTAGGTACGATGGCACTGTGTTCTGGATGGGAAGCGTAGGTGTGGGTTGGAATAGCTAAGGGATCTGAGTCACAGCTCTGATCAGCAGCAGAACATGGGACTGAGAGGCTGTCACGGCCCTAATCACATCCTTTCCCTAAAGGAAGCATCTGCATTCCTTTGCCTGAGTTGCCTTGCCTGCCTTTGTGGTAGACCAGAAGTCAGAGGAATAAATGCTTCCGGAGCAGCCCATAGCCTACGGCAGATGGGAATTGGTGCATAAATACCCCGGCTCCCTCACCCCTTGGGCAAGATGACACTGAGGCACATGGTCTATGTGTTTTTTGTTTTCCCCAAAGTTCCCACTGGTATTGAGCCCCAGGAACCCACAGGGACAACTGACTTAACAGCTCTTGCTTTCTAGGCTATCTTTCCTCCCCAATGTCAAGTCCCTACCCCGCCACTGGCCCTCCTTCCCCTCACAGAGCAACTACTTGCACTGAAACCCTTGCCTCAGAGTCTGCTTCTGGGAGAGCCTGTACCCCAGATTCTTGAGCACAAAATCCTGGCTCTCCTCATCTTCCTTCTGAGTGTAAGGGCTCCCCGAGCTCTTAAGGAGAAGTCAGGCTGTGTTCTAAAGCTGAGCACAACCTGGATCAATACTGTGGTGCAGAGCCTGTATTTAAGGTTGGTAGTCTGCCTGCCTTCCTTCCTTCCTTCCTTCTTTCCTTCCTTCTCTCCTTCTATCCTTCCTTCCTTCCCTCCTTCTGCCCTTCCTTCCTTTCTGATCCTTCCTTCCTTCCCTCCCTCTCTCCTTCCTTCCTTCCCGCCTTCTGTCCTTCCTTCCTTTCTGATCCTTCCTTCCTTCCTTCCCTTCCTCCCTCCCTCTCTCCTTTCTTCCTTCCTTCCCTCCTTCCCTCCTTCCTTCCTTCCCTCCCTCCCTCCCTCTCTCCTTCCTTCCTTCCTTCCCGCCTTCCTTCCTTCCTTCCCGCCTTCCGTCCTTCCTTCCTTTCTTATCCTTCCTTCCTTCCTTCCCTCCCTTACTCCCTCCCTCTCTCCTTCCTTCCTTCCTTCCTTCCCTCCTTCCATCCTTCCCTCCTTCCGTCCTTCCTTCCTTCCTTCCCTCCTTCCTTCCTGATCCTTCCTTCCCTCCCTACCTCTCTTTCTTTCCTTCCTAATCCTTCCTTCCCTCCTTCCTTCATGATCCATCCTTCCTTCCTTCCCTCCCTCCTTCCTTCCTACCTGATCCATCTATCCTTCCTTCCTTCCTTCCTTCCTTCCTTCCTTCCTTCCTTCCTTCCTGAGGAAGAAGAAAACTGACGGGTACACCTTTGTACACTCCCTCGCCAACTGCACAAATCAGCACTGTGCTTCCTATCTGTAAAGACAACTTGCCTGGAATGGCAGTGGCCAGGCAGAGACCCAGGAGAAAACCCCACGGTCGGAGCCGCTGGCCTGGGAAGACAGATTGGGCCCAGATAGGTTACAGAGTTCATGAAGTGACTGCATTTATTCTGCACATGGCCTTAGGTTATGTGAGAGGAGGAAGTGCCATATCAAATGCTGCGACAGATGTTGTAAATCATGGGAAATGTGCTGCGGCCACCTCCACGCTGTGACTTGGAAACGAAGCCATCTGTCAAACCAGGAGGCCAGGCAGCCTGGCCCTCCCTCGGCCTGGGCTGTGCCTCTGGTGAATGGCCACAGGGAGCTACTGAGGCATCGTGACGTGGTGTTCTGAGACTTTTTTTTAACACCCTTGAAAAGCAGAGAAGCTGAGGAAAGCGCATCAAAATTTCCTGAGAAATTTTTTTCTGCACTTGGCAAAGGTGGGCTGGGATTTGCCGTGTGTGTGAGGAGGTCCTTTTCAATGAGGCAAGATCTTCACAATTCTTCTACCTGTTTAAAAGCTTCCCTGTGTGTCTTGAGAGAGATTGAAATAAAGAGAAGATGTTGAGGTTAGCCTGGCTTTCTTATTTAAAACTAGTTATCAAAGTTGGATCCTTCTAGCCCAATACGAGAAGTGTGTGTGTGTGAGGGTGTGTGGTACCCACTGGAAGAAAATATGTGAGGGTGAGGAAAAGCGGAAAATGGGGCTGCCTCGTGGAATACATTGTGTATCCCAACTCATATTTTCTATAATTTTGTTTATTATTTTGTTTGCAATTTTATTAATTATTAATGAAACCACCCAATTGGGAATGATGTTTTAGGTGCTAGGTGCCATGTTCAAAAGAAACCAGAAAGGAAAAGGGAACACAGAGGGCTGTGTTTATCGGGGCTGCCTTCTGGCCGCGTAAGGGATGGGTAGAAGGATGAACTGAAACTATCAAACAAAATAGAGCTCCAGAGTCATCTCCGGATTGCCTTTGACCCTGCTGTGCCCGTGTGTCCTTAGCATGGGCACTTGTGTGGCCTTGCTGGGAGACTGATCCTAATTCATTATTTCACTCCCCACCATGAACAAGCCAAGGGAAAAGGATATTCCCAGAACCAGAGTGTTCCAAGTTTTCTGAAAGGTCATTGCCACTTTTTTGGGGGAGCTCCCAGCGTGGCAGAAATCCTTGGAAGACAACCCTGTCCCTTTAACACTGCTGTGAGCTGCCTCCGTTTGTTTGAGATAAAACTTCCCTCTTGGTCCAGTTAACGTTCATGGCTGAATTGGCCACGAGACAGAGGACCCTGTGTTCCCAATTATTTCTGACTGAAAAGTCCTGCAGGCGAGTGGAGATTTGGGGCAAGGATGGCCAGGTGGAGCAGTCACCAGCGTGCAGTGGATTGTAGAAATGGAGAGATAATTAAATTAAAAGTGCCAGGTGCAGGCATTGAAAAATAACCCTGGGTGTTAATTATGCAGTCCAGTGTTAGCGGAGGAAATGCCACAGGCCTGTCCATCACGTGGCCATTGAAAAGCTTGGGAGAAACACATTCATGGTTTCTAGAGAATTTGCCAGGGCTGCCTACTTGGGATTCTGGTGAAGCAGGGATTATTTATTAGTTGGAGTGTGCACATTTTTCCCCATTTTCCGCTGAGCCAGGGTGGGCATTTGGTGGGTGTGTGTGGGGTTGGGGGTTAACTTTGATCCATATGGAAATGTGATGTAATGAAGATAAAGTTTGAGTGTGTCATTTACAATTTAGGCATGTCTGGAGTATTTCTTCACTTTCTGATTTGAAATAAATTTGATGTTAGAGGTCAGGGGCGATGTGTCCCTGTCATGAAGATGAAGGGGTAAATGATGGCATATTCATACAGTGGACTGCAGCCCAGTAATCAAAAGGAGTGGACACTGGAAACATAGCATTCCACAGCATCATGACTGTGTTACACACACAGTATATTAGTGAAAGAAACCAGACCTCAAAACCCATTCTGCACGAGTTTATTTTGGTGAAGTTCTAGAACGGGTTAAACTAAGCCATGGAGGTGGATGTCAGGTCTTTAATTGCACAAGGGAACTTTATAGGGTGATGGGAATGTTCTGCTTTTTTCTTGGGCTGAGGGGTACATGGGTATAAACATTTTTCAAAATCTGTTGAATGTACACTTAAAATCTGTGCATTTTCTTTCGTGTAAATTATCCCTTAATGAAAGAAATGGGAAAAGATAGTCCAGTGCTTTGTCCTTATATGGATCTTGAACTCTGGTCTGTGCGTCTCAAAGAGTGATCGGAAAAAATCTGTCTGTGGTCCATCCTGACCACCCAGCCTTTTCCTGTTCACAAAGCTGTTCAGAAAAGCCATTCATTAGAAGGCAGCCGAATGGAAAACAGGGTGACAAACTACAGCCCTCGAGCCAAATTCACTCACCCACATTTTTGTAAGTGCAGTTGTGTTGTGAGACAGCTACACGTCCGTGCATTTATGTGTTCTCTGTGGCTGCTTTCATGCCACGGTGACAGCTGAGGAGCTGCTAGAGAGGCCAATCCACACCCTGAAGTATCCACTCTCTGTCCCTTTACAGAAACCGTTTGCTGACCCTTGGTCTAAAGAATCATTTCTTTTTGGAACTTCTCATTTCATAACTGTGTGGGTGGAGGTTGGGATGGAGAATGCTTTCTGGGAACAGGAATACTCTAGAGCCAGGTACAACTGCTGAGTGTGGTCACAATTTGGATAAGCTGTTGTCCATCCTGTGGCGGTCGCTGGACACGCTTGGTGTCACGGAGCCACAAGGGAGTACAACTTGGCCTATATAAAATTTTTAAAAAAGAAAAGTTTTCTGGACCACTGTTAAGAGAGAAGAAACAAATAAGGTCTGGAAGCTGTCAGTGGCCAAAGCAAAACTCCTGTTTTAAAGCCCAAGCCATGGGCTATAAATTAGTCCTGCATGGAAAATAAAACCAGGCTAATTGACTTTGATAAAAAGTAAATGTGATCTGGTTACATTTGGTCAACATGGTTGGCAATGTTTGTTAAGTAAATGAAGGAACAAATTGGACTGATGTAACTATTCAGTTTTGAATTTTGGGCTAAACAAGCTGTTTTGTGGGAGATACTCTGTATTGTTGCTTTCTTTAATAAGGTTTAAACTTCCCTTTTCTCCTTTACCTTCCATCCGAGATTAAGGCTCGTGACCAGGCAGGAATCTCTTAGGATTTGGTAATAAGACACACAGGGCCTAAAGCTCAGTCTTTCTTCATTTTGCAAGTATTTATTTCCTTCATCTGTCTGCTTTCTCATTCGGTGCTTGCTGGAATTAAAGAGCTAGGTCTGGGGGAAGAGAGATCAATCGCTTTTTAAATGAAAAGAGTCACATGTGATCAGTATCACCTAAAGCTTGAGAAAGAGACTCCTCCTCTCCTAAAAAAAAAAAAAAAAGAAAGAAAAAAGAAAAAAAAAATACAGTGAGCTAATTATAGACCCCAAGAGTCTACCTAATTGGGGACTTAAAAAAAAAATCAAAGCAGCGTCTCAGTTTTCCATTAGGCTGTTCTTTAATGACCGCAGGTGACAATGGCTGCGAGAAGGTGAGGAATAATTGTTAGAAATGGAAAATTACCATCTAACCATGAAGATTTCAGAAACAAGCAGCTGAACCGGGAGTGGTAAAAACGTGTGCCACAGAGTGTGAGTGTAACTGCTTTGATTATGTGTCCCAGGCCTCTTGTGTGGGAATTCATTCAGTTGGTCAATCGTGTGTGTTCAGAGGCTCCCATAAGTCCGGCATTGTTCTAGGAGCCGGGGAGACCCCTGTAAGGACTAGGTTATAGGCTGAAGCTCCATGAAGGCAGAAGCACGCAGGTAGTCTTCGAGATCGGGCTGAGCCTGATTTCAAGAACAGTAGGAAGCTGCTGCAGTGCTTTAATCAGGGTGCATTTCCATTTGGAAAACGTACGTGTGGATTTGCATTTTGGAAAGATCTCTCCAGCTGCTGTGCTGGTGTGGACCGAAGGGGAAGACTCAACCTCCAATGATGGCTTTCTGCCGGTTTGTTTTTCCTCTTCTACTTTTCCTCTGGGTTTGGGGGCTCTGGGCTCATTTAATCTCTGATAGTCTCTGAACAAAGCACTAGTCATGGGGTGTTTATTAAAGGAAGCTTGATGGATTATTCTAGAAGGACAGTCCTTGGGTTCTGGAATGAGCAAGAACCATACCATATGCCAGCAGTAGTGGGCAAGATGGGAATTATGGTGCTAAGAGGTAAATTGATGTCTGAAATGATTTCCATCCACCAAATCTTGGCCATGAAGGTTAAGTTCCTATTTTAAACCTGTTTTTTTCTTTGACACCCAAAATAAAGCATAACAGGTTTTCCTCGGCAGCAAATCTTAAATGACAGAGCCTTGGGGAACGATTTCTGACTCTCTGTAATAATTAACCAGGCCAACATACATAGGTAAGATACCTGATGACCAAGAGCCTGAGGGTGGGGGGCGGGGCAGAGGATAGGAGGAGTATAAAAGTGCTTAACTCAGTGTGCTACATAGATGGTGGCTATTAGTATAATGGCCATTATTAATATTGACATGCACACCACTACTACCAACAGGAATGCCCTACGTGGTCTCACCTTTCAAAATGTTGATTCATGCTCTCATCCATTTAACTCACCCTTTCGACCAATGTTTATTGAACAGGCACTATACCGTGCATGGTTATAGGTGCTGGAGATGTGACAGTGAGCAAAGCTAAGTCCCAGTCACCGTGGAGCTCAAATAAATAACTGACTTATCTGGCAGAGAAGAAACACAAACACAAAGCAGGATAAGGGATGGATGAGATGGTCCGAGAAGGCCTCTCCGAGGAGGAGCTGTGAGCCAGGGGGCAAATTATACAGGTGACTGTAAAGGTGACTAGAGGGGGCAAATTATGCAGGTGACTGGAAAGAGGGAATAGCAGCTGCAAAGGCCCCCGGCACAAGATGCTTGCAAGATGAGCGGAGTGCCCTCCGCTGTGTGCCCAGAACCCCCGTTACTCTACAGCCACCAACCCTTAATGACAGGAGCAGGTCCTCTTCCCGGGGAGGAGGCGAGCTGCTCTGATAGATAGGGCAGCACCCACTTTCCGTTTCCTGTCTTTGCTCTCTGAGGCTCTGATTTCCACCCCCCCTCCCGGTTTCAGCACAGGTTAGGTTGGCAGCCGTCCATGTACTAGGTGAAGGTTCTCGTCAAGAAACGTCGTGAGGGTTTTAGCAAGTCATAGAAAGATCACATCTCCTTTCTGACAATTTTCAAGATTGACAAAAAGTGGGGTTTGTCTAGTGACACGGTGACGGGAGGGGCAGGCATCCTGTTAAACATGGGACACAGAAATAAGCAGTGGGCGCTGACGTGCTCAAGTAGCGAGGGACGGAAATACAGCTTTGGATGAAGTGGAGCCACTCAAATGGCATTTGAAATGTCTACATTCGGTAGAGGATGTTCTCTCCTGCCCCGCGTGTCTGCTGACATTCATGCGGATGTCTGTCACGTGTCAGTTCTCATCTGGGGGCTGGGACACATTCTTCAGGGTGTCAGTGTATTGGTAAACATGTCAGCAATTTGTGTGATTCACCTCACTTGAATAAATGCTAGGAATTTGGCTGATCGATTTGGTATACCAGGGCCTGCAAATGTAGGGAAAAAAATGCCACTTCTTATCTTCGAGAGGAAATGCAAAAACCAGCATGATATTGCACAATGCATGATGTCAGTGTGTGAAAAGTTTTAGAGACTCGATTACTGTTGATGATGATAAGATGAGTAATTGGGAAGCCATGTTGAAATTAGTCTAATTTACTACTGTGGGAGGAAGAAAAAATAGTTTTATTATTATTTTTTTTTACTCATGAGAGCCATAGTGATTAAAATTAAGCAACTTCCTCATCTTTTTAAAAGAGAACCTGGAGGGGCTACTACCTTTGTTCTGGGGGCTGGGCTGGCAGACATGCAAGGCGAGTTCATATGTCCTTCCTGATTTGGGAGCTGCTCAGCTCTGGTATGTTAGAAGCTTGGCACCCCTCTCTCTGGCCTTGCCAGGCAATACCAAAACCGCTGGAGTGTATTATTAAAACTGGATAACCGAACTGTACACATGTGCAGGGAAAGAACGAGTTTTAATTACAGCTTCCCCCCATTGCCTGTCTTCTCCCACCCAGAAATTGATTTGTGAACAAATATGGCATCTCAGCGTCCGAGGAGGATTCAATCAGGAGACCGTTTGGCTGCAGCCAGGCTAGGTGACAGGGCTGCAGTTTGCTTGAATGCTGCGATATATTCACTCCTTTCTGGCTGCCCCTTGTCTCTATGGCAAAGCCTGCAAAATTGTGAGCATTCAACTCTGTACAATTACCACTGACTCGGCTGCCAAAACATATTTTCCGAGTGTTTCTGACAGAGGCTTCTGTTTAAATAGAGAGGAGAAGAGAGACGATCTCTTTTCAAAGTGATCCCAGCCCGATTCTCGAAGTGCAAGTGGTAAAGTCACCAAGCCTAATTGGAATGAATTGATTTATCCTCTTTGGCAGCCCTGATCAGTACCCTCCCAAGAGGCTAGGCTATAAATGGGAGGTAATCATGATGATATACATACTTCTCTGGATGCTGCTTGGCTAATCCAGTCTATTTTCCATAGATATTATCACTTAAGACAGCTGCTATTCCATCGCTGGTCTTGAATTTTTTATTTAACCCTGTACTTCAAGAAGAGAAATCTGGTGGCTTTTTGAATACAGTAGAATTGCCAGAAAAGATAGAGGAGGCGCATTCTCTCCTCTTACACTTTTTGATAGAAGTTAAATTTTTTTTTCCCTTTCTCCAGGGCAAAAATTAAATGAGCATTTATCCTGTAAAATGACATAAGGGTGTGCATAACATACACATGCTAATCAATTCACGTGCATGTGTTAATGTCCTGTGTTCATATGTCAGGTCAGCTCCATCGAACTTCAGGTATCATTTGCTTGTTTTGCATGACTCACGGGTTGGGGTTTCATTAGGGTGAAGCTTGGGGTAGTTGCATGACCTCCTCATTGTATCTGCTGACTCCTCTCTTATAAACCTCCAGAATCGTTTGCATTTTGACCTGTTTTACTCACCACCTGCTTGCACCCCGAAGCTGAAAGCTTTCTCCAAGCATCCATTATTCATTTCTTATGAACTCAGTTCTTTCGACTGCATAGTGCTTCATCTTCATTTTCATTCCCTACTGGTCAGACTAAAAGGCTCTGCCAGGCTTGGGATAGCATCCTAATCTGTCTCTGGATTTCCCACTCCCAACAGTGTGCTTAATCCACAGCCATTGAAGCAAACTTTTGTCCTTCCCCAAATATCCAGTGGCTCAGTTTAGTTCACCAGATTTGTCCTTCCCCAAATATCCAGTGGCTCAGTTTAGTTCACCAGAGGGGATTTCCTGACCACCATGTCCAAGCTTGCAGCCCCCACCATCACATGTACCCTCTGGTCCTGCTCACTTTTGCCTTGTGAGATGTCACCACCTGTAATATCACATATTTATCTATTTATTTCCCCACCAGCTTTATGAAGGCATAATTTACAAATGAAAATTTATATATATTTACAGTGTATGATGTGATGGTTTGTTATATGTATACATTGTGCCATGGTTAAATCAAGCTAATTAACATATCCATCAACTCACATACTTAACATTTTTTATGGTGAGCCCATTCAAGGTCTAATTTCTTGGCCATTTTCAAGTATACAATACATGTTTACTAACTGTAGTCATTATACTGTATAATAGATCTCTTGAACTTATTCATCCTGTCTAGTTGAGATTTTGTACCCTTTGACCAATATCTCCTATTTCCCCAACCCCATTTTCTGACAACCCCCATTCTACTCTTTTATGAGTTTGACATATTAGATTCCATATAAAAGTGAGATTATGCAGTGTTTGTCTTTCTGAGCTTGGCTTATTTCCCTTAGCATACTCCCCTGCAGGTTCATTCATGTCATAGCAAATGACAGAATTTCCTTCTTTTTTAAAGGCTGAGTAGTATTTCGTTGTATATATATAACACACTTCCTGTATCTATTCATTTGTTGACACTTGGATTAATCCCATATCTTGGCTATTGTGAATAATGCTATGGTGAGCATGGGAGTGCAGATATCTCATCAATATACTGATTTCATCTCTTTAGGTTATGTACTCAAAAGTGGGATTTTTGGATCATAAAGCATTCTATTTTTAATTTTTTGTGGAACCTTCATATTGTTTCCTGTAATGGCTGTACTAATTTACATTCTCACCAGTGATGTTCAAGGGTTCCCTTGTCTCCACGTCCTTGCCAACGCTTAGTCTTTCATCTTTTGCTAATACTCACTCTAACAGGTGTCAGGTGATATCTCATTGTGGTTTTAGTTTGCATTTCCCTGATGATTGAGCATATTTTTCATATACCTGATGGACATTTATATGTCTTCTTCTGAGAAATATCTATTTAGATCTCTTGTTAATTTTTTAATCAGTTTATTTGTTTTCTTGCTATTGTGCTCTTTGAGTTCCTTATATATTTTGGATATTAACCCTTTATCAGATATGTGGTTTGCAAATATTTTCTCCCATTCCATAGGTTGTCTCTTCACTCTGTGGATTATTTCCTTTACTGGGAAGAATGTTCTTAGTTTGATGCAATCCCATTTGTTTATTTTTACTTTTGTTGCCTGTGATTTTGGAGTCATATCCAAAGAATCATTATCTAGACCAATGTCAGGAAGCTCTTTCCCTGTGTTTTCTTCTAGTAGTTTTACAGTTTCAGGTATTATGTTTAAGTACTTATTTTGAGTTGATTTTTATATATAGTATGAGATAAGGGTCCAATTTCATTCTTTAGCATGTGGACATCCAGTTTTCCAAACACCATTTACCCTAGAGACAGTGCTTTCACCATTGTGTTCTTGGCACCTTTGTCAAAGATCAATTGACTGTAAATATGAGGACTTATTTCTGGGCTTTCTGTTCTGTTTCATTGATATATGTGTCTGTTTTTATGACAATACCATGCTCTTTTGACTATTAAGGCTTTATAGTATATTTTAAAGTCAGGTAGTGTGATGCTTCCAGCTTTGTTCTTTTTGCTCAAAAATGCTTTGACTATTTGGCATCTTTTCCCGTTCCATATAAATTTTAGAATTTTTTTCTCCTACTGCAAAAAATGCCATTGGAATTTTGATAGGGTTTGCATTGAATTTGTAAATTGCTTTGGGTAATATGAGCATTTTAACAATATTAATTCTTCCAATCCATGAACATTGGATATCTTTCCATTTATTTGTCCTTTTTCAATTTATTCATCCATATTTTATACTTTTCAGTATACAGATTCTTCCCCTCTTTGATTAGATTTATTCCTAAGTATTTTTGTTTGATGCTATTGTAAATGTATGGTTAATGTATAGAAACATAACTGATTTTTGTAGGTTAATTTCGTATTCTGAAAATTCTCTGGATTTATTTATTAATTCTAACAATTTTTGGTGGAGTATTTAGGGTTTTCCATATATAAAATTATGCTATCTGCTAACAGAGACAATTTAACTTCTTCCTTTCCATTTTGGATGCTTTTTACTTCTTTTTCTTGATTAATTGCTCTGGCTAGAACTTCCAGTATCATATTGAAAGTGGTAGACTTGACTTGTACCCGATCTTAGAGAAAAAGCTTTTAGTTTTTCCCCATTGATTACAATGTTAACTGTGGATTTCTCATAAGTTGCCTTTATTATGTTGAGGGAATTTCCTTCTGTATCTAATTTCCTGGGAGTTTTTAATCATAAAAAATATGAATTTTGTCAAATGAGTTTTCTGCATCTATTGAGATGATCATGTAGTGTTTATTTTTCATTCTATTAATGCAGTTTATCACATTAATTGATTTGAATATGTTAAACCAACTTTGCATATGAGGGAAATATCCCACTTGGTCATGATATATAATTTTTTGATGTGCTGTTGAAATCAGTTTGCCAGTATTTTATTGAGAGTTTTGCAACTATGTTCATCAGATATATAGGCCTATAGTTTTCTTTGCCTGTAACGTCTGCATCTGGCTTTGATGTCAGGGTGATGTTGACCTCATAAAATGAGTTTGGAAGTATTCTTTCCAGTTTTATTTTTTGAAGACTTCAAGTGGGATTGGTATTCAATCTTCTTTTAAATGTTTGTTAGAATTCAGCCATGAATTAATCTAATCCAGAGTTTTTCTTTGTTGGAATTTTTTTGATTATCAATTTAATCTCCTTACTCATGATTGGTCTGTTGAGATTTTCTATTTTTTCATAATTCAGAATTGGTAGGTTGTGTGTTTCTGGAAATTTATCCGTATCTTCTAGGTTATCCAATTTGTTAGGATATGATTGTTCATAGTAGTTTCTTTTGATTCTTAGAATTGTTTTGGTATCAGTTGCAAGGTCTTCTCCTTCATTTATAATTTTTATAATTTTGTTTATTTGAGTCTTCTCTCTTTTTATCTTAGTCTATCTAAGGTTTGACAATTTTCTTCCTTTTGAAAAACCAACTTTTGGTTTCATTTATCTTTTTATTGCTTTCTTTAGTCTCTGTTTCATTTATTTTTGCTATGATTTTACTATTTCCTCCTTTCTGCTGACTTTAGGCTTAGTTCTTCTTTTTTTAATTCCTTGGGGTATAAAGTTAGGTTGCTTGAGATCTTTCTTTTTTCTTATATAGGCATTTATTACTATAAACTTACCTCTTACAGTTGCCAAATCCCATAATTTTTGGTATGTTGTGTTTCCATTTTCATTTGTCTCAAGATATTTTTGATTTTTCTTTTGATTTCTTTTTTGACCCATTGATTATAAATAAGTGTGTTGTTTAATTCCTACATATTTGTGAATTTTCAAAATTTTTTCTATTCTGCATTTACAGTTGTATACCACTGTGATTGGAAAAGATACTTTATGCGATTTCAGTCCTTTTGAATTTGTTAAGACTTGTTTTATAACCTAATATATGGTCTATCCTGGAAAACATTTCTTATGTGCTTGAAAATGACATGTATTCTGCTGTTCTTGGATGGACATGTCAGTTAGGTCCTTTTGGTCTGTAATATTGTTCAAGTCTGTTGTTTCCTTATTGATTTTCTCTATGGATGATCTACCCATTATTGAAAGTGTAGTATTAAAGCCCCATGCTATTATTGTATAGCCATCTATTTCTCCCTTCAATTCTATTAATATTTGCATTATATATTTAGGTATTCAGATATTGGGTGCATATATATTTACAATTGTCCTTTTGATGAATTTAACCCTTTATCATTACATAATGACCTTTTTTGTCTCCTGTGACAGTTTTTGACTTACATTATATTTTGTCTGATATAAATATAGCCACCTCTGCTCTCTTTTCATTACCATTTGCATGGAATATCTTTTTCCATCCATTGCTTTCAGCCTATATTGTTCTTAAAGCTAAAATTAGTCTCTTGTAGGCAGCATATAGTTGGATCTTGTTTTTTTTTTTTTATCCATTCAGCCACTCTATGTCTTTTGATTGGAGAATTCAATCCATTTCATTTAAAGTACTGCCATTTTGTTATTTGTTTTCTGACTCTTTCATAGTTCCACTGTTCCATTCTTCCTATCTTTTTGTCTTCCTTTGTGATCTGATGACTTTTGTAGAATGTGCTTTGATTCCTTTCTCTCTATCTTTTGTGTATCTACTATAGGTTTTTTTTTCTTTATGGTTACCATCATGCTTACATAAAACATAGTTATTACCGTCAATTTTAATCTGATAACAACTTTCTGTGGACCACATAGAAAAACTACATTTTAACTTCCTCTGACCCTATATTTTGTGTTATTACTATCACAATTACCATCTTCATATATCGTGTATACATTATCAAGTTATTGTAGCTATGGTTATTTTTTAAGACTGACATTTACTATATTTGCCTTACCATCTATTTCTCTATCCATCCAAGTTGGAAAATACCCTTAAAGTGCGAGTGAGGACTGTGAGCAAAGGTGGGAAGCTCCAAAGCTTGCTGAGTTCCTTCTGATGTGGTTGTCCTACCCTGGGCTGCAGTCCCTGCAGACAAGGTCAACAAAGACAATTGAGTTAACTGAAGAAGTAGAATGACAGGTCTGTCCAGTGAATCTCTAGGGCTAGTCTTCTGTCTTTGACTTTGTAACTGAAGACTACTGATTATCACTAATGTCACTAATAAATCAGTGGATGGCCTTCTCCCCCAGGCCTGAGTACTGCACTGTGTTCACCTGAGAGAAGTTCTATCCTAACAAGACCTGTGGAGCCAGCAAGATAGGATGTGTCACCAGGTGTGCCCATGACTTCTGTTGTCACTGCTTACCTGGCATCTAACCCTAGCTATCTCATCCTGTTGTTTAAATAATATGAGGGAGCCTCTCTTCTCTCCTCCCCACCACTGAGACCCTCAACTCTTTAGGTTAGGCCCCAAGTTAATTTTATGCTGTTTTCATATTTCCCAAGGCTCCAGCCAACTCCAGGTCACAGTGAGCCATTAGTAGCTCCTTGATGACTGACTAAAGGACTGAGTGGCTGTGGGTGAGTGCATGTGTCTCACATCTCTGGGTGTGTGTCACCAAGGAATGAAGAGGAGTATCTGATCTGAGGGAGGGGCTTCTCAGATCTCCAAGGTAGAGCATGGTATAGCCCAGTTTTTCTTGGGTGCACAAATACAACGTCCATATCAATGGTTCTCAATGTGGGGTCCCCCATCCAGCAGCATCACCATCACTTGGGACCTTGGGACTCACCCAGACTTGCTGAATCAGAACTTCTGGTATGGGGTCCCAAAGTATGTGCTATAACTAGCCTCTAGGATATTTGGAGGCACCCTTAAGTATGGGAACAACTGCTCAGACCAGTGCATTTTTAGCCCTGTTGCCGGAGGGAGCTTACTTTAGTCTCTGGGCAGGGGGTGGGGGGGGGCTTGGCTGACCAGCAAGAAGGGTTACACAGCCTCCATATCTGGAAGCATTTCATAGAAAACTGCAGAGATTTTTATTTGTTTGTTTGTTTTGTTTTGTCTTTAGCGAAGAAGAATCACTCCTCTGGCCTCTTTGGGCCTGTGTCTGTGGCTCTGTGAAGGGACATTCTGAGGACTTGCTTTCTGTCCCTGCAATACTGACTGTGGCAGCTGGCATACAGCAAGCAGTATCTCCAATTCTTGTGCATGGAGAAGAGAACGAATGTTCTGAGTTCTGATGACTCTTCATTTGCTGTCCATCTCCCTTTGAGAAATTTAACTTCATAAGATCAGGGCTGGGGTCTTGTCATTTGCCTCTGTGTGCCCCCAACACACAGTAGGTGCACAACAGACATCTGTTGATTTAAAAAAGGAAAAGTATTTGGAAAATAGATGTTTAGAGGTCAGACGAGCAATTAAGATTTATGTCTTAACAGTTCCCTAAGGCTGAGCTATGATTCTCAAGGATAAGTAAAGAACAGCTACACCCAAAGGCCACTCGCATTGGGCCCTCCAATCACCTGTGGGTACAGGTGGGCAGAAGGGTGGTCACAGGGAGACACAAAACCTTCAAATGCCTCACTCTGCCTCCAATGCCCCAAAGCACATGGATTCTGGCATTATCTATTACCCTTTCTTGAGAGTAAGAGAGAGGCTGTAAGAACCTCTCTCGGTGTTCATGGTTTTAGGGAAAAAGTGCCAGAGATGGGTTGCACAACAATGTGCATATGCGTAACACTCCTACACTGTACACTTAGAAATGGTTAAAATGGTAAATTTTGTGTCCTGTGCATTTTAACAGAATTTTTAAAGTCACCCATAATTCACATGATTCCACCACCAGAATTGACCACCATTAACATTTTGATGTATAACTTTATTAGGTTTCTAAATTTTTCTTTCCTATGTGTGTATGTTTGCAAATGTGTGCACTCACACGTATGTACACACACATCAACACAAAATTCATTCTGTTGGCCTGACAGTGTTGTAAGCACACGTAAATGAGATGAGGTAGCCCCTGCTCACATGAGCAGAGAGATAATCTAATAATTATGGTGAAATCTAGTTGCACTATAGTAATTAAATGCTAAAAATGTTGGAACACTGTGGGAGCAAAATAGGATGACTTTGCAGAGGAGGAGGCATCCCAGTTGGATTTTAAAGTATGAGTAGGAGTTTTACGGGCAGAGGAACGGGATCTGAGCATTCCAGGAAGGTGGATGGCATGTGAAAAGGCATGGAGTTGTGAGAGGTTGTGCATGTTTGGGGAATGGTGAAGAGTCCATGCCTGTGTTTGAGCACTGGGGTGGGACAGGTGGTGGCAGGACATGATCCTGGAGGAGATGGTTTGGGGCCAGAATTTGGGGGCTTCAGTTTTCTGGCTGTCAGCCAACAGAGGTGTGCCCCCCTCCCCACCCCTGAGGTGGTTGGTTGATTTATTTTTAATAATGAGAATATTTTGGCTGCAACATGACACTAAAATGACCACCAGGAATTAGTCGTCACTGCAGAAGTTGTATGATGACCCTTGAAGATGACCATTTTAGTCTCCGCAAGAGAAAATTGCCAATATCCTGGCTCCCAGAGGATTAAAGTTATATAATGTGTATGGGGGTTGGCTCTCAAAGAGAGGTGTGCTCTTTATGTAGCATTTCAAATATATGAACTTTAAGATAAACCAAGCAATGAGTACACACTGTTTATTAATCTTTGCTGCTAATATTTACTGGTCATCATCAGTAGAATAGCACTATCTAATAGAAGTAATGCAAGAAATATAATATACTTTAAAATTTTCTAATAACTGCATTAAATAAAGTAAAAAGAAACAGGTGAACGTAATTCGAATAATTTATTTTACCCATCTGATTATTGAAATAATATCATTTCAATATGAAATCAATGTAAAAGTTATTAATGAGATATTTAAATTCTGTTTTTATACGAAATCTTCAAAATTCAGTGTGTATTTTGCATTTACAGCACCTTTCAATTCAGACTATTCACATTTTGAACGCTCCATAGCCACATGTTATCAGTGGCAACCCTCTTGGACGGAGCAGGTCCACAACATGCAGTGGTTTAAATGCAATAAACAATAGCCAAGTATTGTTCAGACCCTTAGGTTGGAATAAAACATGATCAGCATCACCATCCTTTTTTAAGACTTTGCTCACAGTGCAGATCAAATTACTTCCCTGGCATTTAGGAAGGTTTAAGCTGATGGAGTATAATTTTCGCTGACACTTTCGTTTGCCAGGATCATATAGTGTCTAAAAAATATGCAGTCGTGTCAAATCATGGTAATTAGTGCCAGGAAAAAAAATTTGTCAGGGCATGCATGCAGACTCTATCACCTCCCCTTGCCAACCTTGCGTATAGATGTTCTCTTGCATTTCATCCCAGTCTATAGAACTGAATTCCACTTCACGATACCTACACACCAGCCTGTGTTAGTGTAGGTGGGATGGAATTTAGAAGAGAACCTGGCCTGAAGGGTGAAGAGAAATTGATCATTAATGTCACTAAATATTGGAGGTAGCAAACATATCATGAGCACCACGCACTCAACAGTTTGGTAAATGTGTTTGCACGTATGTGTGCATTTCACCCCAACCCAATAGAATTCACTCTTTCGACCTCAATTTAAGCACATCACATCCACTTTTCAAATTTTCCCTCACTCCACGTCTTACTTGTTTTTAACATACAGATTTGGAACTCCTAAATCATACATTATCTTTTTCTCATCAGCAAAATTTCTTCTGCAAGCCATATTTTTTTCCTTTGGAAATGTGAATGATTTCTTTTACATCATCACCACTTAGGTTCTTGCCAAAGGTATGAAATAATCTTTTGAGAAGGCTTATCTTGAGGTCCTGCCCTCCAATCAAGATAATGAACTAGTTGGAAACCACCACACTTGGAAAGCAAGAAAGACCCGAGCCCAGGAGTTTAGCAGTGTGTTCAAACTCTGAAGGAAAATACAACCCTAAAAAAAAAAAAAAACTTCTTAGATAACAGACATTTGTTGTCTTCACAAGAAGAAATGGTTTTTCCTTATCTCTTTTTTTCTTTTTATCTTAAAATTGTTAGCCTTTTTCAAACTGTGATTATAAAGTAAAAGGTTGTGCTTTTTTTTTTTAAATGGTAATTAAACAGATAAGGAGAGCAAAGTAAAGATTCTAAAGTTTGAGGCTGGTGAAAATAGCCGGATCCTTTGCATCTATTCCATAAGTTGGAAGCTTCCAGGAAAGAACATAATTTGGAACTGTTGTTATGATGTTGAAACAGCTATTAGTTCTTGATGCAGCCTTGTGAGAGCCTGAAGAAGGAGTACTACCGTCACAAGCTTTGCTGTCTAAGGATCCAGAGCAAAAAGAAGTGAGATTCCAGTAGGGAGTGAGATGCTAACAGGAGGTGAGAAACCTGGCTATTCTCCCTCAACCTGAGAAAGGGAGAGATTCACCTATGGAGGAAACCAACACCATTTTTTAAAAACACTGCTTTAGAGGAATGTAACCCACCTTATTAAATACTTCTTTTTTCTATCTGGGCTTCTTTCTCTTAAATCTTTGCTTTTACTTATTTCAGGAATTGAAGCCTTCTCTCTTCTCCCGTTGGTAATCATTTCCTTTTGGGGTATAATTTAACTTGTATGACTCCTAATTAATATGTCTTCATTATTTAATTTAACTTTAATGCCCCATAACTTTTTCTTTTTTTTGTCTTCTTTAAAGAGCCTTGTGGGATTTTGATTGGGATTGTGTTGAATCTGTAGAAGTTGGAGAAAACTGACATCTTGACAATATTGAGTCTTCCAAAACATGAACGTGGTATATCTCCCCATTAATTTAGGTGTTTAGTGTCTCTCAGTAATGTTTTATAATTTTCAGTGTACATGTCTTGCTCATCTTTTTTCAGATTTATCCCACATTTGTCACATTTTCAATGCTAAAAATGGTATTGCCTTTTAAACTATTTTATTTCTGATATTTTGTTTTAATTTCAAGTTTTGATTCTTCATTGTTAGTATTTAAAAATACAATAGATTTTTGCATATTGATTTTGTTTTTTTTAAGTTGTAAAAAAATTTCAATATATTTAGGGGATACAGGTGACTTTTTGTTATATGGGTGACTTGTATAGTGGTAAAGTTAGGGCTTTTAGTGTACTCATCACTCTAATAGTGTACATTGTACCCAGTAGGTAATTTTTGATCTCTTACCCCCCTTCTACCTTCCCACCTTCTGAGCCTCCAAAGTCCATTATACCACTCTGTATAGCCATGTATAGCCATCATTTAGCTCCCACTTATAAGTGCTGGGCACTTAGGTTGATTCCATATCTTTGCAATTGTGAATTGTGCTGTGATAAACATTTGAGTGCAGGTATCCTTTTGACATAATGACTTCTTTTCCTTTGAGTAGATATCCAGTCGTGGGGTTGCTGGATCAAATGGTAGGTCTACTTTTAGTTCTTTGAGGAACCTCCACACTGTTTTCTATAGAGGTTGTGCTAATTTACATTTCCACCAACAGTGTATAAGAGCTCTCTTTTCACCGCATCTGTGCCAACATCTATTGTTTTTTGACTTTTTTTTCTTTTTTTTTATTTTACAGGGGTACAGATGTTTAGGTTACATATATTGCCTTTGCCCCACCTGAGTCAGAGCTTCAAGAGTGGTTTTTTTTTTTTTTTTTTACTTTTTAATAATGACCATTCTGAGAATGTAAAGTGGTATTTCATTGTGGGTTTAATCTGCATTAATTGATATTGAGCATTTTTTCATGTTTGTAGCCAGTTATGTATCTTCTTTTGAAAAATGTCTGTTCATGTTTTTTACCTACTTTTTAACAGTTATTTGTTTTTTCTTGCTGGTTTGTTTGAGTTCCTTGTAGATTCTGGATATTAGTCCTTTTTTGGACATACGGTTTGTGAATATTTCTCCCATTCTGTAGGTTTTCTATTTATTCTGTTGATTATGTCTTCTGTTGTGCAGAAAATTTTTAGTTTAATTAAGTCTCATTTATTTATTTTTATTTTTGTTGTATTTGGTTTTGGAGTACTAGTCATAAATTCTTTGCCTAGACTGATGTCTAGGAGAGTTTTCCTAAGTTTTCTTTGAGATTTTTTATGGCGTTAGGTCTTACATTGAAGTCTTTAATCCATATTGAGTTAATTTTGTGTATGGTGAGAGGTAGGGATCCAGTTTCAGACTGCATGTGGCTCTCCAGTTTTCCCAGCACCATTTATTGGATAGGTCATCCTTTCCTCAATGTATGTATGTGTCTGCTTTGTTGAAGAGCAGTTGGTTATAGGTATATGGTTTTATTTCTGGGTTCTCTATCCTGTCCTATTGATCTATGTGTCTACTTTTACATCAGTATTATGACGTCGTGGTTGCTATAGCCTTGTAATATAATTTGAAATTGAGTAATGCGATGCCTTCAGCTTCATTCTTTATGTTTAGGATTGCTTTGGCTATTTGGGCTCTTTGACGATTCCATATGAAATATAGGATTGTTTTTTGCTAAGTCTGTGCAAAATGATGTTGATATTTTGATGAGAATCACATTGAATCTGTAAATCACTTTGGGCAGTATGGACATTTTAACAATATTGTTTCTTATAATCTGTGAATATGAGATGTTTTTCCATTTGTTTGTGTCATCAGTGATTTCTTTCATCTATGTTTTGTAGTTCTCCTTATAGAGATCTTTCATCTTCTTGGTAAAGTATATTCCTAGCTATTTTATTTTCTTTGCAGCTATTATAAATGACATTGAGTTCTTGATGTGATTCTCAGCTTGGCTGTTATTGTATAGAAATGCTACTGATTTATGTACATTAATTTTTAACCGGAGACTTTATTTAATTTATTAATTCTACGAGTCTTTTGGAGGAGTCTTTAGGGTTTTCTAGATAAATGTTTGTGTCATTAGCAAACAGGCATAGCTCAACCTCCTTTTTATACTATCTGACTGCCCTTTATTTCTTTCTCTTGCCTGATTGTTCTGGCTAGGACTTCCAGTACTGTGTTGAGGAGAAGTGGTGAAAGTGGGCATCCTTGACCTGTGAATATTGATTTTGTATCCTGAAACTTTTGTGAAATTCATGTATTAGTTGTAGTATCTTTTTGTTTACATTAGATTTTCTATATAAAAAGTCATGTTATCTGCAAATAAAGACAGTTTTACTTTTTTCTTTCCAATGTAATATTGTTTATATCATTTTCTTGCCTTATTGCACTGGCTAGAATTTCTATAATTTTTAATAGAAGTGACGGGGAGTAGATATCCTCACTTTGCTCCATATTTTAGATAAAGCATTTAGTCTTTCACTATTAAATATGATGCAAAATGTAGGCTTTTTGAAGATGCCCCTTAAATAGTGAAGAAGTTCCCTTCTATTCCTAGTTTGCTAAGAGTTTTTAAATCAGGAATGGAAATTGGATTTTGCCAAGTGCTTTTTACGAATCCATTGAGATGATCATATGATTTTGATTTGTTTTGTTTTTAGTTAACATGGTGAATTATATCAATTGATTTTGATGTCAAACCAACCTTGATTCTTAGGATAAATCTCTTTGATCATGATGTGTTATTGTTTTAACATATTGTTGGATTGAATTTGCTAAATTTTAGTTTGAATTTTTACATCTTTGTTCATGAGGTATGTTAGCCCATAGTTCTCTTTCCTTGTAATGTCTATGTCTTGTATTGGTAGGTAACAGAATCATTAATGCTGTCTTCATAAAATAAGTTACATGGGAGTTAGAAGACTTTGTGTAGAGTTGGTGTTATTTATTTCTTAAGTGAAGCCCTCTGGGCCTAGAGTTTTGTGTTAAGGTTTTTAACTGTAAATTCAATTTCTTTAATATAGTGTTATTCAAATTATCTATTTCCTCTTATATGAGCTTTGGTAGTTTGTTAAGGAATTTGTTCATTTCATATAAGTCGTCAAATTTGTTGGCATTAAGTTGTTTAAATATCTACTTAGTGTTCTTTAAATATGTACAGAATCTGTGTTGATGTCACCTCTCTCATTCCTGATCTGTCTAAATAAAGAGGTATCAATTTTTTGAGCCTCTCAAGAATTGGCCATTGATTTTATTGATTTTGCTTGTTTTGTTTGTTTCCTTTCTTTTTTATTTAATAGCTTTATTGAGATATAATTAACACACAATAAACTGTATATATTTAAAATGTCCAATTGGATAAGTTTTTAAAAAAATTTTTTTGTTTCAGCATATTACAGGGGTACAAATGTTTAGATTAAATATGTTGCCTTTGCCCCACCCAAGTCAGAGCTCAAGCGTGTCAATCCCCCAGAAGGTGCACACTGCACCCATTAGGTGTGAATATACCCATCCCCTTCTCCTCCCTCCCACCGGCCTGGCACCTGATGAATGTTACTACTGTATTTTCACTTAAGTGTTGGTCAGTTAAGTTAGTTAATACCAATTTGATTGTGAGTACATATGGTGCTTGTTTTTCTATTCTTGTGATACTTCACTTAGTAGAATGGGCTCCAGCTCTATCCAGGATAATACAAGAGGTGCTAGATCACCATTTTTTTTGTGGCTGAGTAGAAATCCATGGTATACATATACCACATTTTATTAATCCGTTCATGTATTGATGGGCACTTGGGTTGTTTCCACATCTTTGCAATTATAAATTGTGCTGCTATAAACATTCTAATGCAGATGTCTTTTTTATAGAATGTCTTTTGTTCCTTTGGATAGATGCACAGTAATGGGATTGCTGGGTCAAATGGTAGTTCTACTTGTAGCTCTTTGAAGTATCTCCATATTACTTTCCACAGAGGTTGTACTAGTTTGCAGTCCCACCAGCATTGTAGGAATGTTCTTATCTCTCCACATCCATGCCAACATTTATTGTTTTGGGACTTTTTGATAAAGGCCATTCTCACTGGAGAAAAGTGATTTCTCATTGTGGTTTTGATTTGCATTTCCCTGATGATTAGAGATGTTGAGCATTTTTCATGTTTCTTGGCCATTGGTCTGTCTTCTTTTGAAAAGTTTCTGTTCATATCCTTTGCTTACTTCTTGATAGAGTTGTTTGATTTTTTTATTGCCGATTTTCCTAAGTTCTATATGGATTCTAGTTGTCAGCCCTTTACTGGATGTGTAGCATGTCAATATTTTCTCCCATTCTTTGGGTTCTCTGTTTGCTCTCATGATAGTTTCCTTGGCTGTGCAGAAGCTTTTTAATTTGATCAGGTCCCATTTATTTATTTTTATTGTTGCTGTGATTGCCTTTGGGATCTTCTTCATAAATTCAGCAGAAATAAATAAAATCGATAACAAAAAACTATACAGAAGATTAATAAAACAAAAAATTGGTTCTTTGAAAAAATAAACAAAATTGACACTCCTCTTGCTAGACTAATGAGAAGCAGAAAAGAAAGGACTCTAATAAACTCCAGGAATGAAAAAGGAGAAATTAAAACTGACACCATGAAATTACAAAATCATCTATGAATACTGTAAAAACCTATATGCACATAAACTTGAAAACGTGGAGGAAATGGACAAATTCTTCAAAACACACAGCCTCCCTAGGCTCAATCAGGAAGAAATAGAATTCCTGAACAGACCAATATCAAGTACTGAAATTGAAGCAGCAATAAAAAGCCTTCCTAAAAAGAAAAGTCCCAGACCAGATGGTTTCACACCCTAATTTTACCTGACCTACAAAAAAGAACTGGTGTCTATCCTGCAGAAATTGTTCCACAACATCAAAAAGGAAGGAATCTTCCCCAACACGTTTTATGAAGGCAACATTACCCTGATACCAAAACCAGGAAAAGACACAACAACAAAAAGAAAACTACAGATCTATATCCCTTACAGATATAGATGCAAAAATTCTTAACAAAATCCCAGCAAACTGATTTCGGTGCTTATCAAAAAAATAATTCATCATGACCAAGTGGGCTTCATCCCAGAGATGCAGGAATGGTTCCACATATGCAAATCTATAAATGCAATTCACCATATAGATAAGCAAAAACAAAGACTATCTAATCCTCTCAATAGATGCAGAAAAAGCATTCAACAAAATTCAGCACCCTTTTATGATAAGAACGGTTAACAAAATAGGCATAGATGGGGCTTACCTAAAAATGATACAAGCCATGTATGACAAACCCACAGCCAACGTCATACTGAATGGGGAAAAATTGAAAGCATTCCCGCTAAAAACTGGAACCAGACAAGGTTGCCATCTATCGCTGCTTCTCTTCAAAAGAGTGCTGGATGTCCTAGCCAGAGCAATCAGACAAGAGAAAGAAATCAAGAACATCCAAATGGGGCAGAAGAGGTCAAACTATCATTCTTTGCTGACAATATGATGTTCTATCTAGCAAACCCCAAAGATTCTGCCATGAGACTATTGGAATTGATAAACAAATTAAGCAAAGTCTCAGGTTACAAAATCAATATACAGAAATCAGTAGCATTCCTATATGCCAACAACGATCAAACTGAGAACCAAATCAAAGACTCAATACCCTTTATAACAGCAGCAAAGAAAATAAAATACCTAGGAATATATTTAACTGAGGAAGTGTAAAAGACCTCTACAGGGAAAACTACAAAACACTGAGGAAGAAAACAGCAGAGGACATAAACATCTGGAAAACCATACCATGCTCAGGGCTTAGCAGAATCAACATTGTTAAAATGTCTATACTCCCCAAAGTGATATACAGATTCATTGCAATCCCTATTAAAATACCAATATCATTTTTTACAGATCTAGAAAAAATAATTCTACACTTCGTATGCACCCAGAGAAGAGCACATATAGCAAAAGCAATCTTAGGCCAAAAGAAAAACTTGGGAGGCATCAATGTACCAGACTTCAAGCTATACTACAAGGATATAGTACTAAAACAGCATGGTATTGGCACAAGAACAGAGACATAGACCAATGGTACAGAACTGAGAACCCAGAAATAAAATCATCCTCATATAGCCATCTAATCTTTGAAAAAGCAGAAAAAAACATAACACTGGGGTAAAGAATCCTTATTTGATAAATGGTGCTGGGAAAATTGGATAGCCATACGTAGAAGACTGAAACAGGATCCGCACCTTTCACTTCTCACAAAAATCAACTCACGGTGAATAATAGACTTAAACCTAAGGCATGAAACTGTAATAATTCTAGAAGAAAATTTCTGAAAATCTCTTACAGACATTGGCCTGTTTGTTTGTTTTCTATTTCACTGGTGCCCCCTCTGATGTTTATTATGTTCTATCTTCTACTTACTTTGAGTGTAATTTGTTCTTCTTTTCTTAGTTTCTTAAGGTGGAACCTGGGGTCATTAATTTGAAATCTTTCTTCTTTTTCAATATAGATCTATTCTATATATTTATGTAGATCTATCATGCTATATATTTCCCCTTACTTAGTGGTATCCTATAAGGTTTGATATGGTGTTTTTTTATTTTCTCTCAGTTCAAAGCAGTTCTAATTTCTCTTAGCATTTTTCTTTGACATATTGATTACTTAGAAATATATTACTTTATTTCCAATTATTTGGGATATTTTTCAGATACCTTTCAATGATTGATTTCTAATTTGATTCCATTGTGGACAGAGGACAAACTTTGTATGACTTGAATCCTTTTCAATTAACTGAGACTAGTTTTATGGCCCAGAATGTGGTTTATTTTGATGAATGTTCCATGCACACTTGAAAAGAACATGCTTTCTGCTATTGTGGGATAGAGTGCTCCATAAATGTCAGTTTAGTCAAGTTGGATAGAATTGTTTAAATCTACTATCTACTTACTGACTCTCTGTCTATGTGTTATATCAATTTTTGAGAGAAGTGTATTGAAGTATCTTTTTGTTCTCTGTTTTATTTTGGATAGTTTCTAATACCCTATCTTCAAGATCACTGATTTTTGCTTCTGAAATATCTAATCTGTCATTAATCTTGTCCAGTACATTTTTATCTCAGATATTGTAGTTTTATCTAGAGACATTCAATTTAAATCTTGTTTGTATCTTCCATGTCTTTATATAACTTTTGGAGTATATGAAACACAGTTATAACAGCTGTTCTAATGCCCTCGTCTGCTCTAATTCTAATATCTGTGTCAGTACTTGATTAGTTTTGATTTGGTACCATTTTCCTGCTCCTTTGTGCAGTTGGTCATTTTTGATTGGTTATCCAGGCATTGTGAATTTTACCTTGTTAGGTGCTGGATATTTTTGTATTCCTATAAATATTCTTTTTTTTTCCCTACAAATATTCTTGAGTTTTATTCTGGAATTCAGTGAAGTAACTTAGAATAAATATTCTTGAGTTTTGTTCTGGGATTCAGTGAAGTAACTTAGAGACAGTTTGATCCTTTTGGATCTTGCTTTTTTGATTTATTAGACAGGATCACAACTGTGCTCAGTAGGACTAATTATTCCCCACTGCTGAGGCAGGACCCTTCTGTGTACTCTACCCACTGCCCACGCAAGCTTCCGTATTGCAGTCTTGCTGGCGGGAACTAGCACTATTTCCAACCCTGTGTTATCCCTGGGCCTTGTAACCCCTAATCCTTTTCAGTGGTTCTTTCTTGGGTAGTATCCTCACCCACAAGTAATGATCAACCCTCAATTGAATGCTCCAGGGGGACCCTCTGCAACCCTTCAGAGTTCTGTCTCTGAGCAGCTCCCTTGTCCTCAGTACTCTTCCTTGAGAATTCTAGCAGCCTTGGTCTCCCCAGGCTCTCAGCTCCTTCTCCTAAATTCACGGGGCCTGCCAGCCCCTCTGTGTTTCTTCCCTTCATGCTGCAGCAGCCTGGAATCTCTCTCAAGGCAGTAAGCTGGGGCATATCTAAGGCTCATGTCATTCTTTTCCTATCTTTTGGGGATCCCTGCCCTTCAGTGCCTGCGGTCCATTGTCTTGAACACTGCTGTTTCATTTTTCTGACTGTTTTAGGTAAGAGGGTAAATTCAGTCCATTACTCCGTCTTGGCCAGAATGGTGATCCAGGGCAAATGTTTAAATCTCAGTGCCTCAGTTTTCTCAACTTTCACCCCTGTTTCATAGGGCTGTCATGGAGTGTGTCAGCTGCTCAATGTAGAGTGCTTAGAACATGCCTGGTGTGGGGTAAGTGCCCTTCCTGTTTCGGGAGAGAGACTTACAGAGGTCCAAAGGGACATTGGTCCAGTAGCTCTTCCTGAGATTGCCAAAAGAACCATGAGACAGTGCCTAGAATGTTAGCAGCCCTCTGAGGTCAGACAGTGGTTGGAGCCGCAGTCCGCAGAGGTGGAGGGTGTTGCCAGTGGTGACACCAGCCCTGCCATCTCTCAGGGTATTCTTGGAGTGTGAGAACAGTCCATGCGGCAAACTGCCCCAAGTGGCCAAGGAACCTATGAAGGACTCGTAGATCCAGACACCTGTTGCATCTGGTGGTCTGTTGTCAGGCTTAGGGATGATATGGGGCATCTGCTAAGATATCTGTTGGAAAGTAGTTCAGGGTTCAAATAATCTACAAAAAATGTTTGCAGAACATTGGGATCATCTACTGTGGACCCTTCATTGGGCTGATGAGAATATTGAGTCATGGGAGGGTTAAGTGACTTGTCCCAAAGGATTAACCAATAGGGAGTGATTAGAAACCTGTCTGGGGAGTGTAGCAGCTGTGGTGGGGACCTTGCCCAGAGCCTCCCACCCTTACCAATTCAGGGCGTGGGTGCCCAAGTTCTGGTTGCCAGCACCCCGACACTCCTCTGTCTGATGGCTTTCTTTGGGTCATGAGGCATGTTTTGCCTATCCAGTAGAAGCCTGACAGTGTGAGGACATAGCACTCTTGTCTGGGAATCACCATCAATCCACAACTGTGGGAGTTGGTGTATAAATACCCCAGCTTCCTTGCCTCAGAAACCCATGATTTACACTGTTTCCTAGAATTCTCCTGTGGGATGGAGCTCCGGTTGCCCACAGTGGTAGGTGGAATTATGACACACCTTTTAATGAGGGTGTGTCACTTTACTGTCTCATTTCTCTACCTCCTACTGGTGTTTCCTGGGACCTCCCAAAGGCATGACTTGCCTCTGAATCCTTGTCTTGGTGTCTGCTTCTGGGAAAAACCCAAAACTAACACAGAGGCTACGTGGGGACAATTTACAAGCCTCAGGAAAGACAGAATCAACTAAGGCAGAAATCCCTTTTTAATGTAATGTTATGAAAGAGGAAAGAAAGAATTACTGCTATGAAGCTCTAATCTAAAGATTAAACAGAAGCCTTAGAGGAAATGATCACAAAATAATCAAATCCATGATGATCTCAGTAGGAATAAGCCAGAAAATGAAGAGAGTTCAGTTCAGGAAAGCAGATTTGCTTAGGTTTTCTCTCCAGCCGTTTTCCCCATCCATTATAGGAATGTGAGAGATGGATACAGATGTTGGAGCTATTATTTGACAGCCTTAAGTTTGCTTCAAAAAACCCAATAAACAACTAAGCAGAGTCTCAGGAGGACAGAAATGATGAGAAACCAATCAAGGTCTCACTGCAGACTCCATGTAGCTAAGGCATGTTGGAAATGGGGCCACATCCTCAAGGAGAAATAGAATGAGACAGCCCAGCTTTGTAAGGGTGTGATCAGCGAAGGGTGTAAAAATAATGAAAACAAACAGGACATTTAAAATCTATTGGCAAAGGAAAGGATCAGAGAAGTTGTTTCTTTGACAGACGAAAGCTTTTAAAGTCTTTCTTACTTCTGTACTTTCAAAAAAGATAAGCAGTGAACACTTGGCTGCAAGTTCCAGGTATGATGTTAGGAAGGAAGGTAAAACCCAGATAGGGAACAGTGTGATCCAAGGTGACCCAGAAATATGGCATGTGTTGAGCTTAGTAGGGTCCAAAACAAGATTGTACAAAAGAACTTTCCGCGTTGCTGGACATCATCTGTCTCTGGGCAGTGGTCACTAGCCGCCTGTGGCTCTTGAGCGCTCAAAATGTGAACAAGTGTACCTGAAGCACTGGATATTTTATTTTATTTCATTTTAAACACTTTAAATGTAATTAAACACACATAGCTGGAGTCTTCCATATTAGACAGGCCAAGTCTGGAGTATGCACCCCAGGGTCATTTGGGTTGTTATGGAGAAGCCATAGGCCTATCATACTGAGAAGTCACATGGGACAGAAGCTGAGCTGGTGGCCAGTGTTGTTTCTCTACTTTTCCAGGGGAGATGTGACCACCAGAAATAGGTTTGTCCAACATCTTAAGGTACATGGGATGGCACCTCCGCAGTAATGAACTGCTATGCAATATCTTAATACTTGTTAAACTTGTCATTCATTCATTCCTTCTAGAAATAGGAAAATGCTCATTCTATTTTATAGAATGAAGGGCTCCCTGATTCTAGAATTGCAAATACTATAAAAGCCCATGAAGATTTCAAAAAAGAAAGAAAGAAAGTGTTATTGAGTTCAGCTCTGGGGACCAGATGGTGAACAAAACAGACCCAGTCTCTGTCCTCATCCCACAGAAATGATAATCAAAGCAGTAGGGACAGACATAAGACCATAATCACATTGATTTATTTCGTTATAGTAAAACTATAAAAAGTATTATTAATAAAGAGGACAGTGCTGTGAGAACAAATAACAGGGGCCTCAGACTCCTCTGAAGACAGCAGGGTGGCTCTCTTGGGGAAGCAGCGTTTAAGTAGGAGTTCGTCTGGCGAAGATGTAGCAGGGGATGGGTGGGAAAGGCATTCCAGGGGGAGACAGGGTATGCTGGTTGGCCTTGGGGAATGGAGGACTTGGTGGCATTCCAGGAACAGTAAGGATGCTGTGATAGTCATAATGGATTTAAAGAATTTTAAGTATCATCAGATGGTAGAGCCTTTAGTGACAATACAGCCCAGTGGTTTTTCCAATCTTTTATGATTAGCAGTGGAATCCTTTAGCCAAACAAAATACTGTGGGTAACGCTCATAATAAGACAGACAAAGGTGGCTCTGCTCAGGTGTCCTGTGCACCTGCTGCTGCTTTGGGGACTTCATACAACATGGTTGGAAAACACTGTTGGAGTCAACTCTTCTCATTTCACAGATGAGGGATCTGAAGCTCAAGGCAAGTGCTTGACTTAATTCAGGTCACATAGCTTGATATGAGCATGGGGACATCAGCACCATGGTTCTCTGTCCTCACTGCCGAGGGTTATTTCTGCTTTGCTGCAAAGGAAAAATTCTGAACCCTCTATCAGGGATTTCTTGGCACCTATTTCAGAACTCAGTTTCACTTGCCAAATATTTTTGAGCACCTACTATGCGTACCAGGTACTGTCCTGGGAGCTGGAAATATACAGGTACTTAAACAGGATGTGGTCCCTTGTGGAGCTAAATATTTGTGAGCTTATATTCAGACAGTGAAATATGGGGCTGGATAAGCCAGAAGGCTTTCTAGTGGTGGGAATCCTTAGGTTCTTATGACAGCACTGTGGGAAAATAAAAATTCCTTTACCTACTTGCCATGGTGGTGTAGGGAAAAGTGGAAAAGCAAATGGTCACTGCAGGTCCTACCTGGTAAGTAGAGCTTGGATAGGCAAGACCAGGAAGCAAGGAGTCACTTGGGGCTGCTCCGCTATCATCTTCCCTCCTCGTGCATTTGTTAGTAGGAACCTAGTTGATGATTTGGGCATGAGTTTGCATGCAAACTTCAACGCAATACAGCATGGTTGTCAATGGGGCCCAGATATCGGGCCAGATGCCCCTGTGGACTGGTCAGGTATGATCTGTTCCGAGTCAGAGCTGCCCCCTTGCACTGCGTGCTGCCTGCTGCTCCTCACAAGAGCCTGGGCATGGTGGAGGGAGGCGCCGGGCTTTTCCCCTAATTGAGTGTCAGTTCTTTCCCTTGGCACCCAAGCGAGATGGTCTTGCACTGCTGGTTTCTTTCAAGCCTATTCGGGTTGAAATGCCTTATTTTTAAGAGCCCACTCAGTTTCTCCCCACCTCTCTCTCAGGGCACTTAGGACAAAGAGAACAGACAATATGACTCACCCCAAAGGCGTCCTTGCCCAGTGACCACTAGCCAGTGGCCCAGGAGGTCCTCTGCCTGTAGGGCGAGCTCTTGCCAGGCATGACTTTCTCAGAAAGTCTTTGCCTCTCTCCCCAACCCCCAGTTTGTCTGGAATCTTAATCCCAAGGTCCAGTGCATCTCTCCACAGTGCCTGGTCCCCATGTCCTCAGAGGGCCCACTCCCGGCATCCCCCGCAGCTCGGTAGCTTGAGCGGGGCTGGGTTGTGGGTGTTACTGAAGGTAGGGCCTGGGGACTGCCACACCACGGCTTCCACCAGGCTCTTTGGGAGCCCCAGGAGCCGCCAGTACGTCTGTCTCCAGGCTGTCTCCCCACTTCTTCCAGGAAGTGAAACTTACTGTTAGGAGAAAAGATTGATGTTTGAGAAAACAAAATTTTGGTGAGCCTTCTCTCATTGGCATCCTTGCTGCCTCAAATTCCTTTTCATTTTGAGTTCGGGGATAAACAAATAACCAAAATGCTATTGGTACCCCGGCCGAATGTATGGAAATGGAAAAGGCAGAGCGACAACGTGGGTTTGATCACGATGGTGGAGCATAATTTCAGCTGCATATACCTTTGCAATTGGTGTTTTCTCTACGTTTTCATTGAAAACCATCCTGACTTAAATAACCTAATTCCCAATAGTGCATTTGGTATCAGCGCTGTTTCTAGCCGGTTTAAAACTAAATTGCAAACCTTAAGGAAGTATTTGAAGAATTTTAATTTTATTCCTACTAAGGAAAATTATCAAATGGGGCAGCTTCCTGGGCTAATGGGACTGTACACACTGGATAGCATAAATGAAGTTTTTGTTTCTTTTTTTTCTTTTTGTGGAGGAAACTTTGGGTAAAATAATGAAACGGTTTTAACACACAGATTTGGAAATGTATTCATGTTTGTTCAATGAATGATTTCCTGTGCTGAAGGATTGCATTAATAAATATTCTATCAGCAAATGGAATTTCAAAAAGGAACCTCTGAAAATTTGATTTTGAATTGCCTCATGGAACGTGCTGAAATCTTGTGCCGCCCTTCCTTCTTCATTTGATTGCTTTAGAAAGTCCTTAGAATGCCTTCTGCCTAAGAGGCTTACCTGTCTTCAACAATATTGGGGTGGCCCAACTCCAAGTACTCAGTATTTTTGCAGAATCTGTAGTGTTCTTAAATATGTATTATGAGAGAGAGAGAGAGAGAGAGAGAGAGAGAGAGAGAGAGAAAGCGTATTTGAATGTTGGTACCAAATCATACCCTATAGAGAAGATTCCATTTTCTTTGAAATTCCACGTAAGAATTTTTGTACTTACATGTGAGGATAATTGTGAAATTATAGAGGACTGGCAAAGTTGATTTAGAATTTGAAGGGCTTGGAGTTCAGTTTAAGAGCTTTTCTGCCTCGCTTTTCCTTTAATGTTTGTGCAGAGACTAAAGTAATTGACTTGTAGATCTTCATCCAGAGAGTCAGCCCAATCCAATTCAAAAATGTTTATTGCTATTCCATTCTGAACAAACAGGATGTGATTCCTACCTTAAAGGAATTTACAGTCTAGCAGGGGATCGAGACGTATTTATTACAATACAGAGTGGTAAATGCAATGGGAAGAGTAGGGGTGAAGTGCAGGAACCTGGCAGAGAGAGTGGGAGGGAGCATAGGAGGGGACAGGATTAAATGCAGAGGCCTGGGGTGCAGCAGGTGTCACAGAATTCTCCTGCCCTGGAAGGCCAGTTCAGCACCCCCGACTGGAACAGGGTAGTGTCGTGGCCTTGGCATCCCAGAGCGTGGGGACGTTATTTGTTTGCTTTCTCTATTGTATGTTAGAGAAATCTCCCACCCTATTTATGCGGTACTAAGTTACAAAGACACAAGTACAAGCCTTGGAGGAGTGGGAGGAGGGATCCAGCAAGAGATGGCAGCTGGCAGACGTGTGGCACTCCCAGGTGTCCCTCTGTGACCCATCACAGACAGATGTCACTCATCAGTCATGGTGCTCTTTTCTGTTGATCTCTGTCACGATGGCGAACCAGGCAGTTTCTACCACTTGGTGAGGTCGATGGGAGGAGGATGCCTATCGACTATGCCAGAGTTTCCTTTTCTGGAAACTGAGCGGGGATGCAGGGGCTCCTTGGATTTGTTGATCCAGGGACAATAGAGGTGGCTGAGGACCAGAGCCTGTCCTTGTTGGAGAGTCCATGGGCAGAGGCGCCGGCTGTCCTGGGAATGCACTGGCGGCAGCGGTGCTGAGAGCCTGCTGGGAAGGTCCCAGGCAAAGGCACAGTCACCAGGTCTTTTGCGATGATCAATGGAAACGATGGAGGTAGGAGATTTTTGGATGGTTGGAAATGCCCTTCAGACGGAGAGTATTTTACCATCTTTCGTTTCTCTGTGTCCTGCCGCTGTGTCCTCGTTCCTGTCTTGCTCCTGGGAGTTGAGAAAGGGGCAGGCTGTGCTCTGATGCTGTAGCTCCCACTGCCCCCGGCTTCCAGGGGGGCCACCGGCCAAGCGGAGCTCCCTTTCATGTCAGCGACAGAGGAGGGAAAATAACAACAAAGTTCTCCTGGCTTTAGAAGTGAACTGCAGGGAAGACGCAGCAGAGAAAGCTCCTCATGGAGAATAAATGAATCACGGAAGTGTCTATTTTAGGAATCTTTACTCTTGATTAATCGCAGGCATGGAAAGACAAAAAAGGGAAAAAAACCAACCAAGAACAACAATAATAATCACAGTTCTCATTTGGAGGTGCTGGTTTTCCCCTTCTGTTCCATGTTATATATTTTCCATTTTCCCACCATTTTGATCACTGAATCTTTTATATTTTAGCAAGGAAATGTTGGCAATGGTGAGTTTCTATCATGCTGTCCGCACCCTAAGCACCTAACCACCACAAAAGAATTCGGCAGGTGTCAGTGAAACAGGAATAAGTCCTTAGCTTCTTTCTACATTAGCGGTGGTTGAGATACACCAAAGTGAAGGCGGCCAACAGTTCCAAGGCAACCTGGTGGCTGTATAGCAGTAAACCTGTAAAACTGGTTCCTTCTTTGAACATGCTTTCTGTAACACTTAAAAAAATACCTGCTGTTTGCAAAACACTTCAAAGACTGGAAAAGAATGTCTCCAGTACCTCAATAAAAACTGGGAGAAAAACGTTGAGTACACATGCCTTTGAACTCAGAAACTCAAGACTTTTTTTATATTTTACTTTTGTGTGATTGTAAAAGATAAGCATGCTCATTGGAGAAAATTTTTTAAAACACTAAAAGTATAAAGGAAAAAAGTAATAATTTTATCATTCAGATATATCATAACATTGCTACAATGGTTGTCACAAAAAATTCTTTAAAACATGTTTTTTAAGTGCTGTGCAATGTTTTGCCATTCATGTGAGATTAACATGTAATAATTTCCCCATTTTTCTATATTAGGATTGTTTTCAATTTGATATTATAAATAGTGTTCTGATGACCATCCTTGTGCCAAAAATGGTGTCTCCATTTTTGTCTGTGTCATCCTAGAAGCAAAATACTGGCCAAAGGATTATGGATAGTTTCAAGATGTCAAAAATCCTCTGGGTATAAAGTCCATCCATATACAGTGGCAAATAAGTTATAGCGCATTTCACCAAGGAAATGAGATTGACTTTCATGCTTTCATTCATTCATTCAGGAAACATTTATTGAGCTCCTGCTGTATGCTTTCATGTTCTTGGCAGAGGAGCGTCAGGGATGCACTTGAGAAACTGGGTTGGGCTAAAGGAAGAAGACAATCAAGAAACACATCAAAGAACTGGATATTTTCAGGGAGTGTTCGATGAACAGCTCAGTGAGCCTAGGTGATGTCACTGAGCATGACTGGTAGGGAGGGGATTTAGAGCTTCTGGAGATTGTAGAACCAGAGAGGCCTCTCTGAGCAGACTCATAGGCCAGAACTGAACCACAAGGAGACACCTTAGGAAGAGCTTCCCAGGAAGAAGAGCAGCAGCAGGTGCAATTGTGCAATTGTGTTCAAAAGTCTGATTATAGAAGGAGTAGGAGAGACTAATTCCTCATACATCTGTAGCAAGAAAGGGAAAACAACCCAAGTGTCAAACTAGAAAAATGATACAATAAATCATGATAGATCCATAGTATAAAATATTATGTCACCATTTAAAATTATGGTTGTGAAGAATTTTAATGACATAAGAAAATGCTGATGATACCATGTTAAATTTTTAAAAATCTAAAACTGTGTATAGTAGCACAGTTATATATATTAATTTTTTTTTCAAAAAAATATTCTGGAATAGAGTGGTTCAAAATGTTAACGGTGGAAGTCTTTGGGTGGTAGGATATGGTTATGTTTAATTTTTATTTTTATACTTTTTGCATCTTCCTAATTTTAATGATATATACATTACATCTCCAATCTGAAAAATAAAATATGTAGACTCTTTTTTGAATGCCAGAATTAAGATGAAATTCATGGCACACTCAATTATAGAACAAGGAGCTGCAGTTAGAATAGGGGCATCCGTTAGAAAATGGTTGAAAGGAACCTTGTAACAAAGCAAGTGCTCCACAAGGAGTGAGAGACTATCAAATGCCTTGTTAGAGGCCTGGGAAAAATACTTCCAAAGAAGCAAGAGATGTGGCACTCAGAGGGAAAAAAGTAAACTACCATCCTGACAAAAAGGCATAGGACAATGTCCTTGAGGAAGCTGATATGCTGTGCCATCACAGCCCCCAAAAATGGTAAGAGAAAGGAAGGAGAAAAGGAAGCAGCTTCATTTTTGTGCATCTCAGGACCCGCACAAAGGAGAAACAGAGGACACTGTGCTCTGTCCTGCATTGCCAGGTGTGACCTGGGCCATCAGAGGAAGAGAACACACAGGTGACATTAGTGTGTATCAGATCATGAAATGATAAAATGCCAGCACTGCAGGAAGTGTGCCGCTTCGTCGAGATTGGATTGAAAAATAAGTATGTGTTTGTCAGGCAGGTCTCTGGATTCCAAAGAGTGAAAACCATCACAGCCAGTTTTGCCCATTGCCATGGCCCCAGCACCGAGCACATGGGCTGGCATATAACAGCTGTTCAGTAAATCCTGAAAATAAATGAATGAAGAATCCAATGAACCAAGAATTTAAGAGGTATTGCAAGTGGTGACACTAGAAAGAAACATCTGCATTTGCAAATTCACTCATTGTTTCAATGACTATTTATTGAACATCTTCTTGTGCAACAAGCCACTGTCTTTAAAACAGAAACTGGTCCACAACACATGTGACTAGCTCAGTGAGCCTCTGCTGGGGAAGATGGGTGGGACATGTTGCTGGAAACATCCCTGGCCTTTTGAGATGGAGTCTGGGGAGAAGCCACAGGGTCCTTCCCTGCATTCCTTGGTGCCTCCGAATGGCCATGCTTTTACTGATTTGGTCCCGCAGTGTCTGTTATTCCAGGCCAGGTGACGTGTTCCCCTCTGCTATTTAGGGCACAGATGGCCAATGTGCTGGCTGTGGTGGAGGAAGCCTGTGTGGCCCCAAGGCCATCACAGTGTGAGTGACATGACCCCCAAGCTCATTCTCATATCGGGGTGCTCTCACATCACCCCTCTCCCTTAGGTGGTGAATCTCTCCCCACGTTCCCAAATAGGGCCCACCCTGGGCCTGGAAATGGTCTTTCTTCAAATTCCTGCTTCAAAAGAGAGTGTGGGGTTTTTATTTTTAGGGGAACAATGACATTGTATACCGACCACTTTAGTTTTCTAGTACAAGTCTTCAGAACTCTATGGTGTCCCGGTAGTAGACAGGTTGGTAAAGTCGATATTTGGGAAATCTCAAGTTAAATTTGGATTTTGCCTTGGACTTCGCCAAGCAGATTGATGATTCTTCCTTCTGATTCTAGGATCTGGGTCTTTTAAGTGCATCCAGCAGCACACTATAGCGTTGGGCATGAGGACACTGAATTTCCCTTGACACTTCCAAAATAGATGAGTTTCGTTTCTTACATATTTGCTGAACTTCCTTTGTGTTCATCTCAGGACCTGTCAGGGTATCAGAAATTTACAGTGTGAGCTAAAGAAAGGCGCCATGACAATCTCTACCCCAGCTTGTAGGTGTTCCTCACAGTATTTTTAGCCATGCATACATACAAGGTCAGGATCATGGCATCTCCTTCTGCAACAAGCTCAAGAAACGTTGAAAATATGAAACTACAACATTATTGGGTATAGCACTAGGTAAATTTCAAATGCTAGTAACTGTAGGAATGTAGTGCCTTTGGCCTGCGAATTTATGTCATGCTATTTTTGTTCTGTTGGACCGGAATCCGCAGCACCTCCGAACAGAGACACAGGAGACTCCGAGGCTGTAATTACCAGAAGGAGTTTATTGGCTAGCTCAAGC
>VBSM01001118.1:15275418-15320596 GCA_008086735.1 Cheirogaleus medius | reverse complement strand
TGATCATGCATCTACCCTTTACAGTGATTGGTTAGCCCCCCTATCCACCATTTTTCCCTAGCATTTTATTTCATCTTGCACCTGATTGGTTCTAACCTGTTCCGGGTCCTAGCCGATAGGCTCCGGACTCAGCGCCTTTCCTCTGCATCTTATTTCAACCCATAATGCCCTGCGGTTGGCAAGCAAGCAACGAACAGAAGCTAGAAGACAGCCCAATACCTCACAGTTCAAATCCATCCAACATATCTTTGTTTCAAGCCTAATAAAATTAAGTCCTGATGAAATTATTCAGGCAGAGGGAGTGACCCAAACGAAGGAAAATGGGTGGTTGAGGTGGCAAGACAGAGCCTTGAATGCATGGAGAGAACCTTCCCGGAGGACAGGGATGGGAAAGTAAGGAAGAAGACTGTGAGGGCTCAAGTTCCCTCATGGTGAAATGTTGAACTGAAGAAGAAAAGGAGGAGGAGGAGCAGGAGGATGAAGAGGAGGAGAAAAAGGAAAAGCACCCCCCAAAGGCAGCAGCATGTCCTGATGAAATTCTTTCAAGATCTCTCACAGCACAGTATAGGATGTCACTTTGGCTTAGTATCTTGCAAGAAAAGAGGAAATGGGCTGTTTGCTCACAGCCTGAATCCCCTGTATTTCTGCATATCTGGAGTAACAGCTGAACAGCTTGCAAATCACTACCTGGTTGGTTTTCAGACACTAAACTCCCAGTAACTGGCCAGTTGACATTATTTTGGAGGCTTCCTTCTCTTTCACATATCTCTTTCCAACACATTGCAGTGTGTTCAGGATAACTTGATGCTTGCTATCAAAATGAGCCATCTTGGTTTGAGTGCTCTAATTAGGGAGGCCTTCTGGTGCCCAACTGGGACATCCCCACGGTCTGTTAGCTCCTGAATTAATGTTCAGCCCTTTGCCTTTTGGACACCTACTTAGTCATCGAGAAAGGCCAAACCTAGACAGCTAAAGCTGGGACTAGAATTCTCCCAGAATTGGCCTGGACCTGTAGGTAGTAATATTTTGATAAGTCAGACCCTGAAAACAGGAAGACAGTGGAAAAATGAGAGCATGGGTCATTACATGGCTTGTGATGCTTCATGGAGTTATCTTGGGCAAAACCAAGATGCAGTGAATATTTGTTATATAAATAAATACGTGGAACCAGACATTGGGATCCCTGGTCTCTATGACAGTGGAAAAGGGCAGAAGAACTAGAGAAGATACTGAAAGGTCAGAAAAATTTCTCAACTTCTCTTCAGGAAGAGGATTACCACGTTTCAGGTGGGCCCTTTGAGCTGCCCAGTGGTGCACCCGGTTCTTTAAAGGAGCCCATCTGGGAGCACGGCTCACCTTGCACGTTCCAGCTGCACCAGTTGCCTCCTCTGGTTGCTTGTTTTGGTTTCTATCAAGAACACACAGTAATCACCTTTTACCTAGCCCTCAACCCTACTTTTGCAGCACAAACTGATGATTATATTTTGATTTGCAACTTACTGTTCTGAAGCAAGTAAACAGAAGGAAAAACAAACAGAAGGTAAAACAAACAAACAAAAATGTCTCTGTGACATTCTATAGCTAGCTCCTAGTTCCCAGGACAGGGATATTTTAGTAAAGTTTTGTGCTGGAATTGCTTAATGTAAATGCATTGAAAGAAAACATAATGGAAGTAATCAATAGGTTTACTTCATAACATTTTAAAATTTCTCTCCATACCGCTGTTTCTCATAAACAAAATTAACGGGCAAGCGTCAATCTGGGAAATGTTTGAAACGAATATATTGGAACAAAAAGGTTAATATTCCTAATATATAAAGAATTTGTACAAATCGATAAGTAAAACATTAAGACCCAAAATAGAAACCCACGTAAAGGACAAACAAATCTCTAAAGAGGAAATGCAAATGGCAAATCAACATATGATAAAATGTCCAGCCTTGTTGGTTTTGAACAAAATGCAAATTGAAATAGCAAGGGGATATGATTTCCCTTATCAAATTAACAAAGATTCTAAAAGGATGGTCCAAAAAAGGGTACAGTGAGGTAGAATGTCATGTGCTACGCAGGAGGAGCACAGACTTTCTGGAGTATAATCTGCATCAAGATCTTTAAAATAAGTCCCTTTGACCCAGGCATTCAGCATATAGAAATGTATCTTGAAGAGGTCATCAGAAATGTGGGACCTCATTTATATACAAAGATGTTCATAACAGACGTTTGGTTTATTCAAATACTGATTATAATGGAGTGAAAGTATGTCAAATTATGAAAATGTCTCAATAAATGTGGCTCATCCATTTTGTACAATATAGAGCCATTAACCACTTCGGTACCGCGCTCCCTGGCCGCGAAGCCTTGCCCACAGCCGGCACTCATAGTCCGCACGATAGTTTGTGCTGTGCATTGACGACGAATCCGTTTTGCTCTTGTGTGATGAGGAAAGCTTTAAAGCATTGAAAGCTTGTTTTACTTTACAGGAAGCTTTAGGAAAATAACTATAATAACTCCTACTAAGGACTTGTTAAAAGGTCACAGATTCGTAGTAACTTATTAGCTGAACGTACACACTGCAACTGCAGAGATAAAAGTAAAAGCTTTAGGCTGTCGGCTAAAGTCGACTCTCTGCTGTGCACATTCATCTGTGGCTGACGACTATAGTCGACGCTGGTACCAAAGTGGTTAAATGTTTCATGGCATGGAAAAACTCTTAAGATATGACATTAATGGAAAAAAAAATAGGAAACTATCACTATATGTGATTTTATCTATATTTTTAAAACTGGAAAGAGACTGGAAGAAACTACTTCAAATTCTCACATCAGTGATCTCAGGGCAATGAGATTACTGGGAACTATTATTTTCTTTTTACACATTTCCCCCCAGGTTTTCCAGAAAGTGTATGTTTTCCTCTTAAAATAGAAAAAGAATAGGAATCCCTCATAGATGCCCTCAGTCAAGATCATGAACTTTGTGGTTTATTGACATCTTACAGCATGAATTCAATCTGTGGACCAATAACCCTTAAATTACATAACACATCATATCATGTTTCCCTTTCTGCATTGGTTGCCAAAAAGCTGACACGAAATATACTGCTCAACTAAAATAATCATCTCGACTTTGCATTAAGTTTTTTCACCTCTCTTTATATCACTTTGTATATTTTATATTTATTTTTATACCTTATATTATGTATCATTAATTGGAAATGATTTCAAATTCTTTTTATTTTGAAAGTAGTTATTCTATTATAATGCCTACAAATGTATATATGAAGTTTTAGAGTCAGTAGAAAGCATTGAACATATTTAGTTTTGATGTGTAACTCAACAGTAGGGGTCTGTGGGAAGTGGTGTAAGAATCCTAGTGTGTTGGAAATGTGCACACTTGTGTGTATACATGTGTGTGCATGCCACACATGCGTGTGTACAAACACTGACATCTGCACACACTGCTAGTCCTTCACTGTGCATTGTAGAATATAAGCCTCAGGGTTGCATTCTTTCATGCTTGACATGTTATTTCAGAACTGTGTAACTCATGTGCCTCAATTGTGCAGTTCATGGTGTGGCCTGAATGACAGAAGCCACCTAACAAAGAATTCTATCTCTATTTATATAGAGAGGCAAAATTGTATTACAGTCCCTCAAGTTCAGTCCCATGCATGTCTATAGAACAGTTGAGGTGGAAACACATCCTTCAGCCATACCATTCATTTTTCCTAAAGAAAACCTATATAGATATTCTAAGTTCCACTTTTTATAAAAAGCTTGGATAAAACAACCTTTCAAAAATAACTCTGGGGTCACTAAGATAAATACCTTAAATGTGTACAAGTTTTTATATATCGGTTGTATTTCAGTAAAGCTTAAAAAACAAAACAAAACCCACCTCACTCTGGGACCCTGTTCAGGGACTTCTGGTTTCTCTTGGGATGAGGTTTTAAAAATCTGCATACATTTCAGAAACTTTTCCCTATCAAGTTGATTTTCTCATCGTATTCCAATTCTAGGAGGGGAAACCTAAGGTTTACAGTGAGCCTTATTAGGTCTTATGATTTAATACATCCAAATAATGTCTTAAATAAAAAGGAAAACCCACCAAGGCTTTCTTGCATTTGGGTGTTTTGCACCTTTTTTTCTGGATGTGAAAGGTGGTAGCTATATCATGGTAGTTGACCAAGGGTTGGGGGTTCATACAGGCCTAGCTTTGAATTACGTGTCTCCCACTTGTTAGCTCTGTGAGTTTTTCAGTGACATTTAACCCCTCTGAGCCTCACTTTCCTCGTTTGTAAATATTCACAACAATGATAGCTGATGTATTACATCTTTGTGTCGAGGACTGGGCTGGGTGCTTTATACGTATTGGCTCATTTGATCCCTCACCACCTCACTAAGGTGTGTGTTCCATGGACTCCTGTGGCAAACGGGGAAATTGAGGCACCAATAAAACCCCACAACAACAACAAAGACAACAGAATCGTTTGCTAAAGTTCACCCAGCTTGTAAGTGGCAGAGCCAGATTCCAACTTAGGAAAGCTGGCCCTGGAGCCTGTGTTCTTAACTACTCACCCTGGCTGTTAACATTTGCATCAAAGGATTACCCTGAGGATTCAGTGAAATGGTGCAGGGAAAGTGACTGATACCCCCTTTGCCCTCAACTCCAGATAGTAACATAGGGGAAGTCATCCTTAGGGCAGGAAATGTGGTACCACACCTTCTGTGACTTGAATAACATTCCAGGAAAAGTGTTTGAATGTGAGAAACAAACACCAAGGTGGAAGGAATTCAGGGAGGGAGACTGTGGTGCTGAGGACAGAGCACCCCCTGAGAGTGGAGACCCGCTGCACAGCCCAGCCACACACACCCCACTGGTCCCCGGGCAAGTTCTGTAACTTCTCTGGACCTTAGACTCTTGTCTGTAAAATGGTAGCACACAGTCGGCTCCGTGGTTACTGACGTCCATCTCTCTCTAACTGAGATCCCGGAAACTAGAGTGGCTGAGGCTGGACTAGAATGGCATCTCCCTGATCCTCCAGTCAGATGAGATTCTGCCTTGGAACCCCTGCCACTTGGTTTGAACCTTTCTTAAGACCTCCATATGATCCCATTGCAGGTTCTAATTATTCATGAACTCATTTTACATACCATGTTTCCCCGAAAATAAGACAGGGTCTTATATTTATTTTTCCTCAAGAAGACACCCTAGGGCTTATTTTCAGGGGATGTGTTATTTTTAAGTACGGTACAACAATCTACATTTATTCAAATATAGTTAAGTCATCTTCTTCTGGAACATCATCATAACTCTCCAAACCCCGAATTCCATCCTGAATTTCTTGTGACTCTAATTCCTTTAGAGCCATTGGCCCCAATCTCTCATGTCTAGCAATAGAGCTCTCATGGGGCAGATGAGAAGGGCTGCTCGTCTTCTTTACCGCTCATCGAGGAAATGTTGTGCAGACACACTGGGTGGCCACGCCCATCACTAGGTCTTATTTTCAGGGTAGGGCTTCTATTGCCCAAAGGCTTAGAAATCCTGCTAGGGCTTATTTTATGGGTAGGTCTTATTTTCGGGGATACACGGTACTTGAGCTTTCTGAGTTCTCAAGGCTATAGGGGGTTAGGTTCGGGAAGATAACATTCCAGCCCTGTAGCAGATTTCTATTTTGTTCCTCACAAGCTAACGGATATCACTTCAATAAACTGTCTTACTGCTTAACTCAGGCAGAGGGGCTTCTTTCTCTTATAGTGAAGCCCTTTGACTGATAAGAGCCTCTTTTCCTCATAGATGAGCTGTTGTCAGGAGAATGGACTTGCTGAAGGACATTTGCTACCCCACTGACACCTAATCAGTGCCCTTTACTTGGTGCCATGCCTCCTCTCTGATCCTCCTTGGTTAGAATAAGTCGGGAGTATAAGAGAGATTCAAGGAAGAGATGAAATTTTAGCAGTTCACTAAAGAGGGCCTTAAATAGGTGAGGAGAGCAGGAATTTTAGGTTTAGAACCAAGAATTTTCACTCATTCCCTTGCTTCGTCATTTCATTAAGATTAAGCATCTGCCACTTCCTAGGCTCTGTGCTAAATACTAGAGATATGGACACAAGGAGTCTTTCAAGAAGCTTTGAGTCTGTGGGGGAGACATACAGATACAATGAAATGCTATAAGTGCTATAGTAAAACTCACATAAGGTACTTGTGGGAGCCTGGGGGTGGGGTGCTGTTAACCCAAAACTAGCAAGAATAAATAATCTTGGAGGACTTCTTGGAGCAGGTGGCACCTAGGTTTAATCTAAAACCCAGATAAATAAGAGTTACAGAAATAAAGCAAAACAGAAAATGGAAAATGAGATGATATTATCAAATCATGAATTAGACAAATGAAGGGAGATGGGAAAGACAACATAGATGGGAAGGGCAGTGTACACAAAGGTCCACAGCAGTAGAAAATGTTAGGTTTTTGGGGAACTGCAAGTAATTCCGTGTGTATTAGACTAGAGAGATAGGTGGGGAAAAAACAGACCCACGAAGGATCTTAAATATTAACAAACTGAATTTTATCATGAAAACAGCAAGGAATGGCCAAAAAGAATCAGATATGAATTTTATAAGGAGTTCCTCTGGCAGTAGTATAGGAGATATATTGGAGACAACTTTTGATTAAATATGGCACATTATGTATGTATTTACCTTTGTTTCCTTACAAAATCCATGGACATGGTAATAACGTAAATAAAAAGGCATCGATCCACAAGTACAGAGAGAATGGAAGAATAGTCAGCATATGAGAGAACTCATTTTTGCGAGATGTCAAGTGGATTGGAAGGGTGATATCTGACCGATGAACCAGTGACCGTGGGATCCCTGCCCCTGCAGGATGAGAAGGCAAGAAACCAAAGTGCAAAAGCAGGACAGAAAGGAATGTGAAGGAAAGTGACAGCGTGGAGCACACAGGAAACATCAAGACAATAATAAGCAATAGCCTTGGGTCTGAGAGAAGTTACTGCACCCATGGAACAAGAACAGCATGCCATAAAAAAGGAACATGCAGAGAACACAATAGAGCTCTTAAAAATAAAAAAAGTAAAATATCAAAAACAAAAAAAAGTTCAATAAAATAGTGGCAACATAAAGTTGAGGAAATCTCTCAGAAAGTAGAATGGAATAAAGTGGGGAGAAAAAATAAGAAAATTAGAGGACTGGTCTAGGAAATCTAAAACTCTGATAAATAAGAGTTACAGAAACAAAGCAAAACAGAAAATGGAAAATGAGATGTTATCAAATAAAAAAATGCTAGATGCTTAACTCACAGATAAGGGTTGTCTGCTTTGAAAGAGTTCATTGGGTGCCCATCACAATGAATTTAAAAAGGCCCTAATCTCTAAATACCATTCCTCACTAAAAGCCAGAAACCTTTGGGAAAGTGTAGGCCTAGGGCAGGAAATGTACAAGGTGGAACACTGTATCAAACTAAACAGCAAAACAGTCATTAAAGTCTGTCTGGGTCATGTCAGTAGGACTCAGGGGCCAATTTGGAGAGATTCCCACTAGCCCAGATGTGATGATTTGAGCATCACTTAGAATAATGACTGTAATGAATCAGATGTGTTTCAAACCATGAGTCTATAATGGTTCTTTAAAAAAGAACTCAGTGGTCACCTTTGAAAGATGCTAGGGAACCAACTCGTTATTTTGAAAGCTGGCAAATAACAAGAAAGAATGAAGCATTTATTTTGTCTTTCTTGCAAAACTATAGCTCAGGTAAACAAACGGTGAGAGAAGGTATCTCTTGATAGAAGTATTTCAGCTAATAAACAAAGAAGGAATGAAAACAAATGAGAACCTCAACATGTTGTATCACCCAGTGAAATAAAGGATCCAGGCCAAGACCATTGATTATTTCTAACATCACAGAAAGAGTGACAAGCAGACATTCGTGCCTCCCGATGGAAGTATGCACCACCACCTGTGAGTTCCGATTGCCAAATTCCCTCCCCTGTTGGCAGAAGCTAGGCAGTAAAAAGCTAGTTTCTCATTTTTCTGGCTATTTAAGCCAGAAGAGAATATTTTATGTAGAGCTCAGTTTACACTGAGTGCAGAGACTGGGGGTCTGGTATAAAGGCTTTTGCAAGTGATGGGTGTAATATTTAATGAGAGATCTGGTGCATCCAAGTGAAAGTTCCTGAATCTCTGCCCAGGGGGAATGTTGGAGGTTTAGCCCAGCTGTCCATCTGTCAGGTAGATAGTCTCTGCAGCCCCTCAGCCTAAGGGACGAGGCGTTCGGTCCTGGGTAGGGTCTTTGCAGCAGCTGCCCTTTCCTGCCTGGTCCCATGGGGGGCAATGTGTGAAGCTCCCTGTGCATGGCATCTCTTTTCACTTTTGCAGGATTTTAGAGACTGCAGCCACACAGGCTCAGAGACGTTAACTCCAGATTGTATCATGTCTTAATTTGGGTTCCTCCAACATCTGACCCTAGACAAAGGCTTGAATTTAGAAAGTATCCCAGGAAGCAGGGTGAGGGAATGAGGAAAGGAGATAGGAGAGCCAATACAAGATGTGTCAGGGAGTGAGTTACTGCTGTGGGCAGCTGGGGCTCAGTCCCACCAGGAACCTCTGGGAGACTGTGAGGACCAGGCCTCGAAGTTGTCCCATCCAGCAACGAAGAAGTGGGAGTCTCTTTCCCCCTTTGGTTGAGGGCTACTCCTGGTCTGCTAACTCCCTGGCACTCTGGCCAGAGCACATGTGGACAGGATGGAGCTGTCTGCAGGTCTCCAAGTGAGTTGAGGTCTCCCCCACATAGCCAGTAAGTGGCGGAGCTCAGAGAACCGGGTCCTTCTGGCCCCAACGCGATACTTGTAGCAGCTGCACTATACTGGTCTTGGGGGCTTTTATAAAGCTCTGATCTGGAACCTGGGAGGGAGGGCAGATGACTCTGGCTGGACTTGTCTAAGTCAAGCAGGTGACACAGGTATTGTGTATCGGGAGAGCAGGCACTTAGGGGCTAGGCTGTGCACACACTGTGGCATGATGCACCCCAGAAAGAAACAAGGACACTTGTGCTCAGCAGGCTGGTAGGAACCTGGCATCTGACCGGGACTGTCTTGTTTCCGAGTTTGGCATCTTCTGAAGCCCTCTCTTAAACAGGGCAAATGGTGCCCTGTGACAGGCAGCCTTGGTGAAAATGCTGACAGTAGTCCTCAACCCTGGCTGCACATTAAGGTCACCTGGGGAACTTTCAAAAAAACGGATGCCTCTGTCCCCTCCCCAGAGTGAGGGAAATAATTGGTCTGCTGTGAGTCCTGGCAGGGGGAGCTTTAAAAATCTCCCCAGGTGTTTCTAATGAGCAGCTACAGCTCATAAGAAAGTTCTAAAAGCTTAAGCAGGAAGTTTCTATTGCAAGCAAGTATTATTTTAGCAATCAGGAAGGAATTTCTCACTTCTTTATAAAACCCCACCCACTGAGTGGGGGGGAAGGATGGGAAGCCACAGAGGGCTGTGAGAGGGAGCACTGTCGCCTGCAGGCCTCTGATGGAATGGGAGAGTTACACGTGTAAGTGCAATTGATCAGTGATCGATAAGGTTGGGCAGCCCCTCAGCCCAGTCACCTCCCGCCCAGAAACCCCGACTTACCAGCTGTGCCCCCTTACCTCCCCAAGCTTCAGTTGCCACATTTATAAAATGGGTATATTCGTGTTGCCTGAGCAAACTCAAGTGAACTGGGCACCTGGAATGCACAGGGCAGACACACGAGCAGTGGGACTGGCCAAGAGGGGTTCTGTATTCCGGGCCAATACGAAGCTGCTTTAGCAGGTCAGGGGGTGTTGGGTTTTCTGTGCTGTGCTGGTCAGCCAGATGCCATGGGAGGGAGACATTTGAGGGGCCAAACTCGGGAGGGGAGATCTTCCTTCCTCCAGCTTTGCCTGCTTGCCAACTCAGTCCAGGCCACAGAAACTGAAACCTGGCAGAAGGCAAGCATGGAGCGAAAAGGGGCCTTCACTGGGTCTGAGGGAGATGGCTGCGGTAATTAGGACAGAAGAATGCGTAGCTGGGCCATTTACAAACTTTGCAGGGCGCTTTCCCTCCCAAAGAATGAGCTAAGCAGGAGCCCCCCTGGAGGTGTTTTTAATGGGGCTAAGCAGCAGGAGGGTTTGCAGAGTTGTTTTCTCTGCTCCCAGGGGTTCTGTTTCTGTTTTGGTATAGGCACTGAACCTATTGGTCTTCCAGAACCCCATTTGTTGTTATTAATAACACAGCATCATCCAGAGCTTGAGCAAAGGCAGGCAGCAAGGAAGCAGGGATCCTGCTATTTAGAGAGGGCAGTTTGTTTAGAGACATCCTGCCCAGCCCCCACAGTAGGTCAGTTCTCTAAACACTGGGGGCGGGGCGCCAGGTCCTGACAGTGCAACCAGGATTTGAAGCCAGTTCTGCCTGGAGAGCTTACTGTTTAGTGTAGGATGCCAGGTATGTCTACAGTTCATTTCACTACAGCATAGGGCATAATACAACAGAGGTAGGCACCCGAGCCTGGAGGGAGGAGCGGGATGGGCAGAAAAGGCATTTGTCCTGCAAGGAGTCTTGTCTGAGATGACTTTAAAGGAAAATCAATTACAGTATGAAAAGGAAGGAGGGATCTGGGATCCTTAATGGTGGAAGGATCTCATGAGCTATGGCAGAGGGGGCAGGAAAGGGATGGTGTGGTGGAGAAACAGCCAATGGTGCAAGGAGCCAGGGGTGACAGGAGATAAAGCTGGGTGACTGAGCAGAGACCAAACACCCAGAACCATTTCCTGAGTTCAGGAGCCAAGACCTGAATCTAGCTTTCTCCAAGTTTTTATTTTGAAACTTCCAAACCTACAGAAAAGTTTCAAGACTACTATAGTAAATAACTGCACACCCTACGTGTGGATCCCCAACTTGTAACAGGTGCCACAGTGACCTTCTCTCCCTCTCTGGATTTGTTTTTTCAAAACCTTTGAAAGTAGGTTACAGACATCATGACTAAATACTTGAGCATGAGTCTCTAGGAGAAGAGGACTTTGTCCTGATGATCACAATGCCATTGTCACACGCATGGAATTGAACACTGATAATATATTAGATGTATTATATGACATTATCTCTATAGTTAAATTTTCTGAGTTATCTCCAAAATGAACTTTCTAGCTCGTCTGTTCTTTATGTAGAGTCTGATCAAGAAAGACACGTGGCATTTAGGGACAGTGACTCTTTAGTCTCTGCTAATGTAGAAAAGCCTCCACTTTTTCGTTGTCGTCATTTTGTTTTTCTTGACATTAACATTTGTTAAAAGTGCGAGCCAGTCACTTTGTAGAGTGTCCCTCAGTGTGGATTTGTGTAATTGTTCACTCATCTTTAGATTAAGGTTAAATATTTTTGGCAAAAGTACCTCATAGGAGAGATCATGTCCTTCCCGTTGCATCACATCAAGAGGCTCATGGTGCTAGCACAGTATTGCTGTGCTAAGTTGTTCACTTGGTTGTGTCTCCACAATCTCTCCATTTGAAAGATACGTATTACTCTTTATAATTAAGGGTGATTTTACAATTCTGTCTATCCACTTGGAGCTTGGCATTCTTCTCTAAAGAAAAACTCCCACCACACCCCCTTTTTAAAAGAAAAAAAATCATCACTGTAGACTTACGGGATTCAGTTTTTATTCAGTGCATTATAATTCATTAATGCCATTATGCTTCTTGTTGCTCAAATCATCCCAAACTGGGCCAGTGGAAACTCCATCAAGCCAGCTCGTGTGCACTCGATGGGTCCTTACTCAACTTTGGGCACTTCCAGGCTTTCTACCTCACTTTGTGCTTTCCTGCCCCAGACTTGGAATTAACCACTTCTTTGAGGAGCCCTAGTTCCTTTTAATGAGAAATAATAATGCGAAAACAAGGTCTGTGTGCCAGTGATTCGTTGCTACAGAAATATCATTGCTTCTAGGCCCTTGAGTGGAGAGTGCTAAGAAAAATGTATTTTGCAAAAACATAATAGTTTACACCAGTAACACCAATTCTTCACAGAGTTCTTCCTCACTTCCCCCCATTCCATATTCTCACATTGGTTCTCAAATGTGTGCATACTATTCACTTATTTGCTCTGTCCTACAATATGCATAAAGTTATTCCCTGATTGCTATATAAGTAACACCACCAACAATAGCAAACTTACTAGATAAAGTGTAAGATTTTTTGGAGTTATCTTCTTCCTTGGAATATATCCCACTAAGGGAGTACACTCAGGGTACTGTGGTAAGAATTACTTGAATTTATTATTTGTATGTGGGATTATGTTTTAAATATGTATAAGTTGATTCACTTGTTTGTATACAACTTTAGCGTTTGTTTTTTCATCTTCCATTTCACTTTTTGGATGTAAAATACTTACATTTCAAAAGTCAATACTATCTAAATTGTTTATCTAACCAGTCTCTTAGGGATGGGCACTTGGGTTTTGTCCAGTGTTTTGCTATCCCAAATAATGATGTGGCAAATTATTTCAATTCGTGGATGTGTCTTCTGGGTAAACTCCTGAAAACAGGATTGCTGCATGGAACGGCCCACGTCATTTTATGAGCTGTTGTCACATTCTCTTCCACGTAGGCTGTGCTGTTTGAGTTTTCATTGGTTCTGTCGGAGAATGGATTTGAGAGGAAGTGAGGTTGGACATAGGAAGATGGGTCAGGAAGCTACTGCGGCCATCCAGGCAGGTGACAGTACCAGAACCACGAACGACAACGGGATACGGGAGGGAGGCGAAGGCTGGGTTAGAGGCTTGGCCCTTGATTGGACATGAGCAGCCAAGGGGTAAAAACAACGGAAGGACAAAGGACAAGAAGATTCCCAGGTGACTGGTGGAGGGAAGCAGGCAGTTTGGTGTCCGCACGAGGACAGGAAATACCAGGAGGAAGAAGACATGTCTGTGTGTGTGTGGGTGTGTGAGTGTGCATGTACACGTGTCTACACATGTGTTCACGTGTGTGCACGTGTGCCTGTGTAGGTGTGTGTGCACATGCACAGGCAGGAATGAGCTCAGTCTGAGCAGGAGAAGTTTGGGAAGCAGATGCCCAGGAAGCTGGGAACACCGGGTGGGGTGGGGTGGGGCTGACAGCAGTGAGCCACTGGCACGACGGAGGCACCACAAACCACAGGCGGGGACGAGGTCAGCAGACACACCACAGAGTGTTCCCAAACCCTGGGCACACAGGGAAAAGGGTGCATTTATTTTGATTTTGTCAAATGCATGAGTAGCTTTAAATTTAGAGGTATTTCACCTGAAGAGGCATTTGGAAGCTGAAGAAAAACATATTTAGCATATTATGTAAAAAATGCAACTACTCTTAAAAAAGAAATGGAGTTTATGTTTCCCAGCTTTTCAGATACTGTTTGTGCTTTAGTATTCCACTGGGGTGGGGGGAGGTAGATGCAGCCTTGTCCCCAAAATGAGGTGTCATGACCATCGCTGTGAAACAAGCTGCTGTTGGGAACCTCGGGAGACTGTTCCTGCCGAGCCTCCGCCTGGTACCGGCCCCGCCCTCCTAGCGTCCTCCAGACAGCCTGTCCCGGGCTGACCCAGGGCGGATAAAGATCTCTCCTGGAAGAAGGTATCCGCTGGGGGCTGGGAGGACTCCAGGCAGCGGAACCCTGGGACCTACAAAGGTTCTCTGGGAAGGGGCCTTTATCTGCCATCAGGGAACGTGCTCCTCATTTCTAGAGGGCAGTGCATGTTTGGCTAAAGGTGCGGCCCTGTGTATTCATTCATGCACAACTCTGGGATGAGCAGATAAATCCTCATTTTTAGAAGCTTATGGAAAATTCTGTTCTCCACACATAACAAAATAGCGTGTTTGCAGTAACACATTGAGGATCTGGCATTGTCATATTCGTCATATTTGAATTACTCAAATAATTGAAAAATCCCTTCAAATACCAATTCAACAGCAATAAGACACACACCCCCTTCAGATTTTGTTAATTTCAGTGCAATCTTTTAGCAATACTTTCTTGCCTCCTTACCCTGTGTTACTTAGCCAGGTCTTTACTTGGTAGCACTAGCATGAGCCACGCCTGGTTGTGATGATTGCAGCTGCTGTTTGCTCCTTCAATGGGTAGCCGCCAGCTCCTACTTCTGCTATCTTCTGGGTTGCCTCTAGCAGCTCTTTTCACACCAATAAAATCCAATCACTCTCCTTGTTTGCCGGCTTGAACATTCAGTGGGCTTAGACACAGCTGTCCATTCCACACAGTGTTAATACTCTGTGTTAAGTAGGAGTCATTAGACTCTGAGAGGCTTCTCAAAAATAAATGTCTGACAAGAGCTCAAGGCACCACCAGCAATGGCTAAGAATGTGGATGTGGAGGAAGTTTGACATCTGGGCGGTGGAGTCTTACCAGTGGAACTTCCTTTTCCCTAAAATATAAAGCCTCCAATACAACTAACCAAGGGAAGCTGCAGTTTAATTGCTCATATGAATTCTCCCCTTTGAGTGGGTAGGGATGGTATGAACCATTCTTAGTCTTTATCTGGGAAGCAGAAGAGGAGAGCCCTAGATTTCGGTCTGTTTTCACCTACCCCAGAGTCCATCACTTCTTGGCCTTATATACAGGTCATTTTCTCTAAAAATGGAGCTATTACCTGCCCTGCCCAGATGGTCTTCGTGAGAAGGCTTTATACAAGCAATGCAGTCTATGCACATAAAATATCTTTGTCAGTTCAACATCCTTATTTGCACCTTGGGGATGTTGCACATGTGTAATAGACAAGTTATGAATTATGCTTTTTCTCAGCGACAGCAAGCATGGGATGCCTTCTTTCCATCTTCAAGTTCTTCCCTTTACCTTCAGAGTTTCTTCTACCTCCCTCTACCCTCAGGAGTTTAAAAAGGAAATATAATGCTGTTTTTTTTTTGAAAAAAACATCTGAAATAATTTTCCTATTGTGCACTAAACTTAGCAGCAGCCAGAGTTTCATTTCTCTGAAGGCTACTAAATGCAGGAAGAGGTGTGAACTGTGTTGACAAAAGCAAGCAACTCAACTATCCTCTGCTGTTCTCACCTTTCCTCTGTTTATCATCGAGGAAAGAAATGATGTAGTAGGTTGAATCAGAGGAAGCTGCTGATATTTGATTACTTTTGATATGCAAACATGGCAATTTCCTACGCTCAACCTCATGATTGCTGAGAAAAGAGAATTACACTCTCGGTTCAGGGTTATCCAAGCAATATTGCAGCATAAAGCTGTGACCCTCATTTTTATGGTGAAAACTGCAAAAAACCTAGGGAGTGCTGGGTAAGTAAACGCAGAGGGGATACACGCACCATCTCTGCTGCTCTGTTTCCTCCATGTGCAGGAGATCTTGCTCTTCCCTGAGTCTGGTTCAGCCCAGAAGAGAGACGCATGTTCGTGTGGGAGGCGATGGGAATTGGACTTGAATTTACTGTGTATTTTAATAGGCTGCTCTCTGTACTTGACAATGAGGTTCATTGAGGACTGTCTTTAAAGCCCTGCTGATCTGCTAAATAAATAATGCCCTGGGCCGCAGACTCTAGATACCCTCTACGGTCAGCCGAGAGGGTCATAAATCTGCGCTCGCGGTGGAGCGGCGGCGCAGTTATTCCATCTTTATTTCTGCCTGACCCATAAAAGGCATCTTCAGTGTTGCTGATTATGCGCTCGTCATTTGATTTCGAATTATGTTACCCGAAAGCAGGGAGAATTTCCTCACAATAAATCTCTCATTTTTAATCCAGAGCTTCAGGGAGAAAGACTGTCTGCACCGCTGAGGGAAAAGGGAGGGCCGGGCTGTGCTTCCACAGGGTGCAGGGGGCAGGCAGCCGCCCTACTGGCTTCGCGGGAAGGCGTCTCCAGGGGGCTGGTGGGGGCTGAGGCCCAAGGGAAGGAGGGAGGTGTTGGGTTTGGTCTTTCCTATGCCTACTCCTGACCCTACCCTAACCCTGTCGTTCTTCTTTGAGCTAAGACTTGGTTCTTGCTGGGTAACGCCCACCTTTTGGGGGGTTTGGTACCCTGGGAGCCATCATCTCTGCTCTTGCAGAGACATGGCCAAGGGTACCCTGTTTCTTCTGTCATTTTGGACTCATGGAAGAGATTAGAGAAGGCAGAGAAGGTCAATAATCCAAAGAGAGATTTGCCTTGGCTCGCAGCTCAGGCAGATGCGGTCTCCAGCCAGACCCAGGGTCCTCATGCCAAGAAAAAGAAAATAGAGGGAGGACAGAACTTGGGAGAGGAGGAAGAAAGAAGGGAGTGAAGGAGGAAAGAGGGGAAAAGCAGAGAGGGGGAAGGAGAGAGAGGGAGAAAGAAAGGCCATTCTCCCAATTTGTGTGGAAATTAAAAACAGAACCTGAGCTGTAGGGTTTCTGTAGTCTTCAGGGAGAGCATTAATGGGGCAAATAGTGCATAAAAATGCAGCTGATCCTTGTTAGCAGCCCTTCTCCCTTGGGGTGTCCCTACCCCAGCCTGTGGCCATGAACACACACACACACTGACACACACACACACATACACATACACATACACACACAGGCACAGCCTGCTCCATCCTGCTTGTTTTGAGTCTTGGCCTTTGAGGTTGTCTTTGACCGTGGTGAGTGGTGGAGTCTCCACAGCATCAAGTCCTCCATCCTCCGTCTGCCCTCAGGGCCCAGCCCAGTCAGGTATCTCTGCTGGGGACAAATGGAGCACCTCAGGCTTTGTGCTCAGGGCGGTAGCAAAGCCTTCACGCAACTGGTGAAGGTTTTAGCTGGCTGGCTGGCCAGTGGGAAGGGAGTGTTGACCAGCAGTCTGGTGAGGACTTAGATGTGTGCCTCAGCCCAGCCCCTGTCTGACATTCCAAGTTTATCTGTAATTTGGTTCCTCCAAGAAACAGATACCAAGACAGAGTGAAACATGCAATGATTTTATTGGGGAAAAGAGGGCAGGTGAGCTGGGGGAGGCTGGAAGAGGTGGCAACCTCCTGTGCTGTCTGACCCTGAGTAAAGGAGGAGAGAAGGAAGCAAGGTTGAGTGGATGCCTCCATGTGTGGAGGGTCATGCAGTCTAGAGAGTGTTCTGCAAGACCAGCAGGGAATCACTGAGTCCTTTGTATCCTCACTGTGTTCAGTCACTGGCTGGGAGCAGCCCTCCATAGGACCATGGAGCTCAGTCACCCTTTGGTCAGTGGATAAGCTGCGTGTCACCGACCATGTCATGGACCAGGTGAGCAGCCAGAGCCTCCTGCCTGCTGCCCTCCACACTGTCTCTGAGCAGGTGGAGAAGGGGGCAGATTGAAAACTTAGCCCCAGAAGAGTCAGAAGCAGAAGCCCCAGTCAGTTTCATACTGAGTTGAAACAGATAATCAACAATCACTCAAGAAATAGGTTCACTTAAAAAAAATTAAAAGGTAAATTCAGTCAAATAGTCATTTGTTAACAAGGTGTTTTCTCTGTCTGAATTCAAGGAGTTTTCTCTCCACGTCCAACTGGGCAACGCTTAGATGCAGCTGTTATCAGCCCTGAGAAATGTCAGAGGTTTAAGCCTCTGCAGGGGGCATTTAGGTTGGAAATAAGAAAGACTTTATGGCTGGTGAGGGGAGCTTTAAACATTGCAAAGGGTTATAGAGTTATTTTGTTTTAGAATCTTTAAACGTCAGGTTTGGGCCAGGCACAGTGGCTCATGCCTGTAATCCCAGCACTTTGGGAGGCTGAGGCAGGAGAATCCTTTGAGGCCAGGAGTTCGAGAGCAGCCTGGGCAAAATAGCGAGACCTCATCTCTACAAAAAATTTAAAAATTAACTGGGAATAGTGGCGTGCACTTGTAGTCCCAGCTAATCAGGAAGCTAAGGCAGGAGGCTCGTTTGAGCCCAGAAGTTTGAGGTTGCAGTGAGCTATGATGGTTCCTCTGTACTCTAGCTCAGGTGACAGAGTGAGATCTTGTTTCAAAAAGAATTTTAAAAATCAAGTTTGAATCCTGTCATTGTAAGGTAAGTTGAGTGACTGTATCTGAGGGGACACACTTTGAAGTCCTGGCTTTCCAAACGACCTGAACCTCCCCAGCATCTGGTTGAGGTCAGCAAAAGGCATTGATGTAGTGACAGGAGGGAGATCTTTGCTTTTAGGCCAAAGAAATGTGCTGGATGTCTATATACACACAGTGCTTAGCAAAAGCCAAACCCTAAGGTAGGTATTCCTAGAAGGGTAGATTGTGGTCTGACATAAGTTTTACAGAATTAAACCCATTTATATGTAATCTTAGTAATCATCCTAATAAACAACGGAAAATTTAAGAGTTAAAATTTTAAAAACTCAATCAATCCTAGAAGACAAGAAAAAATGCCTGAATATTTTGAAGGTATCAGGTTGCTCTTTTACTGTGACCATCTTTCAGTTCACCTATTGAGCTTTTTCTCACCGTCGGCAATAATTCAAGCAGAGGCAGATGACCCCGCGGAGAATTCCAAGCTGAAGACAGATTCCACCGCTATCCGCCTATCTCAAGCCCCAAGATATTCATAAGTGGGGAAAAAAAAAATACCAGCAACAAAAATCAGCAACTAAAGGAAGTCTTCCATCAGGAGTTTGGGGCCTCTCTTGTCCAGGGAATAAAATGCACATTATGCTTATACTCAGAGACTGGCTTAGCTGTGTTCCCTTGGCTAGTGAGGATGATGCTTTGCCAGATCTTAGTAGCCAGAAATATTATTTAGCACGTGTCCGCCAACGCATCTTAAAACATGAATTTAGTGCCATAAATTGTGAAAATTCATGTGAATGTGTTGAGCTTTCAACGAACTTTCTGTGGATGGTGGTGGTTGTAACTGTCTGCATCTTAAGTAACTTCAGGAGTATAGTTTCCATTCTTCAAGTATTCCAGTTAAGATACAGATGTTTTATCCACTGCAAATAGTTCTCTCTCTAGGAAGTTCTCCCTACTCAGGATTTAATGGAATATGCCCTTTCTCTGTGATGTATCACCTAAGGCACTTCACGATCTATGTGGGACAATATTGTCCCATAATTTATTAGTAGACTAATGATAGATGACCAAATCCTTGCTCATAAAACATTTATGTTTTATTTTTGGAGTTTGGGAATTGAAACTGGGTCAAATCACAGAGAGCTCTTACACAAACTAATGAGCTTACAAAATCCAGATCCTCTCAGAAATCATGCTTGCAGTGGTTTTAATGAATGTTCCATGGGGAAAATGCACCAAGATTTTTTGTTTGAATTAGGCAATGACTAAACATAGGTCACTTCAGGTAAATTTCCTCCAATATACAGAGTGTTAAACTTGCTTCTGTGTATCTTTGATTCTTTGACTTCCTTTTTCAATCACAATTTCTATCTTTCCTCTTTGGAAAGCAAGATGAAGGATGAAACCACCAAAATTTTTCTGCTGCTTGTGGGAGGTGGACTGTGGAATTTGGTGAGAGTGACTCACCAAAATTTTGTTTTAAAATATAATGTATTAATAGAAAAATTTGAAGTATGGTAAAGACAACAAATTAGGAGATGACTGCCATTGAAAAAGCAATTTGTTACAGTTCCAACAGGAGGGGCATGCCGTGCCACCCAGGGCCACACAGGGAAGGGCCGGGGTCAGTCAGGAGGCAGAAGGAGTTGGGGGGTTGGGAAAACGTGGGCAAGAACTTTCACTGTGGTTTTCATGGGAAGGAATGGGTGAGGCAGGGTGAGCAGGCTTAGGATTGTCTAGGTTGAATAATTCAGTGGACTCTGGGGCATAGAAGCTGTCCCTAGGATTTTGGTACCTGGCTCTGGGGTGATCAAGACAGAGGAATAGTAGCCTTGAGTGCAGTGTGAGATTCCAATAAAGAAAAGTCGGTTGGGGTGTAGGCTCTGGATTGTTTGGTTTATATTTGAAAAGCACGTTCATGGGTAGGTTGTAGACTATCTCTAGGAAGCAGCTAACACTGAGAAGGGCAGTCCCTGGGGGTCAGCAAGGCCCCCGATGTCAAAGCCTCAGAATACAGAAAATGAAAGACATGATTAATACACATCTTCAAGCTGAAATTCCAGTGGTTTGTCCAACAAGATAAGTAAAGATTTAGGGTTACAGTTTTGATCACAGAAACCCCCATATATAGGAAATTTTCATAGGCATTAAAACCAAGGAATAATAGAACTTTACTGTCCCATGGAAGTTCATAAATTTGGTATCTATCTGCCCCTTCTGGTCACTGCAGCGTGAGGGCCTGGAAGGCTCTCTGGAGAGACGGGGGCGGGTGCACAAGGTGCAAGAAAGAAGGATCATAACCTTGAGTGTGAGCACATGGCGGAAACAAACAAAACATTTTCAGGTGATCTCAGCTCAAGAACGGTTATACTGCAGGAATAATATTTCAGAACTTTGTAGAACACTGGTCTTTATAGTTAGCACTGGTGACAAATGACCTTTTTTTTTTTTTTTGGAGAATTTGTCATTGGCTTAGAAAGAGACAAACAGTACCTACAGTGTAGCGCATGGTCTCTGCCATCCTCCTTTTCTCCACATGCTGATAACAGGCTGCACAGCTGCCTCGGGCTGGTTATTTGTTCTCAGCTAATTACAGAGTGAAGAGATTTTACAGTCTTACAGATAGCAACTTACAGATAGAACTCTTTTTTCCTTTTTCTCTCGAAAAAAAATGGAGCCCATCAAATGCCTAATTAGAGAGTCACGTATGCAGAGAATGGGAAATGCTGACTGAAGGGAGAGCCCCTCCTTTTTGCTGGCATCATATAGGAATTCCATCTCTTACTTTTGGAAACTACCTAACAACTGAGAATTATCTTGGCAACAGCCAAGAGCTGTCTTTCCTTTGTGTCACCACTAGCTTGGGGTACTGTATGTCCAATCACTCCAGCTTTGGATGTTGCCAACATGATTACAAGATATTTACCTCTCTATTTTGTGATAATTTGCAAGGAAGAGAAAACAGGCTTCCATGTCATGCAAGCCCAAGTTCAAATCTTGGCCAAGCCACTGACCAGCTAGACTGCTTTGGGGTCTAGCTTATTCCCCTGAAACTCCACGTACCAAGTGACCTGCTGGCATGTACTTTGTGCAAATGCTGACTTGTGCTTGGTAAGGTGACTGGTTTAAGGTCTTCCTTAGTTAAAATACAAATAACAGAGACAATAACTGCTAACACTTACTGAATATTTACCATGTGTCAGATGTTATTCCAAGAACTCGACACAAATCAGCACATTCAATCCTTATACCTTACGAGGTGAGGACCATTATTCTTATATACTAATGCAGTAGTACTTATGTTTGCCCAGATGAGGAAACTGAGGCCCCGAGAGATTACATGCCTGGCCCCAGAGTTACATGGCTAGGGAGAGGAATCAGCAGAAATGAACTTTCTATTTGTCCCATAATTCTTCAAAGGTCGGGAGTACTCTCCTCTGACTTCCTTTTAAAAGGCCAAGCAAAAAGACCGAAGCAAAATTTCAGCTCGTGATCCTGGCGTTATTTAGCATGACTCTGGTTCATGTCTCTTAGACTTCATACATGGGTGTGAGAAAGAACTCCTGCTCCACCTGTCAGAAAGGTCCCAGTGTGCTCATGTGGATGTACAGACCCTGGTACTTACAGGGGCCTCTTCAGGGAATGTCTTCCTCTCCCCACCACTCCACCCCTACCCCCAGTTTCTGGCTGGATGCTGCCAGGAGCTCTGTGGCCAGTGGAAAGTACTAGAACAAAGGACCCTAGGAGAACTCATGGCTACATCTCTCATCATGTCAATGTTGTTCTCTTCTGCTGCTTTCCCTGGGTGACGGGGTCCACGGTCACCACTGTGCCTGGGCCACATCCTTACAGCTCAGCATCTAGGGAGAAAGGGGCCCTCTCCTCAGCTCTAGTTAGGAAAACTTCAAGATAGGGCTCTGATTGGTTACAGTTGGCCCCTGGACTAATCACAATGGCCTGTTTTGGGTCCAGCACAAGCCATGTCTCCACCTTTGACCAGTGACTGCAGCCAGGGGAGTAGGGTCACATCAGATGATAGAAGCTCCTATTTGGAAGAGGGGCAGGGAGCTAGGTGTATCCATGAAAAGAGTGAGGTCAAGTTCCAAAGGACAAGATGGATGAATGGGTGGACAGAATAGCAATGTGAGTTACCGTTATAGAAGAATAGTCCTCTAAGCATTCCTCAGAATGAGATGAACTGAGAGCATAACACTCTGCCCACGTGGGCAGGGAGTTTTGGAGTTGGGCTGTGAATGAACTAAGGAAGGAAGAGGAGGAGTCGGGTATTGTGAGGGAGTGATCAGGGGGCACAGAGGAAGGGTGGACTCATATACCCTGCTCTACCAGTCTTCCCTCTGCTTCTCAACCTAGTTGGCCTTCTCACCACTGGGCCTTTGCACATGATGTTTCTTTTTTTGTAATGCAGCACACTCTTTTGCACACTTCAGATCCCAGTGTGAACGTTATCTCCTCAGAGACCCCTTTTCTGAGCTCCTAATATAAGTCAGTTTCTTCTTTATTCTTGTCTTTCATAGACCCCTCTTTCCTTCAGAGCACTTGTAATACATTTCAGTCTCCTATCGACTTGTTTATTTACTTTTTCCTTGTCTGTTTTCCCACTGGACTATGTCTGTTTGACTCCCCAGGGTATCTTCAGGGCTTATCCAGTGTTTGGCAATCAATAGGCGCTCAATAAATACTGTAAGAATAATTAAATGGCCCTGTGTGAATGATGGTTTTAGAGAGACATCCAAAGCAAACGGGCTGTGCCAATGTGGGGAGGAGAGGGGATACGTAAGAGGGAAGACACGAGAGAGTCTAAGAATCAGTAGAAGTCGGAAGAATGAGCAAGGAGTGACTGGGACAACATGACGCCCTCAAGAACCCCAAGAGGTGGTGGTAAGAAGGTTGGGTTCCCCACACCTCATGTGGGGTGAGGGTTTATCTGGGCAAGTTTATCCAAATACCCAGGGTGGGGTGATGCCTTGGCATGACCCTGCTCCATGGCTCTCTGCAGCAAACTGATGTGTGTGTGTCCCAGGGAAGATGGTTTTGGAGACAGCTGATGGGCGCCAGGCGAGCTCCTGCACCTCGTGTGTGCATTGTGTCTTGTTATGCTCCGCCTCGCTCCCACTGCTATTTGGGCCACAGTTGTTGGCCATGCTTGCCTCTCACTACCCATTCCAGAAAATTCCCCACCACCACTTTACCACAGGACGGTGAAGGCATGTTAATGAGGCCATTGCAGAGGCTGGCCGTATTTTTGGAACAATATTCCATGTACAAGTCCAACTTCCAAGTGACCTGATGGTTTTCCCTGAAAGTCTCTGGCATTACAGCCCCGAACACTCTCTTTGCATAAAGGTTGAACCTAGGAGCCCTGAGTTATTGAAAAGGAGAAATGGTAATTGAGAAAAGGAAGTCAATCCAGTTTGGTGAGTCCCCAGTGTCTGGGCACCCTGTGCCCAGCTCTGAGCAGGCAGAAGGCGGCTGACCAAGTTAGGATGGTGCGGCTGTTCACCGCTTTGGGTGTACGTTGAACTTTGAAAAGGAGACCTTCGTGTCAGGGGGGCCTGGTTTGCACACTCACTATTTCTGAGTGGTATATTAATAGAAAGATGGTCTCAGAGATCAACATTAGGCTCCCCCTGACCCACTGCTGCTTCAGAAGGTGGCAGGCAGTGTAGACAGGAAGCTGTTTTGTGGCCTCTGCACCCTGCTCCCCACATGGTAGGTAGCATAGACAGCAAACCATGCATTGACCTTTGCACTTTTCCCCCCACAAAGTGATTTATAGCCTTCACTTCATGGCTGCCTGAAGCACTTTAAGTCATGCCCACAGTTGGGGTGAAGCCGTCCCTTGGCAGTGGCTTTCTGGGATGCAAAATGGCCTCCCTGAAAATAAGGCTGACTGCCTCCACGTTGGCGCCTCCCTGCCGCGTAGCTCTTCCTGGCCAGCCGCTGTGTGTGTCTCAGCGCAGTGTCCATCTTGTCCTCCGCCGGCCTGACGGCCCCTTAGCACACAGTGGCTTCTGCCATGTTGATGCCCTCAGACCCGCGTTGAGCAGAGCGTGTGATGTCACCAGGCAGCCACCTCAGGTTCGAGGATCAAGCCTCACTCACCCCAAGCAGTGTTCTTTATTTCCAAGGCCTTGCAGGAACATGGCACCAAATTTTGTCTTTGTATTTTTGCTTGGCTTCTAATGTTTTTTCTACTGTAGGAAACAAACATATGCAAACAAAAATCATATGTTAAGACAGTGGCCTGCCTCTCCCCTCCCAAAAAGCAGGTAGATTTTGCTAGATTCTGAGCTCAGGGATGTATTTGTGAAACACTTGTTAATGATATATATATATATATATATATATGTCACATAATTCTATACAATTTTGTTGGCACATATAAATGATTCCTTAGGACCCCCCAAAAATGATTATTAGTAACAGCCGGAATTCAACTAAAACAAGCCAAAATTCATTTCCTTTGAAGGACTTCTAAATCTCTTGCGTTCTTCCTTTTCATTTATGCATAAATTATGTCTACACAGACTCACCTGGGTCAGACTGTTTTGAAATCAGCATGGAAGCCTTTAGCCTTGCCACCATCTCTCCAAGCCAAGGACAGACTGACCTTTTTGTGGGGCTGTCCCTTCTTTGCACAGTAGGATCCTGTTTCTAATTCAAGCTCTGACACTGACAAACTCTGTAACCTTGGTTATCTCCCTTTTCTGGGCTCTAGAATCCCATCTGGGGGCTGGAAGTAATGACAGTCAGCACTCACAGCCAAGCACAGGTCTAGCACAGCCTGCTGTGGACACAGCACTCTCATTTCCGGGTGAGGGTCCTGTGTGCCCGAAAGCAAAGGAGCGAAGGGCAGTGAGGGCTGAAGTCAGCGCAGACTCGATTCACGTTCCCTCTTCTGCCAATCAGATCATATGACTTAGAACCCCAGGCAATAGAAATATATTTGTGTATTAAATACATATATGCATATTGTATGTATGTGTTTATGCATATATACATGTTTAATGTTTATTTGACACATTTTAAATGAACAGACATTATTTTTAAAGCAGTTTTAGAAGTTGACAGAAAAGTGAATGAGAAGTAGAGAAAGTCCCCATATACCTCTGACCCCCCAATCCCTAGCGTCCCCTGTTATTAACATCTTACATTATTGTGGTACGTGTATTACAACTGGTGAACAAATAATGATGCATTATTATTAACTCAACACCATAGTTTATATTTGGGTTCATTCTTGGTGTACAGTTCTGTGGGTTTTGCCAAATGCAAATATTCACCATTACTGTGTCCTGCAGAATGGTTTCCCTGCCCTAAAAATCCTCTGTCTTCACCTATTCATCCTTCCCTCCCACGAATCCCTGGAAACTACTGATCTTTTTTCTGTCTTCATAGTTTTATCTCTTCCAGAATGTCATACAGTTGGAATCATACAGTATGTACCTTTTCAGATTGACTTCTTCCCCTTAGTAATATGCATTTAAGGTTCTTCCATGTCTTTTTGTGTGTTGATAGCTCATTTCTTTTTATCACTGAGTAATATTCCATTGCCTGGGTGTACCACAGTTGGTTTATCCATTCACCTACTGAATGACATCTTGTTTGCTTCCAAGTTTTGGCAATTAAGGGTAAGACTACTATAAATATTCGTGTGTAGGTTTTTGTGAAGATATAAGTTTTCAGCTCATTTGGGTCAATACCAAGGAGCCTTGGACTGGATCTCAAATATGGTAAACATATGCTTTGTTTGTAGTAAACTGCTAAACTGTCTTCCAGAGTGACTGTGCCACTTTACACTCCTACCAGCAATGAATGAGGGTTCTCCACATCCTCACCAGCATTTGGTGTTGTCAGTGTTTTGGATTTTGGCCATTCTAATGATGGGTGCTTAGTGATATATAATTGTTTTAATGTACATTTCCTTAATGAAATATGTGGAACATCTTTTCATATGTGTCTTTGTCATCTATATCTTCTTTGGTGAGGTGTCTGTTTAGATGTTTTGACCACTTTTTAATTGGTTGTTTTCTTTATGTTGTTGGTTTTTTTAATATATCTTCCTTACTAGTCCTTTATCAGGTATATGTTTTGCAAATATATCCTTCCAGTCTGTAGCCTGTCAATTTCATTCTCTGAGCAGTAATATCTTTCACAAAACAGTTTTTAATTTTAATGAAGTTCAATTTATTAATTTTTTATTTCTTATATCTTGTATGTTATATCTGAAAAGACATCACCAAACCCAAGGTTGCCTAGATTTTCTTTTATGTTATCTTCTAGAGATTTAATAGTTTTGCATTTTACATTTAGATCTATGATTCTTTTTGAATTAGTTTTTGTGAAAAGTGTAATGTCAATGTCTATATTAGGTTTTTTTTTTTTTTTGGCATGTGGATGCCTAGCATTCCCATCACCATTTATTGAAAAGACTGTCTTTTCTCCCATGCATTGCCTTTGATACCTTATTGAAGATCAGTTGATTATATTTGCATGGTTTTTTTTTAATTTAAGAGATAGGGTCTCACTATATTGCCCAGACTGTAGTGCAGTGGCTGGCTATTCACAGGTATAATCTCACTACTGATCAGCATGGGAGTTTTGACCCACTCCATTTCCAACCTGGGCCGTTTTACCCCTACTTAGGCAAATTGATGGCCCTCCACTCCTGGGAGGTCACTATATTGATGCCAAATTTAGTGTGGACACCTGATCAGCGTAGTGCACTATTTCTGAGTTCTCTATTCTGTTCCATTAATCTGTCTGTTCTTTCACCAGTATCACACTGTCTGGATTACTGTAGCTTTGTAGTGAGTGTTGAAGTCAGGTAGTTTTAGTCTTCTGACATTGTTCTTCTGCAGCATTGTGTTGGCTATTCTGGGTCTTTTGCCTTACCATTTAAACTCTGGAATCACTTTGTTCATAATCACTTGCTGTGATTTTGATTGGGATTGCATTGAATTCATAGATCAAGTCAGGAAAAACTGACATCTTAACAATATTGACTCTTTATACCCATTAACATAGAATCTCTCTCTCTCTTTTTTTAAATTATTCTTGATTTCTTTCATCAGAGTTGTACATTGTTTCTGCATAGAAAATCATGGAACCAGTGTGTGGGGGGGGGCAGTTTTATTTCTTCCTTCCCAATCTGTATACCTTTTATTTAGTTTTATTGTCTTATTGCATTGGGCAGGACTTCCAGTATGATGCTGAACAGGAATGGTGAGAGGGAACATTCTTGCCTTGTTCCTGATCTTAGGGAAAAGGCTTATAGTTTTTCATCCTTACTTTTACTTTTAAGCCTTCCATGTGATATAGAGTAGTTTGTGGTTCTACTTACATTCCCTTGGTTCACTCTTCCTTGTCTAAGGACTTGCTCTGGCCACAGATCAGGCTCAGCCCATAATATGAAGAAGTCAGGAGTGCTGGGGGGTTACTAAAGCATCTGGTTTCTCATCATTGAGTATGATGTTAGCTGTAGACTTTTTGTAGATGCTCTTTACTGGGTTCCCTCTTTCCCTAATTTGCTGAGATTTTTTTTAATCATACATGGGTGTTGGATTTTGTTAAATGTTTTTTTTTTTCATCTATTGATATGATCACATGATTTTTCATTTTTAGCCTGTGGATGTGATGAATTACATTAATTGATTTTGAATGTTGAACCAGCCTTGCATACCTGGAACAAATCCCGCTTGGTCTTGGTATATCATTTTTTACATACACTGTTGGATTGATTTGCTAATATTTTTCTTGAGGATTTTTTGCATCTACATTCATGAGAGATAATTGGTCTGTAGTTTTCCTTTCTTGTAATTTCTTGATCTGGTTTGGAATTAGGGTAATGCTGGCTTCATAGAATAAGTGAAGAAGTATTTCCTCTGCTTCCATTTTCTAGAAGAGATTGTAGAGAACTGATGTGATTTTTTTCTTTAAATGTTTGGTATAATTCACTTGTGAACTCATCTAGGGCTGGTTCCCTTTTAGTAGATTATTAATTGCTGATCCAGTTTCCTAAATGATATAGACCTATTCTGATTATATATTCCTCCTTATTTGAGTTTTGGTTTTTAAGGATTTGGTCCGTATTATCTAGGTTATCAAATTTGTGGGTGTAGGGTTGTTCATAATATTCCTTTTTTTTTATCCTTTTAATGTCCATGAGATCAATAGTGATGGCCCCTCTTTAATTTCTGATATTAATAATTTGTGTTTTCTTTCATTTTTCTTTTTACCTGGCTAGAGGTTGTTCAATTTTATTGATCTCTTTAAAGAATCACCTTTTGTTTTGCTTATTTTCTTTATTGTTTTTCTATTTTCAATTTCATTTATTTCTGCTCTAATTTTTATTATTTCTATTTTTCCACTTACTTTGAATTTAATTGGCTTTTCTTTTTCTAGTTTCCTAAGGTTGAAATTTAAATTCTTGATTTTAGATCTTTCTTTTTTTTAAATGTATGCATCCAGTGCTATATAATGCTCTAAGCATTAGTTTCTCTGTATCCCACAAATATGATAAGTTGTATTTTTATTATTTCACTTGAGATATTTTTAAGCTATAGAAAAATACAAAGATAATTTAATATTCTCTGTGTAACTGCCAACCAGAACTGATCTTGTCAATGACCTTATATTATATTTGTTTTATCTCTTTATAATAAAAACCAATACAGCACTGTCATGAAGACAGTGTGTTTCTTTTCAACTCAGTTACTTCTACTGACTTGGATGACAACCTCAATTATTCCTACATCAACAATGTGGACCTAAGGAAGCTGGAAAGGAGAGCAGTCAGTACAATAGAAGGTAGCAGAAGCAGAATTCATAGATCTCTAGTCCAGAAGTATGAATGGGTGTCTATGCACAATGCATCTGTCTTAGTTTGGGATCTCCTAGAAGCAGACCCAAGGTCAAGGATTCAAGGGCAAATAGTTTATTTGGCTGTGCATGTTGCGGGGATAGGAATGTGAGAGAAGGAAAGGAAGAGCTCAGAGAAAGTGCATTGTCAAGGAAGTTATCATTGTGGGCAACTGGAGCTTGATCCCTCTGCAGACTCTGGAAGGCAGTGTAGCACACACATGACAAAAAGGTAGCAGGACACTCATTCACAACACCCATCAGTGAGTTAAGAGCAGCTCCTAGGTGCACTGAACCCCTGATATTTCTGGACATAGTCAGAGTCAGCTCTGACAGCCAGAAAGAGCCCTCTGGCAGGGAGACGCAGGTACCAGCGAGTGGAAATCATACAGATGTGCACAAGGTGGGTGCTGTGGGCAGTCCATCATTAAATAGCATCTGCTAAAACCTCTGATAAAAAGTCCCTTTGCTGAGATTTAACTTATTTAGTAGGTGTATAAAAGGGCAAAAAAATAAGAGCACCACCCTATTGACTTCGTGCTGTGTGACGGGTCTTGGGATCTTGTCCCATCCTTGCAAGAACCCTTTGAGGACATGGTTGTCACCTTTGTCCTCATTGTCCAGATGAGGCTCACAGGGGGTCAGTGCTTAGCAGTGGTGGATGCCAGCACTAGAACTCCAACTCGCCTGCCCAGGATGCCACGCTGCTGTTCAGGGAGTGTGGCCTCAGTAACCATTAAGAACATTCAGGAAGGAAAAGGCCATGATGGCAAAGAAAGCTTATTTTGAGTCAACTTTTAGAGGGCAGCATATAATGAGTTCTGGGAGCCTTTTAATTAAACATTGAAAAGCACAAGAGGTTGAAAGCAAGCTGCTTAAATGGGAAAGCTAATATTTACAGATTAAAAAAAACATGTAAAAGTCTGGAAATCCAGGTCTCTCGTTAGGAGTAATATAATTACTGAATTTCCGTTTCCTAGCAATAAGGAAGAAGATGTTGATTCTCTGTCTGTGGATGGCGGTTAGGCAGCTCTTGGATGTGGTTGCTGGCTGAGCCTGTTGTCAAGGGACATATCTTTCAGCATGTTAATGGGAGCAAGCATTCCGGGAACTGCCCTGAAAAGGACAGAGTTACTCTCAGTCTCTGGATTCAGGTGACTTGGATGAGCCATTTGAGCAGTAAATAACAGAAAAGCAAGGCGCTCTTTATGTGACCTTGAATCACTCTTTCAGAATGTCTGCCTATAAAGAAAACTCCTGGGCTAAAAACAAAGAGACCTCAGCTTTGCACTAGCCAGCTGTGGGACTTTGGACAAGACCCAGGGGGCTTCTCTGGATTTAGAGTGATTTTTGGCAAGTTCTTATTCAGTTCTGTTAATTGCACATGGCAGACAGGTGAACACACGAGCAGTGGAACCTTTGCCAAAAGCCCTTCACACGCACCTGTACTGCTCATTGTCAGCTGCTGCCCACACCTGCCACTAGTTCATGCCACTTTGTGTCCTTAAGTGGGTTTCCCCTTGGCCAAGCCTGGTGGTTCGCTGCGGTTCTCAACGCCTCCCGTATGACTTGGATGCAGGCACTGAAAGTATATACACCACCTTGTGGATCCCGTAAAGCTGGAAGGATGAACGCAAAGTACCTAGTTGAATCACTTAGGGTACCCACAGCTGGTATAATAGAGATAGACCCCAAATTCCAGCGACTTAGCACCATACGAGTTTATTTCTCACTCTTGCAAAATCTGATGCAGTATTCAGCAGGTGCTCTTCCATACAGTGACTCAGGGACCCAGGAACCTATCCCCTTCTGCTCACCATCTGCTGGAACCCCAGTCACTCCATTCTGCCTGGCAGATGGGGACAGAGAGAGGGTGGAGGATCACGAGGAAGATTTGAAAGAGCCAGGCCAAGAAGTGGTGTGTATCACTTCTGCCCACTTATTATTGGCCAGAACTTGGCCACACACTGCAAGTGAGGTGTGTGCCCTAGACCTAGAGGGCATGGGTTTTGCTGGAATCACAGCCGACTCTGCCTTAATCATATGAGAGCAGAAATGGGGTTCACAGAAGTCTGACAGCCTTTAATGAGAGGGCATAGCTTAAAAGATGAAATTTGGTGGAGAAAATTTGAAGTCAGGCTCTGGGTTTGGTGAAAGCCTTTTTGCGGAAGCATGGGATGGAGAAGATATAGCTTAAGAACTTCGTATGTATAAGAGGCTATGAGCTTCCTTGTGTCTGCATTTAACATACTGAGGGAGTAGCTAATGTTTGCCAAGTGCTTTCTATGTGACAGGCGTGTCCTGAGCATTTTCGTGCATTTGCATTAATTATCTCATTTCATCTTTACATCCACCCTCCGAGGCAAGTATTCTCATCATTGTCATTTCACAGATAAAGAATCTGAAGCTCAAGGAGATCCAGTGAATTTGCCCAAGGTCACAGGGCTGGTCTGGGGCAATGAGATTCAAATCCACCTTGGTCTTGTTGAGATGTCACGTCTTTAGAGAAGGATGACTTTTAAGGCAGAGTTCATCCAACTCCCCTCCGTGCTAGACAGATGTCCTCTGGACCGATGTAGTCAGTTCTCAGTGCCACACTCTGGCAAACGAGGGAGCAGGCAGGCTCGGTGGAGCAGGATGGGTGTGGTGTCAAGTCCCCATCCTGTAGGGAGGGAAGGATGCACGGTGCTGTTTGGTGTCGAGAATTAGAGTTTCAGGTGGCTGCTCCATCTACAGGAAGGGAGGGAACACTGAACGGACAAGTTTGCAGAGCCCCAAGCAGAAGGTTGAGGATTGGAACAGGTGCAGTTATGGGAGGCAAAGTTTTGTTCAATGGAAAAAAGAGCTTTTATTGCCCCCCCCCCCCCGTTTTTAAATACAGAGACAGGAAGGTGGGAAGATTGACCATCAATGGAAGTATTTAGGCCAATGCTGGGCACCATTTGCTGATAGTGTTTTGAAGGAATTCAAGCACATCTTGGGGGAAGCGGACAGTGACAGTCATTCCTCTATGAAGCTGCTCCAGGACACCCCATATGTGGATGGCCCACTTGTTCCTTTGCACCCTGGCTATGCCCTTGGAAAAGCCCTGTAGCTGTACTTGGGACATTTCAGTGAACTTCATTTCTTTGGTAGACCTAATCCACCTTTGTATCTCCAGTGGTTAGCACAGAGTGGGTACTTAACAAAGGCTGTGATGAATGAATGAATGAATGAATGTGGCCTGGGGAGGTGGGGACACTCGACTTGTCTCCTCCAACCCCAGAATTTCGTAATTCTATGCACAAAATGGGCCGGCTCCTTCTAGCACTAACCAGTGGATTTAGCTTTTCCTGCCTTAGCTGGTTCTGAGATCTGGGGGATGTCCAGAGTCCCGGCCACCCTGGCCATCCTGCAGCCTCCACACCCTCAACCCCAGCTCAGCGCCACACTGTGTTGCCCCCACTGCTCTAGGATTATCTTAGCATTACGAAGAAGTGTCGGTATTATTAATAGCTGCCATATATTGAATTATATACACAAGTCACGGGGGGTTACTTTCCATAATCTCTTTTAATTCTGGTAACCAACTGTAAGAGAGTCTTTATAATCCACATTTCCCAATGTGAAAACAAAACCTTGGGTTTCAGAGAAGGCCCATGAGTGATCCTGAATGCAAGCCTAGTCCCCCTAACTTCAACACCCTGTCTTCTCAGCATGTTACATGATGTCATTGGATGTGAGCTCTCCAATCACAGCAACGTACAGTTTCTGATTTGTCCTTTTCTCCCCAGAAGTAGTCTTAAGTGGTTTCCTTTGTCAACATTGTATCCCAGTGTTTGTGCTGATGGTGAATGGATGAGGCCCTTGTGGTCATGGTTGGGTGTGAGGCTGGGCTTGAGCCACCTTTGGGTCAAACCTAGACCTTACTATTTAGTAGTGTGTTATCCTGAAGCTGTAGTTGTCCTTTGGACAGCATAGTGACACTTGTGCCAGTCTTCCCAGAAAGTGACCAAGGGGTCAGTGAGATGTACCAGGCAAAGTAGCTTAGCACAGTCCTAGTCCCTACTCAACTCTCTGTACATTGTCAGTATTTGAGAGTGAGCAGAAGGTCCCGAGGTCATTTTCTCCTCTTCTGCTCATCAAGGCGGGAAGACCACACTTCTGGGCAGGGAAGGTACAACTGGACAGTGGGCACATGGCCCCTCCTGGGTGTGCACCTGGGGGTGGACACATTGAGGACCTGCTGTGTTGCTCAGGAGTAGCTAGTTAGGGAAGTGAGGGCAGGAAAAAGAAGTGAGCAGTCAGGGAGAGGGGTGTGGGAAGGTGGAAATGCCCATGAAGGGGGCCACATTGAGTGTGTTACTGATTAGGGCACATGGACTCTGTCACACTAGACTGAGCAAGCGCCCCTAAGAGCTGTGTCTCTGCAGAGCTGGCTGCAGGAGGGGTTCTCTACCACTCCCGACCCTGGTGGCTGAGGGCCAGCTCCCCTGCACTTCCAGGGACTGAACAGCTTCGCTAGGCATGGAGAGAGCCCAGAGGCAGGAAAGCTGAGTACTTGTGCTGGCACTAGCAGTGGGACTCTGCCTTGGGCTGTGGGATGGGCACCCACAGTCACAGTGAAATACAGAGCCCCAAGTGTGGTGGCCTCCTTATTCTGGGAGGGCCCAGGCTCTGGGACCCAAGACACACCTTGTCAGGGAGATCAATCCAATGGTGCCCTAGGCTGGGGCCTTGAGTCAGGAACTGGGAAAATGTCTTGGCCTCCGGCAGGAAAGTGACAGAGCCCAGGTCTTTCCAGCCATGGTGCCCAGCCCAGTGACATGCCCAGGACAAGGCACTGAAGCCCCGCACCTTTCTCTCCTTGAGCTTGGATATCCCGCTGACTCACAAGGGCCTGATGGGCAAGATCAATGAGAACTTCTTCCTGGTCAGTCATGTTTGCAAACCTTGGACTAAACCACAGACCTTGGAGCTTTGGGGGAAGAGGAGGAATAACTTACTACTATAGACTCTCTGACAGGAACCCCACCTTCCCTACCGTTCTGTACCTAGGGATCCAAACCCTGGCCCTCGAAGCCTTGCCAATTAGGCAGAGTGTTCCTTCCAGATACTCCTTATCTTGAAACTTTTTGAAAAATAACATATAAGGGGATATAAAACACCTTTTTTTAATAGCCTTTGTATCTATTCATTCATTAATTCATTATTTATTGATCATTCCCACTTTTTTCCGAGGAACACAGGTATAGGGTCCAGACCTTAAGGCATTGACAGTCTGGGGAGAGAAGGGCAGAAAATGTATATCACTTTGAAAATAACCGACATAGACGTCAATCCCAGGTGCCAGGGAAGAGCATGATGGTTCAGAGGAGCTGGGTCTCTACAAGTTAATGTGCTCACAGCACACTCCTTTGGCCACAAGGAGTTAGGTGGGGAAGCTTTAGACACCGTGATGACAATTCCTCCCACTAAACAGTAAACTGGACTTGTTTGCAACACTCAGCCAGCCACCAACCGCCACTCTCCAGACAGCTGTCAGTGTAGAATGGGGTTGCATCTCTGGCACTTGTTACACCTTCTTTCTGCCCCCACTCCAGCCTGATAATGAGACAATGTGACATTTACTACAGGGAGGAGAAGGTGGTTGAGGGCAGGGAGATAGGAGGAGTGTGGACAGAGGAAGCCCTCCCTGTGTGCAGCATCACTTGTCACATTCTCATCATCCAGTTTTCATTTTTGTATGTGCCCAGGCCCCCTCCCCACATGCCAAGTTCTTGATGGTGGCCACCTTTCTTGAGACATCACTAGGCCATAAAGTATGTTTGCGCAGACTTCAAAAAGGTGCCCCCTTATGGTGGTCTCCCCTTGTGGCCACTGGCTTAGTGAACAGATAGGACTTCGATTCAAATTTTTAAAAAGGTGTCATCTGAAGGGGTACTTCTAGGGTTCTGCTAGTGTTTTGCTTCTTGACCCAGGTGCTGAATATATGTGCATATTCGGTTTGTGAAAATTCATCAAGACTGAATCGAATTATGGTCATGATTATACACTTTTCGTGTATGTATGTAATACTTCAGTGAAATTTACAAAAAGATTAAAGAAATAAAAATATATGTATATATTTTTAAAATACCCCTTCCTTCAGCTTGGCTTGGCAAGAGGAGATTGTGGTGGGATTTTAGCACCCAGTTGCCTCTTTAACCAGGGGTCCTTGTGCACTGCACATCCTATACAACTGTGCATGGCTGTCCTCATCTGACTCAACATCTCATGTCACTGGGGGGCTTCCTTGTCAATGGCTGCCCACTTGGTCCACTCATCAGTCATGTTGAGCCTCTGCAGTCCTTTGAGAAGAGCCAGCTCTTTGTCTCCTTCATTGTTGATGACAACTCTGCTGTGTGGCACAGTGGAGAGGGGACTTGTGCCAACTCAAGAGTTTTGTCACTTGAACTAATCCCCTGCTTTTGCAAGAGCGAGTGAAAGGTTGGCCGGCAGCTCCCTGTTGTGGAGACATTTTGAATGTTGGCTGCAAAGGCATGTGGGATTGGGAGATTCTCAAGGTCATTGGGGAGGTTACAATTTCAGCTGTTGAGAAATGACTTTCAACTGGTTTCTTATTGACTCTGTCTCTTTCCTTTCTGGTGCTGTTTTCCTCTTCCCTCTTCCTTGCACCCTTGCCTCAGGAGTGGACCACATGGTCCTTGTCATGCAGTTGACATCTCAGACCCCAGGCTATCCAAAGGGAATCAACTCTCTCTCTCTCTCTCTCTCTCTCTCTCTCTCTTTCTCCTAGCAGTGCTAGAATGAGCTTTCAGCCCCAATAAAGTGAAAGAAGGAAACGTTTCCCAAGAGCCTCCCTCCCCGTCCTATTTGCTTTTCCTGACATGCTTCAGTCTGTCCACATGTTAGAAGACAGGATTCTCTCTGTGGCTATTTTCAGAAGCCCAGACCACATCTCATTACAGTGCGAGAACATAATTTCAAAGAAGCCCAACTCCACTCCTGGGAAGCCTTGTGTGTGAGAGATAAGACGCTCGAGGCTTATCCCACAAGTGCAATAGTAGTTCTTTTTCAGCCACAGACCAACATTCGAGACGCCAAGAGGAAGACATGGTGTACTTTTTAAAGAGCAGGGTTAGAATTTTCCAAGGAGGGGGAGGTTACCATTTATCAAAGGTTCACATCAAAGCCTCCTATCTGGCCATCAGGCTCCCAGCGGTATTTCTGTCCTAATTGTCAGAACTTGTCAGGGGCAAAAGCTTTTATAAAAAAGTGGAAAGCAGGTGGTCAGTGCGGGAGCTTGCAGTGTGTGTGAGCGTGTGAGTGTGTGTGTGTGAGTGTGTGTGTGTGAGTGTGCATGCATCTCGGGGGAGGTGCAGTGGTGGGAAGGAGGGTTCTTAGAGAGACAGGGAGAGTGTCCAGAGTGACAGGTCTTAGCCAGAGGGAAGCGTGTGTCCTTCCGCAGAGCATCCTGGAGGGGTCGCGGTGGATCTGTTTCACCCCGATCTGGCCCTTCAGTGAGGAGAATGTGTTGGGGGACGCAAGGAACATATTGTTAACCACCGGTGTCCTTTGGGAGCCTGACTGAGTTCTGCAAGTCCTTGACTTCTGGCCTCAGATGAAAATTCGCCAAGTGTCCAAAGAGGCCTGAGCAGTTGGGGGTGGCAGTAGGACAGAGGAGCGATCCTGGAGACAGAGGTGGGCCGATTGAGGCGTGCTTGCAAGGTTTGCCTTAGACACGCCGGTCTCCTGTCGCCTTTGCCATATGCCCTGCTCCCACACGTGTCCCCTGCTCGCCTCTCCTGTCCACGGGACTCTCATGTGGTCTCACCCCCATCGGAGCCGCTCCCTCTCCCCAGGTCACCTGCAGGGTCTGCCCCCTGACAGGACAGTGACAGACGCACAGGAGAGGGCTTTGAGGGCTTAGGGTGCTCCCAGGCTGCCCTGTCTGTCTTTAAAAAGACTAAAAACACACCTGAAGGCTTCATGTACAGCAAGCATTTGGGCTATAGAGCACCACCGTCACCACCGACAGGGCCGTTTTTCCATTTTACAAACTGCAGTCTCCAAATGTTAATGAATTATTCCTTGCAGCAATCTGACCCGCCTGGTGACATTCCCTCCTTATAGTTCAGGAGGCAGAGATGCTGGGGGTTAAGAAGTGTGCTCAGAGCCAGTGATTTAGAGGCAGGTCTGATGTAATTGAGTATTTATGGCCCATGGTGTGGGCAGAGGCTGGGCAGTTGGCCTTGCTTCCTTCGCGCCCATCTAAGAAGTCAAACTGTCATCAGAGTAGTGAGGGGAAGACCCACTGATGTTGTGTGTCCCCCGACCTATAAACCTCTGATCCAGAATGGATTTAAGGATTATTGAGGGCATCTTTTGCACTGATCATTAATTTCCTGATTTTTGATAGGGTTTCCAGCCTGGTAATTCAGTACAGTGAGGTAGATATATTTGCAATGTAGGATTTGCAGAATCTGTTATGCTATCATTTTAGGCCGGACAGATAGCTGTGCTGTGGGTGGGATACAGCTGGTTTGTTAGCAACTGGTTACAAACTGCTTCAAAAATGTGATTCATGGTCTTGGGTCTGGGGGAAGGGGAGGAGGGATTCTCAGTAACGGCATGTCATCACTTGACCCTAACAAGTTCAACATTTTTACAAATGATAGAGAATTAGAAAAGTCAATCCATAAAGAACTTCAGTGAAGACATAAAAGGCATAATTATCACATTTGCAAAAGGCCCAAGGGTTGTCAGAGTAACCACAAAGTGTAATGAAGAACCAAGATTCCAGGCGATCTCCACAGCCTGCAGAGGAATGAGATGAAATTGAATAGGGGTAAGGGCAGAGTCACACATGGAAGCTCCCAAAACCAACAACACAAGGGCAGGATGGGTGAACTCTGTCTAAATAGCAATTTCTTTACAAAATGCTTGTATCTTCTAGTTCTGTTATGATCAGATACGACTGAGAATATATTAGTACATTGACAGAAACTGAGTGTAGGGGATAGTTTCACTCTCGGAACTCCCTCTGTCCTTCCTTCCCACCCTGTCTCTTGCTGTATGTCTCTTTCTGTTAGCAAGGCAGACTGTTAGGGCCCCCAGGACCTCCCCAATGCCCATCCCCAAGCCAAGCATTTGCAAGCAGAGTGGAGCCACCAAGGGGAGAGATGGATGTTGGGTAGGCAGCCGAAAATGTCAGCTACAGAAGGTGAACAGTAACTATTATATTCTCTGGGATTTCTTTTATTTTTAATTTTCCATAGAGCCTAGTTTGGGGTTGATAGGGGGTGGGGAGTGATTGACTGATTGATTGAAGTTCATTTCTATTGTCACAGGTAGGTAGCCAGACAAGCCTGATGGGAAGATGGGATGTGAGACTGTGGCAGATGCCATCAGTGCCCTGCCCGTGCCCCCCTCAGCCTCCCCTAGAGGTCACCTGTAGATACTTTTCTACATGTATGTAACAAATGGATTCTTGCATCTCTCTCCGTCATGGAAGTGTGCTCAGCCTGAGCGTAGAGCAAGGTGAAGATGGCTGGGCATCAGCACCCCAGGAGCAATCTCCACCCAGTGCGAGGCAAGATAGACGCCAGCTTCCTCACCTCTCCATGGGGCAATTCAAAGGTGGTTCGACACCATCTCCCAGTGTCTCCAGTGACATCGAGCCCTGGTTGCCCACTGAGTCACAAGCTCACGAGTGCACCCTGCGTGGGTTGCCTTTCCTTTCCCACCTCACTTCCCCACTCCCTTGCTGGTGCATCCTTGGATCGCTCCCCTAATCTCGGGGTCAGCTTCTGGGGGAAACCCAAATGGAGATGGAGGCTAAATAATTAGCACCGCTCGGTTGCAAGGCTAAAATGACAAGGGTCGCTAAAATATGTAAGTGGTTCCTGAAGTAACATTTATTGGGAACCTGTTGTGTATGAGAACTACACTCTATGTGGGACATTTTCACACACACAAGTGAGCTATGAGTATCTGGTGCATTGGAGAAGGTAAAGTAATCCATCCCAGCCGGGAAGCCCAATGTGCTGCCAGGCGGTGACATCTGCATGAATCCTGTGTTTGCTCTGTTCTCCCATCTGTGTCTGTAAAACAACTTTTTCTTAACTTTGGAGGAAAGACCCTTTAGAAAAGACACTTGGGCCCCCACAGGTAGGTGGCCTTTGGAGGAAGGCCTACGGGGAGAGAAAGGCCTTGTACTTTCCTCCAGAAGAAGATGTACAATCCCTTCTTCAAAGCCTTCCTCATCATCTTAAAAATAACCAGCATTTCAGTGCCCGGGCTCTCTCACCCTGCTCCTCTGCTGCTAGCAGTGGCTCAGAGGGCGGCTGTCATGAATCCCAAACCCTGCTCCCCTGGGCACTGGGCGAGACAGGCTGGCAGGGACAAGGGAGCGATTGTGGGTTGTGACTTCAAGCCTTGGGGCAGCTTTGACCTGGGAGTCAGTGCAGGGCACCCCTCACCACCCTGGCACATGACGCTCCCCGGTATTCACTCTGGCAGGCACAGTGTGTCCACAGAGATAAAAAATGATACTGTGACTTTGTCCAGAACCTCTCTGTTAATGTCTTAGAAGCTTAAATATTAGAGACTGAGCTTTCTCCTGGGATTAATATAAGAGGAGACGTGTGCCAGACATGGCTCCTCCATGAGCTCTCCAATGCTATAAAAAGAGACCCTGCAGAGCCATCCAGAAAAGTGTCTGAGCCCAAGAAAAGGATGAATAACATGGTGCTCACTGACCTGCGGCCTAGGGTGTAAAGGGAAACCCCAATGGCATAACCCCAGGTCTGTCCACTGTGGAGACTCACGTTTTATGGCCAGAGTTTCTAGTCATGGGGGTAGGGGAGAAGCGTGGAGGAAGGTGCAGGAAGATGCGGGTCTGGTTTCAGCTTTGCACCTAGTTTGCTGTGTGACCTGGGGCAGAGCACTTTACTTCTCTGGGCCTTAACTATAAAATAGAGGAATTAACCTGGGTCATTTTCAAGCAACACTTTGTGTGTATGTGTGTGTGTGTGTGTGTGTGTGGCATGATACAAATTCAGACTAAAAAAAAATTATTTATAGCCTACTTTTTTTACACTCAAAATGAAAATGCTTTATTGAATTCCCTAAAAAAAAAACATGTATTTTTTTTTTTTTTTTTTTTTACAATTGGGGTGGTTTACTCTGCTCAGTAGAAGAACACCAATGAAAAAGTCAACGCTGCTTCTTAGCCTCTGAAGTGTTCATAGCAGGGCATATTTGGGCGCAGTTGAGAAGTGGTGCCGTGGTGGGAGCTTCCTTATGTTCTGCCCTGAAACTGGGTCTCTGGGCTGTCTGGGGAAGCCAGGCAAATCCTGCGCATGCCGACAGCCACAGACCACTCGTGGGACCAGTGCCCTAGCCCAGGGTCCCATGTGAGGACTGACATTGCCCGGGCCAGTGATCTGGCCTGCTGTGACTCCCATCTGGAGGAGGCTGAGGGAGTCAGCTGTGAGGACCGGGCGGTCTCCCGGGAAAGACTCGCACATGGCTTCCGCAGGAATCACCTCCAGCCTGTGGTAATCGAGAATGGCAGTGCCAACTCCAAGGTTCAGAGGCGGCAGAGCCTGGGGATTAGGTGGCCCCAGGTGAATCGCAGAGCATCTGGGGGACTGTTGACGGATTTGTTCCCCAGCTTTTTTCTCCAGAAATTCCAGGTTGTACTTAGCCTACAGTTACATAATGATTCTTTGAGCCATGACATCTGCAAGCCTGAGTTGGCAGTGCCGGGTGGGAGCTACCATGAGTCGGAGGTCTGCTTGAGAGTATGTTCTGAATTCTTTCACTCTACATCCTGCAAAAACGGAGGCTTCAAGCCTGCCTCTCTCTCTCTCTCTCTCTCTCTCACACACACACACACACACACACTTGCAAATGTCTGTGTGCATGTGTGTATCTTTATTCTCTTCATCTTTGATTTCACTTGATTAAAATCAGAGGGAAGGTTTGTACTCAGGCCCTTAAGGGTAGGTATGTAAAAATGACTTTTAACCAATTCTAATATTATATTTGGTGTTAGTCCAGAATGTGTGTGTGTGTGTTCCAAAATGTCAACAGATCAAGTTTGTCTTGACTGTTGTAAAAAACATATAAAATTTACAGTCTTAACCATTTTCAAGTGTACAGTTCAGTGGCATTAAAGTGCTTTGACATTGTGCAGCCGTCACCACCATCCCTCTCCAGAACTCTTCGTCTTGCAAAACTGAAACTCGGTTCCCATGAAACAACAACTCTTCATCCCCCTCTCCCCGCTCCCCGCCAGCCCCTGGCAACCACCATTCCACTTTCTGTCTGTATGAATTTGACTACTCTGTGCACCTCATATAAGTACAATCATACAGTGGTAGCCTTTTTGTAACTGGCTTATTTTGTTTAGTATAATTTCCTTAAGGTCCATCCATGCTGTAGCATGTCTCAGCAGTTCCTTCCTTTTTAAGGAAGAACATTCTGTTTTATATATACACCACATTTTGTTTATCAGATTGTATTTTTCACAGCTGACTGAGCGAGCAGTCTTTTGTTGTTGTTGTTGTTAATATATATCCTATGGCCATCCACATCTGAAATAGAATGATATTTAATTCTGTGGGGACGATGGAAAAAATTGGGCAATTTTTTTTTTTTTTTTTTTTTTTTTACCATGTGAGCTTTGTCAAATTACTTGTCTTGATGGACTTAAGAATTGTAACCCGTAGATACTTGAGAACTTAGGACTTGTTAACGCACTTTTCTTGGCCCACTGGAGTGGTTGAGATAATAGCAGTGTAGTCATAATTGCTTAGAACTCACTCGGTACCTCCAGTGTAAGCTGGGGTCATTGAAGTATTCTGAGATTTGGGGGACATGGGTCCCAGCACCTACCTGTGGGAGACTATAAGATTGATGTGTGTGATCCATCACTCTTGGTTAACTTGAATTGGATGATTAACATGGTTTATTGAGTTGAGCTGCTTTTAATGGTAAGTATATACATTCAGATATATTTTAAAGAGATAGTCAGCAAAACCCAAAACGTCGTGCCCAGTCTTGTTACATTCACTGGTATCTTCTGGTCTCCATTCAGCGTTTCCCTGATGTGCCCCCCTGCCCCACTTCGCCCCATCTAGGGCTCCATCAGATAACAAACTGTCCAGTATATGTGGATTTCTCGTGTTCTCATGACCTCTCATATTAGCAACAGGCTCACTGCCATTTTCACATCTTCCAGTTGTGGAAGGAGTGGAAACTTGGGCACGTGCCTGACACATTTTTCTTTAAAATTTTGTATGCCTTCGAGACACCATGTAAATGTTTATTGATTTTTATTGCATAGACTGTATTGACATAATGCAATATTAAATAGAATCTTAGTACTGTGGAACCTTAGGGGGTGGTTGTTCCTCTATCCAAATACAATGCATGAGCTTTGCTAAATATTTAATAAATGGTCAATAAATACTTCTTTTAATATAATCAGTGTGATGTCTCTCTGGAAGCTGAATGTAGATTTGTGACCTACTGGTAGCTGGAGAGACACTCAGGGGAACCCTTGGAGAATCTTCCTTCTACTGACATCACTCACCTCCCAGCCCCCCGGCCCCACCAGGGCTGAGATGAGCCTGGGGTTTCTGCCCTTCCTCTGCTCTGCCACCTCTCAAACTTCAACTTTGCAGCTATAAATCACCTGGGAATGGTTAAATATGCAGATCGTGACTCAGTAGAGCTGGAGTAGAACCCAGAGTCCTACGTTTCTCGAAAGCTCTAGGTGGTCCAGTTGCTGCTGCTGCAGCCGGTCCATGGGGGGCGAGGCCCTCGGGAACGTCACAAAGCAAAAGAAGCGGGTCAGGTTGAAGGTGAGGCGAGTGAGGCATCCGGGGCTCAAATTTAGGGAGGTGGCTGCTCGCAGTCACCCAGATGCTCTTAGGGAGGTTCTCCCTCTTGGGTGGAGCGGGTGCAGGACCAGCACAACCCTGAGAACAGGCGTCTCCTTAACATTTCACACGCTACGCACCTCACACACCTCATCCTGGTTCTGGCTCTGAAAGGACACTTTTGGTCCAGGGGATTTGGGGCTTGTTGTGCTATTTGACCTGAGTTCCCCTAGAGGCGAGTGCAGTAGAAACCTTCCTGTTTGACCAGAGATACCCAGTATTTCCTGCTCCCCGAGCCGTCTGTGGACAGAGACCAAGGCTCACCTAAATGACCTCCACAGCCTCGCCAGATGAGGGCTGGACTTGCTGACAGCTGCGTCCTTTTGCCTGCCTGGATGGTGCAATATTTTACAAAGAGTGTTTCCAGCGTGTTTTCTTCTGAGTGTTCCGTGGTGTGATGGGCATGACAGCCCCATGGCAGGAAGCAGAGAGGATGTGGAATGAGTTAGTGGTGGGGCCGTGACTTGAACCCAAGCGATCCCCTGACTCACTGTGTCCTAACCACTCCACTCAGCTGTTTTATTTTGATGCTTTTCCCTCTAGAATGCTTATTGTGGATAATTATGTTCTCTTCAGCGTGTTAACAGGATAGAAGGAGAGATCGCAAAGCCTTCTGCTGTAGGCATCTCCTTGTTCCTTTACCTACATTCTTTCTCTCTCAACACATCTCTACCCCATAAAATTAAATTATGGAAAAGGAAAGAAAAGAGGAAGGAGTGGTTAGTGGACAAATGATCAGTTCTCCAGTCGTGGACTTTTTGGGATGGGCAAGTGAGAGGGAAGGCTTTAATTTTCCTAGTGGAGTCACGTCCTAGAGAAGACCAGACTTTGGTTGTTTAAGGCTAAGAGTCATTTCTCAGCCAGTGGTGGGATTGGGGGACATCATACCACATTAGGGTCTGCAGGTCCCAGAAGAGGACGAGGTGAGGCTGATGAATGTCCACATCTGGGGGATGCCCCTGGACACCGTGGCCTTTTCAGATGCTGTTTCTCAGCTCACCCTGTGTTTGTTGCTTTAAGAAAACAAACAAGTCTCCAGGGAGGAGCTTAAGATCCTAAGTCTCAGTTCACTCCGTGTTCTCTACATGGTCTTAGGTAAGTCCCTTGTCTTCCACCTTCAGTTTGGATTTTGTCCCAACAGAGAGTTGCTTCTTATTTCCTCCAGCAGAAGAACAATGAGGAGAAAAAAGAAAAAAATATACATATACATACATGCATGTATATACATATATGTATATGAACACACGTATATTTAATATTATATATAGTGTACATATACAATATACATGCATTAAGCACTTATTATTTGCCAGGTACTTGGCTAAGTGCTTTACCTACACAATTTATTCCTAGCAGCAATCTTAAGAGGAAAATACCAATATTTTCCCCCATTTCTAAGGGGTTCAGTAGAATATCTCAAATATTAAATGGCTGATCAAGGATTTGAATCCAGACATTCTTACTCCAGCATCTTGAATCTTACCCACTAGAGTAGTAGTTCTCAAACTTGAGGACCCATCAGGCTCCCTCGGAGGGATTGTTGAACCTGGACAGCTGGGTGCCGATCCTCAGAGTTTCTGATTCATTGGCCAGGGGCGGGGCCTCCCCTGGGGCTGCTACTGCAGGGGTGCAGGGCACCCGCCTGAGAACCACTGCCCTGGACACAGCCTACACATCAGAGAAAGTCCCAAAACGCAGTGACCAACTTAAAGGACACTCTGAGACCTGAGTCCCGGCTGGGATGAGCCTTGGACAGGTGTCTCGGTGTCTCTGATCACATCTGTGTGTGAGCTCCTGGGTTGGTGAGCATCGAGAGATCCGTGTGGAGTGGTGCTTTGGGCCTCCATCCACCCAAATGAGAGAGGCCCTGTCCCCAGCCGAGGCTTCCCGTTGGCATCACCATGAAATCAGGAGGCCAGAGCCGGCAGGAGGTGAGGGGAGGTCGAAGTGCATCCGCCTGGAGGGGGCGCCATGGACACCCCCCCACCCCTGGGCAACATTTGCCCACTTAGAAAAGGTGGGCTAGACTATCTACCCAGGCAGTTTGGAATTTTACTTAAAATGTACCAGTTTTTCCTAGGTCGTAATTCGGGATTCTGTCTCTGAGTAGTCAGGTCCCACCCTGTGTTAGGAAAAGACTTCTCATCCACTTCCTATCTCTTCACTGCCCAGTGTCTGGGCCATCCTTCCTCCCAAAGGGTCGGGAATGTTCCCCTTGTGAGGGGCCCACTCAAGAGCATGCAGGCAGTGGAGGGAAAATAGAGATTTATTCGTGGTTTTTTGCTTACTGACTTAGAAAACCGGCCCCTGCTTGGAAAGAGAATTCTTCTGTTTCCAGCTCTACCTCTACTGTTGAAAGGTTTTTTGTTTTTTTTTTTT
>VBSM01001118.1:15243884-15275318 GCA_008086735.1 Cheirogaleus medius | reverse complement strand
CGGAGGGAAGTCTGCTTCATGGGGGGGGGGGGTTCATTTCTGAGTGCAGATTCCCTTGCAGGCTTTCCCAGGCAAGGGGTGCAGCAAGAATGGCTGCAGGACAGGGACGCTTGCCTCACCCTGTATGGAAGGGGGACCTCCTCTTCCTGAGACCTTTCCTGGCACTCCTATCCAGTGTCTTTCAGGAGCAACCCAGCTCCAGAGGGGAAGAGGGATCTATGGCATGAGACCCCTGTAGGGAATTCTTCTGACCAGCCCTGCCCAAGTCTGGAGCGCCCTTGCAGGACCTGTTAGCTGTGGTGCAAACCAGGAAATAACCATTCTCCGCATGGACCAGTATTAACATTTGAATTTACACGACACTTATCATAGAACCCACACCGTAGGGCTTCATCCTGGTGGTGGATCTAGAAAGGCTGTCTCAAATGGAGGCATGGGAAGAATTCTGGGGGAAAGAAAGTCAGTTTCCTTTGTCGTGTAGCCCTGGGAAAATCTTGACTAATGGAACGAGGACATGTAAATTAAGCCCCTTTTCATATATGTGGGTTTGGGTTCCCCCAGAAGCAGACCCTGAGATGTGGATTGAGAATAAGTGGGATATGAGGGAGGTGACTCCAGGAATCCCTGACAGTGGGTGGAGAAGTGAGGTGGGGAAGGGAGGCAGCCCGTGAAGTTTGCTCTGTCAGGCCAGGTACCTTTTGGGGCATCTGATGCTCGGGCTCACTTGGGGACTCAGGGAGATAGTAGGTCATGGCTCAGAGGTATCCCACCTGCGGGATGGGGTATTTGTCCTCCAAGTCCCATCGCTCACCGAGCAATGTTCAGTCCCTGGCCATTCTGGGTGGCCATGTGCACAGCAGAGAAGGTTCTGTTAGCTGAGAAAGCCACTTGCACAGAGATGCAGATGAAGGCACTGACAGACAGCATTGAGGATGTCCTCAGATGCAGGATAGTGAAGTGTGTGTCTTCCCTGCACCCCTCCAGGAACCTGGGAAAGTTCCAGTCCCTTGTCTCTTTGCTCCCATTTCCAAGGAAAAGAGAGGACACTTGTGTAGATACAGCTCTTTTCCCCTGAGCCTCAATAATGAACAGCCAGCTCCCTGGCCACAGGACACCCCAGGGCTTTGTGCCTTGTCACATTCCTGGCTTTCTTTCTTTGGTACTGTCCTGTTCAGTCACTCAGTGATCCTGCAGAAATCCAGATGCATACAGCGCCTGGATATGCCACGGTGCACGCAGAGCACAGCACTATCATCAGTGGGAGCCCAGGTCAGCTGCAGTGTAAATGGCAGGACACAGAGGAGGAGCAAGGCGACTGTCCTCAGATGACCAGATAATGCTGGGGGCGGCTTGCAAGCCCCAGCACACGAGGCATTTATAGCCCAACTTCGCAGAGGCCAGGAGTGGAGAGCAAAGCCAGGGTGACAGGGAGGAGACAAACCCTTGCCACCCAGGCTGCTGGGACAATAGGAGCTGCTGCCACTCCTTGCTTTCTGTGTTCTGCAGCAGCGAAGCCAGCATGTCCTGGGTCTAAGGGGAGCCTGAGCCTCTAGGACAGGTTTTGGTCTTCACAGAGCATACACCTTGCGCCTTTGGCTTCTTAGCATGGGGGTGATTTGCTGCTACTGAACAAATTAGGGAGTCACTGCATTCAAGGGGCCTGGAGGAGGGAAGATGTTTTATGGTAGTTTTTTTGGCTTTAGCGCCTTCCTGACTTTTGGTTTGTATGTCTTACACTCTCTTGCAGCTCGCCCGCGATTTATGTCATGCCAAAGATTTTCTTCCTTGCACCCTCCCATTGCACACAGCGAGGTCTGTGTCTTCGGCAGGTGGCTGCACACCCCCACTGTGGCCCACTGCTTCTCTGGGAGACTTAGGGCTGTACATCAGGGTCTTGGTTCTCTCTCCTTCAAGGTGTGTGGCAGAGTGACATTCTCATGACTTTGAAGCCAGGTGTGATCATGTGACATGTTTTCCACCAATGGAATGTGAGAAGTGAGGTATGTTGTCCCATGTGGAAGCTTTAAGAGAGAATGGGTGATGCATCATGTCCTCTTCCCCGGCTTGGGTGATCATGGAAGCTAGGGTTGCGATGAAGCTTCCCAAAGTGACTTCTGTGAGCACAGCCGTCCTGCCGCCCCATGCTGAGCTCATGGTGTGAATGAGGAATACACACATGGTGTGTGAAGCCACTACAATTTCCAAGCTGTGTATTACTGCGCATAACCTCGCTCACCCTAAGGGGTGCAGCTGTTGTTAAGTGCACAGTTACCTGTCTGCAGGTAGCCCTGTGACTCCGATTTCCTCCCAAGCTATTCACAGAGTAATTCGCCTCCTAACTCTGGCTTCTGTTTCCTGCCACAGTGTCCAGAGTCCTACTAGACACCCCACGCATTTCCTAAATTCATCAGGCCAAGTTTCTTAACAGTGCCCATCTCCCTAAAAAGTTCCTCTTGTTAATTTTCAAGCAAACACCTCTTGCTATTGTCTTAAGAAAATAGAAAATATCAGTGAACACAGTTGTGATTGTGTTTAAAGGATTCTGTTGTAAATTTGAGGGAGTCACCGAATGAACCCCCATGCCATCACTGATGATATTCTACATGGTGAGAAGATAGTGGGACCTTCTTCCTCAATGGACCACCGTCCAGTTTTCCAAGGGCTGCCATGTAAGTGTCCTTGTTCAGTGAGCAGCATATTGTGAACTCCTTTCCTTGCCAATATGAAGAGCGATATTCCATGGCTTTTAATAACTGTATGGAATTTACTTGCAGGGACACTCCGTCTTTATGGACTCAGGCTTCTCTTATGAAGCACTTGGATGACTCCCAGTTTTTCTGTATCATAAACATAACAGCATCCTTGGGTATCCATCTTTCCTTACAACAAATTCCTGGGAATGTATTTGCTGGGCCCCATAATGCCAGTATTTCCTGAGTGAAGTACCTTGGGTGGCTGTCCTTTTTGCCAGGGTATCCACCACAGTCTCTCGATCCATTAACATTTCAGTCTTGGAGAGATGCTGTCGCAGGAGTGTGTTCATATATTTGTGTGGAGAAAGACTCTCAGAATGTCTCCACTGAAGCATTCATCCCCTGTCATCGTGTGCTTCTATTAGCGAGTATCAAAATGCAGGAGAACTTTTTACATCCTTTCCGTGACTTGTCTGGGACAGCTCCCCAGGAGATTGCAGAGCATGACTTGGAGGTTGTCACAGGAGAGGGAGGGAGTTAGGAGCACGGACATCACACAGTCGTGCCAGGCACCGTGGTGGGCTCAGCCAGGACACGACACGGGGTGGGGAGTCCCTCTTCACAGCCACGACCGCCCTGCTGAAGAGCCAGGACCGCCCTGCTGAAGAGCCAGGACATGCACACAGGAGCCCTCTCCACTGCCACACCTGAGGATTGAGAAATTCAGGGGAAAACCTGCGTTGCAGAGGTGTCCGGGAAATGGGATTAGGGTTGAGGAAGACCCGGGATGGATGTGAGGGGCTCCTCCTGGCTGGTTGGGAGGGCTCAGCACAGGTGGCACTTTCTTGCCACCTATGCATGGCTCTCCCATGATTGCTGGGAGGCAGCCTAGGTAGGTGGTGGGAGGCACCCTGGTGCCTACCTGCTCTTACAGCCCTGTTGGAAACAGAAGCCTGTTTACGCAGAACATCCCCACCCTGAACACTCACTCCTGACTTGTGAAACATGGAAAATGAAATTGCAGTGCACTGTCTCCAAGGCCACTGGGAAGTTAATAGTTCTTACTGACCTGTAAAAAGGTCAATAGAACCTGTAAAAAGGTGTCATGAAAGGGTCATCATCACAGGGGCTGTCAGGGCCTTCCCGGCTTCCAGGTCCACCCTGGCTGGCAGAGGGGGGCTTCCTGTGTCTTCTGGGAGCTGGACGAGTGTCTGGCTCAGCTCCTCCTGCCACACAGCTCTGGCTCTTTGGCTCCCCTATGACTTCCTTGCTGTCCTCTGTGACTGTCCCTCAGGGCTTCTGAGCCCTCCAGTTAAAATGTACATGCGTACACGTGCACACACATGCATAAGATACACACATACACACGTGTGTGTGCACACATGCATAACATGCACACATACACACATTTGCACACATACACATGTGTGTGCACACACATGCACACACTCACATATGCGTGCACACACATTTGCACGTGTGCACACATGCACATACACACAGCCAGTGAAGCTCACAAAGAGAGTCCCCAAGAGAGAACTGAAGTCACTTGGGAAAGGAATGGCATGTGAACCTCTGGTTTGGAGCAGCAAGTGGAGAACTCTGTGTACTGGCTCATTTACTCTCAGTAATTTTTCTCCCTGGGCCTGGTTGCTGGGTGGTGGTTTTTAGAACTTAATATTGTTCAAATTAACAACAATCATCACGCATTCTATGCACACAGTACATTTCTCTCAGGAATTTAAAGCTCCCTTTTTATGGAGCCTTTAAATATATTAAGGCTGAGAGAAAAAAAGAATGAGTATGCCCATTACACATACTTAGTTAAGAAACTAAGGTCCACAAATGCCTGGTGATTCCGCCTTTCCCCAGAGAATGATCCTGGGTTATTCTTAGGCATTCGATCTTCCTTCACATCTCCAGCTCCAGTCCATGTGTCTCCGGTGTCTGGTGGCAGGACACTGTAGGCCCAGAGCAGAGCTGTCCAGTTGAACCTTCTGCAGTGACGGAAATGCTCTACACCTGTGCTGTCCAGTGGTAGCACTCACCACCTGTGGCTGTGGCACACTTGACATATGGCTGGTGCGACCGAAGACCTTATGTGTAAATATTACTTAAATTTAGCTCGTTCAAATTTAGATAGCCACATGTGGCCAGCGGCTACCGTATTGGACAGGGCGCAGGCTTAGAGCATGAAAATGAAAGAGTGCTTAGCTGGGACAGATTTCACATGGAGAGCCAGCCCTCCTTAGCTCCCTTCCTTAGAGATTCCATGGGGGAGCAAGATGGGAGGGTGGATGGATAGGAATGAGCAGGAGGTCTGGAGATCTGAGGCGGTCGTTAGCGGCTCAAAGCGTACACTGTGTCCAGTCCTCTGAGAGTAACTTCCTGTTTGGAACAGAGTCTCCCCTACGGGGCTCAGAAATATTTTTTCCCATGAAAGTATAGAAACACAAGAGCCTTCCTCATAAGGTTCTTACAGGGTTTGCTAGAATGCACATTTGTTTGCAGCAGTCTAGCCAATGAGCAATGAAATTGAGTTAAGACACTTCCCACAAAAACCAGAGCTGATGGTGTGTCCATCATATTACTGATGCTATAGAACAGGATCCATGCGATCAATTCAAGCATGAGTCTGGAGTCTTCAATGAAAACAGGAAATCTTATCTCTGTAGACCAACGTGTGGTCTCCTCTTAGCAGAAAATGAAATTGGCACGGCTCAGCAGTCCCCCTCTGCCACTGATGTCAGAAACTGTGCAGGCAGAGTCACTGCCCACTGGTACTCGGCGGCTCCTCTCTGGGATGTAATAGAATCTGGCCCTACTTCCTATGGGCTGGGGCTGCTACCGCTGGGGAGCTTTAAAAATAACACAATGGGGCCCTGGTTCCATCCAGGACAATTAAACCAGAATCTCTGGATGCAGCCTAAGACCTGACATCTTTTAAAGCTGTCCAGGAACTTCTACCGTGTACCCAGGGTGAACCACCACTCTTTAGATGGTCTTCATCCACGTTCCCCTAGCTGTCTTATTTTGTATGTGACACAAAGGGATAAACCTTAAATAAAATTCTACACTGTGTCCATTAGAGAAAGTACAGACATATTTTCACCACTTATAGACGTTTGGCTTTTCTTGAACATAGGAATCCAAATAATGAATATGAACAGAATTTCTGTAAAATGCAGAATGATGTCCTTATTTCAGGTTGATTTCCCCTGGACCCGCTCCCTGAAATGGTCCTTTTGGCCAGAAAGTCTGGCTGCCACAAAAAGGATGCTGCAGATCTCTCCTAAGTGGTGATGAATAAGTAAAATACACCAAAGGAATGAGGACAGTGAGCCACTGAGATGCCTGAACCGACACTGCAAAGGCAGCCAAGTCTGAGCCGGCCCTTTTTCCAGCCGAGGTGCAGGGGAAGTGGCTCGTGGGTGTCCCGTGTTTGCACTGGAGAGCAAAGCCTAATCCCAGCTCTGAGGGAAGCCTCTGTGCTTCTGGAATATGGCCGTGATTATACTCCCCTCAAAAGGTAATAAAATATGTGCATTCACTTGCTGATTAGGACCAAATGTCAAAGTGTCCACCATGATGGAAGTCTCCGATTTCCATGGCTCTGATAAATCGCGGCAGGGGCTCATGAATCTTTAATGACTGGCCTATATTTAGGGGCTTTCAGTTTCTGAGGGTGATAAAAGGTCTGCAGAGATGCAGTTCTCCTAGTGCACTGGCTTCTGCTGGGACCCGTGCCTATTTAAAGCATGTCTCGTCTTTCGAACGTGCGGAGATTCTGCTGACAACGAGAAACCTTCCTGGGTCTGAAATGAGAGGATAAGACCTCCCACTCAAAAAGAGTTTCTTAATTTATTCAAAAATAGGACATGGATTATCTATTTATGTGTCAGGCCTTGTGCCAGGCACAGTGGGGAATAAGACAGGGCCTCTCACCTTTGAGCTTGCACTCTGGTCGGGAGACATAGGCAATAAATAAATAAGAAAATAAATAATGAAAGGTAATGACAGTTTGGGATAATTGCGTGAGAAATATTAGCAGGGTGTTCAGACGTGTTTTAAGCACAGCAGTGACACCAGCTGATTTGCATTTTGAAAGAGAACTCTGACTGCTGGATGGGAAAATGGCTTGTAGGGGGACAAAAGTAAAATTGAGGACACCAGTGAAGAGGCCATTTCAGTGGTCCAGGGAAGAGACGGTGGTCAGAGGTGGAGAGAAGAGGGCAGATTTGCAGCATATAACTGAGAGTGAAAGAGAGAGAACCTACTGATGTCTGGGGCAGGATAGCAGAAAGAAAAGATGCCAGAAAAACTCCTAAACGTGTGGCTTAACAACTTGATGGATTGTGGTAACATTTCCTGAGACAGAGAAGACCAGGGTGCAGGCAGGAGGGATAGGTTTGGGGAGAAATATCAAGTGTACTGTCATCTACATTATGTAAGTGTGGCTGTCATCTAAGTGCAGATATGCCTAGTGCTCTGGCTAGAGGTCAAGCCTGGAGGTAATTATTTTGGAGATAGAAGCTTATAAATAGTATTGTAAACTATGAACTTCCTTGGAAAGATGGTTCAGATGGACAGTGATTTTCTGATCCTCCACCCGTTAGTGTCCAAGAACAGAGGTGCTATTGAAGGTAGCCAAGATAGAGTGGCCAGGGAGGTATTCCCTAGAAACCAAGAGAAGAGAGAGGTTCAATAGGAGGGTGTCTTAGTTCCTTTGCTCTAAAGGAACACACGAGGCTGGATAATTTATGAAGAATAGAGGTCTATTTGGCTCACAGTTCTGCCAGTTGTATGGGAAGCACGGTGCCAGCATCTGCTTCCGGTGAGGGCTTCAGGGAGCTTCCACTCACGGCGGAAGGGGAAGGGGAGCCAGTGTGTCACATTGTCACATGGCAGGACAGGGAGCAAGAGAGAGGGGAAGGAGGTGCCATGGGCTTTTTAACAATGAGCTCTCACTGGAACTAACAGAGTGAGGACACACTCATTACCTTGAGGACAGCACCAAGCCGTTCATGCGGGATCTGCCCCCACAATGCAAACATCTCCCACCAGGCCCCACCTCCAACACTGGGGACCAAATTCCAGCATGAGATTCGGAGGGGGGACACCTATCCACACTCTATCGGCGAGGGTGGTCACCAGCGCACGCGAGGTCAGAGAAGCATTCATTGAGGTGTCTGGCACCCCAGAGGCAATGTGACGGACTCGAAGGAGAAGCAGAGTCAGGGGGCGGTCTGTGCCGGAGCTGCACGTGACACTCGGCTGAAATGCACCTGCAGTGTTTGGCGTCGCTGCGTGGTCCTCTCACAGGAATGGTCCCTGGATCTGCCCAGTCTTCACTCCATACTCTATACTATACTTCACTCCATGAAGGTGGTCCCAAAACATTTATAGAAATTGCTTCAGATAGCAACCTTCATTAATATGCCATTTAGATCAATATGGCACCAATTTCTTCCTCAGGGTTCACTGATAGTGCATTTCCCTTTGTGCTCTGGAAGCCAGGTGTTGACTGCACGTAGGTACTAAGGGGATGGGGGCAGCTGTGTCCTTGTACAATGGCTGGGTGGAGGGAATGTCTCTACTTCTGTGGGGCAAACACCTCCACCGCCTTACCTCGACTTACCAATGTCGAGGTAAGAGCAACTGACTCATAAAGTTCTGCATGTTTATACTTGGCTCTCAGGAGCTGGTTGGAGATGGCTCCGCCCATCACTGGGTCGGGAGAAGAGTGGGGATGAAGAAATGAAAGTGTGCGACAAGAGAGGTAGCAAAGTGTCCTTCCCTAGGTGCCCTGGTGTCTCCTATAGCACTTTCTACAAACAGTTGCTATTTTTTTAATTATAAAGAAACAAATTTTAACTGAATGGATGCAGCCAATTTATCTCCATGCACCCAAATTTCAAACTAAAAAAGAGCAACATTTGAAAATCAAAATAATAAAAGTAATAGCCTACAAATTTGCACAAAGAGCAATTATTGCTTTACAAAGAAATTTGCCATGTGGTTCTTTAAATCCCAAGTTCTCCTGGAATTTTAAAGGTATTCGATTTTGCCAATATTTAATGTACCGTTTCTTTAAAAACTTCTTTTGTGTAGAGCAGCGGTTCTTAACCTGGGTTCTAGGATTGCTGGAAGAATCCACTGGGGTAGGAGTTTAGGGACGTGGTGAATGCTCTGAATTAGTGTATGTGTGCTTTCTCTGTGGAAGTGGTGGCTGGCTTTCAACAGATTTTTAAACATTTCCGTCACTTAAAAGGTAATGGCCTATGTCACCTGCCCGCCACGGGGCCCTGTGTTATGCAGACCATCAATGCGTGGGTGGTCAGCTCTGTGGGTCCATTGAGGCATTTTAGAGCTGAAGGTGCATTTAAAGTGGGTGTGGATTTCGTCTGTGTAATGGCCCCCTTTACATTCCAGAGGAACTGGCTTGCCCTGGGGTGGCAGGTGGGACGTGGGTGGGCTTTGTGAGCAAGTGTTTGCAACAGCTTCGTGATGATGATGATGACAGTGATGAGGGCACCTTCACTTCACCCACGTGAGGAAGGAAACCAAGCCAGAAGCCCAAGCGTACTGTCACCTCCCTTCTCCAGCCACAAGGCGCTCTGCCCTGTTTCCCTGTATGAGTCTCTGGCGTTGCACCGGCCCCTTCACAGGGCTATGAAACACAGTCCTCTGGGACCATATAACTACTGTGCTGGGGGTGGTTCTCTCAAAAAGTTGATCTTGGTCTCCTGCTTAACTGGGGGGGGGGGGGGCAAGGCCTCCTACACTAGCTTTCCCAAGGACTGTAGGATTTTCTGCTGGAGGAAGGGGACTGTGGACATTCCCCTTCCCATTTCCTGAAATACCAGGGTGAGTTGTGGCAAAAGGACATGGAAAGAGCTCACCACCCCCTTCCAGTCGCACACGTCCATGCCCATGGGCACACAGACTCCCTGGACCCTGGCAGGTTCTCCTACAGCTGCATTCTCACGACCGTCTGTGCAGGCCGGTGTCGGCAGTGGTGGGGGCTGCATGTCAGGACCCGTAAGGAAGGCTGAGGAGGGAACAAGGGGTCTTTAGCCCGCTGAGCAGGACACTCGCTGGCCACTGGGCACTGTGTCACTAGATGGGGCGAGGAGGGCACTCAAGGCTAGACGGGCCATGCAGGGGTCGTTGTGCATCTGGTCCCAGAGTCGGGACTTCTGGCCTCTCCTCACTTCTCTGACTAGTTATACATTCAACAGAACATGAAGCCTGTGTCTGTGTCACTCTTCAGGATTTTAAAACACTGGTTCCTTAGAACTCTGTAGAACAAGATAGATGTTATTTATTTACATTATAGAGGTAAGAAAAAGGAGGCTTGGGTTTTTGGAATTGCCTAAGGTTGGAGCGCAAGATTCCTAACTCACAACCCACCATAAAGTCTGCCAAGGAGAACTAATAACAATAGCAATAATTAAATAGTAGTAGTGGTGGTAGAGGTCGTAATAATAACAGCAGCAATGGAAGCTCACCTGCCTTGAGCACTTTCTGGAACTGTGTTAAGATTTTTCTGTGGCTTTCCTTTTTCATCCCACAGCAACCTGTGTCATCCGTAAGTCCTGTGATTACTCCCATTTCTGAGGTCGCACAGGTGAATGACTCACCCACAGTCACACAGCTGGGGAATCGGGGAGCCAGGGTCTGAACCCCGGCAGCTGGACTCCAGCCCTGGGGCTCTCGGTGCCACCCCTCACTGCCTCTCCGTGTGCTCTGTGTGGCTTGGGCCAGCCTCACCCAGGGGCGTTGCTGTCGCTGCTGACCGGGGCCCTGGCAGCTCTTCTGCAGACGTGATAAGGGCTCAGGCAGGTGCCCCTCCAAGGTGATGTGGGGGCTGGGCTGGCCCGGGCCTTCTCCCTAAAGACCCCTCACTGTCCTTTACAATCCGATCTGTCCTTAAGTCAGCAGTTTGCTCTGCAGAGACTTCTAATTAAAAGATGGATTTTCTAATGAACTTTTATTAATTCAGCAATCTGTCTGGATGCTGAATTGTCATTTTTGCTAATAGAGAAAATGGTTTGGTTTATTTTCCAGAGCAGTGAAAGTCACTCAACTTAATTAAACTGTCTGAGGAGATTTTCTACTTGTCTTACTCAACACGGGCCCGGAGGGAGCTTGCTTCATCAAGCCCGGCAGCCACCGCGGCGATTCCAGTCTAGCTTTCCTTTTGAAGTCAGGGTGGATTTGGTGTCAGCTACTTCTAAAATTCCTGGTCTGGTCTCCAGCGGCACCAGCCTGAAGCAAGGCAAAGCAGAACACGTTATGTGATTTCAGGTTATCGAAAAGGCCCCCAAGTCCCCAGGGGCTCCCCACTGCCCTGTGCCTGGTATTCCGAGAACGGTGGAGGGCGGCTTTTATTTCCCAAGGAAAGAAGACAGCACAACCCAGATTTTAAAATCTGACAGAAAGCACCCTAGAAAGAAAATTATTAAAAATTCAGAACTGTTAAAGAAAATACTAACTACAGTTGACAGTACATTAAAAGAATCTTCTCTCATGAGCCAGTAGGGTGATGCTAAGACTGATTAATGGTGGAATATTTTATCAGTGCCGTACATCATGGAGATGGGTCTCTGTGGAGAGAAACACTGTGTGAAAAAAATGTTTTCAGGAACATTTTTACCTTTTCTTTATTGCATATATTTACTGGGTACAATGTGATGTTTTGATATATGTATGTATAATGGGATGATTAAGCCAAGCTAATTTAACATATCTATCACCTCACATACTTATCATGCTTTTTGGTGGCGACAACATTTAAAATGTACTCTCTTAGCAATTTTCAAGTGTACGGTACATTGTTACGAACTGAGGTCACCATGCTGTAGGATAGAGCATCAGAACTTACTCCTGCTCTCTAATTGCAACTTTGTACCCTTTGACTAACATCTCCCCACCCATCCCCTCTTCCCTCTTCCTGGTAACCACTATTCTACTCTTTGCTTCTATGAGTTCAACTTTTGAAAAAATATTTGATGTTGAAGGGGATAGTGTCCTCTGATGTCAAAAAGATTCTCTGACACGAATAGTCAACAACAGAGAGGACCAGGAAACATATATGCCCCATAAAAACCACATCCAAGACAAAGAATGGCCACATTACGATTTTTATTTAACGTTTTAAAAGTCCTGGTGCTACTATAAATAGAAGGATAACTGCTATTGTTTAGAGATAATGTGATCATATACCCAGAAAATCATGAGAATCTATTGGTAATCTCCTAAATTTGATAAGAAAGTTTTAAATGATTGAATATAAGGTAAATACACAGAAACCAACAGCTCTCCCCAATACTGGCAGTAACCAGTTAGAAGATACACTAAATCTTTTATTCAGATAATATTAATAACCATAAAAGAAGAAGTAATAAAATAACTAGGATTGACTTTAACTGTGTACAACCTATATAAAGAAAACTTCAACATGTATCTAAATATATATTAACATATTTTAATAAACAGATGTTTTTGAGTGGAAGAAGGACATTTATTTTTAAATTATTTTACAATGTAATTTAAAAATCTGTAGGATTTATTTTTGGATTTACCTAAAGACCTGAAAATATTTTGACGAGGAGCAACAAAGGAACATTTTTTTCCTACTCTGTGATGACATGTGGTTTATATTTTATTAAAGCTATAGCATTAAACCAGGTAGGTGAGTGATATGAAGTAGACAGTCCAGAACTGACCTTAGGACCTGAGCCTCATTGATAACAGAGGAAACGGCCTTGACTGAGGCAGAGGGAAGGATCATTTAGCAAAGTGTGTGGGAACATTGGCAAATTGCTCAGGAAAACTCACCACAGATATTAATATATTACAGCATCCTTCTTGGTCCTCACTGCTCTCTGTCAGACCCAAGGGATCTGCTCCCAGATGGGACAGCGTGAGTCCTCTGCCCACCCAGCCTCTTGTTTGCTGGTCTTGCAGCTGGTTCTGTATATACACCCAGAGGTTCACTTTGATGAACAATTAATATTAATTCAAAATGTTGATGATTAAAAGTAATAAGTCTGAGCTTGCCTCAGGTGCAAATTGTGGACTTGATTAAAAGACAGAGGTAAGGGAGGACCCATAATGTTCTTACTACTTAGTAAATGGCTTCATTTTTTTCCTGCCATACAATATAAAATATAAATGTAAAATGCAAAACTATAAAACTCCTAGAAGATAACACAGAAGAAAATCTAGGTAACCTTGGGTTTGGCGATGATTTTTTAGATACAACACCCAAAACATGAAACATGAAGGGGAAAGTTGATAAGTTGGACTTCCTTAAAATGAACAACTTCTGCTCTGCAAAAGACGGTATAAAGAGAATAAAAGAAAAATTCAAGTCACAGACTAGAAGAAAAATCTTTACAAAAGATACACTTCTTCTGATAAAGGACTAAAAGTATACAAGGTATTATTGGAGAGAGTTAGGTAGATGCTTGGAGGTGGTTGCTTCAGAGGAGGAGGGAAACACAATTGAGAGTATGCAGCCTTCAGTATCGAGGAGGAGGGAGCAGGGCACTTGTCAGCATCACAGTGATGGGAGCCCAGACAAGGGTCCCTCCCAAGTGCAAAGAATTCCAGAGGCAGCTCCCGGAGGAGGAACACCTGCTGTGCCTGCTCCATGGTGAACCCTCTTTCTCTGCCTCTGTTGCCCTCCTGACTTCTTGACACCATATGGGCTCTCTAGGAGTGGACTTAGGCACAAATGACAATGCAAGGTAAGTACTCATTTCAGCCCCTGTGGATGAGCCCTCAGGGCATCAGCTGGGGTGGGGTTGCATAAAGGGGGGACAGGCAGTGGCACTCAGCCATGGAAAGGGTATAAGACAGCTGAGCTGAGACAGGATTATCACCCGGGAAGAAGTGAGCAGGAGAGACTGGGAAAGGACGTACTACTTCTTTGTAATGGATCAAGCAGGTGGAGCTCCTAGGACCTGCCCAGATGGCAATGAAGTGAGAAGAGCCCACGCACAGCCAAAGCATGCAGGAGCGAGGCCTCCTGATGTGGAAACCAGCTGGATGTGGGCTGGGTTGACCGTGAGGAGGCCAAATGGTTCCAGATCTCTGTTCTGGGCCTGTGTAGATGCTGCTGCCACTTACAGAAATAACCGATGAGGGGGAAAGCGGCAGGTGTTTGCAGCTGGAGGGACCTGCAGGGAGCAAATCGTTAATTTAGTTGGAGGCAAACTAAGTCCACAAAAAGGAGGGATTTTTAAATAGCAAAGTAATTACCCAGAAATATTTTTGAGTTATGAAAAGTTTCTTTTCTACAGAATATGCAGAGAGAGAGAGAGCAGTGCTTCACCTAGAGTTCAGAATCACAGATGCCACAGGCCTTGGCTAGGGGAGAGTTTTCAGCCAAGGGGTTAACTTTGGCTCCTCCTGGCATTGCTGGCCTTGCCTGGCCTGAGGGTGCCACATGCCATGTACCTAAAGATCAGGTGTCATTGACATCCCAATTAAGGCGAATGACTTGATTATGTTCTTGCTTCTCTGACACTGTCTCCCGGCCTTACACACGAATATAGCATAAACTCTGAATGCTGTCTCTACTCTGTACAGTATAAAACCAGTTAGACTAGATGCAAAACGGTATTAAATTACTGATATTGGGTTTCGTAGGTATGGGAAGTGAGTGAAAGAATGTGGTTGTCATTTTTCACAAGGGACAGCCTCTACAAGGGATAAGAAACCCTACAGAGAAATCGAATGCCCAGGTCCCTGGACATCAATTTCCCCCTTGGAAGGCCATCAGGAACCCCATCCCGGCTGCCAGCGAGTCCTCAGTCCTTCTCGTTTATTGCCATCTGTCATCTTGATTATTTTCAGGGATTTCATTTAGTGATCTGAATCCAGAGATTGTCCATCAGAGTCAGCTGCTGAAGGATGACCTTGTACCCCTGGTTCTGGCCTCATCCCAGCCTTCCTGAAATTGATAACCGGCACCTCCCTCCCTCTACCCCTGGGAGAAATGAAGTGCAGGCTCAGGGCTTCATTGATTTCCCATAACTATGGATGCATCTTTAGGGCTCTATTTTTATTTCAGAAGTGGCCTTCTGACCCGATTCAGGTCTGTAAATCAGCTGATAGAATGTTTTGCTGCTGTTGTCCTCAGCACAATCCTTTATGCTGTAGTTTTTTCTTATGTATGACATAGAGTATATCCTTGGGATTTAGCTACATCCCTTTCATTTGGGGGGAGCTTTTCTGAACTTTAACCTCAAATATAGTTTTTAAAAGAGGAATGGAAGAACTACAGCCTTCGATCCATTATGGTTTGGCTTGTCCAGCTCAGAAAGCTGCAGAGCGCCCCGTATGTGGCTGTGCCCCAGTGACCAGTAGTGTTTCTCAGCCCCTGGTGCGGGGAGGGCGAACATTTCTACCAGCTGGAGTCTGGGCCGGGGGCCACACTTAGGCACCAAGTCACTTGAGAGCTTTTACACTTCAAAAGCACGGTGCGTTCCCATCTGTGTCCAGTGGGTAAGTCCAGGCTCACCAGGCCATTCAAACCCTGCCCAGCTTATTCAAATTATATGAGAAGGAACTGCAAACCAAGAGCATTTTGAGGGCAAGAGTTGTCTCAAGTTCATCTGCACCTTCCAGACACAGCCCAGGGTCTGGCACAATCACCCCCAGTGTCAATCAACTTCTGTTGACTGAGGAACAAATAGATGGTCTTGCTAGCAGCAAGTCTCCTTGGAAAACAAAACACTGGTGATGCACCAGCTGCAGTTTCTGTTTCTTCCTCCAGAAAGCCGCTCTGCTGTCCTTTAGCACATTGTGGGTCTCTGAGGATGGTGTGAAATTCTCCCATGCTGGGCTCGGTGACTGGCTACTCCCAAGTTAAATGATCACAGCATCTGGAGAGTCATGATGTGGGTTGTCTTAGTCTTCTGTGGTTAACAGATCTGCACACGTGCCTTCCTTCCTGCCAGGGTCTGATTTGTTTTCAGACCTTCACCAGGAACATAGGGCTGGTGTTAAAGTCTTTCTCTTTACACATTTTGCATGCAGCTCTTCTTGGCTTTGTGACTGTGCCACATCTGTGTTGACAGGAGAAAGCAGCACCTCTAGACCGGCTTTCCTGCCATCCCCTTTAGAGGTTTCCTACACATCTTATGTCCTCCATCTTCACAGATACAGAAAGAACCATCCTGCTCTTTCCCGATGCTGGCTTGGACTGGCTTCCCTAAGGAGCAGACCCTGAGCACAGAGTCAAGTGTCAGTGCTTTCTTTAGAAGGTGATCTCAGGAAGTCTGGTGGGTCGATGGAGAGGTGAGACCAGAGCAGGGAAGGAAATCAAGGTTAGGTATATGAGTAAGCAGGTTGTTTTTGGGCAAATGGAGCTCAGTCCCACTGGGGAGCACTGGGAGATGGTGGAGGAGGTGAGGCTGCTGGTTTCACCCTCCAGCTCCCATCACTCTATGGCTGGAGCTGGACTGAGGGGCATTAACCCCTGGCCCTTCTGCTCTGTCTCACTGTCCCACTGGCAGGATGAGGGGCAGCACTCAGGTGGAGAGTCTCAGACAGTTGCATGAGGACCATGAGTGCTCAGCGTATGTGGCTGGCACACTGACAGCCCCAGCTACACTCGGGCTTTGAAGAGCTTGAAAGAAAATTCTAAAGAGCTTTGGCCCCAATACCTGCTCCTTCAGGGGAATTGGGTGAGCTGCTCAAACTCAGTGAGACTCAGTTCTTCCCTCTGTAAAAAGATACATGGGGTACACATGTCATATGGCACTTGCAAAAACTGGGAAATGCGTATCACGTGCTTAGCATGGGCCTGGCTAAGAAAGCACAAAGACGTTTGAGCCATTAACTGTGTTATAATCATACTTGTCTTTTGCCACCTCTTTTGGACTGAAGTGTGTTCAGTAGCATGCAATGAAGTATCTGCTGTATGCAGCAGAAAGTTGTGATTCCTAGGATATGGGGGCTCAGGTGTCCGGCCTTAAGATTGGCAAGGTAAGGTTAGTCATTTCATCTCTCTGTGTCCATTTTCTCCTTTGTGCTCTAATCACTGATGATTCTTGAAACTATCACTCACAGAATAAGCACTGTATTCCACATTGCTCTTTTAGCTTCCCAAACCCACTTTTACCTAGCTTAGCCTTCTTTCCTTTGGAACCACATTTACATCATTGTACACAGCAACTGCCTGAGTTTTAGTTAGAAAAAAAACCTTGTGTCCAGCTTGAGTACACTATTACGGACACTAATTAGGGACTTGCCTTGCAGGTTGCTTACCTGATAGGTGGTGTCATTCTCTGCTCTAGACTTGGTTCTGTGCCTTTGTCAGATGGCTAGTGCATTTAGCTCCTGATATCCTGCTCACAGAGGAGTCTAGAACATTCTGTAGACTCCTTACATCCTATCCTCAAACTCAGCTGGGGAGTGATTCTACGTGCTGATGTAGTAGAAGGGAAAGTTCCCAAAAGGCCAGTTGGCTTACCTGAGTGCCCTTGGTCAGTGGACTCAATTTAAGAGTTGGTTTCTTTGTTCATGACTATCTGGGTCCTGGGAGACTTATCCTTCCTGGCTTTGCTGTCCTCCTGGGAGACTGAAACAGCACAATTGAGTTTATTAATGCCAAGAAAATGCCAGTAGAATTCAACAAATGCATATCGACTACTCTATTTAATACAAAGCCTCTGAAAATACTTTGGGTCTTGACAGGGACATTATAAATGCTTGTTTTTCTCACTGCCTACAATATGCTTGGACTTAACATTTCTTATGGCCGCATATTCACTGAAGGAGTAGTCGCTTATGGAGCACATTCAAGGCAGGTAACAGGAACTTGGGAATCAAATATGAATGAGAAACAGCCCTTGCCTGCAAGGAGTTGCCAGTCCAGAGAAGGAAACAGATATTTTAGGTACTACTCTCAAGAGAAGGTGCTGCATGGCTACATCTTGGCCATTAGTGTGCACAAAATATTTTAAAAGAGATAATAATGCCATGATAGCTAGTATTTATTGAACAATTACTATGTGTGGGACATTGGTCTTAGCACTTTCCATGTATTCATGCTTAGCTTTTACACAACTTTATAAAGTATATGAGGCCATAGCCACGATCTTAGATGAGGAATTTAAGGCATAACTGGTCCAAGGTCGTCTAGCTAGTAAGTGGTGGAGTTGGAATGAAAATCTAGGAGGTCCAGCTTTAGACCCTACTGAAATTCCATCCTGTCAATAGGAGAGGAATCTGATAGGGAGTGAGGAAAATTCAGAACGACTCCGATTCTTCAGTTGGGTGCCTGGAGAAATGGTGGTCCTGCCTGTCAATAACAAGGATACAGGACAAGAGCCTAGTGCAGGGCTGGGGAACCTACAGCCTTTAAGGCCACACGCGCCCTTCTAGGTCCTTGAGTGCAGCCTTTTGACTGAATCCAAATTTTACAGAACAAATCCTTTCAATTTTATTAATACAATTTTGATTGTCTTTCATATTTTTATTTTATTTTTAAAATGAACATATTTAAAATACCAAAGAATAAAATAAGTTTCAATGAAATAATCCTCCCAGATTGACCAGCACAATTAGAACATTAGTAAGCATAAGGGCTAAATCGATGGCTGCTACGATCGTGATTTAGTTCTAACTTCCCCTGCCTGACTGGCACATGAGGCTGGTTGGCAAGAGTTTATGGGGGTCAAGTACGCAAGTCTGTTATCAGCTTTTGACAATGGTGTACCGTGTTTCTGTTTGAAGTGGAATTTGTGAATAGTTGCACAGCTCGACAGTATTTTTTAAATCTGTCTGCTTAGCAGCCCATCCTGTGAAAGAAGACCAAGAGAACACTGAAGAAAGAAAATAGATTTTTTTTAATGAGGATTGGGAATTGCAATATTATCTTGTTTCTGCTAACTAAGATAATTTGCTTGTTTTGTGATACTGTAATATCAACATAAGAAAATTCGATGCTCATCGGCATTATAATGCTCATAAGGACCACAAATATTTTAAATTAGACGGAGAGTTGCAAAAGTTTGCATTGCAGAAATTAAAAGATGAAAAGCAAAAGCAAAGACAATTGCTTTCAATTGCAATAATACATGGAAATAATGTCACTGAAGCAACTTATAAAATAGCTTATCTACTCTGGAAAAGAAAAGGAAGCCATTCAGTGATGTAGAAATTGTGAAAAAATGCATTGTCCAAGTTGCAGGATGCTTAGACCCCATTTCAAAGTACAAACAACTACCTCTTTGGAAGAGAACCATAACTGAGTGGCAGCATGAATTAGCCCTCAACTTACCAGAACAACTTCATGCAGTACTTCAAAAGTAAGATATATATTAATATTATTCAAGCACTTTGGATGAATCAACTGGTACTACTGACTCAGTGAAGGTTTTATACTTCATTGAGGTCATAACAGAAGATTTTCTTTGCTACGAAGAGTTACTCACTTGGGCACTCTTGCAAACAGAACATGGGGAATAGATATCTTTAGCAACTTTCAAGATAAATGTTGTGAAGTTGGACTGAATTTGGTAAATTTTGTGAGTGTACGTACGGATGGTGCCCCTTCCATGACAGGAAAACATGATTTATAGCACAGATAAAAAAAGTATTAACAGATCCAGATGCTCTCATTTCTTTTCATTGCATCTTGCATCAGCAAAATCTCTGTGCTAAAGCTACTATTTTAAGTGACACTTTGCAAAAAGTTGTAGGTATTACCTATATTCGTGCAAATGCAACATGGCATTGTCAGTTTTGTAACGTGCTAAAGTTGAAAGATGAGATGTTCAATGTGGATTCACCATATCATTCTAAAATGCTTTGGCTATTGCAGGGACAGGTGTTAGCCAAAATTTTATCTCTGTGAGAACAGATAGTTACATTTTATAATGAAGACAGTCAGCCATGTGAATTATTGAAAGTAGATTTCTATAGGAATGCAGCATTTCTGTGTGATATCATGTCAAATCAAAATGACTTGAATGTTCCTTTGCAATGTAAAACTAAATCTATATATGATATGTGGAAAAAAAAATCCATGTATTTTGAAAAAAACTATCTTTTTTTAAAACACTTCTACTTCAAAAGGAAATTTCAGATGAACGTTTTCCCCGGTTAGCAAAGGTCACTGATGAGCAGGATGATATATGTGAATCATCTGAAGAATATGCAGCTGTTACAGACCTATTAATTGGAGAATACAATGAAAGGTTCACTGACTTTGAGAATCATGACATCACACTCAGAGTAGCATTTCGGCCTCACCTAGTTGATATCACCAAGGCACCTAAAGAACTACAGATGGAATTGATCGAGCTCTCAGTAGATGACATTTTAAAGTCATTGTCTGATGCTAAAAAAGATCCAGTTGAAATATGGAAAAATGCAGTAGAATACCTACGCCTTTGCAACATGCCCAAAACATGCTTTCTTGCTTTTCAACCACTTATTGCTGCGAATCTACATTCTCTTACTCAAACCAAATCAAGACATTCTTAAGACCACAAGTGACTGATACCCATCTAAAGCTGTTGTCCCTAGCCCACTACCTATTAGGGACTGGGCCTCAGAGCTCCACTACCCCATCCCTAATGCATGGAAAAATTGTCTTCCATGGAACTGGTCCCTGGTACCAAAAAGGTTGGGGATCACTGATCTAGAGGATCAACTGAAACTGTTGATCTCCATGCTGCTACCAAATATTCAAATGCTTTCCAACATAAAGCAGACACAACAAAGTTATTAAAAGGTTAGTTAACTTTAAAATCAACAAATAGTTTTTATTTTTTGAAATTATTAAGTACATAGTAGATTTTTACAGAATAATGTACATTTTAAGGTATATCCAATTGAAGTTTCTTGAATGTGGCCTTCTTTGATTATAGCTAAATTAATGCAGCCTTCCAACAGGAAAAGGGTCCCCACCCCTGGCCTAGTGAGTAGCTCCCAGGAGGAGGAGAACAGAGTAAGTATGATTTGGAATAAGTAGAATTAGATGTTGGCAGGACAACTGAGAGAATTTCTAAGGGGACTCCCTGGGGAGGTCAGGAGAGTCAGGTCAGCATTTTGCTGCACCCAGAGAGAGCCCCGAGAGCATTTGCTGGGTGACCTTCCCACACAGCACCCTCTTCTCGCAGTGGGTGCAGGGCCTGCGCTGTTTGACCTCTGCCCACAGGGTTCTCCATCGAGCTCTGAACCCATACTTTCCGGCTCCTAGACCTAGCGAACACCTCTTCCTGGAAAGACACAGGCTCTTCAAACTCTACACTTCCAAACTGACCTCTTGACCTACCTCCAGATCCGGTCTTCTCCTGGGTTCCCGCTCCAAGCGCTTCCTCCTTTCCCGGGGACTGTGCTGTAGCCCACGTCACTTCACTCCCCTCCAGCGTCCCCGAACACAGCAGCAGAATGATCCTTCGACAACTTAAACCGCACTTTAAAAATATGTAAATGCATATGTGGTTTTTTGTTTGTTGTTTTGTTTTTCTTTTTGCTTTTTTGGGTACAGCTGTAAAATATTTGGATATAAGAAATGGTGTGTTATTCTTGCAGCTTCGATATTCAGGGTGGATTGTAAAATATAAATTTTTGTGAGTTTCAAAGATTAAGATTATTTTGATAACATTATTTACAGATTTAAAAGATGTGGTTATCACAGGTCTGTTGGGGGGGAAAACTACTGCATAAAATAACTAACTTGGAATAAATACTTTACATCAAAAAATATGTAAATGGCTTCCTGTTGCCCTCAGGGTAAAGACTGACTGACCCTTCCAACTTGGCCCTCCTAGCCCACCTGGCCCACCTGGGCTCCTCTGCACCTAACCTCCTCTCCCTCGTCCCCAGCCCTCTGCCCTCAAGCCTCACTCTTCTTCTCCAACTGCGTCACCACCAGGTGTCCTTCCTCCCCCACGCTTCTCTGGGCTTTTCTTCTTCCGGGGACAGTGGTCCTGTTACAGCAAACTGGACCGGGAAACAAACGGAGAGCCACACGAGAGTACTGCAAAACAGGCTTTTATTACGCCGGCAGGCTCAGAGGGGGTCTCGCCTCCAAATTCTGAGCAAAATGGGGTCTAAGCATGGTGGCTTTTATATATTACAAAAACAAATGCTTACAAAGTCTGCACAAGCTGGAGGTCTAGTCACTGTGTTACTCTATAGTCACAAGCTCCAGGTCTAGTCACGTGTTACTCTATGTTACAAAGTCGTGCTATTTTGCAGCTATGCACAAGATCGAAATCTAGTCAAAGGTCACTCTTTAGTTGTATGCAGTTATGCCACTACTAGGAAGGGAGTGGAAAATTTTTCCCTTACAGTCCTACGTGTACCCTTGCTTTTCTCTAACCTCCTTGCCTCCCTGCTAGGCCAGGGGAGCCACAGCCCTCCTTTCTCAGGCTCTTAAGAGTCCCAGGGAGCTCTTCCTGCTGCTCATCATGGTTGAGACTTTGCATGCACTAGGGAAATGAAATCACTACTCACTCACTCCCCTACTACACAAGAACTGCTCCGTATCCCCAGCACCTAGCCACTAGCTGGCACAAAGCAGGTGCTCAGCAAATGTTATCTGAGTGAACGAATGAATAATTGATGCAATGAATGAAGCAACCCTGGGGTAGCTTCATTTCTATTCCCATTTGAGGATTGTTCTTGCTTCTGTGAGGACAGAACCTATACCTTGCTAAAGTGTTCTGGGCAGTGACATTCCTTCTGCAGAGACACGTCCTCCAGCTGTGACTTGGCAGATCTCAGGGAAGGACTCTTGGGTAGGGCTTGAGGGTGCCCCAAGCATGTGGCTCAGCCCATAGGAGGCTCTGCAACCGTGTGCACTGAGTTCAGCAGGGAGTTTATGATTCAGGGTGCAGACCAGCTTAGCAGATGGGAAGGCGCTGAGTCAGAGCACTGCGCCACAGCGCCACTGTGGTCTTTCCCTCTCAGCAGTGGGGCATGGCCAGCACAGCCTCTGCCTGAGCCTGCATGTCAACACACCTCCTGTCTCCATGGCTGAGGTCTAGGCTCTACGGCAATAAATAACCTACTAATGATTGGCTTGTTTCCTTGTAATTAATGACTGCTGAGGCCAGGAAAATCATGGCCAGTGATCAGTCCTGATGCATTGATCAAACTGTTCCACTGACCAGGGATTCCAGAAGGTAGCCACACTTCTGTCTTCACCAGTAATTTTCCTCCTACCCACCCCACGGAGGTTGACATTTAACAAACAATAGCTCCTTGGTGGATTTTTGACTGAGCCTGGATTCCTAAAGCAGTGGGAATAGGAACAACAACAAAAAAAAAAGTTCTTTGCAATTGAAACAAATGGAAAGTAAATTTTGGAAGCAGCCAGCTTAGGACAGTGGACACAAACCACATTTCAGTGGTTTGCGCAGTTGTGGAGTAGTTGTGGTATGTATATTTTAACCAAACCTAAATTTAGGGTTTAGAGTATTTGGCAAGATCTTAAACATAGGCGGCATTTTTACTAGCCGTCCCAGTGATTTTTTGCGCCCTGAGGTTAAATGATGTCCCAAATGCCCAAAGGAGCCGCCTCCTTTACTCTGGACACCAGAGTCATTGCAGCTGTGAGCAGGAGGAAAGCCAGTGGGTCTACACGGCCAGGAGGCTCCACCAAGGGCCCGAGGACTGAGCATGTATGGTGGCTCAGCTTCAAGAGAGGATGCCGTGCTAATAGCCCAGCTTCTAACAACGGCGGGACCAGGCTGGGGCCGTGTTGCTAGGGCTGCTCTCTTGCTGTCTTCTTAATACCATAGAGAGCTGAGGGAGCTAAGAACAAATTCCGTGATGGGCGTGAATATCCACGAGAAAGGCTTCTGGGAACTGAGGTCTGGCTGGTGTTTAAGGGTTGCTGAAAATAAAATGGCATTAAAACCTACTGAAAAAAAATAAAAATAGAATTACCATATGACCCAGCAGTTCCCCTTTGGGGCATATATCCAAAAGAATTGAAAGCAAGGTCTTGAAGTGATATTTGCACATTTGTGTTTGTAGCAGCATTAGTCACAATAGCCAAGAGGTAGAAGCAACTCAAGCGTCCACCCTTGAATGTGTAAACACAATGTGGTACATGTTGAATGTCCCTTATCCGAAATGCTTGGGACCAGAAGTGTTTCAGATTTCAAATTTTGGAATATTTGCATATACATATTGAGATATTTTGGGGATAGGACTCAGGTCTAAACACGAAATTCATTTATGTTTTATATGTACCTTGTACACATAGCCTGAAGGTAACCTTACACATCATTTAATAATTTTGTGCATGAAACAAAGTTTCGACTGCATTTTGACTGTGACCCATCACATGAGGTCAGGTGTGGAAATTTCCACTGGTGGCATCATGTTGGTGGTCATAGTTTCAGATTTTGGATTTTCAGATTAGGCCTGTGTCTCCGTACCAGGGATATTAATCAGCCTTGCAATGGAGGGAACTTCTGAGTCATGCTACAACACAAACGTACCCTGAGGACATCATGTCGAGGGAAACAAGCCTGCCACAAAAGGACAAATACTATATGATTCCACTTAGAAGAGGTCTCTAGAGTAGTCAAATGCGTAGAGACAGAAGTAGAAAGGTGGTTGCCAGGGGCTGGGGGGAGAATGGAATGGGGAGTTGTTATTTAATGGGTGCAGAGTTTCAGTTTTTCAAAATGAGAAAGTTCTGGATAGTGATTCACAAGCCATGTGAATATACTTAACAGTACTGAACTATGCATTTAAAAATGGTTACGACAGAAAAATTTATGTTATGTGTATTTTTACTACAACTAAAAAGAAAAAGAATTAAAAACCTTACTGAAAGAGACTCAGTCTCAGCAGTTATAAGCAAAAGTGCAAATTAAAGCCACCCTGGATGCCATTTTTTCTGTATCATAGTGGCAGAGATAAAAAAGTCACTAATTTACCGTGTTGGTGAGAGTGTGGGAATCAAGCTCTCTAGTCGTGGTGGATGGGTGTAAATGTTGGTATAAGCCCTTTGGATGGTATTTATTCCTGTCAAAAATTTTTAAATGTGCATCACTCTTACCCATCCATTCCCCTTTTAGGAGTTTATTCTCCAAATATCCTTACCCAGGCACACAGAGAAGTGTGCACAGGGTGACGCTGGGGACACTGCTGCAGCCTAGAGGTCCGTCACCAGGCACTGGGTATGGGAGTCAGTCCCTGACAGCCAGTCAGTGGTAGCTGGATCGATACGCCTAAAGGGAAAGATTTCCAAGACATGTTAAATGCAAATAGCAGAACACAGACCACTGTGTTTAATTAGTTTCCATTTGCGTAAAAAGAAAGGCTGTATTTATGCCTCAATGCCTGATAATGCTTGGGAACACACACGCCAGAGCCTCCAGAGACTGAGCATCCTGGTTGTACCTGGGTAACCAGGGAACTTCATTCCTTCTTTTCACTTTGAGGATTACTTTTCTAAAGTGTGTATTACCTATTCTTAATAAATACATGCATATGTAATACATCTATCCAAACATACATAGGCTTTTTTAGAGTTGGCTATGACGGTGAATGCTCCAGCCACGCTGGCCTCACAGCTGCTAGCAGAGCCTCTGGTCCACAGCTCTGGAGGACCAGACCACCAAGATTCACCCACTTCCAGAAAACACCTGCCCCAACTGTCTTACTCACATTGCGAGAATCTCAACAGAAAGAAAGCTCCCATTCTGGGAGAGAGGGAGCCACCTCCAGGGCAGAGAGCCCCCTCCAGACAGCTGGAACAAACATTTGTTATCTTACACTGCTGTCCCCCACACCCGACTGCCTTCCACTTCTGGGGTTAGCCCAGGTGGTGAGCCATGGAGAATGCCACTGGTGGACACTCTTGCCTGCAAGGGGTCCAGTATAGGCAGGTGCAGAGTCAGCTGCCATGTGACGGGTTGAATGGGGGTGGTGGGGGGCAGGGGGAGAGAGCTGTGGCTGCATCTGGGGGTGCTGCCCCTGTTCACTCACTGCATCCCCCCACCTCGTGCCTAGGCTTGGCATGCCCTTGCTGACCCAGGGAAGGGGATCCTCCCCTCTAGGAATGGCACTAATAGGGGAAACGGACTTTACAAGGACTAAAAATTATCCTTATCATAATGAATCATTCCTAAATTATAAGAACAGCAAAACAGATCAGTGTTTGCCAAGGGCTAGGAGTTGACCACTAAAGAACTTGGAGGGTGATAGGACTGCTCTGTATCTTGATGGGGACAGTGGTTGAATGAATGAATGCCTTTGTCAAATCCTATAGAACTGTACACCAAAAGCGGTGAGTTTTGTTGACTGTAAGTTTCTTAAAAAGTATATAAAAATTTCCAAAATAAAACATCTGCCTACTGGTAAGATAAGTAAGGAAAATAATTGTTATCATGTGGACCTCAACCCACCATTTGGATGCCATGGCACCAGGCTCAACCCACAAGCTCACCGTCTGGAACATGTTTTCAGTTCTCATTGGTCTCCCTCTCCCCATCCCCAGCTATAGCAGCAGCACTGACTGACACTTCCGGAGAGTTGTTCTTGTGTCCTCTTTTATTCTCATGTGCTCTGCTGATCCGATGTCTTCATCATGGGGACCACAAATATCTAAGAAAAGAGATGATGAGGTATGTCTCGTGCTGAGGCTGAAGTGGAAGGGAAAATTTAGCTTGCACTCGTCCTCTGCCAGGCACCCAGGCCCTGCAGAATCAATAAAGATGTGATCCTGCATAAAGATCCTGGGAATTGAAATTCATCAGACGCCATGTCCCGTGGGCTTGGATGTAGCCATGGTCAAGTTCTGTCTTTGCCGTAGAGCCCTGCCCCTTGGGACGGTGGTTAAAGGTACAGACCTTGGGTCCGTCAAACCCAGTATTGAGTTCTGGCTTCAAGTCCTTGAACACAGTTATTTAAATGCCTAAACCTCATTTCTGTTCATCTATGAAACAGACATAATAATAGTAGCTTCTTCATAGGAGAGTTTGGAAGATCTGTTAGGTAAATGTGGAGCATTAACTATTTCCTTATAACCTTTCTTTGGCATCTCCCATAGAACCAAGCGCTCAGAACACAGGGGGTGCTAAGGAGATGCCTCTGGATCTGAATTTCATGCCCTGTCATGTGACAAAGTGGGGTTCAGAGGCTGGAGGCCCCAGTGCCGTCGGGAGTCCTTGTTTTCTTCAGAAGCAGGAGGAAGCCTCTCTGTTTTTTCACCACCTTCATTCTCTCTCTCTGTTTTTCCCTTCATAGTTCATTGTTTTCTTTTTCATCACTCCTCTTTCCTCACTGCGCTTTGACTGAATCTGATTGGCTTTTCTTGTACCAGAATCAGTGCTTTCCAATAATAATAATGACGGCGACAACAGCACTTTACAAATTCTAAAGCAAAATGTGTGTTGTCTGGTTTGCTTGATGAGGAAGCCAAGGCACAGAGGAGGCACAGGACTTGTCTGTGCTCCCCAAGCTAATGCGTACTTTGTGGACTCCAGGCTTTCCGGAACACTGAACCCCAAATGGTTGCACAATAACGTCAGTAGAAACCATCAAGAAATGGCATCTTGAGTCAATCACAGCCCCTAAACCTAGTCAGTCACTGTGGGCTGAGAAGGAGACAACAGAGGTCTGTACACTACATCAACTGCCCTGTGAACTGGACACTCAATTCTAGAAATATTTGCTGATCCCCAAGATACTGATGCCACTTGGAGGTCATGAAGCTCGGTTCCAGGTCTTCTTAGAACGGTGCTTCTTTGTGGTTAGCTGCTACTTCAATTTTATTGTCAAATTCCCTACAGAGTTTTGTTTTGTTTTTCCTGATGAGCCTATACGTGTGTGTTGTTTCTTTCTTCAAATTTGGACCAAATTGGGAGATGTGTCAGTAACCATCTCTGCAAGTCACCACATCCTGAACAGACCCAGATTGATGGGGGCGGTCAAGGGAGACTTCATTATGCTATGCAAGAGAAGCATTAGCATGCCCTGGGTAGCATGACAGTTACTGTTGACTCTCTGGCATCTGTCTCCCAGTCACAGCTGTAATCATGGGACCTCGGATGGGGCTCAGCTCCCTCAGCTGAGCCAGGCAGGGGCCCAAGGGCAGGTGCTTTGCAGCAAGGACTTGGCCCTCTGATCCCAGCTCCACCTGCTCCCTGGTCACCTCTGAGGATTGCCCCTCCTCCCTCCTGACCCGAATACTCAAGACCTGGCCTGAGAAGCTAGGAAGCCGATCCTTTATATTGGAAAATAAAACAAAAACAGGGCATTGCTTCATTAGAGAATGTTGTGTGTGGGGTTCTGTTCCCCTTCAGACCGAGAGAAAGATCTAAGGAATTGCCTTGTTCCATAAAGAAGTGAGTGGGACCCCAAATCCACCCAGCCTGACCACCTCCTGGAGGAGAGGACACTTAGGACTCTCTCTATTCTTCATGACAGGTGCCCTCAGGAGATGCTTCTTCCTAGAATTCTCATTGCAGAAGTCCCTGTAGATGAGTCTAATTGGGAAATTGGCCAAACTACATTTCCACTTAGTTACCAATGAGCGGAAGTACAGGTTGATTGTCCCTTATCCGAAATGCTCGGGACCAGAGGTGTTTCGAATTTTGGATTTTGGAATATTTGCATATACATAATGAGATATCTTGGGGATGGAACCCAAGTCTAAACACGAAATTCATTTATGTTTCATTTACACCTTATACACATAGCCTTAAGGTAATTTTATACAATGTTTTCAATAATTTTATGCATGAAACAAAGTTTGTGTACATTGAACCATCAGAAAGCAAAGAGTCACTATTTCAGCCACCAATATGGCATCATGTTGGTATTCAAAAAATTTCATATTTGGGGCATTTTGGATTTAAGATTTTCAGGTTAAGAATGCCTAACTTATAGTTTATTTAAGCTGTACTTACTGAGATCAATCATAGAATAGAAACCTGGGTATTTTTTAGTTGCTTTTTTCTTTTTTCTTTTTCTGCACTCAGGAAAGGAAAGTTGCCCTTAGAATTTTGGGGAAGGTACATAACCTAATATTATTCATACATTCAAAACTCCTACTGCCTATAATTTCTTGAGACAAAAGGACATCATTGGCCAGCCGCGGTGGCTCACGTATGTAATGCTGGCACGCTGGGAGGCCGAGGTGGGAAGATTGCTTGAGGTCAGGAGTTCAAGACCATGCTGAGCAAGAATTAGACCCCGTCTCTACTAAAAATAGAAAAATTAGTTGGGCAACTAAAAATAGAAACAAAAAATTATCCAAGCATGGTGGCGAGGGCATGTAGTCCCAGCTACTAGGGAGGCTGAGGCAGGAGGATGGCTTGAGCCCAGGAGTTGAGGTTGCTGTGAGCTGTGATGACACCACTACACCCTAGCTGGGGTGACAGAGCAAGACTCTGTCTCAAAAAAAACAAAAACAAAAACAGGGCATCATCCTGTGATAATGGAGGATTGCTAGACCCTCAACCCCAATCACGGGGTCCCCTTCCTGATACGATTGACTTGTTGGTTCCATGAGGTTTTCATTTTCTCGGTATATGTGGCTTTTGATGTTTCAGAATCCTTAGTTAAGATCATATTGTTTTAATTTCAAGTATTTTGTTTTATTTTATATTATTTTATTTTAATAATCATTGGAGGATAAGGCAGCACTTGTCTCCAAAAAATTAAGTAAACACCATGTTAATATAGTTGACATGGCCTCATATCCTTTGTTCTCAATTCATAATTTACATGTACTACTAAATGCCTGCAATTTGGTAGATACTATTGTAAACATTTACATATTTCTCTCTTTTATGGATTTGTTTCCCAATTCATTTTTTCAAATCAGCTCAAGGGCGTTTGGGATGTTGCAGTGTACCATCAGCTGGGAGTCGCCACTGGAATTATCAGTGGAATTTTAACTGTTGTAGAGCTTCACAGTGACCCTGCAGATCTGTGGGTCCTGCACTATCTTTTGAACACAGAAGAAAGATCACATTGTGTTCAGAAAAAGGTTAGCGTTGAGCGTACTTTATAGCACATGGTCTTTTTAATTGTTGGTTCCTATGTTTACTTATGGTAGGTGCCCCTGTCTCTGGAATGAGCTGTTGCCTTTACTGTACTGAATAACAGAGTTGAAGGTTGCCCCATATATATATATATATATATTTTTTTTTTTTAATTCAGCACGAGAATTTGGAGGCTTTGAGTAGAAGGAAGTAGAAAATGTCTTCAGGAATAGAGAAAGTTTATGTCCTTTGTGTGCGCGTGAGATACTGAATTGCTTACCTCTCTCTATGTCTGTAAATTTACAAATACTCCCAGATTTGTGAGTTCCCAGAGACCATGCTTCCCACTCACTGTTGGCCCAGACTGGCTGTATGAACTATTGCCAATTCACGCAGACTGTCCTTTTGATCACAAAGGCCACATGTCCTCCCATCTGCCACTCTGGACAGTGACAAGATGAAAACCAGTCTCAGGTTCCAGGAGTAGCACCTCTCTAGTGCACGCTCCACAGACCTTAGGGAATTGAGAAAGTGGCTCTGGGTTTACTTTCCACAAACGGAAACTCTCCTCAGGCTGGTGAGAAACCAGGAAGTTGAAAGATGTCTCCTGCCCCCACTGCATCCACAAAGCCAAGAGAGAGGCAGGGCAGAGCCCAAGAGTCCCACTGGCCACTTTGTTACCTGGCTGTCTGGGGAGAGGGATGCCCAGGTGCTCCCAAGTTATCATGTGCATAATTAACTACTTTATTAAACAGCTTTAGGTCCAATTGTATTCGAAACACTAAAAAAGCCTGACCTGGGTGTCCGCTAAAAAACAATAAATATGACCCAGTGATGGATATAGTTACAGCTGTTATTAACATCGGGACATTAGGGTGAATCCTTTACCAAAGACACTAGTGCTAAAACCAAACGTTGTGGTTGTTCCACACCCCAGACCCACTTTCCTGAGAGGCACAGGGTTCCATGCGCTCTTTGCACAAAACAACAGAGCATCTACCTAAGGGGCAGCTGGGGACCTATCTCCCCACCCTTGCTCTTTGCCTTCTCTCAAAGGTTGTAAAAATATTCATTTGTAGATCTGACACAGGAATGAATGATTGGTTTTAGGGCAAACAATTTCTTCTCACCTCTCTTCCCTCCTGGAAATCTATGCAAGTGCCATTTTTTAAACTCTGTCTGTATGTTTCTTCTCAGTGAGAATTAGTTTATTTGTATTTTAAAATATGGCACATTAATTACACTCAGTTTGGCCTTTTCTGCCTTTCCCATGCATTAAAAACTCGGTTACGGCAATAACTGCTTGAAGCCTATGAGCTTGCCCTTTCACTCCTTGGTGTAAAGGCACCCTCACTGCCATCCTTGCATTTGGATGCCAGGGACAGCAGCGCCAGCCTTCTCTCCGCAAGTCCCTCACCTGAACTCGTAGGAGTCATCCAGGGAAGGAGAGGGATGTTCACTCCCCACTGCCCTTTGCACGTGTTTTTTCTTATTCTGACTTCTCCCGGCCATTGCGCTTTCCTGTCCATGAATCCCTCTTCCTTGTTAGCTATTGACACTATAACTAACTTCTTCAATGGTGGTTCTTTTGATGTGCTTCTTTCCCTCAGCACCAAGCTGTGTGGTTTGCCGCATTCTTGAGTTGGTTGAACAGAGGTGTCATTTGTCGTCCATGTCCCTTAGCACAATAATGACCTCCTTGATGAACAAAGGCAGCCTGAGCTTCTGGTCATTCTGGCTCCAGCCCCCCC
>VBSM01001118.1:15211678-15243874 GCA_008086735.1 Cheirogaleus medius | reverse complement strand
CCCCCCGCCGTCCCTGTGGTCCCAGGCACTGCAATCACATGCTGGGCACCCCCTGCACCTCCTCTACCCTCCGGCTCATGTGTCAGACACCTCTGCCCCCTTCTCTGCCCACTGAGGATGGGCTCCCAGAACTGTTCCCAAGATGAGGACTTGTGTGCAAGTCACTTATTAATACTAAGGATGTGTTGGTCAGGGAGTGGGAGGAGGAAGAACCAAATCAAGGGTGTCACCTCGGCAAAAGTCCTGCCCAGGACGCCTACCTGCTCTCAAGTGTGAATTCTGTCTTTGTGATGCCCCAACCCCCGGAAAGGGAGCTGGGCTTGCACATACCTTCCTCCATCAGTGATGAGTTGAGGGACCTGGGCAGGGGAGCAGGGATGTTCACGCCCAGGGTCTCCTGGAGGTGTGCTAGGGTGCACCCTTTGAAGAGGAGGTGCAGATGCTGGCTGTGGGAAGCTGGAAGCACACTGAAGGGGTTGCAGGTAGAGCTAGCAGGCTGGGCAGATGCCCACGTTGTCCACTGTGCACCGATCTTTAAGTGCCAACTGCAAAGATAGGTGGCTTCGAGAGTACTGCAAATAGAGCCTTCTGGCCTTGACCAAGTCATGTGTATTCTTCCTCACCTTCCGCACACACCAGATGCTTGCTTTACGCTTATCACACAACATTGTGGAAAAAAGCCTGGGCTCTGGAGTCAGAGAAAACTGGGTTTTAAATTCACCTCTACCACTCAGGAGTCATGTGGCCTGGGGCAGATTATTTGAATCTGAGCAGAATCTCTGCAGCTGTGCAATGGTGACAATTCCACTCACCTGCCAGCATGTTGGAAGGACCATTTGAGACAACGTGTGTGTGGCCTGGCACCAGGGTCCAGCCTCCATCCCTGCTCAATCCATCGATGTCTATGGTCACTAATCTTTCCCATTCTGACAGCAGATGATTCCGGAAAGTTAATGCTACAATAGAATCCTACTTGCTCTTGACTTTTCTTAAACTCACTTTCAAAAAATATACTTGGTTTTTAAAAATGATTTTATATCATCTCCATAAATAAACATGGATATTTTTATAATAACATTACAATAATCATTATATAACCATTAACATTACAAAAGCTTGATCTCATACCTAACGTCATCTCACGCATTTCCAGAGGCACAGCAAGCACCTTCCAGGCTTTCCCTGGTGCTCGCGTCCCATACAGAAAGAACTGTCCAACCAAAGTGATGGGACTTCAGGAGCCTGAGAGTTTGGGAAGCAGTGAAGAGTATGGTATTTCTCATCTTTCCAATAATGTTATATACATCTGACTGCTGATGTCTGACTCTAGGCATGGAAATATTTCTAAACCCTACGGTTGCTTGTGGGGCTGGTGTGTAGCTCTCTAAATTAAGTGGTTGGTCTGTCCCTGTTGCCATGGTGACAGAAATCAGCACACACCAACCAGGTGACCAGCTAGATGGGGAAGCATTACAGGTGTGAGCCATTCCTTTGCCAGCTGTCTCAGTGACTGTCATTCCCACACCCCTGAGCTGGTCCTAAGAGCTGTTACCATCTCAGATCCCATCTCTGACACCTCTGTTGGGACAGCCTGAAGACCAAGGGACCTGGTCTAGTACGCTTACCTTAGAAGATGCACACGATACAGTGATGGGTATTAAAATAAAAAAAAAAAAAGAGTAAGAAAGATAAGCAAACAGGGTAAACATTGCCTATTTACTTACAGATGAACAAGCACCTGTATGGAGTCAGCACCCAAAATTCTTGTCGAATGAATAAATGAATAAGCCAATTACTAACACTGCTGTGTAATAATCATATGCTTACTCCCTCAACCAGCATTACTGACCTCAATCTTAGGACCAGATTGAGGATGAAAAGGGTAAAATAGTCTGGAAATGTGAAGTGCTTGTGAGATGTAACAGGGTGGGTGGAGGAGGTGGGGATTGAGTAAGAGCAAGAGAACTTGGACCCTTTCTTAGGGTAAGAGGTTAGATCAGAAAATGGGGACACTGTGGGGGGGCAGGGATCTAGGTTAGGGGTGCAGCTGGGCTAAGGACGAGTGAGGCACACACCTCTCAAGCCAACTGCCAACTCCCCACTGCCGTGAGAGATGGCCCAGCCCTCCATGCCCCGAAACAGCAGAGGGACCACGCTGCTGCCTGCCTCTCTGGCTCCTCAGGGCCTGGTTTGGAGGAAATGCTCTCTCTCTCTCTCTCTCGTGCGTGCTTGCTCTGTACACTGTATCTCTTGGCCCTGGGTTCCTTGGCCTAGCTTGCCACATTCCAAGTCAAAATAGCTCATGCTCCTCCCAGGCAGGACTCAGCAGGCTCCCCAGGGCCTGGGGTGCATAGTCCTGTGTGGAGGGAGAGAGGGTCTGTGGTGGGTGATCTTCCTTTGGACGGACATCTCTGCACTGCTGAGCCTCAGCCACAGGCCTTCCCGTGACTGGCAGAAATGCTGCCTTTGTTATCTGAATACTGAGACCCTGGGGTAGCCCCTCTGCGGTCTTGACCACCCAAATCAGTCATGCCCAAGTTGGAAGTTCTTCAACAGAGGAGTACTCCTGCAGTAAGCAGGCTCAGTCCGCCAGAGGTGCAGAGTTAGCCCAGGAGGGCTTTGCAGACGCCAGTCCTTGGGGCGTCTCAGCCAGGATGCCAGGTTCCGTCCAGACTCGTTCCCTTCCAAGTGATGGAATCATCTGGGAAATAAACTTCTTATTAAAATATAAAACGTTTCCAGAATCCCTCTTCAAACTTCAAAGGGAGATTTGGGGGAAGGAAATCCTACCCAATTTTAACTATTGCAGGGATGTTTGGGGCAGGGGGAAGGGCACATCGTTTCTTGACATTTAATCCCAATTTTGTTCCCTGCTGTCAGTTTCCAGGGCACACAGCCTCCACTGTGGTCATCCCTAGGTGGTCAGGGGCAGGGGGAGGGGTCTCACCTCTAGCAGCTGGTATACATTTTACATTTCAAAGAGATGCCCCATTCCTTTGAAGACTTAGAGCAAAAGCCAATCAAAGGGATTATCTGGGGTTGGGTCCCTGAGACAGAGATACTTACGCAAGTGACACTGATGGAGAGTTCTCAGGAGAAGGGGAGTGAGAGAAACAGGCTCAGGCAGGAAAATGAGCCAGCAAAGTGGCCTCAGCTGCAGACTAGCCTCGGCCTGATCCCATGCAGACCATAGGGTGTGCATGGCACCGCTGAGCTGTCCACCTTGCAGCATGGGCTGGCCCTTGTACCCTGGTGTCAGTTACTGCTCTTGGAGAGAGGACTTAATCTTCCAGGCATTTCTGGGTGAAGGAACACACACTGGCCAAGGGCAATTCTCCAGGGAAGAATGCACTCTGAGCCGTTAGCAGAGGACGTTCACAGCACCAGGTGTTGGATGCATTAGCCCAGTGGAGGTTCCTGGGCAGGCCCCAAAAGAATCTGCAGGAGTATAAAGTCGACTGGTTGTCCTGCCTGTACTTCATGTGGGATTGGTTGTACATGTCACCTTAACAAGGAAGCAACATTGATCTGTCTATGAGAGCTCACTTTCCTTCCCAAGCCCTATACTTTAGCAGGTTTTAGACATGTTCTAGAGAGAGAGGGAGAGGGCGGATACATACGTGAAGGTAGCTAGTCAGACACAAATGCCTTCCCCTGTACAGAGTGTTGCCAGCCACAAACGTAGCCGCTTAGCTATTCAGCCAGGCTCGTTAAAATATGAGGGCATAAAAAGAGCTGATTTCATTCATTTTATGGTAGTACAGTTTCCCCCAGGAAAGGCAAGGCTGGCCAAACTGTGTGTGGTCCCTACCTTGTATGTGGGCGAGATTTTCAAGACCTGACACCCCTGCACATGCCCAGTCTTGCCCCAGGCCATTCGCTGAGCTTCCTGCCCTTTCTCCAGTACTTGCCTTTCTGTTATTTGGAAATGGTTACGAAAAATTACAATCTTTTCCATTCCCAAACCCAAGTTGCCATTTCCTTCCATTCCATGTGGTTCTAATATCCAAACCTTCCAGAACACTGGGAAGGGCATTCGGTTGTCACCTGAGTCTGGTCCTACTTCCAGCAGACCAAGACATAACCACACATTCTGTTCTGTTTGGCTATTTGGACCTGAGCTTCCTGGTAGAAACAAGACCAAAGAGAGAGAGAGAGAGAGAGAGAGAGAGAGAGAGATGATGTGATGGGAGAACACAGAAATGTCTGGAACGTGTTCAAGACCAGAGAAAACACTGTGAGGAGACGATCTCACTGCCGCCTCTCGGCTCAGACAAGTCAGACGTGCCTCTGGGACACCCCTGGCTCCCTTTGGCTGGCACAGGGAATGGAAACTTTGGCCATGGGTAGTTGTTTCTGCGGCTTCTCCACTCCCTGCCTCACCCCCTTTCCCTGACAATTTCCCAGAGCAAGTCCGGTCTAGCATCCATCCATCCTCAATAGCGCCAGCCGGCCAGTCTCAGCGCAGTGAGGCCCGGAGGCGCGCCGAAGTTGCGACAGAAACAGTGCCCTGCCACCGAGCAAAGCCAGGCCAACACGCCCGGGGGCTACGGGCCATGCAGTGATGTGTGTGGCTCACTTGGGACCCTGTTATTTTTTAAGGGAAAGTATGGGGTGCCATAAGCACAGCCCAGGGATGTGGGAGACGAGTTGCTGCCCACCACCCACCCTCGAGCCTGCATTCATGCGGTTTGGATCGCAGTCTCTATGGCGATTTAGCGCAGGATTCCTTTGGGATGATCAAGGGAATGTTTGTGGAAGAAGCAGCATTTGTGTGGTTCCCGGGTCAGCCTGGGTTCCCAGAAGCAAGAGTGCGGCATGAGTGCTCCTGTGAAACAGGCGTTGAATGTGCAGCCTGGAAAAACTGGCGGGAGAGCGAACAGCGCGACCAGGAAAGGTAGGAGGGCAGGAAGGGTGGGGTGTCAAGCAGAGCTTCAGGGAGGGGACTGCAGCTCGCGGAGCCCTGGGTGTTGGCTCCTGGGTCGGGAAGCACCCTGGGAACTGGATCGAGCAAACGGTGAAGGGATCCCCGGGGACGCAGGCAGAGCCCTGACGGTGACTCCTTCAGTTCCATTCTAGCAACTCGCAGAGTTGACAGGAGCAATAATGGCATCAGGCCAGCCCTTCCCCAGTGTCTAAACCTCTCTCAGTTTTCAGCTGGGCTCCTTCACAAGCCCTGATACCAATTCTGCCTGGCTCTTGTGAGTTCCAGCACACCCAGCGCACACTGGGCTTCCGGCATCCCATGGCCTTAAATGTGGAAAGGATGAAAAGGGACCCCGAGGCACAGAAAGAGTTACTGCAGAAGGTGCCAACACGCTTTCCATCAGGATGTATCTCAGGCAACGGCAGAATCTGAGTCAATTTCTAGCTCATTCTTAGCCTATGACAAATGTCAAGACACAAGTAGACATTCCCAGCATTTAAAAAAGGCAAGAATCCCGAACCAGTCCCTTTTTGGGTAGAAGGGGCTAGCATCGCTCTGTCTGAGTAGGAAGCCCTGGGTGGAGAAAGGTATTGGCCTCAAGGCCTTCAGTGAGGACAAAACCCCAGACGCTACACCCTCCCAGGGTCGTGTTTCTCCAGCCAGAGGCTCAGTAAAAGGCTAATCAGGAAATTGGCCAATTTTGCTCTTGGGTCCCATTCCGGATTCTAATGTACCATGAAATTTAATGCAGTTCCACATGGTCTTTCAGATTCTGGATGCAGTCATTTCTTTGAGAAAAAAATACGGTTAGGATTTGCATAAGCGTATGTTTGTCTCTCAGAGCCCCGGGCAAAAGGTGAACTAAGCCGTGTCTAATGTTGATGCTGAAGAGGCTGCCGTGGTGAGGAAGAAAGGGCACTTGACTTCGAAGATCAAGTGGATCTTCTTGCTTTGAGAACTGGCCCTTAGTTTCCCACTCGATAAAGCACAGAGCTCTCGGGGTCACCATGAGGATCAGGAAAGGTCATGAAACGGGAACAATGACATGTTAACACATTGATGGCTGCTACTGTTTCCACTGGAGAACGTGGCTGTTGACAGAGAACTGCATTCGAGAGCACCCACTTCATTAGAACCCTGGATCCGTCAGCTCCTTCCCACCTCCATGCCTGTCTCTGCCTCTGTCTCCACCTGGATGTCCCCTCCCTTGCTCTGTAAACCCATTCCTTCTGCCAGGCCCCACTCAAGTCCAACTCACCCCGTGCAGTCTCCACTGGCTGTGCGGGGTCATGCAGATACTTTCCTTCGTGCCTTCACTTACCACTCACTGTCTGGTCCATGTTAATAGCTATAGACTAGTTATAAATATGGTTATAGCTAAATTTATCATTTCAGCTGGAGATAAATACTGGCAGATTGCATCTTCCAAAATGGCCACGGCAAGGACTCTAGGACCACACACTCTTCTAGAATCTTATCCCATTCCCACCAAAAATCAAGAGGTAGAGTCTACTCCCCCTTCCCTTAAGACTGACCAGACCTTTGTAACTGCCCTAACTGGAAGAAGGCAATGGCATTGTTCTGCGTGACTTCCCACACTAGGTCATGGGAGGCCATATGACTTCCTCCCGGCTCTTTCTCTCCATACACGCTCATACAGCTCTGAGCCACTGTGTGAGGAGCCCCCCTGGTGAGGACACTATGCGGCAAGACCACACTGAGACAGAGAGGCCAAGCAGCCCTTGCTGTCCCAGCCCCCAGGTGTTTGAGTGTCTTCGGCCCAGGGGCCAGCCAGGCAGTTTGTGTTTGAGCCGTCACGTGTTTCCAGATCCAACCACTATGTGATTGCAATTGTGTGAACAGCGGGGCAAAGACCACCTACCCCAGTCAACCCCTAGAAATGTGAGACGTAATGATACAATGTGACTGTTGTCTTAAACCACGATGTTTTGTTTTATATAGATACATATAACATACATACATACTGTCTTACTTCTGGCTGCTTTAACAAAGTACCATACTGTTTTATAAACAACAGAAGTTTATTTCTCACAGTCCTGGAAGCTGGGAGTCTGAAATTGTGGTGCCACCATGCTCAGGTTCTGGTGAGGGTCGTCTTCTGGGTTATGGACCTCTGACTTTTCCTTGTGTTGTCACATGACAGAGAGCAGAGAGGGGAAGCAAACTCTCTCACGTGGCTCTCATAAGGAAACTAATCCCATTCATTGAGGCTCCACCCTCACGAATGGATCACCTTCCAGAGGCCTCACCTCCTGATACCATCCCACTGGAGATGAGGATTTCAACGTATGAGTTCTGGGGGCACAAACATTAAGTCCATTATGCATACACACTTATATGCTTACACACACATACATGTATTTGCACACATATACACATACATGTGTGCACACTGCATGTACTTACATGCACATGCATGGATGTTACATACATGTATGTCTATGAGTACATGCATGTTTGGGGATATAGCCGGCCTTCCATCATCCTCCGATTTGTGTGTCCACGTGTGTGCCAGCATCTGGCTTCCCCAACTGGGCTGTGAACTCCAGAGACCGAGACTGTGCTGTGTACTCCCTAGCGGCCTCCACCAAGTTGAGAACAACACAGATGGATGGGAAAACGTGTGTGCACATCCGTGTCCCTGAAAAGCTGGTTGGGTACAGCATGTGACTGGGATCATAAACCAGAAACACTTGAGTCTGTGACTGTTTCTCAGCGGAATCCTGTGTCCTGGGAAAGGACCATTTTCCTGAGATTGTTGAGAATAAGCCACTCGATTTGCTTCTGTGTCCTAGACTCCTTGAAAGATAACGCTGCTCCCACCAGCCCTCCAAACTCCGGTACCCGACAGCGGTCTCTGGCAAGCTATTAGGCTGGGCCTGGTTTCCTCGGTTCAGGATCCCCAGGGGGTTTGCTGCTTCCATCTTCAGATTCAAAAGCAGCTCTTTTGCGTCGCTCCTCATCTTAGTGTTACCTAGGAGATCAGAGATTTTTATAAGATAGGTTTGACAGTCTGAGCATATTTATTTGAGCTGTGCAAGAAAAGTTAAACATGGGAGTCTCTCATAGAATATAATGATATTTGTATTAAAAAATTGTCTCAAAAGTCAAAAGGGTCATTTTCAAAAGATTTTATTTTAATCGATTTTTCTCCACGAGTCTATATGAAGTGCCCTGAAATTCAGTGTTGTACAATATATGAGAAAAGATCAAAGGAAGTAATAATATTAAATGTTTTTCCATCCTGTGAAAGTCTGCCAAGTTATTGCCCCTCCCAGGGCATGAACTTGAACAGCTCAGCATGCCAAGTGACGAGCTGCAACCCAGCACCATCAAGTACGTGGTCACCCCGTCCATGCACAGTAGGGCTGGAGAGGAGGTACTATTTTCTTTGATTAGCCTTTTACTCAGGTGGGCCTGAGATGCATCCCGGTTCATGACAGTAAATATGTACATTTACATCTGGTTTCTCTGTATCATTTTTGTCTCCAAATAATTATGTTGATTACTTTAAGGGTTTCCTTTAATCTGTTTTCAACTCCAGCCAACCCTGCAATGAAATATAAGCACATGGAAAGACACAAGATAGCCGATGGCACAAATGTGTAAGTTCTGAGGGGGACCAAGAGTGATTGATTTATACTACGGTTATACTGGACTTCTGATGCGAGAACAGTGTGAAAACTTTCCTTCTTACTCCGTGTCAGCTTTTCCTCTTTATTTTTAACACAATTTATAGTGTTTACTATTTTTGTCCTAACTAATTCAAGAACTAAGCAGAATTTTCCCTTTGTTCTTTCTTAAAAAAAAAAAAAATAAAATGTTAATACTTTTGTGTGCTTTATGTGATTGGCCAGACTTGGTCCAAAGTTTTGTTTGCTGCCTACCTTTCTTTCCTTTTTGTGAAGCTTCACAAATTTGTCTGGGCTTGAAAAGCATTTATTAAACACCTACTTTCTGTTGCTGTGAATTTCAATTTGCCAAACTGCACGTGGGACATCAAAATCTGACACTTAGAGGAAACATGTAAGAGATTCTTCAGATTCTAAAAGAAAGTAGAATGTAATTTCCCTCCCTTGGCTATAACTGGCCTCCACTATCCTTTTGCTTCTGAACACACATGCTTGCCTCTGGGCCTTTGGGCATCACCTGTCAGAGACATTAGAGCTGCCACAGATGCATGTTTAGAATGACTTGACCTTCAAAGGTTTATAGCTGAGGGCTTTGGAATGCGGCACCATCTCTTCTTGTGACCTCCTACTGTTCCGAGTGCTTTTTCTGTCCAATCTTTGTCTCATCCATATAAGTTGGTGTGCAATTAGGTCACTTCCAGGCCTTCCATCCTATCCTGCCAGCCCATCCCAGTGACCTTCACCTTCCCTAGGTGGTTATTTACCACGAGGCTAGGCAGAGACTCAAGGCTGCATTAGTTCCATGAAGGACTTAATGTGGCCAATACCAAGTTTGGGGAATCTTTAATGGGAATTTGTTTTACTCTGAATTTTCTGCCGCATGTTATGATGTAGAATACGTTCTGGAGGAAAGTGAATAAAACAAGCAGAAACTGGTAGAGACACGAACCTTGAGAGAAGAAAAGTGCCCTGGGTGGGGGCTGTACCAGTTGGGGCTGTACTGGGTGGGGGCTGTACCAGTTGGGGCTGTACTGGGTGGGGGCTGTACCAGTTGGCTTTTCTTCTCCGAAAAGTCCCCTGTGTGTGCCAACTATGGGAGACAGAGCTCAAACAGAAAAGCAGCAATCTAATCGGGTTGGGGCATCAGATATTAGAGTTTGGAGCTCCCAGAGCAGCTGAAAATTGGGGGAAATCTCAGAATGGAAGGAGTTACAGAGAAAGAGCCCTGAAATCTCCATGTAAATTCCCTCAGATCCTTGAACTGTGCATGCCTGGGGAGGACTCGGGGCAGCGCAGGGGAGGACGACAGCTGAAAAGCTGAAAGTAGATACGTCAGCAGCTGCCAGAGCTGGGGAGACAAAGTGAGGAGGTCAAGTCCCCAAAGTCAAAGGGGCTTGATAAACAGCTCAGATTTTCCATTGAAATCCTCCAAGGACCACATCCCAGAACTAAGGGCGCAGTCAAAATAGGCTTTTGTTAGAACATAGCCTAAAATTATCACAAGAGGTGACCCTCTAGTAATTCAGCCAAAGCCTATATTCTAAAATTAGATCAAATGAAATGACTGCAAGAATCATGCTTACCAGGACCCTGGAGTTCTCAGTTATTCTTTCGTTTTAGGACTTTGTCAGCAAAGCCTCAGCGTAGGGAAATAAGAAGCACACACGTCCCCATTCCCATTCCTGTAACCGTGGTAGATGTCGACAGATCGAGATGCTCTACCACAGTGAGCACCACCCGGTCAGTCATTACCAGTCAACTGATGAACACGAGATGAGACCTATTTTCTATCCCTCAATTTAACAATCATGAAATAACATCCTGGGGGAATTAAAAAAACAGGTTTTAGAAGGGGAAGCAGAGGGAAATTTTCACCAAATCCTTCAGTTATTATCCTTTGACCTGTAGATCAGTAGTACATTAAAGGTTACTTCTAGTTCTGAAATTTGATGAGTTAACATTAAAAAATGTTACTGACTTTGAAACCTCTGGCTACTTAGCATGCACATTCATCATCTATAAAATAAATGCTTAAAGAGTGAAAACTTTCAATGTAGATTCCTGTGGGGAATTACTACACACAAAAAGAACCATTTTAAGTGCATTTTTTTCTAAGAAAGTTTTTCATGCAGTCTCATCCTTTCCTAGGGTGCTGAGGAGCAATGGGCATTGCTTCTAACCATCATGACTCCTCTCAAGGAACTCTTCGGTGGGTTTCTGTATACATCAGCTTATTGTGTGAATTTTATCAGATCCTTAAGCAGACATAAGAACATGAGAGATGCAGCACTTGGGTGATACGTTAGGTCATCCATCCAAACATTCTGTCTCTGACGTTGGCACCCAGGGAACTTTGAGAAACAAATGAGGAGTCCAAGAAGGTGTAATGTTCTGATCACCGCAGGGATATTTATCATAAATATTTCATTTTCTTTCATGAGAATTCATTAGTGACACAGCCTTGATAATCCCATGTGCTTAACAAATGCAAGTTGTAGGCTCTTGCCGCTCAAATAGGCCTCCTGCGTGCTGCCATGTTTGTGGCCTGAGAACACTACATTATTCATGAGATCACTGTGTTTTCTACGGTAGCTGCTGGCGCAGACACGAGCAGCACCGATGCTGTGGTTTTTCTTACTATTGATAAAGAAATATGTTTCTAGTTCACCAAATTATATCTCAGTGGCTCTGCCAGGCCAAAAGTCTACATAACTAATGATTGGGGTTCTTTAGTTCCAAAGAATGTCTGTTCCCTTCCAAGAGAAAAGCTTGTGGGATGCTTGTTTAAATTCTCCTGCCAATATGGACATGAGATAAAGAGCTCCAAAGTGGAAACCAAGGAGCTTCTCATGGTGTTGGATCCACTTCAGCATCATGAACAAGGAGCAAAGGCAGTTTCCCAATTCATTCAGGAGCGAGGTGGTTCCATAATGCTGTCTAGATTGCAAATCCACTGAAAATCGCCCAGAGAGACTATTGCTGATATTTAGGGGGAAATTCATCTGCATATGGATTAATTCTTTCTTTTCTGGAAAAACTAATCCTTGTTGAAATACAGAGGTGCAAAAGTGCAAAATTCCTAGCCCCCTTATCTAAATATAGATTTTTCCAGAAGTATCCACTGAGGCACACTCAAGTATTATACAAATAACCAGTTATTATTGTGAGCAACTAGAGCCTAATTCCACTGGGAACTCTAAGTGTAGAACACACCTCAGAGTTATCTCATCCATGTGGGAAGGGAGCTGGGGTATTTATTTATGCACCCACCTTTCATCAGAATTTTGTTGCTGGCTTCTCTTGGGAGAAAAAAGGAAATTAGTTGTCCAGCGTATCCAACCTACAGTGTCTGGGCAGAGCACCCTTTCTCAGCTTTGGAGAGAGCCCTCGGGCAAGTGCTTAGCACAAAGTGGTTGGGCCCAGGACTGTGGGGAGGGCATTGATGTCTTGGGAAACACCCCCATCAATATTTCTCCCTCTCCATTATTTAATAAATTAAGGACTAAAATAGCTATCATTGGGTAGTTATTAATTCTTACCCAATTCCAGGTACTGCATACTTCACAAGCATCATCACAAGTAATCCTCATAATAACCACATAAACTGGTATTGTTTTTATCCTCACGTTTTGCACATTAAGAAACTAAGGATCAAAGAAGTGAAAGGATTTTCCCAAGACCACAGAACTCATGAGTGGTGAAGGAAGACTTCAAACCCAGGTCTTTAGGCTCTTATAAAATGCTGGCTGCCTGGGGTTAGCAAATGTTACTGCATAAGCATTTAGCTGATCCAACTTTTCTCAACACATTTGATTGGCGGTATCGTTTTGATTGATAGTTTGAGGATACTTGTATTGAAATTTGTTGTTACTGTGACCTGGGGTTGTGTCCTCCTTCACAGATATGCTTTATTCGTGGTCTTGTTTCCATTTGCACTTCAACATGCTTGCATCTCAACTTTATTTCTAGTTTTTGAAGGAAAGGACTTATGCCCTTAAAAGTCAAGAAAAAAGAGTCAATTTGCCCTTTCTAGTATGGCGGAATCAACGTGCACGTAAATCAGACCCCAGCTGATCAGCCATTCCACTCATATTTGTGTGAACTTGGGCTGGCTACTTGCCTTCTTTGGGCCTTAGTTTACTTATCTGTAAATTGGGATAATGCTTTCTATCATGTAGAAGGAATGAAAAAGTGATAAATATATAATTGAAGTGTTTGATAAAGATTGGTTTCATTCTTAAATTCAGAATACTTAAGTGATTGGGATGACCTCAAGGAGAGTTGAGGGTTCCCTTGCTTCCAACCTAACCTTTCCTCCACCGAGCTGTTAATCCTTCAATGGTAATGACTGTGCATCCTTGACTTGGGTTGAGCATGGCATCCAGCACAGGGTAAGGGTTGAATAAAGTATGTTGTGGGTTTATCGCACTGTATTTAGTTGGCAATACATTTTCCAGTGTCATTAAGACATGGTCCTTAGAACCAGAAAAAAATACAAAAGATGATCTCAGAGCAGACTTCACTTACCTGTAACACTCAGCACCTCCTGTTGCCAGAAGCTCTCTCTCTCATACTCCTGTGGCTAAACCTCACTGAATGTAAGATTGTCCTGAAATATCTCTAAACTATTTCCAGAGACTAAATATTTAAAAAATTAAGTTGTGCATAAATGTACTTCACACAGATTCTTTTGTGGGTAATTTTGTTCAGGAGCCTTTGGTTATGACAAATGTGTTAATTTCCTCAATGAGCATTCATTAAGTAACTTGTGGGCCAGGTGCTTTGCTAGACAGTGGGGCTACAGAGAAGAATAAATATCCTGCAGCCTTAACCTCCCTCTCCTAGTCTAGTGGAGAAGATAATAAATAACCAAAACTAGCTGAAAGCAAGACCTTATATGCAAAAGGATGTAGGAATGCTGAGGACCATATGCATTTCACAGAAGGGGATAGGACATGCTGGGTAACAAACAGTCCCCAAATCTCTCAGTGGCTATAAAAAGCAACAATGCTATTTTTACTCATGCTGCATATGCAAAATATCCGTATTGGGGGTGGAGATTCTGAGAGCAGTCACTCACGGACCCAGGCTGATGGAAAATGCGTCCTGATGTATGTTTCCAGGAACGCTGAGACAAGAAAATGCAAGGTGGTGAGCCAGGCACTGGCTTTTAAAGCCACATGCAACACATCATTTTGCTCATATTTCATTAATCAAAGCAAGCTTCATGGCTCTTCCTAACGTTGAAGGGGATGTAGAAGTGTTCCTCTTTGGTCTCTGGGACGAGGAGAAAGGGGATATTTGTGAACAGCCTTCAGGGCCACCAACAATGGGTTCCAATTGTTGGGAGTATTACTGAGCTATCCCAACATCTTTTCTCAGCTAATAATTCTGCCTTGTGTTTATACAAAAACCACCTCCTGAGAGAAAGGCCCTCTGTGTCGAGTCATACAGTCATACTTGATACTGTTGCCCTTTTTCATGGATCCTAGCCTGGTGGGTGCTGGCAATAGAGAAACAACTGGGTTCCTATCCTCTGGGAGCTCACGGGGTCACCTAGCCCAAGGACACGATGGCAAGCAAATGACTGCAGTGTGGTTGGAAAATCACCTGATGGGTGCTCAAACAGTGCAGTGGGGCTGCAAAAAGAGGGGGAAGGCTTTTGGGAGGCCAAAGAAGTATCACACCTGGCGGAGCTTTCACAATGTGCCGCCAGGAAAAGTGGGAGCAGCAGGTTTTGCTAAGACAGATGAAAGTGTCTGAAACAGAAGCTTGAGTCACCCATCACTGCAGAGAGAAATTAGGCAGCATCCAGAGCCCCATTTCTTGGCACAGCCCCCAAGAAGCCAGTCCAACTGTGCTAGGTTATTTTGTCATGAGAAGCTCCCTGGGATCAAAGCCTGGTGTTCTGAGGGCTTCAGTGGCCCAGATTCCTTTTGCCCAGATGTGTTAAGGCAGCTGGGCTTTTCAGGATGTGTTGATCTTCATCCCGGGCTGCTCCATTTGATTGATATGTGGTGAATATTCCTAAAGGACACGAATGTCCCTTCTGCATTTTTTTTTCCAAACAAAGCAGAAAACACGCTCCACCCCTGCAAACCTCTGGTTAGACTCATCAAACTCGGGCCTCATGAAAGCAACCAGGGAGAGAAGCGGGCCCTGATTGCTGTTGCCTTGGTAAGGGGAATCCACTGCACTCAGGGCTCTGTGGTTTCCATGGGAACGGCACTGCCTGCTTTGCTGGCCCCAGGGCGGGAGGGATGTGCTGAAAGGAAGACTGGGGGGAAGAAAGAGAGGAGCGGGAAGGGACTTTGAGCACCTTGAAGGTATTTGGAGGAAACTCTCAGCTTCAGGAGGCGGCTCCATTCTCCCTGCACATGTGGTTCTCCCAACACGTCACATGGGCTATGCGGTCCCAATGGGCTGAACACAGGGACCACTCACCTAGAGACACGGGCATTCATGCAGCTCCCGTGGACTAAACACCATCCGGGAAAACAGATGCCAATGCAAGGCAGGTGAGAATTGGCAATAGGTGCATTTCAGCACCGAGACCAGAAAGGAATGTGCCTTCTGCGCGTGCCAGACAAGCATCTCATCAGTGCTGTAATTGAGCATGACGACAGGTAGCCCCACCAAGCCTGGCGGTTGGTATTTCAGGTACACTGTCTACACTCCTCCCAGCAACCCTGTGAGGACGACGTCAACACACCCATCTACAGATGAAGGAAATGGGCACTGAGCGGTCCAGGAGGGATCTGGACCTGGGCCTACTTCCCCACTGTGGGCCCTTGAACAAAATCCAGCTGATCCCCCAAGGAACATGTTAGTTCCCAAAGGTGGCGAACATCCTAGCTCAAGCCTTAAGAGACGCCCCGAGTTCCTTTGGATTTGGCGTGAGGAGGCACGCCCAAACAGGATGGCTGTGCAGGAGGCGCTAGAAGCCTCGTGTTGTCTCACCTCTTGTTCTACAGATGCGGAACCTGAGGCCAAGAGGCACTTGGCAGAGCCTTCCAGTCCAGTGTGCTTCCCTGTCTGGATGCACACTTTCTCGGAGAGCTGCAGGTATTCTAAAACCCCACGCCCTGCACGTGTGTGCAAGGCACCGGAGTGTGTTGCAGGCGGAGAGCTCGTGCAGTGCCCAGGAAGTAAGCGCAGCTGCTGTTGCAGCTCTTTTCCTGAACCACTGGACAAACTGGCCAAAGTGGTCCGTTTCTGAGGTTCATCCTCTTCAGAGTTCTTCATCCCACTGACACATATTAGGCATCTCTTGTGTTTACTGCATTGGACTACGTGCTTGGACCAGAGGGAGCAGGGAGGAGGAACCTCAGAGCCCATTTTTCAGATGGTCAAAAGACAAATTAAGGCCCATAGAGATGAAGGGAGAGGGCCACCCAAGGTCAAACGATGGGAGTGCTGGGACTGAGCCCCACATTTCCAGATTCCCAATTGAGTTTGCTTCCCTTGACTCCCGGCTGATGCCTGCCTTAGGAAGAATAAACACCAGCGTACCAAACAGCTTTGTAACCACAAGATGACACTGAGTGAAATACAACGTGGGTATGGGTAGGCGGTGTGTGTAGTGCATACGTAGGGGCTGACAGGGATAAATAATAAGCTTTAGGGGCCTCCCCAAATGAAGCTGCTGCCCCAGTGGATCTCCTGACTCACATCCGTGCTGCTGAGGTTCCTTCTCTGGCCCCAGGAACATGCTTGGCTTGGCCATGGCAGGACTTAGTAGAAGTATGGAGAGGTCAGTGCCTTTGGGACAACCCTCAACGGTGACAGATGGGCAAAGGTGGACAATTCTCCGCTCCTGACCCTGCCGTAGACAACGCTGAGGCATGTTTTCTGTGTCTCCCAGCAAGTTTGAGCCACGGAATCAGCTCCTTCTCCTCCCTGCCTCGCGTCTCCACTCCATTCCCAGTGCTTCCTGGAACCTCTGAGGGCAGACTCACCTCAGGGAGGGCAGGAGAAGGGGGCTCCCAGCTCAGTCTTTGGATGTAATCTCTTCTCATGATTTCTTTTTAATGATCATGCATAGGTAAGAAGGAAAATAAAATACATGTAATATTTTTTGGAAGCTGTGCATAAGTCCTTTGAAACCATTGTTCCAATTTTATCATCAACCTGATAGGTGTTTTCTGAGGGGAGGTATGAGGAAAAAGGGGTTGGAGTGGGTGGATGTCAGGTGATGCTTGCGAGGGGCAGATATGACCCACAAGTCTACTGTCATTCTTTCCACATGACTGTCACTCATCAAATAAGAATGTCTTTGTTGTTCTTAACGAAAATTGATTTGAAAGCATTTTACTGGCTCTCTGCCTCCCCAGCCCCTTCCCCCACCCCTGCCACCTTCCTCTCAGCCACTGACCAGCACCTTCATCCCAGCATGGAAGCCTCCCAGTGCCGGGGGCTCCATTCGCAGACCCTGGCGCCGGCTGCACGGGAACGGTGGCTGTCACCACCCCACAGAGAACTTTCTCACACTTTCTCGTGGCCAGTCGTGGCTTCTGATGGGGGAGGCACCTTTAATCAAGAGCCAGGAGCTCCCAGCTGGCGACAGATCAGGGACCAGGCCCAGAGAGCAGACCAAAGTTGTCGGGTCATGGCCAAGCCCCCCATTCCCTGAAGAGAGCGGGAGAGGGGTCCCTGAACAAGCTTCCGTGGTACCTCCTCTGCCCACTCCTGCTCGGCCAGGACTTTTGGGCGGCTTCTCGGTAGTCTTTCCCGAGGCAGCATCAGGCCTTCTGAGTCCTACCCCCTACCTGGGGCTCAACCAGGAGACCCACCGAGGGCCACGGTACAGGCTGGGCACAGAGACCTCTGACCGGACACTTGTCCCACCAGAAAGCGAGGCCCGTGGGATCATGTTTTCACTGTTGCTTCCTTCGTCCAGTTGCTGTTTGTTGAATGTCATGAGGATTTAAAATCAAAATGTCTGGATTCAAAATCCGAAGTCTCCCACTTGCCGACGCGGTGCCTTGGTCCAGCTGTTGCGCTCCCTGCCCGCGGCGAGCTCCAGGGAGGAGTGCGGCGAGGGGCAGCGGGGAGCTGGCACCGGCTACTCCTTGTTCCTTAAGGCCACGTTACTGGTCGCAGAGAGGAAGGAAAGAAAAAGCCGCTGCCTTGGGCACCTCAGATAAGCGGTTCCCACGTGCGCTCCCTTTCCTGGCGCCGTCCCAGGCAGACCGCTGGCTTGTTTCCCACGGGCGATGGCTGCTGTGATCCGTGACTTCACTTGGCATCCTGTTTCTCCTCTCCAGCTCTGGGGCTGGCAGGATGGTAAGAGCGGTGGCCTGTCAACCCTGGGACTGGCCAGTGCGAAAAATCCCTGGGGCAGCTATACTGAGAAATGCGAAGAGAAAAAAGCCTGCCGTGTCCCCTCTGGTGGTGTGGAATGCAGATCAGATCAGACCTGCTTTCTGCAGGAAGTCGCACGGAGGAAGGGGGCAGAGTGAGGTGGCACATCCCTGCCAGGGGCTGGGGGGACAGCCGTGAGAGGTGTCACCAGCCTGGATTAGCTGGGTGTATGGCCCTACTCTGCAGCTTTCTAGCTGTGGATCCTCGAGTATGCGACCTAATCTTTCTGCCCCTCGGCTTCCTGACCTACAAAATGGGAATACGAGCTTGTATTGTGAAGAGAAAAGGGGGCCGTGGTGGCGAAGCACGAGGCGCAGTGCCTGCCAGGAGCCAGAGTACATGAACATGTGTGCTGGTCATCCCTCTGCCCCTTATGCTAATTTCCAGATCATGGCTTCATTTTGGTCCCCAAGAGGAAGTCCCCCAGACTGCTCCGTGCTCTCCCCACTCATTGACCAGAGGGACTCGGTACTGCCTGGTTAGAACAGCTTCAGCTTAAATAAACACTCAGGGGATCACGACATCCCTGTCTTCCCCGTCTTTTCTTTCTTTGTATGTCTAAAGGATCATACAAAATTGATGAGTGATGAGCTGGACGTGTACAGGTGAGCCTTGCTTTTTTAAAAGAGCTTTATTGAGATATTGCTGGCATATAAAACTTGATCTTGTGATGTACATATATATCACCACATTCTAGGTAATTAATGTATCCATCACCTCTACATAGTTACTGTGTGTGTGTGTGTGCGTGTGTGTATGTGTGGATGGTGAAAAGATTTAGATCTATCCTCCTAGCAAATTTCAAGTATACAGTACAGTATTGACTCCCATTCCTTGCTGTGCATTACAAGGGGAGCCTTGCTTTATATTCCAGTTGTATGCTCTGGCCCAAATACCTGAGTGACGCCTGCACCCAGTGCTGCCTTGGAAGCAGAGAGCAGAGCTTTTCAAGGAGTAGCCAATGGCTTGTGTTGGGCAAATCCACTGGCCAAACTGGGGGTCCCCGCTACCCCCACAGATTGGGCCTGTGTGTCCTCAGCAGTCATCCATTCACCTGTTAGCGCTGTTGTCTTTGATTCTTCTCCCTTCCTGGCCTCATTGCCTCCCTCACTCCGTGCATCCTGGAGTCACCTCCTGAATAAACTAGGTGCACCCAGATCCTTGGCTGAGGGTCTGCTTTGGGGGAACCCAAAACAAGACAAGTGGCAAGAAGGTGTCATTTTGCACATCTTCCCCATCAACTGGTGATGGTTTCCCTAAGTACCACTAAAGAAAGCCTGGGACACATCATCAGGCTCCAAGGGAAAGACTTCTTCCCTCAGACAGTGACAGCTTCCAAGGCTGGGCTGTGGGTGGGGGCGGCACGTGCTGTACCCTGTAGGGCCTGGTGGATGAGTCCTCCAGAGAAGGGAGCCATGGTCTCCCATTGGAGGGACCACAGGAGGCTTCATAAAGGAACAGAGAAATGAGAACCTGGCCATGTAGGTCGATTGGGTTTCATGAGAGGCAGAGAGAGAGGGGCGCAGTTAAGGGTGGGGGGTGCATAGGGCCACCAGTTCACCATCAGCTTTCATCCCATGGTGTGGGAGGCTTGGGAGCAGCCTTGTGGTGACAGTCCAGTCCAGCAGCAAGTAGAAATCAAGTTAGAAAGGTGGGCAGGGGGAGGGCAGCGAGGGGCTGTTGTAATGTGTGAGCCCCTGCACTGGGGGCCGAATCCCAGGTTCTGCTAACACTACTGTGGTTTGTCACCTACGTTCTTATCTGAAGGAAACACTCAATTCTGGTTAAAGTGTCATGAATGTAAAGATGTAGGGTTTTTTCTCATCCATGTTCGTGGACCCCTTGTTAAAACCAGGACTCTAAAACCAGAGCTGGGGATGTGGCCCCAGACCCGGAGCACTGAAAACATTGTCGTCTGTACTGAGCTGGTTTTCTTTCTCTGTTCCTTAGCCCTGCATGAATTCCCCAATGACATCTTCACCAACGAGGACAGAAGACAAGGCGCAGTGGTCCTCCATGTGCTCTGTGTAAGTACCCGTCCCGTGCCTCTGTCTGGGGGGTCTGCGGGGCAGGCCTGGAGGTGGTGGGGGACAGCTGAAGTGCTCCCAGAGGAGTCTCCCCTCCCTCCTGTCCACACACCTGGTGGGGGTCCTCCGAGCACTGTAGGGGCCATCTCCGAATGGATCGTCTTTGAAAGGCCACAGGTTCCTAAGCTGGAAGACGTCTGCTTTGCATTCTTTCCTTCGTATCAGCGCCCAAAGTGCAGACTCTGACGTCAGCAGACTGGCTCTGCACTGACCGTCCTCACTCTCTGCTTTAAACACCACCTGCTCGGGGAGCTCTTTCCTAACCAGCCTTTCTACAATGCCATGGTATTCCCCTCACCCCGCTTAATTTTTTTTCACGCTACCTGCCCTTATACAGTTATTTTCTTATTAACTGTCAACTGCACTCACTTGTAAGCCCTGTGAGAACAGGGACTTTGTTTTGTATGTGGCTTCATTCCCAGACCTGTTCTTAACCCATGGCAGGGACAAAGCGTTTGTTAAATTAATGGATTAAGTGTAATGGCAACTGACAGTGTCCAGCACACAGCAGGTGATCAATAAAAACTTGTTCCCTTCCCTTCTGGCCCCTTAATGTCCTAGCATCTCCCTCCACAGACCCAGTAGGTCTGTCTTTGATTCACCTTGTGCCCGTTTGGAGGGTTTGGGGAGGGCGTGAATGGAGCTATGTCTGAGGAGTGGTTGGCTGCAGAACTAGAAAGCTCTAGGCCACATTCTGGACTAGCTAACTAACGTCACTGCCTCCCTGTCTGTGTGGCATTCCCTCTCCCCCAGAATACTCTCATTTATTGCCGTGAAACAGACTGCCCAAGCCTAGTGGGGCACCAGTCACTATTTGGTTTGCCCGTGGGTTCTGTATCTCAAGCCTTCAGAAAGGGCACGGTGGGAATGCGGCTTCGCAGAATCTGGGGCCTTGAAGGGGCCAACTCAGGTGACTGGAGCTGGAGTGCCAGGGCTGGAGGACCCCCGGGGCGTCCTCACTCCTGCGTCTGGTGCCTGGGTTGGGGTGGTTGAAGGACCAGCCCAGCTAGGACCACTGGCCAGAGCACCACAGATGGCCTCTCTGGTGCAGCTGCCCCTGGTGGTAGGACTTCCACATGGCAGCCCAGGGCCCAGAGAGGACTGGTTATGCCAACAAGGAGGAAGCCTTTTGTGACTTGGTCTTGGAATTCCCACGATGTCACTTCCATAGTACTCTATTGCAGTCACAAGTCTACTGTGATTCAAGGGGGGGGACAGAGACCTTCCTTTTCAATCCACACCTGGAGAAGGTCAGCAGACACACCCTGGGTTCTTCTGTCAGAGCAGACATGGGCTTGAACCCCACCTATGCTGGCCTTGCTTTTTGTGTGCCTTCTGGAAAGACAGTTGATGTCTCTGGACCCCTGAGCCACCCCGGGCTTGACTCCCTTTCTGGGTGGAAGCAATCGACTCCTCAACTCTTTCCTAACACCCTCTCCCAAAAAGGGGCATGAAAAGTCCCTTTTCAGCAAAGACATCCTCTGAAAGTACCCAATGAATACGGAGAATCTCTGCATTTCCACTTTCGAGAGAGGCGAGTGCACTGAGCAATGAATAGAGAGGCCATCTTCGGCACCGGGGAGCTGTCCCTGTCGCAGAGCTGAGGAGACTCAGACACTGAGTTGAATCCAGAATTCCCCGTAAGCCATTACACCCTGATACCTCCACATCTGCGAGATGAGATTTCCCTTCTCGGCCCAAACAGTGCACGAGCTTTCACCCTCCTGAGGTGGTGTTGTCACCTGCAGCTGCAGGGCCCTTCTCCCTACCTCCTGCTCCCCCCAGACCCACCGAATCATCAGCTGAAGGTGGAGGGTGCATTTCTCCTGCCCTTCATGAGCCCAGGGTACCCAGGAAGTCCTCTGCTGTCTGCAGGAGTGCTTTTCTGGGCTGGAGTAAAGGCAAAATGGACAAAAATGGAGACAATTCCTCCTAGACACTTCCTCAAAGAGTGGGCAGAAGCCTGCAGCTTAGCACTTTGAAGTCACTGGTATCTAAGGCCACTCCTAACCCCTGCCCTGGGCCCTGCACTTTAGAATCCACAGGGCAAGGAGTCCAGGGGCCAAGGTCAGTGCCCATCTCTTCAAGATTACACTCCAGGCACACAGAACCGCAGAATTCCCCACTCAGATAGCCCTGAGCCCACTGCCAAGGCCTGTGCAGCTTCCTGCCTGGGTCCACATCTTGGAAGGAAGAGACCCAGGTAGGGCAAACTTTAACTTGCTGCCTGGGGTGTCCACACACATGTGAGTAGTCCAGAGTGGAGCCAGGTGGGCAGAGCAGGGGGGCGCCTCTTGTACATGGCAGAGACAAATGTTAGGTGGGCCTGCTGGTGCTGTTCCTAAAGTCAGGGACAAAATATTATGTTACCCTACCCACTAGTATATGAACTCCCCGACCTGGACATAAGACTCATGAGAGAAGCCCCTTTTATGCTGCGTCTTGCACATTGAACAGCGCAAGTTGCACAGTCAGTATTTGTTCAGTGCAGGAACGAACAGTTCTTTTTATCTGCTTCTCCTTCCATGTTGCCCAGCATTTGTAAGATGCTCAAGAATCATTAAATGAACATCCTTGATGGAAGAAGATTCACTGCAAGGGCAAACATTTGGCATTTGAGTCGCCAGCAGGAAACAGATGAATGCGCAAGTCAAAGCTATAAGAAGCTAAACACAGATTTCCTGCACTTGGGCATCTAGAATGCATTTCCTGAGCCCCTGCAGTGCCATAGTCCTGGGTGGGCCCTTCCAGATGCCTGAGATACATAAGGCATCACTCAGCAGCAGCCCACTGTCTTGTGGAGAGAACCGCTGTGGTGGCCAGCACCTGCCGTGCACTCTGTGCCGGTCACGGTCTGTACAGCGTGTGCGGGAGCTCAGAGAAGGCACGATCAGGCATCAGGGAGGCAGGGCTGTGCTGTCCTTGCAGAGCAGGTAGGCAGTTTCCAAAGGAGAATGGGCAAAAGGGATTCCAGGCAGGAATGAGAGACCCCATAGACAAGGATATAGAGATGTGAGAGTTCAGGGAGCCCCGAGGGAGCAGAAACCCAGGCCGTGGGTGGTAGAGAGTGAGAATAAGAGGGCGCAGAGGGCGGTGGGAACGTGCATGGAAAGCACCAGGAGGTGACTTAGCTGCCGCGTTGGGAGTGGTGGGAAGCAGATTCCTGATGGCGCCATCCCTCGGCCACCCCTCCTTGCCTAGGGTCAGGGCTGAATACGGTCAGGCACGGCCCACGGGTAGCCCAGAGTGGTCTGCCCGCCGGCAAGTTGAAAAATATCCAGGCAGGCTACAGAAAAAGGCTCAGGGCCATTTGAACAGGAGATCCCAGAGTCTCAGGGACCCCGAGGAGCACCCCTAGCCTGGTGAGGGTTACCCAGAGTGAGTACAGAGGACTGAACAGCACGCAGCATCTCTAGGCCTCTGAAGAGCTGGGTCTGCCTCACCCAGGCAGGAGAGGGTCCCAGCAGGAAGTCCTGTCACCCTAGGCTGTCCCAGGGGTGAGGCTGTCCTTTCATGGGGTTAACTGGCCCTAATCACAGATGTTAACCAGGGTGCCCAGTCCTTTCAAATTATACTCTGAAACCTATTCAGATTTACTGTTTGCACCTAAACTCAATCTGCCCCCTTCCATTTGGGCCCCGTCAGTGTACTTTTCTGCTAAGACTTGCAGCTTTCAACCTCAGCTGGGTACAGGTCTGGGGACACAGATGGTTCTGAGGCCCCCTCGACACAATCTTTTAAACTTTAATGTCAAAGCTTGCTTCTCTTTTTCTTTTCTTTCATGTAAATACTTCCCTCTTTTGTGTGTGTTTTGTGGAACTCAAACAGCCATTTATGGTTCAACTTTCTGAATACCATAGCTTAAGTTTCCCTTGGATCATTCTGGTTTTGTGGAAATCAGAAACCCTAAGCCCTGACACTGCACTTTATAAAAAAGTTTTCTATTCTTTCTGCCTATTCCTCATGTGTGGGTTCTTTACTCATGGGGAAATCCATGATCTTTACAACTTTTTCAATAAAAGATATCCGCGAGAAAGCACACTTGTCTTAGAACTTGTTTTATATCCAGCCTATTATAACACTGAGGCACTAAAAGCAGGAGTTCCTGTCTGGGGAAATTTGCACCATATAATCCATCTAGCTTGCCCCAAATCAAGGAAGAAAACTGAATAATTTTCTAGAACTGTAGTTTGTGATTTATAAATATCCTGTGAAATTTTGCTCATTATCCTACAGGACATAGATGGCCAAATCTTTGTGATTATAAACCAAGCTATACATTTTTTCTTCCAGTAAAGGAAGCGTTAAGTAATCGATCTTTGAAATTCTTTCTCAGAACGATGTGGGCAGCTGTTTATCCTTAATAGATCAAACTCCACAGCAGAAATAAATAACTCACTGTGCATCTTGTCAGCTTTCAAGAATATTCTCCCTAAACTTTGAGCCTTCCTTTCCCATTTTTAATGTAATTCCTCTCTTGCGGCAGGCAGATGTTTCCAGACGCTTATGTGTAAGGAACTATAAAGTATCAAACATCTGAAAATGATTCTGTCACCATGACTAAAGCAAGCTCTTCAGTGAGTCTGTTTGGGAGAAGGGCTGCTAACCAGTCCAGCAACCCAAACCTGCCAATGGACGTGCAGGGGGAAAGGCATCAACAAGAATGTTCTGATGTGCGTCTTCATGTTCTAAACCCTACACACGCTTGGAGACGTCCCACAGCAAACTCAGGAGTTCACGCAGAAGGGACTGTTCCCTCCACTGAGCTGTTGGGGCAGCTGATATCTGGGCCACCTCGGGTTTCCCAGAGCAGCATGTGTGGGCCCCATGGGAGGTCACTGGCCATCTGCCTTTGATCCCCTCTGTCCAGTGGTGGGGATGCCTGTGTCCACATCTCCATCTTCACAGCACCCCAGCCTCCAGTGCCTTTGAGGGCTCATGTGAAATAAAGGAGGTGGGCTTCCTGCAGGGCGGGACATGGGGATCTGGGCAGGATTCTAGTGCTGCCATCAGGCCAGGGGTCCCAGCAGGTGGAGGTGCTCCAGGAATGACAAAGAGGACCATTAATGTCATTCCTTTTTACTGTCCCCAGATGAGAGTGTCCAGAGCTTGACCTCAAGGTGGGTGGTCTCCCAGCCCCCTTAACTCCTGTGCACACTTTTTCATCCTTCCCCAGCCCAGGAGGGCTGTCTAGTCTGGGAACTGGGGAATCTTGTATTACCAGTGTACCTCCACATGCTCTCTCCCATCCCCAGATCAGCCTCCAGACTCCAGAGTGCTAATTTCTGTCTTGTGATTCCATGGTGATCCCTTTGCTCCCCGAAGCTGCAGAGGAAATGGATGGCCTAGGAAGAAGGCTGTTGAGACAGAAGTGATGGAAGTCATCGGGTATGGGGACAGGAGGGAAGCTGTTCATATGGTATCCTCCCTCTGCTTTGTGGCTTGTCCCTGTCCATTTTGAACTGTCTCAATCTTGCAGTATCCCCAGCCCAGCAGAGCGATGGCCGGGACATCTCTCTCCCTCCCTTCCCACACAGGCGTTTTTCTCTGTGATGTGCATTTTTGCTCCCATTCTGGCCCTGATGCTACCTGGTGTCATCTTTTGTGCCCTGATCTGCTTGTTCTCTACCTCCCTGCACTGGTCAGTTTCTTAATTCACAATCCCCAGAAGTCTCTAATGGGCACAGCTCATATTTTTCCTGCCTGGCCATGGGTCACAGCCCTATGGGGTGACCTCCCCTGGGTCAGGTCTCAACCAGCCAGCTGACTGAATCACATGGTTTCCTTCTGGGGCACGGAGGTCGGAGGAGTCCCAGCTTCCCCACCCGCAGCAGAAGCAAAGACTAATTTGGAGGTGTTCCCCAAGGCTGGGGACGCTCTCTGGGACAGCCCAAGACCCAGGTGAGAAGGGCTCCCTTACTCCCAGCTTGTTGTCCCCCTTTCAGTCCCAAAGGAGGAGGGGAGGGAGCTCTTCTTTCTAGAAGGGGCTTCAACAAATGGATTTTGTTTCCTGGGGCCCTAGCTGCTTCCAGTTATTTCTGCTGTTTAATTTTAATATCTGGAAGAGTGGTTTTCCTGGATGTGTTTCCCCAGACCCAGATTGCTTTTGTTAAAAGCCAGAGAATAAACCTGTGATGCAACAGCTCTTTGGGTGGGGGTAGGGGACGGAGGGGCCAGAGTCCCTCAGAGAGGCCCCTTCCCCAGCGCCCACCTCCCCCCACACCTTGTGTATCTAAGCTCACTTTCCCCCTCAGCCTTGGGGGTTATTTTTGTCTTCCAAGGCTATCGTTTTGCTTTTCTGGCTCTGAGACTCAGCTTTATGTTTATAGACCTTCGCTGTGCAACAGAACTTTACGTGCAGAGGGAAGTGTTCTCTGTCTCTGCTGTCTACTGCGGTAGCCGTGGGCCACGGGCGGCTGTGGCGCACTTGGAATGTGGCCAGAGTGATTGAGGAACCGATTTCAGTTTTATTTCATTCTAATTAATATTAATGTAAATAGCCACATGTGGCTAGGGGGTACCCAGGATGGTCTAGGCACGGATTCTAATTCAGCACCTCCCCGCCCTTTGCTTATGTTGTCAACTTGTAAAGCAAGAAGCAGAGATGGCCAGAGAAAAGGTGGCCAGCAAAGAGGCGCTGCTCCTCACTCAGTCCTCTTAAGGATGGCCCCGATATAGCCATTCCAACAAGCAGGGTGTGCAGAAGGCACTGCCAGGCCCCCAGGCTTACCGAAATAAGGCCAGGATGTGATGTTCTGGGAGGAGGAAGGACACTCGGAGTAGGAGTGAGAAAGTGTGTATATTACCAATAAGCCTGAGGCTTTGGAACCAATCCCAGAATTTCTCCTGACCTCAGTTTCCACTTCTATAAAGCGGGAGCACATAGTAGGTGCTCAGTAAATGTTAAGTTTTTTGGTCTTCACTTTCTCCCCCTCCCCACACTCTATTAAAGGCATCTCACCTGTGCTTGCTTAACCCATCACACATCACCTCCTGTCCTGGGACCAGAGCCAAGTCCATTCAGACGCAACTGCCATCCTTGTGAGCAACAGGGCTGATGTCACAGGAAGCCTCTCTGCAGCTGGCATTTCCACCAAGCCCAGGGCTCGGGGAGAGACTGTTTGCTTCAGGGGTTTTGAAAATGTTTTTAACTGACAAATAGTAATTGTATATATTTATGGGGTATAATGTGATGTTTCAATACATGTATGCATTGTGGAATGAGCAAAGCAGGCTAATTAACTAATATATCCATCACCTCACATCTTTATCATCTCTTTGTAATGAGAACATTTAAAACCCACTCTTTTAGCAATTTTGAAAGATACCTCATTGTTAACTATAAAATAGGAAAGGAAGAAGTGAAATTGTCTGCTGACAACATAATCTTATATATAGAAAACCCTAAAGACTCCACCAGAAAACTATCAGAACTGATAAACAAATTCAGTATAAAGTTGCAGGTTATAAAATGAAAACACAAAAATCAGTAGCACTTCTATACACTAACAATGCACTATCTGAAAAAAAAAATTAAGAAAACAATCTCATTTACAATAGCGTCAGGAGTAAAATTAACCAAGGCAGTTTTAAAATTTAAGGGGACCTACGTGATCTGGTCAGAAAGGTCCCAGCAACAACTCACTTCTAGGCAGACGTGTTTAGTTAAGGGATTTTACTCTGGAAAAGAAAAATGATTAGAACAGCTTGTGGAATTTGCTGTTTACTCTTGGAAAAGTGCTGAGCATGTCCTTAATTTGTCAGTGTCAACACAAAGCTAAAACCGGTGTCCAGAGAGGATTAGTACAAAGAGAGTAAATTATGTTTGGATACATCTTAAATCACTGCCTCACCCCCTCGCTCATGAGACTTGATTCCGAAGGCCCAGGTCTAGGCGTCGGGCCCCTGGCTCCTCACGGCCTTGCTGGGGGGTTGGTACTGTGGGAGCTGAGCTGGAAGTACAGTGTGACGTTCAGAGCAAGCACTTGGAGGGAAACCCACCGAGTTCAGTCCCGCCTTTTCCACTGGTTAGCTTGTAGCCATGGGCAAGCTGCTTTGCCTTGCCAAGCTTCGGTTTCCTCATCTGTCACTGGAGATACAGCGCCCACCTCATCATGTGGCTCTGAGGAGTACCTGAAAGCAGGTGTGTGAAGCTCTGGGCAGAGTGTCCTGCACTGAAAAACCATCCTCGACCTGTCCCCTTAGTGCTTACGGATTATGTGCGCCCACCTAACTTCCGCCTTCCAGCCCCTGTGACTCTGAGCTTTTTCTGGCCCCCACAGCCCATTCTACCCGAAAGTGGGACAGCCAAGAAGTAGCCCCCAGTATCCCCCAGAAGCAGGCGTCAGACGGAAAGGGGCTTTGGTGGTGGATAAATACCTCAGTTCCCTCGCGCCTCAATTGCACTGACTGAAACGCACGTCCTACTCTGCCTCCCAAGCTCCCCAAGCAGGAAGGGTGCTCGTTGCCCACTCAGGAACTACTTGGGAACGTACCTTTATTAGCTGCTCTTCCCGGCCTGACTCATGTCCCTGTTCCTCCCCTGGCACTTCCTGGAGTCCCCCCTCCCAGGTAAAGGACTGGCACTGGGGTCTCTACATCCAGTTTTGCTTCTGAGGCGCAGGCTGATAAATATCACCTGCCAGTACTATCGTGCAGAGCAGGCCCTGCTACAAAGCCCATGAGGCGACAGAGATGCAGAATCCTGAGACTCCGTCCCTCCTGCACACCCGCAGAGAAAGGGCGGGCGGAGCTGCTCTGCTCCCACTTCGGTTCGTGTCCCGAGCCCAGCGCAAAATAGAAATAAGTCTAGGGATGAGTTTTGAAGTAAACAGCTTCAAATTTGATTTTATGAGTGCCCCAAATGGTGGTGGGAGAGAGATAATTTTATGTTTTATCTCATCCCTCCCCTTCAGTAGAGAGAGCGTGCACATTGCTTAGATACCAAATGTTTAAGTATGGAGACCAGATACCTGCAGCCTGCTGTATGCCCCTCTTCATTTATTTGTTTAGTTTATTACTTGGTCCACCTGTTCCCCACTCCATGCACGTTATTTTTATTTATTTATTTTTATATAGTAAATAAACTTTATTTGTTCTCCTGAGCTGACATTGCCAACAGTCACAGATTTGCATATAATAGTTTTGTACTGACCGTGTGTACAATTTACAGGAGTATTATTTTCCTCTGAAAAACAGCAGTACAAAAGCTAAGTAAACAACGAGTTACTGCTATTTGGAATTGTCACATGCCATAGCTTAAAGAACTAGTCTTTAGCAAATATGCCACTAATCGGTCTGGATAAAATAGCTAGTCGAATGCTCTTAATTTATCAGAAAACACTCTGTGTATTTTGAATATTGTGCTCAATGGCTTTTTCTTTGTGCCAATCGTTTGCTGCCGATTCTGTTCTTGGAAGAACCTCTGTACAAGACCTGCCGTTTTTCATTCCCTGAGACCTCAGAATAAATGCTATCCAATGAGAACTTTTTTTATTTTTTATTCTATCTATCTTTCCTCCTCCCTCCTTCTTACCCAATCTCCCACCTACAATGTAGAGACTCCAGAAAGGGATTTCAAGTTGAACAAAAAACTGACCTTAAAGCAAAGAAGCTTCCTTACCCAGGAACCTGGATACGCAGCGTGTTCCCCAGTCACTGTCTTAAGGGGCAGTTTCTTCCTTGAGGATTTGCACCAGAAGAGCTCCTGTACCAAGACACCTGTCTTAGGTGGACTGCCCCAGAAACCAACCCTGAGACAAGGAGTCCAGGGCCAGAACTTCATTGAGACAATGGTCCCAGGAAGCTCCCCAGGGGGACGTGAGGCAGAGGAAGGCAGGCAGCCAGTACAGGGTGTGTGGGCAAGCCAGTTACTCCCATGGCCGGGCAGCTGGAGAACTGGAAGGTAGTGGGGGACATCCACTTCCACTTATCCCAGCAGGGGTGCAAGGGACCTGGGTGTTTATCCACCAGCAACTGTCTGTTGTGGGCTGAGGGCTGCTTGAGGGTCCCTAACTCATAGCATGTCCAGTCGGCCCCACACTCGGGGGCCCCAAGCAGGCTCCAAAGTCCTCATGCAAATGGACATTGTGGGGTTGGCATGGCAGGAACGTGAGTGCCCAGGGACAAGGATGGGCACGGACAGTGCCTGCGACAACACACACCAGGTCTCGCCCATCTGGGCAGCCACAGAGGGGCAGAGTGCACCTGTGCTCACACTTGGAGTCAGCCTGAAGGTCCAGCCGGAGACTTCCTCCAGGTCTTCTCCCCCTGCACATTCCGCAGGCTGACGTTCGCCACGTTGAAGCTTTCTTTTACTTCTCATAAGGAACAGTGAAACTTTTGACGCTAGCGTGGATCTGCCCCAACTCTGAATTCCACTTTCCGTTGCTGCCCTCCTATAACATGTCCTTCCCCTCTTCCCAGATTGATGATAGAGAGCTGGGACCATGGCTTAGTGATCTTCATGTTCCCATAATTCACAGAATGGCAACTTGCGCAGAGGAATTGCTTGTTGGGTGTGTAGCATGTGAATGAATGAATGGACGACGTGTGCTTAATATCTTGGTTGCTAAGTATAGAGCCTGTTCACAAAAATGGTGAGTTATTTACCAATGTTTTCATAAAGCTCTGGAGGTTCCATCAATCCCAGGTCTAACAAGATGAACTTTTGGGGGCCAGGCCTTCTTTGAGACACATGTACTAAATTAAATACTCCGGCTACTCCAGCATACAAGGCAGGAGAGAGCAAGTTGAAGCCAGAACACACAGGTGTCCCATACCAGGGGCATGCCTTGTCTCTCTCCTGATGTCCATACTGCCCAGATAGCCTGGGCATTGCAAACATCCAGGGACAGCAGAGACCTCCCCTGCAAAGACGTGTCTATTTCACAACTTAACCGTGACTCAGAGTCCTTTCTGAACATTTGCACAAAGAGATGGCATCTAAACAAACATCATCGTTAATGAGGATCACAATGTTCTCCAGCTTCTACTAAGTTAAATTCTTTCCTTGAAGAACTGGACTCTATCTACTGAGGTATTAGTTCCACAACCAAACTCAGTGTCCCACATATAAAAGGTGCCCATGTTTGGGATGGGTGGAAGGGTGGTTTAGGAATGTGGCTTTGCTTTCCAAAGCCCACTGGGCCTGGGAGGCAACTGTTGGGAAGTAAGCGGCCAGGTTTGTTCCAGATCCCAGGCCCCGCCCAGTGAAGGCCCAGAGCCCAAGATCTGTAACACCCCTCTGCGTCCCTGAACTCCCAGCTCGTTTTTTTGCTCCCTTCAAAGATTCCAGAAGATTCTCTCAAACTGTTCCCACTTCTGGTACTCTCTTGTTCTCACACTTTAAGGAACCTCAAGGGCCCCAAAGATAACTTGCCCTTTCAATTTGCATAACTCATCTTGTTGAGAAATTTGGAACCGGATCCCAAAAGCTGGTTCAGAGGACATTTGGAATAAACTCAGTCAACAACCCTCCCAGGCACCATAATTGGGGGTCCAAGATGGTGCCCATTTTCCCATCCCTTTACCCTCGGGGTGTGTGCCTTTGACTCCTGGTGGCGCTCTGTTTGAGAGACTTATTTTCTAAGGTTCTCTTCACCATTTCTCCTAAGAACCCCAGACTCTGTTTGCAGGTGGACTTCTTGATGACATGTCTTTTTGCCTAGAAATCCCTAAGCACGTTACAAATTAGGTCTACATGTGGCTCTCGCTATCGGGCCTTTGGTTAGGATGCTTTCCATTGGCTCCCATGATTTATCCTCCGAATTCTGAAAGACTCCCTGCTGCTTGCTCAGGAGTAGATTCCAAAGGTAATCACGGAATCTGTCTTCTCAGCTATTTCATTAGCACTCTGGTTGCTGCTGTTTTATGTACAAAGGTGGAAGTCTGAGGGGTTATTTTTTTTCCCTTCTTGGACTTGTGAGAACTGTTTTTTCCTCTGCACCATGGACCAGGGATTAGGCAGAGGTGTGGTTTGGGCAGTTAACATAATGCTTTTGGGCATCAGAAGCTGTGATGCCTGTCTAAAAAAAAATAACGTTAAATTTTCCAGCAAAACATGCATGCCGAGAAAACCAAGAGGAAGGAAAAAAAGTAAATAATCTAATACAGTGTGTTTTTTAAACTCAAAGTTGCCAAAAGTACACAGCAACCTAGTTTTGGA
>VBSM01001118.1:15199064-15211578 GCA_008086735.1 Cheirogaleus medius | reverse complement strand
AAAAAAAAAAAAAAAAAGAAGCTGTGATGTGACCAGCAGTTTGGGCTGGTTCTGGGCTCTCTCATTCCCTCCTGGACACAGACCCAAGCTCATTTGACTTTACCACTCTGGTTTTGCAGAGCTGGCTTGTGGCAAGACCCCTTCCTCCTCCTCACAGAGGGCGGGTCCCACAGGATGACTTTATCCCCACACTTGGATCCAAATGCACACATTACAAACACATATATTTATGGCACTGTAACTTTTTTTTAAAACACAACAGGCAGTAAGTTTTAACGTATTAGGCACAACTACTTAAAGTGTGATTTGGAATACATGTGGGTTTGCATGTGTGAGAGATATACGTATGTATGTATGGTATGTGTGTGTATATTCCTTGGCAACCCAGACAACACTTCTTGGGTTTACATGGAGTTCAAATCTAGTTTGAAATGGAGCTATGAAGTTTTAAAGGACTTTTGTCTTCGAAAGTAAAGAAACCTTTCATTCTCCCTGCAAACCTGTTTGTCCCTTCACTTTGCCATCTCAGTATTGTCACCACCATGCGCTGAGTTGTACAGGCTGGAATCCTAGAAATCAGCCTGGAGTTCTTCTTCCTTCCACCCCACCCATCTGCAGACTCTGGCCATTCACCTTCAACCTGGGTTTCCATCTCTCTCCTTCTCTTCGTCTCTACTGGTGTGGCCCTTGCTCGGGCCACTGCCCACTGCAGGAGCTTACTAATGGGCCTTGCCCTCATGTCCATATTCCGTGGAGTCCAAATGATGCTTTAAGAACATATTGAAGAACCAGGACTGCACAATCTGGTCCTGCCCACCTCTCCAAGATCACCTCCTCCCTCGGCCAGTCCTTCCTCCTGTTCCTTAGACATTCATTCCTAGCTTGTCCCACCTTGAGTACCTGGGTACACCCCATTTCTTTGATCCCCCTTTGACCACAGGTACTGCTGTCTTGTGCAAGTTTGTTACACGCATCCCAGTTCTTGCTTGCAATGTGGACTCTCACCAACAGCCTGCTGCCTGAAAGTTTTGCTCCAGTCTCTGCTCTGCTGGCAGAGGAATCAGACCTTTCTATACCAAAAATGGCAAAAAGTGAATCTTCTTGTCTCCCTTCCTATAGTAAATAGAGGAGTCATCTCAGAAAGGAATCTGTTCAAACTAGAAAGAGCTCAGCGTGACTCAAGAGGTGATTGATTGTGTCATTCCTTGTGAAACTTGCTGGCCCTCGTTTTAAAAAAAGAAAAAGAGCATTGGAAAGAAAGTAAAAAGCTCTTCTGCGCATTCATATATACTTGATACAGTGACAGCGTTGGCATGGAGACACAGCATGAATGGGGAAAGGGAGGGAGTGTCCCACACTGTAAGACATGGGCAGGGACTTCTGTTGTTTCCTATTTTGATCTTTCTAATAAGAAGATGCAAAGAAATTGTAATTGCTGGGCAGCGACAAGCAACAGGAGGGCCATGCTGCTTTGAATGTCCTCAGATCAGTTGAGTGTCGAGGGTCTCTCTCTGTTTCTTTTTGGGGTAAAGTGGTAATGGCCCCAGGTTCATTTGTCAAAGGAGGAGGAGTATGGATGGGTGATGTCAATACCTTTGTCTTGTTGATTTCCATGACAGCTCAGTGGTGTAGGGTCATTCTGTTCTGGAGCCACTACTGACCAGCTCTATGACCTGGAGTAAGTCACTTGCCCTTTGGGATTTTGGCTTCTTCCCCTTTAACATGAGGAAAAGGTTCTTGAGGTCCAGTCTAACTCCAAGATCTATAATTTTTTTTTTATTTCATCATATAATGGGGGTACAAATATTGTTAGGATTACATACATTGCCCCTACCACTCCTCCCCCCCGCCACATGCCAGAGCTTCAAGTGAGTCCAGTCCCCAGGTGGCGCGCACGGCACACATTATGTAACTGTACACTTCCTCCCCCCTACCGCCTGCCCTCCATCCAACAAAAGATTTTTTTTTTTTTACACTTTGGATACATTGTATAACTTTGAACTTATACAGCCAAAGAGGAAAGGGCTCCTGGGTGACCTGAAATATCCGTCCCTGGATAGCCAGGACATTGTGGGATTTCCCAGAATTCAGCCCCTTCCGAGGAGCTTGAAGTTCCTGGAAACACACCCAGAGGCTTGATGTTGCCTGACTATTAATAAAACTTCCCAGACAGCAGCTGGGAGGTTGAGCACTGGGGTATATAGCCAGGCACTTGAGAAGGAGGCTAGGTACCTTCTGATTAGAAGTAGAAGACTCGTCTCTGTGGCGCTGGGGTTGGATCGAGTCACACGATCAGTGTGGACAGAACAAAGGCAGACAGCTGCTCCATGCAAGGAGCAGGACCCCTGTCACGAATAAGAGCTGCTGCCGGAAAGAGAATAATATTAAAAGCAGGGGCAAGGTGCTAGCCAATGCCTGACTCGGGTTGCCTGTGGTTCCGCTGGTCTGTGCGCTGTAGTCACACCAGTTCTGCACGTGCATCAGGTGGGAGCTGAGCAGAACGGTCCCCCAATGCTTTGCTCCTCTGTTGTAAGCCCAGCCACCAGGTTCACAAGCCACTGATACCCCATTTTATTTTTCAGCCACAAATGGACCCAGCAGTGGGTGCTAAGTGCATCACAGGGCTTCCCAGAAGTTCCAACGACAAAAAATAGCAAGCCACGAAGTAATTAGGAATTCTTCTCTCCTACTAAGATGCTTACAAGGAAGAGTGGGAGCAAGAGCAGCATGGCATGTGGGAACATGTAATGTACAAATACTGCTGTGCAGTTGTTTTGTTCCCAGGCCATCCGGAGGGAGGGGGGATAGCATCGGCTGGGCCCACTGTGTGGCGAGAGGGGTCCAAGGTCTTCCCCACACTTTCTCAACTGTGGATTAAAATCCTCCTAAGTCTCTTTAATCCTCCCCATTTTATATATGAATAAACTGAGGCTTGGAGAAGTAATTAGTCCAAGGAAACAAATTGTTTAGGTCATGTTTAGCCAATCTATGCATAAATACCTCCAGTTAATCAAATGAAGAAATATTTGTCAAGAACTTTGTAAATGAGAGGGGTAGAACGGAGACAGGAAGGGATAGATAAGACATGTCCTCAACTCCTTAGGAGCATCTCCCAGGATACAGATTGGAAACGTCAGACAGCTATGGAAGGTGGAAGCAGTTTCCCCAGCCCTGGCATGGACCTCAGCTTGTCATGACACGTGGCTGTTCTCATTACCATCTTGCAGTTGGATAATTAAGGCTCAGAGAGCTTAAATGACTTACCCTCTGTGACATAGGTTTTATTTCCTCCATTTCACAGGTGAGAAAACTGAGGCACAGAGAAATTAAGCAGATTGCCCAGGGCATGCAGCTCCTGAGTGACGGATGGAGCTGGGGTTGACCCCAGGCGGTGGGCTCCAGCATTCTAGCGGCAAGGAGGGAGGCCCCCTTCCCAGGACAATGGTTTAGAAGGAAATCCAGGCTCGAGCAGTGGACAATGTCATTTGAACAGTTTCCTTGGCTGTTATCCTAGACCTAGATCTGAAAACAACTCCCTGATTCCTGTAAGCTCCTAGAGGATCCGGGGGTCTGTGGGCGGAGCTGGGGACTGTGGCCCTGCTCTCAGGGCCACTCAGCCAGCCTCAAGTGTGACATAGAGAGGGGCTGATCCAGCCCCCTGAGTGCCTGAGTCTGCACTCACTACTCTTCATCCAAACGGAGCCACTGCATCCCCAGAGACCAACTCAGCTTCTGATGTCCAAGATCACTTGTGTTTCATGGGGTCCCCGCCACACTGAGGGATCTTGGAGATAGGCCCTGCTCTCTGTCCCAGAGGAGCATTTCTGGGGTAGCCGTGGTGGGGCCTCCCACCAGGCCAGCCCCGTGGGTTTATCCTGTGGAGGCAGGGCAGAGGACAGGGAACCAAACACAAGCATCCATGTTTTCTTTCCTTTGACAAGTGCTCCTGAGCACCTCCAAGACACCAGGCAGTGTGCCAGGCGGGGGGAGCTCAGTGGTGTTGAAGCATTCAGAACCTACAGTCCGATGGGAGAGGCAGGCAAATGAGCAGGCAGTTGTGTAGCCAGGACACTGCCGTAGGCGCTCTGCACACTGTGTCTCTTTCCGCCCCCACAATCCTCAGAAAGAGGGATCCGTGGTACCCACTGCTCACAGGAGGACCTGAAGGTCAGAGGAGTGGGGTAACTTGCCACAGCTAAAAGGTGGGATACTAATTTGGTATAAAAGGGTTGGCACAGGCCGTTAGGAGAGCACATTGCAGGCCCCCTGAATGGGGTGTTATCCAAGGTATTTAATAGCTGGAGGCAGCAGCGATGCTGAGCAAGCAGACAGACAGATATCAGCAAGCAGCAGCCAGTAGTTTGGCCACACCAACGTGCACTAGCTCAGTTTCAGAACTGCCTGATCCTGTCTTGGCCACAGAGAAGGCTGCCTTTCTGGACATCTATTGCTGCATTACAAAGCACCCCAATACTTTGTGGCTTAAAAAAACTTACTGTGAATCGTAGATGTGTTGGTTGACTGGGCTCAGCTGGAGGGGCTCTTGCTTGAGATCCTCGTAAGCAGATGACAGGGGGAGTTAGAGTCATCAGAATGCTCTCCAGGGCAAACATCCATGATGACCCCCTTGTTCACATGTCTGGTGTCTCAGTGCTGCTCCAAGTGGCTTCTCTTGACAACAGACGAGGCTGGATGGCTCACACAGCAGCTCGGAGCTCCAAGCGGCAGAAAGCAGGGCTGCTGGACTACCCCAAAACTAACCTAGTGTCCCTTCTGCCCACCCATATGTGAGGGGTGTGGTAAGGTCATTCTGCAGGAGAGCGGGTGGGATGCAGTGGTATTGCCATGGCCATCTTTGGAAAACAGTCTGCCACAGCAACCCTAGAAGAGGCAGTATCTGTGTGGAGCCAGGTAAAGAGGGCAGGGAAGGGTGTTCCCAGCAGTGGCACAGTGCATGCCAAGGCAGAGGGCAGACAAAACGGGGCATCTGTGTATTTCAGGGCACTCACCATGGCTGAAGTGGTTGTTGACTCAAGATGGGAAATAGCAGGAGCTAAGACAAGGGAGAGGCCTAGATCTCACAGGGCCCCCAACACCTAAAGAGTTTAGATTTTACCCTGGCAGCACTGAAATACATTAAGGGGATTTCATCAAGCAAGGAATTGGCCCAACCACATCCACATCTTGGAAAGATTTTGCTGGTTGTAAAATGGAGACTGAGAAGACGAAGTCAGGTAGACCATAAGCCTTCCCCTAGCTGTCCCACACCCCAAAAGAGGAGCCACTGAGCTAGACCCTGGGCACAGCTCAGGCCTGGGCCCTGCCCTGGCCCTTTTGTTCTCAGCAGAGCAGCGAAGTTGCACCAAAGAGTAGGGGCCCAGGGGCAGTGGCGTCTGCAGGGTTCAGCTGACTCTATCTGGTCTGCTCATTTGTCTGAGATTTTGGAAGCCTTTGAATAGCACTCATGATAATTACAGAATCCCCACATATATTGATGAGAAACAGCTACATAAATAGCAAAGCTTGGTATTTATGAAGTGCCAGTTTTCTGTAAATATAGAATGTTGGCAGTTACCTCCGTGCAGCTTGTCTACTCTCTGGAGCCAGCATTGGTTTTATCATAGCCTTTTGCAGGGGAGGCTTTGCATCCGCCCCTACCTGTGGCCAGCCTGCTGCCTCGCCAGGTGCAATTGCAAGAAGTAGCCAGGCACTCTGAGACAAACAGCGGTAATCCCAAATCTCTCTTGGAATATAGACACTCCTTTTTGACATCCAGAAAGTGTTTTGACCACTTCCACCATCTATGCCTAGAGATTCCAGATTATAAACCAGGGCTACAGATTATAAACCAGGGCTCATTCATAGATCTAGATCAACATGTCCTAAATTGTTTTCTCAAGACACTAGTGAAAGAAAGATACTCATAGGCATTGTATGGAAAATAAGGCTCCTTAACTAAGTGTTTAAGACATGCTAAGTTATTGTTTGTCTATTTTCTAAATGCAGTATTTCTCACAAACTTTAAATGTGCTAATTTGGACCATGACTTTTCACAAAGGAAATATAATAGGATTTTCAAAACTGCCCATGGAACTCTTTTTCACAGAGTAATTTACAAGAGTTTAAAAGCATCCTCCTTTGAGTAATGATGACTAACTACCCTTTGGGCTCATTAATTAATCTCTGCTCACCTCTCAAAGGAGTAGTATTGTATCAGTTAGCTTTTGCTGTGAAACAAATCACCCTACATTTTGATAGCTTAAACCAATAACTATTTACCTAGCTCGTGGTTCTGTTGGTCAGCAATTTGGGCTGTGCTCAGCTGGGTAGTTCTTCTGGTTTTGGCTGGCTTCCACGCGTGTGTCTGTAGTCAGCTGTCAGCAGCCAGTCAGCTTGGCTTTGGGCAGTTGGCTGGCTTTCAGCTTGGGCAGTGAGAGCAACTGAGTCACATGCTCTGTCCTCCTTTATCAGACTATCCCAGGTTTATTCACATGCCAGATGGATGGGGCCATGTGAATAAGAGACCAATCAGAAACCGCAGGGCTCGTTGAGACCTAGACCCCAAAGTGGCACAACACCCCTCCCCTGTATTCTGTTGGGCAAAGCAATTCACAAGGCCAGTTCCTATGAATCCAGAGCCCAGGAGAAATGAGCTTGAAAAATAGAGGCTTCCAAATTTTTATACAGGAGAGTCTTAGGGGAGGTGATTGGCTCGAGAGAACACGACTAGGGTTATTGTTGAAGTTGTGTTTACGTAACAAACAAAAAGAGTTCTGGGCCTATATTGCATGTTTATGTAGGTTGCTTGGAGGCTGTATTAATCTGCTTTGTGATGTCATAACAGAATACCACAGACTAGATAATTTACAAACAATAGAAATGAACTTCTCACAGTTCTGGAGGCTGGGAAGATCCAGAGCCCCCCAAGTGATGAAGTGCTTCTTGCTGTGTCACCCCATAGCAGAAGGGCAAAAAAAGGGGAGGGAGAGGGAGGAAGGTAAGGAGGATGAACTCAGCCTTTTTAAAGAAACCCTCTCCCACAATAACAGCATTACTCCCTTCATGAGGGCAGAGCCCTCGTGTTCTAATCTCCCCTTAAAGGTCCCACTTCGTAATATTGTTGCACTGGGGATTGAGTTTCCAACACACAAACCTTGGGGGATGCATTCAAACCGTAGCTGAGAGAGAGAGGCCACTGATGGAGATTATGTAGGGCTAAAACTGCCCCTCAATACACCCCTCAGTGCCCTCACTAGAAGTGCATTTAAATTTCACTCTCCCAATAAATAATATACTCAAAGCCCACCAACCGGAGATGACTAGGGATATGCCTGTAGTCATATGTGGTACAAAGTTAGATTTTTTTAGCATGCTGCAGCAAGGTTAAACATGCCCAGAGGAACTTTGGGAGTGTCTGTGTAAGGGGGAGTTTGGCTTTGGGCTGCATGACACTCTGAGGATGGATGATGAAAGAGAAGGAGGTCTGGGTTGAATGCTTTCCAACGTGGGGGCAATTTGGTAATTGGATATCTCCATAACGTTTGTCCAGGAAGCAGCAAGGTTTAAGCAGTGGTGCACTTGCCATCAGTAAGGAAGCAGCTGTGGTCACTCAGCAGACAAGAAGCTGGTCATTTTGGGGCTGGGGTTCAGCGTTGGCTATGTCTTGCTAGACATGTTTGTCAGGATCCCTTGGCCTGTATGGAAACATCAAAGTTCTCTAGGTGGCCAGGCGCAGTGGCTCACGCCTGTAATCTTAGCACTCTGGGAGGCCAAGGCAGGAGGATAGCTTGAGATCAGGAGTTTGAAACCAGCCTGAGCAAAAGCGAGACCCCATCTCTAATAAAAATAGAAAAAAATTAGCTGTGTGTGGTAGTGCATGCCTGTAGTCCCAGCTACTCGGGAGGCTGAGGAAGGAGGATTGCTTGAGCCCAGGAGTCTGAGGTTGCTGTGAGCTAGGCTGACGCCACGGCACTCTAGCCTTGGCAACAGAGTGCGACTCTGTCTCAAAAAAAAAAAAAAAAAAAAAAAGTTCTCTAGGAAATATTGTGATCTGATTGCTGGTGGGCAGATTATTATTTCGTCACAGACCAGGGTGGAAGTTGGTCAGTAAGAGACTTTACTAGAGATAGGGGTAGAGGTATCCAACAAACGAGGAATATCCAGAATGGATTTTTTTAACAACTGTTGCAAATCAATAAGAAAAAGACAGACAAACCCACATAAAGAAAAGAGCAGAAAGACTTTAAGTTCACAGATGAGGTAACTCAGATGGTGAATAAATACCAAGTTGTTCAGCTCCATTAGTCATCAAGGAAATGCAAATTAAAATCACAATGCAGCACCACTCTATCCCTGCTGGCATGGCTAAAATGAAAGACAGCAAAACCAAGTGTTGACGAGGGTGTGAAGCAACTGGAACTCTCATCTGTTGCTGGTGGGATATAAATTGATGCCCTCACTCTGTAAAACTGTTTGGCAGTGAGTAGCGGAGCTGAACATATGCCTGCTATATGACTCAGAAATCCCACTCCTATGTCTCAACAGAAATGCACATATATGTGCACCAAATGCACTAGAATTTCCATGGCAGCACTGTTTATAATAGCCAAACACTGGAAACTACCCAAATATCCCTCAGTAACACAAAGGATAAATTCACACATTGGAATACAACACAGCAAAGCGGTAATGATCTACAAGTATCTACAACTACAAACAACAATGTGGTTGAGTCCCAAGAACACAATATTGAGCCAGACACAAAAGCATACAGACTGTATGATCCCACACATATTAAAGAACAAAAACAAGCAAAACTCATCAGTGGGGAAAGAAGTCAGGAAGGCTGTTAGCCTTAGGGGTTCGTGACTAGGGGCGCAAGAGCTTCTGGGGTGCTGGTCATGTTCTATTGTTTCTTGTTCTGGTCACTGACTACAAAGTTCACTCAAGCTATGTGCTTCTAACACATGTCCACTCCAATGAAAAAGGAATCAAAATCAGAATCCCGGAGTCACTGGTGACACAGCAGCCCCCACTACATTAGAGGCCATTCTGCTTCCTGCCACCCAGGCTGGGTTTCACTGCGTGTGGGGTCCCTTCACACCCCCAAGTTGGCAGGGATACTGCTGTGAGCCTTGCGGCCCTGTGGGGTGGCGAGCAGCATCTGGAGCCAGGTGGCCTGTGATTCAGCTTGTGGTGTAGACATCTGTCCTCCTATAGTGAGACGCAGATACACCATATACATGTTTGCTATTATTATCTGCCCCATTTTACTGATGGAAAAACTGAGTTTCAGAGAGGATAGGTGACTGTAGAGGCAGAAAGGGTGTGATGCCTTTCCTCCCCAGCATAAGGGTCACGGCCGGCACGCCTATAACAAGAGACAGGTAAACAAGAGAAAAGCGTAGCACATTTATTTAATCAAAGTTGTACCTGACACAGGAATGAAGACCCAAAGACCCAGGGAAAATTGCGTTTTTATGCTTAGATTCGATGAAAAATGGACAGCTGTATACAAATGTGATTGGACGAACAGGCTGTGATCTAATAATAAGAGACTGAGGGGGGACACCCAGCAAGGCCTGTCTGCTCAGATTCTTCTTGGCCTCGCTGTGTAGCGTTCCTTCCTCCCGGCTCTGGGGCAAGACCCCTCTGGAAAGAGGGTCTTCCTGGGAGAAGAGAGAAAGTGACCTTTCTAGGTGTTATAGGAGAGACCTGTTGTGGGGAAGAGGAACTCTGGTTTCTGTGACTTGCCTTGGGGGAGAAAGAAGGACAGGAGAGAGAAGGGAAGAAGATCGGAGAGAACTTGCTTCTGGGGCCCTTTCAACGTCCTTCAGTTCAAAATACTCCGCACGCCAAGGTGCCCTACTTTGGGGCAGCACATTCTGAGTCCCACCAAGGCCACCCTAGGTCACGTAGTCAACAGGTTCAGTGCGCAGCGACAGTTGGAACCAGGGTCTCTAAACCCCAGAACTTGTCTTCTGAAGGATTCAGTCCTGCAGCCGTGGAGGGGAGAGCAGGGGGCTCAGGAGTCCTGCTCCCAGGGAGGGTCCTACACCGGCTGGACCTGAGCAACCCAGAAGCACAAGAAGCCTTCCATACAATCAACGCTGCCTGAGCACCCGTTTTAAATGCAAATTAATTCTTTAATATGCCTTGAAAATGCAAAAGCTGTTCCTTTACAGAAAGATGAAACCAGGAGGTTCTCAGAGGACAGTAACGCCTACTCCCCCTTTGCATCGTATGTTCCAGTATGTGGGGGACCGAGCCGGCGCCACAGTGAGGAGTAAACATCACACGCGGGACACGTGGGTGGGTTAACACTGCAGGAAGCCTGGACGAGGCCCGTTTCCTCACATTCTGCTTCCTCGCTTTAGTCAGTGCTGCATTCGTGGGCAAGTTTGCATTCGATTTGCTTTATTTCCAAAATTATTTCCAGCAATGGAAAAGGAAACTGAGAGGGAAAATCGAAACATCTCCAATCCACCCTCCCTTTATCGAGCAGCCCCATGCCACTTGTTTCAATCACCAAGATCAAATACAATGTCAAGGAAAGGAAATTCTAGTTTAATAACAACGTCACTCTAAACGTATGTGAATTGTCTAAATGTTGAAGCAATTTTAATGCTAATATCTTCCCCAGGCCTACCCCTGCTTTTTGTTGTGGGATAACCCTACAAATCCATCCTTGGAGAGAATGTCTGTTGAATACTTGAAAGGAAACTGCCTTAAGAAACCCCCATACAGAGAGCTCACATGCCCTTCTGGTTTAAAAGCATCTTTTTACTCTATTCTTCCTTTATAGTGGACATATTTAGCTGTAACCTTCCAGCAAAATACACCTTTTAGGCTAAAACCTATGATGCAAACCTTTTAGACAGAAAAGAATGACTTGTGCAAAAGACTTAATAATGGTAATAATAATGACATCTGCACCGTGGAGATGTCTCTACAAGATGTGGAGCCGCCCTAATATTCCTCCACATCCAGTCACTGTTTGTGCTTCTGCCCCACCTGGCCCTGCCTATCCTTGCAGCCTGACGTCCCTCTCTTTTCTTTCTCTCTCTTCACTTCCTTTCTATGGCGAGTTAAAACTTTTAGGAAAGCTCGTGTCCAGGACCAGCACCTTTCTCCTCGCCTCTGCCAAGCCCACAGCGTTAGCACATATGGATTCATTCGCGAGCACCATGAACTGCTGTCCCTGTGTTAGGACAAACGCAGAAGGGAGAAGATTTGGAGGTGCAGACTAGGGGTGCAGGGTGCCCTTAGACCCTCAGCCCCATCCACCTGCAATCCCAGACCCCTAGCATCCTAGAATTAGGAAGGGTCTCAGGATCCATAGACTCATTCCTTATCAAAGTCACTTGTTAATTTCTGGAGCACTTAGGTGTTAATTTCAGAATGTGCCCATTAATATATAAAAATCTTACCTGAGATTTTAAAAACTTTTGCGCCATTAAAAACAAAAAGTTGTGGGAGGGGATGCGCTTCCCCGTTGGGACTTTAGTTAGCCAGCCTCGTGGGGATGGGAGGTGTGTGCCGTCTGTGTTCCTCCTCTCACACGTTCTCCTGGTTTGCGTGCCATCGGCTACCATGAATTAGTCAGCAGGCATTGTGGTGCTCCTACTATGGGCAGGCTACTGGCCAGCCTGGGAGTGAGGGGAGCAAGGAACAGGAGGAGGAAAAAGCTTCAGCTCCTACAAAACGGTCTGGCAGAGATCCAAGCCAATGGCAGTACCAAATAAGAATCCAAGAGATCCCAGCCCACAAAGCATTATCAAATCAACCATTGGGGGGGGCTCTGTGCCAGGCTGGAAGGGGATGTTCAAAAGGAGAGAGGTGGGGAGTGGCGGGGCAGTGCCCAGAGGAGGAGACACACCTGCGCCGCACATGGAACGTTGAGGTTGAAGTGAAAATTGTAGTCCAATCTGTACAGAAACCTTAGAGACTGTGCCGTTGGGAGATTGTGCATGTGCATGATTATTAGGTACTGAAGTTCCATAGATGAGTAGTCATTGTGTTTGGGATCAGAATAAGCTGCTGGTCATCACTTGGAAATTGAAGCCTCTTCTTTAGAACCCTCAGAGCAGGACTGTGCATTGGGGTTGGTAAATTGACTGGAGACCCGGCCTAAGGCCTCCAGGTGACATCACCTGCATCTTGTCTTTGAAGTTGCAAAGGTTTGTTTTCTCCTGCTGTGTTGTTTTTGTTCCTTATTACCACACGATGAACATTACCATTGGGGTAAACCTTGGTTTGGGGACCGATATTCACCCCACAATGAGGGCTGCCTTTCAAAATGAGAGAGAGATGCTGTAGTGTATAGAGGTCAGCTGACGTCTTCCTCACTGTAATTGCGTAACTGTTCAGCCCTGACTCAGACTGTGCCCGAGGGAGAATAAAAGGAATGCACCTGGCCGAGCACCTTGGGTCACGCCTGTAATCCTAGCACTCTGGGAGACCAAGGCGGGAGGATCCTTTGAGCTCAGGAGTTGGAGACCAGCCTGAGCAAGAG
>VBSM01001118.1:15138894-15198964 GCA_008086735.1 Cheirogaleus medius | reverse complement strand
AAAGGAACGAACCCGAGAGATGCTTATGGTCTAATTGAGTGTGGGACTGGGGCCCAGAGAGGGAGGGGTTGAAAAGAGCCCTTGAGGTCATAAGCCCATGGCAGAGAAGAAGGGGCTTCCTTCAGGAGACCACTGTATGCCAGACATGTTTTGGACATTTGTGCAGTCTGTCTACAATGCTGGGGAAGGTCTATGGGACCGAGGTTCAGTCTGATCTAATCCTCCTTAGCAGCGTGACCCCAGGGGAGTTACTAATGTCCCACAGGTTCAGTTTTCTCATCTTTAAAATAGGCATAATGACACCTACCACACGGCCTTAAAGAAAGGATTAAATCAACGTCTGGATTTAAGGCCCTGAGCACCACGCCCAAGTCGCAGTGAGTGCTCTTTCCACTGGAATTTCTCTCATAATTATCACGATCTCACTTATTCTTCAAAGGATCCAGGAAGGTTCATTTTACTTTCTCCCTCATACAGGTTAAAAAGCAGAAGCTCCATTAGATGGAATCATGTCTTCAGGGTCACATATCTAGTGAGTGACAGTGAGGAGACATGGCCCCACGTGTGTGTAATCCTCATGTGGTGTCACTACCCCTGGAGGTGAGCCTATGGCAAGGAAAGGAAAAACTGGATACAGGTGGCTTTTTGCAGAGCTCGAGCTTTGTTATTTGAATCGCTGTGTCATGGACAATGTTTGCAAAGCCAAGGATGCTAGGCTGTACATTTGAGCCTCCGGATCATGTAGCATCATCCAGTGAGTGTCTGTTGAAGTCCTGTGATACGCCAAGCTGGTGCTAATGTTGACAATGCAAAGATGAGTGAAATTCCAAGGCTGCAGCCAGGCCAGGGAGGGAGGCAGACCCGGGTGGGCATGGGATATGACAGGTCTCCCAAGGTCTCCCATAGAAGGCTGGGGAGGGAGTGATCCTGCCTCCTGGGTGGGATGGGAAGTTTTCCCAAAGGCCATGAGAGGAGGTGCAGCATCTTACATTCTGGGTAGGATGAACCAGTCACTATTAAATGTTTGTTGAATTGATTTTAAAAAACAAACAAAAAAACTAGGTTTCCTAAAGATAGTGTATGTGCTATATTATTTGTAAAGAGGATAGCAAAACTATGAATATTGGAATCCATTCCTGCCTCGGGTACAATTTATGGCTGTAAAGAATGAGGTTTATCTTAACATACATTCCAGAATGCACACATTGAAATGAGACTTCCCCCCTGCGGAACAGAGTCCTGGGAGGCTACACATTTATTCCTGTGATTTTGCCATTATTCCAAACATTTTTGGAACTCTTCATTGTCAGGTGAAGAATTTGATGTTTACAAGTCCCACTAGGAAGTCGAGCTCATTATGTCGCTGTAGTCGTAATTTATTCCTAAATTATTCCAAACATAGGATTACCCAGCCTGACCACACACTCGAATCACATATTTTACCTCCAGAGGGTTTTGGGCCACTTCCCAAAATCAAAACCACCCTCGAAGGGACCTAGTTTGCAATATTTGAAGTTGCTAGGAAGGATCAGCCACGGGCTCTAAAAGCAATTCCAAAGGACAGTAGCAACCTTACAGAAATCCTTCCTCAAGGACCCCGGGAGGTGCCCAGTGTGCATTTGGCCCTGTTGAACCCCTTGGAAAGTGAGAAATAAACAAGGGTGGAAGAGGGGCACTTTCCATTCTCTTCCTTAGTTCTAAAAGTCCAGCTATCCAGGTGTGACACAATAGAATCAACAGGGTGCTCAAAGGAAAAACAAAATAAGCATAAAAGGAACAGCTGAAATTCTAGTGCTTGTGCACAGAGGTGGGAGGGGAAGTCTGCCTGAGTGATACCATTCTGGCCTCAGACTAAATGCACAGGGTCAGAGGTCGTGGAAGGGGAGGTTTGTAAGTAATGCTACTCCTCCCTTTTGGGGCATTTCTTATCAAAGGACAATAACAAAATCAGAAATTAGGCATGCATCTGATAACCACCCCGTGCAAAATTTTGATTAAAGCTGGATGTATACACCCAAGCCTGAGGTTCTGGTGATGCTTTCTTCTCTCTCCCCACCGGATCCAAGGTAGGAGCCGGCAGAGTGGACCTGAATACCCCCATGGAGCAGAGAGAAAGGGAGTAGCACAAAGGCAAGTCAGTCTGAATGAAGCAATGCCACACACCAGCAAAGCATGGCCACCGTGAACTTGAACTCTGACCTCAGATTAGCTTCCATGTAGGAGCTAATAAGGGGAATGAGCAGGGAAATAGAAGTGTGGGAAGGAGCTATGGGTGCTTCGCCTTGCGCGGGATCTAAGGATTAAGGAAAAATAAGGCTATGTGGGTATATTTATAATTAAAAATAAAAAGATCTAGTGGAAGAGAGATTGTATGGGTTTGACAAACAGTGCAGCTCTGTTGTTTTGCTTTCATTATTTCCTGGGCTCCAAGTGGTGAGAAGAGGCGGGAAATATACATGGGAAATGCATGAAGTGGCTCTTAACTCAGGATGCTTAGAATGTAGGTGGGAAGGCAACACATAATTACATACAATTAGTCAACTCTGGAAGAGCAGATAGAAGTTACTGAGTAGTCCAGACAGCAAGTGTGGACAAATGCAACCCAGGAAGAAAGGAATTCCCAGTTTCCATTTGGATATCCGAATGCTCTCAGCCCTGCCATTTGGCCCGGCTCCCCTCGGAGGCGCTGTCCCCAAGTGAGCTGGCCTCGCGTCCACACTCTGGCAGAGCTGCTCCCTGGGTGCAGATTGTGTTTCATTAAGACCGGTACAATGGCTGCTTTCTTTCTGACTCTTGCTCCCAACTAGGTCAGCCGCAGTCTGCTGGCCCTGGGAGGGGAGTGATGTCAGCAGGTCCCTCTAAGACGGGGATAGGGGCCTGCGGGGGTCGGGGCCATGCTGCCTGGCCACCACCTCACCCCCAGCCTCGGGTACATTCATGAGGCCACCTGTTCCCCACTGGAGGATCCTGCAGTATTTCCACAGTGCTGGGACAAAATGCAATGACTGGTTTGGACACACATACCTGTTCCTGGAAAAGAAAAAGAACTGCTTGAGTTTCATTTTGACTTTTACTGATACAAATTGATTGATTAGAAGAATACTTCCATTTCCTTGGAAGTAAACACCATTGCTTATAATAACAGGTGGCTGACCTGAGCGTTCTTACCCTCCCTTCCCAGGATGGGGCTGGTAAGGAATCCCTCTCTCCACCCTCCCTGTACCCCAGAGCCTGTGAAGGACCTGGAGCCGGGAGATGAGAAAAGACTGTGGTGACTGCCAGAAACCAGGCCACATACCCCATGACTCCATGTGACACCAAACCCTTTCATTACCCCTCCGGTCTTTTTTTTTTTTTTTTTTTTTTAAGTAATAGATTATAAACCAAATCTCATCAATGTCTACAACAGAGTGGCCTTGCAGAAGTGGGCCAGAAGGACTAGAGCCCTGCTCCCCGCCCTCCCTCAAGGCAGCCCCCTGGCATGTTGAGCACTGGAGAGCGTAGTTTGAAAATCTTGCCTTCGTTTTCAGGGATGGCAGACTAGTGATCTTTGAGGTGCTTTCCAATATTGAGTTTCTCTGATTCTTTACAGCAGAGTCTCACAATACTCTCAGTTATCTGCTCATGGGAGTAAATCCTGGACTAGGACTTGACTTCCAAGCCTGGTCCTCTCTTTTCTCTGAGTTTGGAGTTGCCCTTCCCACAGCTGCAGAGCCCGGAAACCTGGGTACTCTCTGTAATGCCTACTTCTGCCTTGCTGAATCTACCACCAGGTCTTGTTGGTCCTGGCTACTCAAAGCGTGGTGCATGGTCCACAAATTTGGGTGTCACCTGGGCACTGAATAGAATGCAGAAGCTCAGGTCCCACCCCAAAAAGACTGAAATTAGCAAGATCCCCAGAAGACATGAATGCAACACGTATGCACATGAATGTGTGACAAGCAAGTGCCACTCAGCTCTGTTTCCTTCCCTTCCCTACTGCCCATTGTCCCATGGTTCTTGTCCAGACCACTGCATCTGCCTCACCTTCAGGTGGGAAGCTCTGGTGCATTCACACTCTAGAGTCCTCCCTGGGAACAGGCTGAAGCAATAGCCCTCACCTCTGTCCCTTCCCTTGCCACTCACCCACTGCATCCCTACAGGATGCTTAACTCTGACCTGCTTCCCTTTCTTCAGACATCTGTTCTCCTCTCATTGGAAGATTAACTACTGCTCATCCTTGAGATCTCAGCTGAGAGGTCACCCCTCTCTCTGGAGCTCTCTCTGACCACCCAGATCAGATCCCATGCCCTGTCTGCATGAGCTGGTGGCACTTTACTTTTCCTATGGTAGCTGTTATCACAATGTGTAATTATACATTTACATCTTTGTGGGATTATTTGATTAGCATCTCTCCCTGCTAGTCTTAATCTCCATGAGGGCAGGGACCGTGACAGTTTCACTCATCTCTCCATCCCCAGGGTCCAGTTCAGTGCCTGACACACCACAGATGCCCCATAAATAAGCATCAAGCTAAGTGAAAGAAGCCAGATATGAAAGACTAGGTGCTGTATGATCCCATGATATGAAATGTCTAGAAAAGACAGAAAGCTGACATTAGTTGCCTAAAGATGGGAGTAGGAGTGAGGGTTGGATGCAAATGGACATGGGGGGCCTTTTGGGGGTGAAGGAAGTGTTCTAAAACTGGACGGTGGTGAAAGTCACATGATTGTATACATTTGCTCAAAAATATAACTGTACGGTTACAATGGGTGAATTTTATGATATATAAATTATACCTCCATAAAGCTGTTCAGAAAATGAAATGAGATGAAATGAAATGAGCCAGGAGCTCACAGGTGACTGCATCCACTTGGCTGCTGCCACATTTCCCCCTCTCCTTCATCCAGAGATGAGATGTGCACACGCAGCAGAAGCTGGGTGAATGACCAGCCCCAAAACAGCTCCCTCCCCCACCCTCCCCTTGCCCTGAGCCCAGCTCAGAGGCAGATGCTGAAGCTGCAGTTCCTTTGATGGTGTTCCAGAGCCAGGGCAAGAGAAAGATTCATGATTTCTAATAACCCTTGTCCCTGCTCGTATCTCTGTACTCTCTCTAATTAGAGAGATCTCCTTTGGGCACAGCCCAGAAATCAGGACATTATTGTGGCTATCACTGCAAAGTTTAGCAAAATAGTCAAGTACTGGGGACTATGGTATGGTCCAGGATGTTTTTTCCCCCCAGATCAAAATTCTTCTGAGTGCATCCTTTTTTCTTCTGAAGTGACATGATCTTCTCAGTCACCATACAGAATAGTTGAGGCCCGGTACATGAATAATGTGGACCGAGCATGAAAGGTGTTGGTTTACAAGAAAAGACTGACATTCAGCCCTTCTCAGTTCTGACTGGGCCAGCATCTACCCTTGTTTGTCTGTGCTCATACCTTGCCTGGCATTGCGTGTTTGGAAGGCCCCCCTGCTTACAAGTAGCGCACTCGTCACAAGTTAGAAGACTTGGCCTCCAACGTTAAGTTCTTTGTTTTCACATGTGCTAACACTATGAACCTTGGAAAATCTATGTCATTAATTGGATATTTTCTTTATCCCAACTGAAAAAAAATTAACAGTGAGAGGTTACATGACTTCTGACTCTAAAGTAAATAATCTATGTACTAGTTAGGGTAGCTAGTTGCATTAACAAATAGACCCTATGTTAGCTTTCTGTTGCTAGAAGAAAACTAGTGAGGTCTTTACACCATGATTCAAAGAGCACCAGTTTTTAGTGGATACCTCTATGACAACTAAATTTTCAGGAAACAATCCAAGAGGAATGCATCCAATGAGGTATATTATCCTTCAAGGTTAAAAGTTGACAGTAGAACCAATACCTCAATTATGACCAAAAAACAGACCCCATTTAAAAAAATATTAATATGTATATTACTCATAATTTAATTGCTCAATATATTTACTAGATTAAATCTCAGAAGCCTTTGACTTTTCTGAAAAATCATATCCATTTCGAACTGATGAGGGGTTGGATGACTGAGATTCTTCCAAAGGACAGGATGCAGGTCATCAAGATCTGAGTTCCAAATATGTTTCCGAAAGATAGAAAATATGAGAAAAATGATATAGCCTTCCAAGATGACTACTTTGAATTGTGATATTCATTTGAAAATAAAAGTTCTAGATGTTTAAAATATCGTATTTGAGTCACACTTGATCACTGTCGGTTCTTCCTATCAGTGAAAAGTGTGTTTGGGAGAAGTATACATAAAAGCTTGAGTTGCCAAGACAGCATTTACTAAATGTGGTCTTGAACATTTTCTGAAAGTTACTTTCTCCATACTATTCTAGATGCAACACAAGAATGAGAGCAATTTCCTTTTTTCCTCACTCTTAATTTATCTACTTTATGTATTTCTTTTTGGTTCTTTAAAAGACAAAAGATAAAAAAACAAAACACACTTGTTCTACCTGTGTGTCATTTCCGAACCCCAAACAACACAAAGTATCATTGAGCTGAATTTCGTTGTATCCTCTAAAAGTTAATACTTTTCACAAAGGAGGAAAAGGTAGACACAGTAAGAGGGGAGCAGACAGTAGTTTTAAAAGACTTAGTTCATGCAATGAGGCCAATGAACAACTGGAAACAGAAAAGAAGAATTCTAGTTTCTTGACCTAATATGTAGCAACAAAATCACAATTAGAGAAAGAATGTATGTGTGTGTGTGCATGCGTACAAGGAAAATGGAAAATGCATTTCTGCATCTTATTTTGAATTTAATTTAAACACTACCAGCATGATGCCGTAATGAAACGAGGTTTTTGGCCAATATATGTATTTCACTTTTGCCTTTGTATATCTGTGGCCTGCTAGACCCTTATATTGTACCTGTGCAGAAAGGTGACCTGTAAGTGTAGTTGAGAGAGAAAGTGCCTTGAATTTCCTTAATTGTGACCAGTTAAGGAATTACACTGAAAAAATGAAAAACAGGCAGTAATTAAGAGAAAATGAAGCTAAGGGTGAGAGTGGTGAGTAAATTAGACCCAAGTGGGCAGTGAGATCTGAGAACAAATGAGACTGGCGGGGAGAGAGGACAACAGAAGGCGTGGGGCAAGTGGACTCTGCATCCTCAGCTGCAGGGAATAGAAAACCCAACTAAAAGTGCCTTAAATTCATAGGTGCCTAGTTTTCCCAAAGAAAAGAATTAAAAGGGTCCTTCAGGATTCAGGCCAGTGCCATGCCTTTACAGTTTCATTAATGTACTAAGTCCCTTCCATCTTTCCACTTAACAGAGCTTCTCTTTGGCCCTCACAGTTTCAAGGTGGAGGCTCTATTTAGGGTGAAAGGATTTGGGAGTTGGGACATTAGATGGAGTGACCTGGGAAGGCAGGGGGCGGGATCAGGGTGGAATGCATGAACTTGAGACTGAGGAAGGGACAGTGGGTATGTGTAATGACAAGGTCTGCTATGGCAAGATGATGGAGGTAAACATCTGAGGTAGGATGGACAACAAGAACCTTGGGGAAGAATTCAAGAAACTAAGAAGCAGGGTAGTGAGAAGATCATCTATATGTATACTGAAATCTCCAAAACTTAAAACAAAACAGAAATGGTGTTATTTTAAAGTGAATCATCACTCCCACCTCCCCATTGCACATCCACATGGCCTTCCCTTGCCTTCAGGATGGGTGTAGCAAGATAAATTCCTTGGTGGCGTTGCTGTAACATGCCATAAGTCTCTTGTTTTTCTTCATGTGTGGTTTCCTCTCAGCCTCCTCCAGAGACCACCGATTGCCCCATGTTGGGGGAATGCAACCTTCGGCCTGGGACGCCATGCTCCCTTGGCTCCTGCGGGCTGCCACAGTCCCGTGGGAGCTCTTCCACACACTGCTCCCCCAGGGGAGATGCTCTTGTCTTTCCTCCTGGGGCTTCTGGAACCAGCTTCCAGAGGCTGCCCCGTTACCTCCCTCCTCCTTCCCTTCACTCCCCAGAGGTCCACACGGGCTGCTCTCAGCTGCCTGGTCCATTCTTGGGGCTCAAAATACATCAAAATGTCTCACAAGTGGAGAAGGGAGGGGAGAGGAGGGGAGGCAAAGCTTCTTGGACAAGAAGCTACTTGCTTCTTTGCTGCTTGCTCTTTTATTCACCTGGAAACTATTACCAGTTTAGTTACCTCTCATCCAAAAGATTTCAGTTTCCTTCAAAATCTACCTTTAGGGAAACTATTTTTCCCCCTCTTTGCATGTCTCATTGTCAGTACATTCCTGGGAATATTCTTCTCCCTGTAGAAAATGTAAATATCAGCTGGTCCTCTAGTTCTCAGGCTTCGGGCAGGAATAGGAAGGTGAGCAGGTGCTTCACACCCTTCCTCCAGCAGAGGCAAAATGCCTCCTGCGCTCCAAGTCACCAGGGACAGCCCAGGTGTCCAGTAAGGAAAACCCCTCCCTCTCATGCTGCTGTCTACACCCTCCCCGACACCTGGGGGAGAGACCAGCGCAGTCTGCTGATTGGGACACACCAAACTGTCCAGGTCTTTAGAATGTAGCTACTCCTCGCCGTGGCCGTCTATGTAGATGTTCAGAAAAATAGACGGGTATTCCTCTTTTCCCCTAGGTGTGGCATTTCTTGCGATTGTTTTGTTGACAAAGAAGCCATTCCTTCACTGCTTACCGGCCGATCTCTGGCCACCAGCAAGGAGGCTGAATCCGATTTCATTATGGAACAGCATGTGATTTCAGCTGATTCCATGCACTTTTTACTTGGAGTTTAAACATTTCAAAAAGTGTTTTTTTCTTCTTTCTGTCCCCTATTGACACTCCCTGTTTGGGTTCCTTCAGATGCCTCCATGCTCCCTGGCCTATAATCTCACTGACACAGGCTCCCTCTCCTGACTGCCTGGAGCGTCAGGAGAGGAATGGGCAGGAGTAGGTGAGAGCCTACACCTGTGTCACCTTGCTTCATCAGAGGGAAGGGCAGGGCTTACAAGAAGCAAGGTGGCCTATGTGCCCGTGTGTGCATCTACACGGGCATGCGTGTGCACCCATGCGTGCACCTCTGCTGCGTACCTCTGTCTGTGTGCACCTGTGCGTGTGCATGATGTATGGAGGTGAGGCCTGGTATTGACAGGACACTTAAAAGCCATGGGGAAGGCCGGGCGCAGTGGCTCACACCTGTAATCCTAACACTCTGGGAGGCAGAGGCGGGTGGATCATTTGAGCTCTGGAGTTCGAAACCAGCCTGATCAAGAGCGAGACCCTGTCTCTACTAAAAATAGAAATTAATTGGCCAACTAAAAGTATATATAGAAAAAATTAGCCGGGCATGGTGGCGCATGCCTGTAGTCCCAGCTACTCGGGAGACTGAGGCAGAAGGATCGCTTGAGCCCAGGAGTTTGAGGTTGCTGTGAGCTAGGCTGAAGCCACAGCACGCTAGCCAGGGCAACAGAGTGAGACTGTCTCAAAAAAAAAAAAGCCATGGGGAGATGGTATGCAGATCACAGTTACTATAAAGTGACTCATTGCATAACAAGGAAGTAAGGTGATTTTCATGGTGAGCAGAATACACTCAACTCAAAAAATATGAAATTTTGAGCATCAGTGGGTAGAACAGGCTACCTATAACGAAAACCATGTAAAGTTCCAGAGGCTGGAAGGCCAGGGTCCAGATTGGAATAATCCTTACTTCTCCCTCAGAATGTGTCTTTGACGGTGTGGTACTCAGCAAATAATTAATAAAAGAATGACTAGCGAGGTGTTTTAAACTAATGCCGACGAACCTTTTAGTGGCACCGATGCTGTCCTCATCAGCTGGCTGTGGAATGGTGACCTCAAGCCTTGTGAATGACAGTGTTGAAGGTGACACCCAAGACCAAGGGCGAGAGTGTATCCATTGAAGCGTACAGGTCTGCTTTGGAATGTTCCCAGAAATGCACACCATGGGAAATACAGAATATTTGGTTGCAAAAAAGAGAGAGCATTCAAAGAGCCAGACCAGTCTGTGCATCATTTGGATGAAGTTGTAGAGACTTAAATGCCAGCTGAGTGGGCAATCTAAGAATTGAGGGCAGTGGGCAGAGTTTGGAAAAAGGGGAAAAATGATTAGAAAAGGCATAAAGTGACTATAAGGCACTGAATGCAAAGTAAGAGAAATGAATCCAATGGCAATAGTGCAATCTAAGAAGAAATAACCTGGAGATGGGAAACTGGAGTAGAGTGGCCACCAGCCATGGGATACTCTGGAACATGTGACGGTGGCCAGTCCACACCGAGAAGTGCTGTGCATGTAGAACACACCAGATTGCAGACACTTAGGAGGGAAAATAAGAAGGCAAAATGTCACATTAATATTTTTATGTGGGTTACATATTGAAATGATAACATTTGGATCTATTCCATTAAATAAAACATTATTAAAAGTTAACTTTATTTTTTTTTTACTTTTTACTTTTTTCTGAACTAAACATTTTACTTCAAAAGTAGAAAATTTTAAATTGCATATGTAGCTCACATTGTAATTCTCTTTGATGGCCCAGTTCCAGAAGTGCTTCTAGCAATGTGTAGGGCGAAGATGAGAGGAAAGGCAGAGAAGAAAGAATATTGTGAGAATAGAAATCACACTGGGCTTGCAGTTCACTTCTTGGCTGTAGGTTGCTGGATGCTTCGTACTTTCAGAAAGCCTCAGTTTCCTCATCTGTAAAATGGTGCTTGTCAATGATGTCTGTTGCATGGGGTTATTGTCAAAGCTAAATAGGAAACCATGCAAAGCCTCTAATGGGATAGCTTGGCATGTAACAGGAGGTCCTAAAATAGCTCCTTTCTTCCCTCCCTTCCCTCACCCAGAGTAGCACATAAGGAGCTCCAGAGGCTGCTTCCAGATATGCTTGGATTAAGCAGATACATTTGTTCCCATTAGGTAAAGAAGTGTGATTTCCTAATTCTTTGCAGTTTTGTAAAGCCAACTTTGAGTTAACCATAACCTCAGCAACCCACAGCATCCCTCAAATAGAATTTAGCATCCCTGAGAAAGATGGTACAACCCCTTTATATTGTTCAGCTCAGAGACTCATGAGGAGAAGAACTTGTGAGCTTGCTACTCATTAATAAGCCCCCTGCCAAAAGGACACAAAATAACAATGAATGTCCCAGGATCCTGGAGAGGCGCAGAGGTGGGAGCAATAGCAGATTATTTCAGAGGCCCCGGGTGGTGATTTGACACTTCCTAAATAAAGGAAACTGAAACTGAGGAATGCTGATGAGTGAGAAATTCTGTCACCCAGTTCCAATCTATTAGATTCATACTTCAAGAATGGCCGCATTTCTTCTTCCATTAGTTAGACTTAACAGTGGGAAAGAGACACTGATGCATGGCTAACCCTGGACAGTAGATAATTGCCAAATTACTCCAGGCAGTGTTACAAAAGCCACTGGTCCAGGGAGATTTAAGGAGACCTACTTTACTGTGATGGCACCAATGACTTGCTCTATCTCCCTGGGAAAATCGAGTCCGCCTTCTATGGGTCTCAGTTTCTCATTATGAAACAAAGAACTATTAGTGCAGGACAGGACATCGTAAAACCAGTTCCCTAGTTTATGCATGGGAAAAAGACCCCCAAAGTCACCTTGTAAATGACTAGAGAAGATTTCAAATTGTTCCAAGTGTTAAAGGATCCCTCTCCTCTGCGTGACAAATACACCACACCAATCATTTCAATAACTCAGGTCAGGTGATGCATGCCATGTGTCTTAGTCCATTCACTCTGCTATAATTAACAAAATAGCTTGGACTGGTGGCTTACAGACAACAGACATTTACTCCTCACCACTGTGAAGGCTAGGAATTCCAAGATCAAGGCGCTGGCAGATTTGGTGTCTGGTGAGGGCTATTCTGGTTCATAGATGGCACTTTCTCACTTTGTCCTCACAGGGTGGAAGGAGCAAGGCTCCTCTCTGGGGCCTCTTTGATAAGGGTGCTAATCCCATTCATGAGGACTCCGCGCTTGTGACCTAATCACCTCCCAAATATCCCTACCTCCTAATACCTTCACATTGGCGATTAGGTTTCAACAAATGAATCTGGGAGTACACACACATTCAGACCCATAGCACCATGAGCATCAAAAGTTGCCTGTTTCTCATATCCTTAAGTATAAGGCAAATCCAAAAATTAAATTCCTTTCTTGCTAGCGTAGTGTTCTAGTGGGAAAATTGGTCATGGTGTTAATAATTAGTTTGTCTTAATTAAATTGTCCTCTCTTCCGCCCCTGTCCTCAAAATTGGTAGAGAATTTAGAGCCAGCTGATTAATTTCACCATTAGGTTAAGTCATTTAGTAAGTGTGGGTTTTTTTCCAGCAATAATTATATCCAATTGAGAAGGAGGCATTGTTTTTAGCTGGAGTGTAAAAGTGTCACTGTAGTGGCCAATGTGTTAAAAAAAAGAAAGAAAACAAAAGGCAATTTCAGCTTGGCAGCTCAAACAATTCAGATTTAACTCACTTCTACAACAAGTTTTTGACACCTGGTTGGGACACCTTTGCCCTAGATTCTCAAGTGATTCGTTTCAGTAATTCTTCCTGCAAGTGGTGGTGTTCTCTCTCTTAAGGCACAGAAAGGACTATGCTACGTCCTTACCTCAAAACCCAACATTATAGAAAAAGAAGTCTAACTAGAAAGCATCAGCAGGCAGTCATTAGCTCTGCAGATGGCTAATGGGCCTTGATATTCCTCACACTTCTCAAACCCCATTTAAAAAAAAAAAAAAGTCTTCACTTCATTCCCGGTGACCTAAGATGTAGGGTCTTCTCCATGGTCTGGCTGCCCCTTGGGCCTGTGCCGTGTGCTGCCAATAAGATGTCCCAGGCCCTCTGGGCTCACCCACAGCCCCAGCCCTTTGGAGGTCCTTCCACGTGGGGCTTGGGTGGATGGTCCAGAAGTCTGCAGCTCACACACTCCTGAGGGCAAAGTGTTGTTGTTTTCTGCCCTGGTCGTCTTTGTTCTTCTATCGTGACAACATCTCGACTCTTCTATGGCTTTGATCAGCTAGATAAAGAGGACTTTTCCACCTCCAAACACTTGTGAGTTTCTCTCTCCCAGTTATCAGTATCCTGAGTCTTGCTCTGGCCATGGAAACTCCTCGTGTCTGTGCAGTGGTCACAACCGCCAGTGGTGCACAACTCTTCCCAACCTTGACATCACAGCGGTAGCCTAGAGTCAGCCACGGTGGTAGTATTTACACCGTGACAATCGGCAAATCAGGGGCTTTCCCCAGAGTGTCATTACTAAACATTTGCCAGCTCACTCCTGTGTCCGTCTGTTGACACATCACCACCTCAGACTCAGTAGCCGTCTCCAAATCCACCTGCTACTTCCCTTTTTCTCAAAGACAAGTTTCTGAGAGTTAGATCTAAATGGAATGTTTTGAAATATAATCCTATTGAAAATTTAAAATAGGTCTTAGCAATAATATTCCCCCTTTTTAATAGAGTCGTAGCAGAATAAACATGTTTGTGTGTGTGTATGGGCATGTATGTGTGTTTGTATGTGTAAGAGAATAAAGTGGAAAGGTACAGGCTGAAGCGTGACTTATGGTAGAGGATGGGGTGGGAAATGGGGCTTCCCACACCTCCCATGTCCTCATTTCAGCCCCTTGAAGAAGCATCAGGCTCACTGGGTCACAGTTTGAGAAACACAGGTTTACTAATTTTTTTACATCAGCTTTATTAAGGTACAATTTCATACCAAAGAATTCACCATTTTTAGGAACATTTTCTTTTGAAATAATTTTAGATTTACAGTAAAGCTGCAAAACAGTACAGAGGATCCCCCTCTACCCCTCACCCAGCTTCCTCTAATGTTAATATCTTACATAATCAATGTACAATCACCAAAATCACATTGTACATTGGTACAATACTATTAACTAATCTGTGGACTTTATTCAAATTTCACCAGTTTTTCCACTAGGCTCTTTTTCTGGTCCAACCCAGGATCATCCTACATTGCATTTAGTTGTTGTGTCTCCTTAGTAGCTTCCAATCCATGACAGGTCCTCGGTCTTTCCTTGTTTTTCATGACCTTCACAATTTTGAAGACTCCAGGCCATTTCAGGTTTGTGTCCTATTTTCTCATGATTTGATTGAGGTTACACATTTCCGGCAGGAATACCACAGTGGTGGTGTGTGATTTTCAGCATATCATATCGGGAGTGTGTGGTGCTGATAAGTCTTATTCCTGATAATGTTAACCTTCCTCACATAGTATAATGCTTTTGCGATCCATCCATATAGTTATGTGTATGGGTTATGTGTTAAAAGGGAGTTTATTCTTTTTTTATTGCCAAATAGAATTCTGTACAAGTGTACTAAAATTTATCCATTCAGCGGTTGGTAGACATCTGGGTTGCTTCCAGTTTGGGGGTTATGAATAAAGCTGCCATGAACATTCATGTATTAATACAATAGTTAGTGTCTATAGATTTTTCATTTCTCTTAGGTAAATACCTGGGAATAGTATGTAAGTATAGGTTGAATTTTATAAGAAACCACCTTATTGTTTTTTAATATAGCTATAATGTTTTATATTCCCACCAGCATTACATGAGAGTTCCAGTTGCTCCATTCTCACGAACACTTGATATTGTCAATCTTCTTCACTTCAGTTAAGAAGTGTGTGGAGGTATCTCATTGTGGTTTTTATTTGCATTTTCCTAATAACTAATGATATTGAACATGTTTTCATGAGCTTCTTGTTAATTCATTTATCTTTTTAGATGAAGTGTCTGCTCAAATATTTTTGTCCCTTTTTTAATTGGGTTATTTGTCTTGTTTTTGAGCTGTAAGTGTTCTGTATATATTGAATACAAGCACTTAGTATGATGCATGTTTTCCATCTATTTTCTCTCAGTCCGTGGCTTGCCTTTTCATTTTTTTAGCAGCATCTTTTGAAAAGTAAAGTTTTTTTTATTGGTTTTGTTTTCTTTGATGTTGCTCATTTTATCAACCTTTTTTCTTTCCTGGATTTTCCTTTTGTGTGTTCTATCTAAAAAATCATTGTATAGCCCAAGGCCATAGAGATTCTCTCCTGTATTTTCTTCTAGAATGACTTTCAAGTGGTTGATGGCTCCTAGCATATTTTCCTTTTAATTTCTCTACCTGCTCCCTTAACTGTAAATCTAGTAACAAATTCTCTTCCAGTTAAGTGCACTGAGAATCATTAATTCTTTGGCCAGTGAACAAATGCTTGTAATAAGCATGACAAATTTTGATTTTTTTGCAATCATAAATGTTCATGTGTTGGCTTCAGGGGAGCACTTGCTACTCACAATCTCAGTTGTGAGAGGTGCTGCCCAAGGCAAACTCCAGATAAGGACTTGGGCAAAGACAACAGTGTGCTTATAAATATTTAAAAAGGGGCCCTCCTGAAATAAATACATGCCCTGATATATAGCATTTGCAAATTCCCATGGTGTAAATACAACATGACCAATTTTTAAACTACCAGAGTTACATCAACTGACTTGCAAAAGTCCTGAGGTTTTAATAATCGGCTCTCATGGCAGTTCATGAGATACAAGCCTACTCCAGCACCCCGCCAGGGGCAGGTAGCACATCTAAGCCAATCCCCAGGAATCAGAAGCGAGGAAGTGAGAGAAATGAGAAAGGGAAAGGAAGGAAGCCAACCAAGGGGGGATTAAAGAGCTGGTAACACTGTGGACAGCTGGGACTCGATCCCACCGAGGAATCTCAGAGGGACAATATAGACCATCACCCAGAACTGTCCCAATAAGGGCTGAGAAGTCAGGTTATGGATTTGCTGACTCCTACTCCTGTGTCTTCTCTCCATTGTTGATAACCTGAGTTGTTACGTGGGCACTTTCAAACTGTTCTGCACATGAGCTGAGAAAAGTTCTGTAGCACTGGTGGAAGCCTCAGGCAGAAAATCAGGGACCCACAGTTGACATGAAAGCTGTCGTGGGCAGGAGGCTGCCCGTGTGTCTTGAGTTGTCCATTGTCAGAGTGGCCCGAGGGTTACATCTGCTCCATGTACCACATGGCCTTTAAAGACTGGATCGCCACTAGTTGACAAAACCTCCCATTAGATCCACAATCAAAGGCACAATTCCTTCTCTGGTGCAAAGTTGCTGATAAAATATAACCAGGAAGAGGCACCTTCAGTGCTCATTAAGTAATGCTTTCTTTACTGGCTGATGTCGGTGGTTTCAAAGTCCCCACCTGCCCAGAACCTAGTGATACTGGCATTCCCTACAGGAGCCATGACTTTCATTCTTCTGTTCAATTAGTAGATTTTATTTTCATGAAAAAGGGGGTAATTGCTTCTTTTTTCTTAAAAATATGTGCCATGTGAGTATGAGTAATAGAATGCAGGCCACTTAATAGTTGGAATTATATGTAAGTGTGGGGCCGGGAGTGGGGGCAGGGGGTTGTCTTACAAACCAGTAGACAAGTCATATTCAAATATTTTCTAATCTCCAGACTGTCTCCCTTGTGGTAGCATCTTGAGCTCAAGTAGCAGCCTACATTCCGGAGGTATTTCCACTGACCTTTCCCTGCTCGGATGTCTGACCTAATGTTTCTGTGGTTATGTAGATCAGAGAAAATCTTATCATGACAAATAAGAAGATATTTTCTTAAACACAAAAGTCCAGTTCTTCTTGGGGCAAAAAGAAATTGGCTATGGCTCTGTCTTCTCCGCTGGAGAAATGTCCCACAGATGTGGAACAGATGGGCCTAGATTTAGATACCATCTGCTTTTCAGATGTAATTAACATCGGATCCAGGGGCAGGTTGGATTTTACCATTGAGTTGGCCATCCCCGTTGACCACCGGGGAATCCTAAGTCATGTGTTTGTCAGAATGTGAAATTTGGGTTGTGTTTCTCTGGATGGGCAACAGCTCTTAGGAGACAAGGGAAGAAAAGGAAACCAGGCTCTTCAGAGAACCATTCCTGTGTGTCTGCTTCTGTGGAAATGGCCCCGCAGCTCCAGCTGAAGACAGGAATAAGCCTTCTCATCTTTTCCTGTGACTTTGTAAAGAAGAGAGTGTGCATGGATCTCTAAGCCCATTTCTACTCCTTTGGTCTTGCTTTTTGAACAAATTGATTAAAATAATAATGACCCCCAGCAATAATATTATGTATTTAATAGCACTCACTGAATGCTTGCAACATTCCAGCTATGGTACTAAGAATTTTGCATGTATTATCTAGTTTCAAAACAACCTTATGAGGTGGGTACTATTATTTCTCCCACTTGACAAACAAAGAAAACTGAAGCCTCAGTGAGTTTAAAATACTCACCTCACCTCAGGTCACGCAGCTGAGATACAGACCCAGGCCCTCTGATTCCCACTTCTTAACTATGGTGTCATCACTGCCAACTTACTTACAGTGGGGAAGAGCAGGAGTAACCAGCTAGCGAATTTCTTCCATTGCCGTTTTGTAAGGGGCAGAAGAGAACCAAAAAAACTAAAACATACCACTGTCTTCCAGCCCCTCTATAACCTTCATAGCCTTGGGGGAATTTATTTCTCCATGCTTCAGCGTGCTCTACCCCAGCGTGCCTTCAGATGATCTCCTGGATTCTTCTTTGCAACTCTGCCTCCTGCTTTTTCTGGACCCTGGGGGAGGTAACATGATTAAATTTTACCTCTCTGCCTTGCAGCCAAACATTGGTGTCAGCATCTACAAACTGCAGCAAGAGTCAGTCCTTCTCATCAGCAATGAGAACATCTCACATTGTTCTTTCAACAACAGCGAGGGGTTTTAGTAGAACAGTCTTGATAGCATCCTCCTCTCCAGCCCTGATTGCCCTCTAAGGGCACCCAGGTTAACAGATTGTAAGAAGGACCTACCAAGAGCAGGAATCATTTGTACTGATGTCCAGGTACCAAGGTTTCCCTGGAACACCCCTGAATTTCAAGTCAGCCTACATCAGCCAGTGAGGAGGGAACCCATGTGCCCAACTAAGCTAATTATCTGACAAGAGAGGTTTTGAACCTCCTAGTTAAAAGTCCATAGTAATCATCTGGTAATTATTTTAATGGATTGGCATTGAAGTGTGAAGTTGGAAGTACTATAAAAGGAAGCTTCTGTCTGGCTTCGTTAGCTGTGCTAGATCTTGAGCAATAAACCCGAAGGTCAGAGTTTAAACCCCACGCAAGTCCGTTGGCTTTGTTCATTTACACACACAGCCTCAGACTGGACCCCTGCCCACAGCCATCCAGCTTGTTAGGTATTTATACCAGTCACAAGAAAGATTGGGCCAGAGACCCTGGTCTGACCCAGTGTAGCCCATCACTACTAACAGGAAATCACCTTCAGCTCCAGGAGTTCAGCCAGCGACACTAGGTTAGTTCTGGCGTAGGACAAGGGAAGTGCATGTCCCAACCTGGGAATGTCGCCAAGGCTTTCAAGTGGGTGTGTGAAGCTGGACGGTGGGGTGGCCATCTCAAGGTGCTACTCTACCAGGGCACTCAAACATCATCATCACAAATGGGAAAGACAGCGCCACTGAACTCGGTCAGATTCCCATGACAGAATTCTTTACACAACTGAAAACAAATAAATCCATCCCCTCCACCTGAAGCTGAAATAAAGAGGATCATCATCTTTCTTTCCGCTACTTCCAGCCTAAATATACATATTACATGAATCTTGCAAGTGCTCACATCGTCCCAGCTAGCTGAAATTTTAAAATTGAACAGTGTATAGTATATACCAGTGTTAAATAAACTGAGTTTCACTATCTAAATATTAAGTATTACAACTTTGAATTCACCAACAAGAAGTTGCCTACTTGATAAAATTACAAAACTTGAAAGACAATAACAATTGCAGAAAAATGGGAGAAAATTCTGCAGAATAATTTTCAGAATATTGACTCTGCTTGTGCTAGGGGAAATGAATTAGTAAGAGGCTTTATTTCTATATACTTTTTTTTATTAATAGAAGATGGATTTTCTCCTGCCTCCTCCACTGAATAAACGTGGAATAAATATTTAAAGAACATGGGTTTGAAGAGGCGCCAGATTATGAGCCTGCCTGGGGTGCCCACGTCTCGGGCCTATTCTGTTTTTGGAAGTCCTGGTTGCTTGCCCTTGATTGGCTAGCAGTGCCAGTGTTTGATGTTATCTGGCATCTGCAGTGCCCACCCACCCCCAAGATTCTGTTTGCAGAGAGAATAACAAGAAAATGACAGAAAAGCAAGAATGCAAATATCTCGATAGCTTTAACCAGCCTGGTATTCTTTCAAAGGCTCAGTGTCGCACAGTGAGCTGAGCTTCAGCGCTGGCATGAAGATCCCTACCGCGCTGCGGTGCTCCTCAGAAAGGCCCGGGGTACTAATAAAACCTTTTAAGCAAGAAGCAGGTTTCTTACCAATCCTGAAGTAAAGAGTCTTACCACCTTGTGGATAGTTCCGTGAACTTTGAGATTTCAAAGGCCTCCAGAAAAGTTGCATTCTCTAATATCTGCAATACAAACCTAGGTAGAAGTCACTGTCCTTGTTTCTCAAACGAGCCTGAAGAGGATGATCCAGTGTGGGCAAACAAGGCCTGCTGTCAGCCAGTCCATACCTGGGATTTCTAGAACTTCCACGGTGTGACACTATGGCTTAGAGGGGCGTGGGGAGGAAGTGTTGCTGGGAAGTGGGAAAGGAAGAAAGTGAAGAAAGCATCTAAAGCATCAATAGAGATCCTGAGAAATCTGCAAGCCGGAGAGCATTCCAAGCCTCCAGGCACTCCTCCTCTTTTGCTGCGGAAAGGAAACGGGATTAGAGCCACCAGCTCTGGCTTGGATTGGAGTCATACAAACAGGGTTGAAGTTCAGTCTCTGCCATTTACTGGCACTGTGACCTTGAGCTTATAGTTTCTCTTACTCAGTTTTCTTGTTTAAAAAGTGAGGATAACAACAGTACTTACCTCATGGCATAGTTGAGAGGATTAAGCTTTAGAGCAGTTCTAGGCTCATGGTTGATAGTCAATAAATATTAGCTGTCATCGTCATCACGATCATCATCTTTGTCATCACCATCATCAGCACCATTACCATCTTCCTCATCATCTCCATCACCATCATCATCATCGTCATCCCCATAATCATCATTGTCCCCATCATCATCACATCACAATTGCCATCATCATCATTATCATAACCATCACATTATCAAATTATCACCATCATTATCACCACAACCATCATCACTGTCATCACCATCATCACCATCATCATCTTTGTTATCATCACCATCATTATCACCATTATGATCCCCATCTCCATCACCATCACCATCATCATCATCCCCATCATCATCACATCACAATTGCCATCATCATCATCATAACCATCACATTATCAAATTATCACCATCATTATCACCACAACCAACATCACTGTCATCACCATCATCACCATCATCATCTTTGTCATCATCACCATCATTATCACCATCATCATCCTCATCTCCATCACCATTACCATCATCATCATCCCCATCATCATCACATCACAATTGCCATCATCATCATTATCATAACCATCGCATTATCAAATTGTCACCATCATTATCACCACAACCATCATCACTGTCATCACCATCATCACCATCATTATCTTTGTCATCATCACCATCAGCATCATCATCACCTCCACCTCCATCACTGTCAACGCCATCAGCATCAGCATCACCATCATTATGTTTGTCATCATCACCATCATCATATTGTCCCCATAGTTATCACATCACAATTGCCATCATCACCACCATCATCATCACAACCATCGAAACCACATTCATTATCACCACCATCATAAGGTTCATCTAGTGGAGTCGGCAGCGATTCCTGTTCAAGACAGGAAGTCTGTAGATATGCATCAAAATATCTCAGCATGATATACAAAACTCCTCAAACTGAGCTTTGCCTTTCCCTCCAGCTTCGTCTGTCTCTATTTCCTCACTCACAATCTACACTCTGGCAGCAGTGAATGATTTATAGTTTTCAGCACAAACCATGTTAATTTATGACACCATGCTTTTATTCATGCTGTTCCCTTGCCAGTTCCTTCCCAGCTTCTTTGCTTGGATACTATCTGTTCATCATCTTAGATGTAATTAAAGTATCAACTCCTCCAGATAATCTTGCCATACCCTTCCCCACACTCTCTAAAACCTAGGTTAGGTGTCCCTCTTCTGTGCTCACATGGAACCCAGTGAGTATCTCTATGTGTAGCTTTAATATCAAATGCTTTGTACATATTGAGCAGAATATGCTCCATCAGAGCCACATGAATTCTCTTTCCTGATCTTGATGCCTGTCCAACAGCTTTATGTGCTTTGCTGTTCATGGATCACCCCTGTGACCTTCAAAGAACTATCTTAGGCCACCGGAGCCACTTCACCAGGAATGTATGTACTGACTGGGAAGCACCTGGAAATTTGCATCCTCTATGGTGGACAATGGTCAATGACTGATTGGTACAGTAGTACGAAAGCCTGGTTCTTTTGCCTCAAGGTGAGACAAATTCTGTGGTGCCATCCACACTGCAGAGTTCTGTGCAGGATTGGGCTGAGGTTAGGGTGTCACCTAGCATTACAAGAGCCCTTTGCCATGGATTGGCTCATATCACCTGAGAGCCAATTGCCCTTTCCCAGTAAATGTCACCTTTAAATGAATGAATGAAATGGCTACCGCACAGGTGGGGAATTCTGTGTCTTCAACGTCTGGAGTCCACAGGGAGTGGAGGAGGTGTGATTAAGATTGGGGTCTTTGGAGTCCGGCGGCACTAGATTTGGGTGAATATTGACTCTGCAAATAGGGTGTCTTTCTTACTCTCTCTAAATCTCAGTTTACTCATCTGTAAAATAGAGATTTTACAAGCCCAAACACTGTATATGGGTTATTGGGAAGGTGAAATGAGCTAAGCCATATCAAAGCACTGAGTCCAGGGCTGAAAGAGCTCTTAATTCATTCATTCATTCATTCATTCAAATTCCAGAAACAATGCCACACACTGTTCTAGGCCTGCAACTACGAACTGAATGAAACTGTCCTGGGCTCACTCAAGCAACAGCCAGGAGGCCAGTGTGCCTGGTGTAGAAGGAGCAAGGGAGAGAGTAGGAGGTTAGGTCAGAGTGGCTACATTAGTTTCCATCACCTGAAATCAAGGGATTTTATCTAAAAGTTGAAATTTGCGGCTTCCCTTGGAAAATTGGAAACTTTGGCCACATTGAGCACATACTCTCTTGCAGCAATCGACTGGGTCAGAGCACAGGCAGCCCGCCTGGGATGGGCCTCCACTGTCCAGCGGGCCACGGCCCCGACCTCATCCACGTTTCCCATTCCCACGCCCTGCTGGCCCCTGTGGCCATGGAGGCCACGGCCTAGGCGACAGCTTCTGTCACCACCAAGGATGCCCCAACTTCTTGCTCACTGCCTCCGCCCTTTGACTATCATTCTTTCCCTCAACCACAAAACGGGGATAAAGAACCCCAATCTTCTGTGCCTGTTTTTATGCGAACCAAATGAAGACTTCTGCTTGATGATACCTTGAAAAAGAAGGAGACCCATACCGTTGTAGGGGGAATTAACATTCCTGATTCTACAAGCAAGGCTCTTCCTTGGGAAATAATTAATGGACTCAAACCAAGAGAGTGTCTTCCCTTGGAATAATGCTTCACGGATGGTGTGTGCCCAGGGGCGAGGGAGCAGGGGTACCCACACACCAACTCTCCTCAGTCATTGGTTGAGGGCTCCCATGAGGTGTTAATGTCCCAGCATTTCTCGATTGCATTATATGGTTAAATCTAGTCTCCAAACAAATTGAGGCAGACTCTGACATTTGGAAGTCAGTGGAGCTCACTAAATTAATAAGGCGTGGAGAATATGGTGGGGGAGGGGGCACCCATATTCTTCTGCTACATTCTTCTTATCTACAACCCAGCCAAAATGCTCTTGTTCAGATTTCTAGTCTGGACTGTGACTAGACTAGAAATCTAGTCTAGACTAGACTCTAGTGACTATAATCCGTGAATATTTCTAGAACAATGATATCTATAGTGGTAGCGGAACTCTGCAGAGAGTGGATATGTGGTCAGTTTCATCATGTCCTCATGGGGCCATTAGATACAGAACCTATAATGGGGGGAAATGACTTCAAAAGAAATAACTTTTCCATTCCAAGCCTAATCATACCTGATCACTTGAAACTATGAATAAGACAGAAAGGGAAAAGGAAGATTTTTTTTTTTATTCTTATTATTCAACCAACGTTCCCTGGGAGATTTGAGATTTAGAACAATTTCCACCAAGGCCAGAGTTCTGTAGATATTCCCTAGGAATTGCTTCTCCAGCACTGCCTTCATTGAAATTAAAGACAGAGACAGGAGGGCAGATGATGTAGTAAAAAGAAATGGTCTGTGAAAACCACTGACTGTAGACGCCACATAAAACAGGTTAAAGTCATGCTGTTCAGATGCGTTTGCCCTCACGATGCAGAAGCCCTTACGTATATCAACATTCCAGCTAGAGCCTGTTCACCTCCATTAAGTCACAGGCCACGATGACTTCCTGTTACCTTAGGTATTTTTCAGTTTAACCACTGTTGCCAAAGTTCTTTGGTTTTATTAGTCCCAACCAACCTTTGAAATTGCCTGATGAGGTAGTATTTATCTTTCAAAATCCTGAGTTAATAGCCACTTCCTCTATCCTTTCCTGGCCTCTTTCACTACTGCCCAGTAGAATATCTTCTGTGCCCCATTTCAGTTAGAGAGGCATATGGCTATAAGTACACAAGCCCTGACTAATGGTTACTGAAATAAATAGGGATTTCCTTTCCCTACTTAATAAGGACAGAGGAGATGGTTTCAGGCATCAGTTCAGATGGTGAATGGTGTGCTCAGGGCTCTGCTACCCTTACCATGTTGGCGTGTATTCTCATGTGTGTTGTCTCACAGTCATACAACGGCTGCTGCCATTCCAGACATCACATACAAGTTGCAGGTGAGAAGAAAGGGTGACTTTAGTTGAATCTGTGCTTTATTCTCATTGGCCAGACTATGTCACATGGCCATGACTAGTTCCAGAGAAACTAGAAAAGTTGACTATATTTTACTCAGAACATCACTGGAGGTGTGTTTGCAAGATAAAAGGGTTAATGGCTAATGGGTACACCATCAACAGTGTCTGCCACATGACATAACTCTATCCTAGGATCTTCACACTGAGTTAACGTGAGCCACTTCTCATGGGTACTCCTAACTGGACCTCAGGTCATCCTTCTTTGTCCAAGGACAGTGACTTATTGTGTCCTAGACCTTTCCCAGTGAGCAGTGCATCTGGCTTCAAGTTGGCACTGCACACATTATTGCTGAATTAATAAATAAATAACTTCAAATCCTAAGGCATGCCTGCCTCAGAATAGAATCATTTTTTGAGTGGCCCTCTGCATAGTGTATACTTTAAACATATAAATATTATTTCAGCTGAAAGGAGAGAAGGTGGTCCTGGCTACCCCTGAAAGGTCTACTTTGTCATCTTGTCCCTTAGGAATTTTTCAAGTCTGCCTTCTTGGAAGGTACTCATTGTTGTTGTTTCCACTGTGGCTCTTTTTATTATCATGGCCATATCTGTTACCTGTGCATCAAAGGACACAATCAATGTCCTGCCACAATAATGCTGTGTAACGATGGGCCTCACAACCCCAGTGATGTTCAACAATAAACAGTTGCTTGGCTCCAGGGTCTTTGGGGTTCAGCTGAACTGGTGAACTTGGGCTGGGCTTGGCCAGTCTCAGCTGGGCGGACTCACCCCTGTCTGGGGGTAAGCTGCTTGCCGGCTCACCTCTGACACTGCGGCCAGGACAACCAAGGTGACTCAGCTCTTCTCCACCCGTCTCTTTCCTCCCACGGGCTAACTTGGGTATGTCCCCATGGCATTATTGCTATTGCTGCAACAACTGTGCATGAGGTGCTTTGCTGTGCCCGAGTCCCTTTGCCCACTTGATTCCACTTACATCTCACAATAGCCTGTGAGCTAACCGGAGAGCAAACTGTGGTCAGTCTCAGGTTGAAGGCTTAGCGAGGTAAGAAGAGTCACTCAAAGTCACACAGCTTGGGAGTGTCAAGCCTAGGACCTGATGCGAGATCCTTCACCCTATCCCAGGCTTCCTCGAAGGCTCCAGGCCACCGGTATTTCAGGAGCTGCTTGTGCCCAGTCAGTGCTGCGTGGGCATTTCCCTTGCTAGATTCCAAAGGTGACACCAGCTACTCCATGAACACCACCCTCCTGGGAATCCATTCACTTTGTAAAAATGGAGCCCACTCTTGGATGGGGTGGATATGAATGTGGGAAGGACACAGCTGCTGCTTTCAAGAGAAGGGAGGCCGGATCCATGAACCTAAAGCACGGCTCGTGCTCCAGGCTGCACACGATCACCGCTGAAGTACCGATGCCCGGAAGGCTCTGATAAGTTCTCAGAGAAGAGAAGCCCCTGTGGTCATGAAACTTGGGTTGAAGCGCTAAAAGCCTCCCCTTCCTTCTCTAGACAGCTTCACGTATGTTTCTAGAATGTAGCCCACATGTACTTGTGCTAGTTCTGTAGCCAGGCCTCGGGCTTGGATTCCAGGGTGTGTTACAGAACATTTGGGCCATCCCAGGGTGTTGGGCCAGCTCGTGCATTTTCAAGAACTCAGATCTGTCTCATGTTTGGTAGTGCACCTTGTAAAAGTAATAATATTAATAAAGAACATCAATGGCTCCAACAGGCAGCCCCAAAAAGTGAATAGCTGGGATTCTAAAAATGTCCTTCCCTCTCTGTGGTTGGAGAAGACAGCTTAGTAGGTGAGCTGAAAATCAGAAGAGGTGGCGATGAGGTGGCAAACCAGAAATGACCTCTGTACGGGGACACAGCTGGGCTCTGTGGGAAGCTTGGGGAGTATCCTGCCATCTGCTAGCCATGCGTCCTTGGCAAGTTACTACCCTGAGTCATCTGGGAAATGGGACCAGTTTCCTGGTCCCTGGTCCCCAACACAGGAGTTGGAGGAATTAAGTGAGATCGTCCTTGTAAAGTACCTGGAGTGTGCCTAGAATTTCAGGCTCAACAAACAGTGGCAAATATTATTATTGTGATCATCATTATCATCAATGATATTATTATATCCTTTGGAAATGTAGGAATGGTCAGATTCATCTAAAAATGCCTTATTCTTTAAACTATTCGTGCCAGTTGTATCGATAGTACCAGCAATATGACACGTCCGGTAGGTTTTCTGTATCATCTTAAAGTTTGACTTTGTACCTCTGTGTTCTTCCTGTGTTCTCTCTGACTGTGCAGTGGGAACCTGTTTTTCAGTGGGTAACTTAGAAGAGAATTAGAGCAGAGTTTTTTGTAACCCAAGTGCCACACCTACCCTCAGATTCCAGGAGGTGACCTGTGGCTGGTGAGGAGCCTCATCGACTCGAAGGCCTCTCTGGTGCCCAGCGGTGCTTTGTCACGGGTGTCTGATCAACAGTGGGCACCCCGCCCCATGCTGCCAAGCTCACGGGAACTAATGTGGCTTCGATAGCCATCGCCCTCAAAAGCACTGAGCGCTTGGCATACCTATTCATTTCTCATCCCAATCCGAGCGTTGATATCACAGTGTGTTAGATGGAGCTTCTTGCCTCAAAACAGGATCAATACTTAATATCGGAATGTATTCTTGGTGAGATGCTTTATGGACTTCTAAGTGGCGTTGGCGGTCTCGGTGAGTTGGATATGTCGGCTATGGACAGCTTATTTAGATCTTGATTAATCCACAAATATGAAATTCTGTATTTCAATTACTGCGTTTGAGTGCCCTTTCAAAGTGATGTTAAAACTCACGTATCATTGGATCAGCCAAGTCAGATGGCAAAAGAGGGTTTGAGTCCAATACAATTTAGAAATGTATTTTCTGACTTATCCACAAGGCTATAAAATGCAGCATTAATTATTTTTAATTGACAGTTTCAAAAAAAAAACCCCATAGGCAAGTAATTTTGTGCAGATGATGAATAGATCAATCAATAAAAAGTTATTTTTGAGATTTCTCTCCATGCCAGACATCTCAAGCTCCTCAGAAATTAGAAAAGTATAAAAGAGAGTTCTTACCTCTAAAATCTCATACCTCCTACAAAATTCCCACAAGAAATACAAATTCAGGGTAGAAAAAATAGAAAATATGGATAGGGATTATAAAATACAGATAGAGTCACACCAACTAAGGGAGAAATGTAGTCATTATTTTGATTGGTGGCCTTATTATGTGCAAATATATGTGTGTGCATATACACACATATGTAAATACTTTAACAAAAACGAGATTGTACGTTCTGTTTTACAACATTTTTCATTTAGCAATCTATTGTGAGTGCCTTTCCTTGCCATTCAATATGGATTTACGTAATCCCTTTTAACAGTATTTCATTGAATCAAGAATCGTAGTTTATATAACTCATCCCCTACAGTATATTTTGTAAGGTTTTGGTAACTTATATTCGGTAGTTTTGGAGTGAATACCAGTGGTGCATATGTCTTTTGTGCATTTGTCTGATGATTCCACAGAATCAAGAGTGAAGACGCATTTTTGAATCTTACAATCTTATGGGGGAGACCAAACACATACACATGAAAAGAAAACAAGCTCATACAAAGCAGGGGCACAGGGACTGCATCAGTGCCACTGTCAAGAGTCAAAGGCGAGAGAGATCATTTCATGCTTGGGTGCTACAGAAGGCTTCATGAAGGACAGGTGTGAGTGACAGAAACTCAACTCGAAACAGCTTGAGTGTAAAAGGTGCATTATTGGCTCATGCAATTGGAAAGTCCACTTTGGTTTCAGACTGAGCTGGGGCCAGGGGTGGCCTGGTGTCACTGGGCACATGTGTGTTGTGTGTTTGTGTGTGTGTGTGCACGCACATGTGTGTGGGTGTACCTGTCCCATCTCTTAGTTTGTGTGAGCAGCATTCTCAGGCAAGCTCTTTCTGTACGACAGCTGCCTCTAGCAGCTCCAGACATCGGGCATGTTAGTATCTCAAAAGGAGAGGGGATCTCTGCCCCAGTTTCTCTGTTAATCCCTCCTGGCCCCTTATAGACCTTTTGCCCACTCGCTACTGTGTGACAGGGAATGGGTGTTCTGGTGACCAGCCTGGGTCATGTGCCTGCACCTAGGTCATGAGGACAAGGAGGTGTGTGACTCCCCATCCTGTGGAACAATCCTCGAAAGGAAAAGATGCTAGGAGGTCAGTAAACGAGAGAGATGTCACTGCTGAGGGTGCTGGAACTGCATCCACACCCACTAGATGCTTTGGGCGGCAAGTAACGGGGAAACTCCGAACCAAACCGGCCTCAGCAGTGCTTACTGTATGTTACGATGTCTAGAGTCAGGGTGGGCCCTGGTGCCACATGATTAATGGAGTGAGCCATTGGGATACCTGGGGGAAGAGTGTTCTGGGCAGAGGGAACAGCAATTGCGAAGGCCCTGAGGCAGGCATCCGTGGACGAAAGGAGAGTGGCAGGAGATGAGGTCAGAGAGGAAGCTGGGACCAGGTCACGTGGGGTCTTTCGGCACTGCAAAGACTTTGTACTTACTCTGAGTAGATGTTGAATTCATGATGGCAGAGGACATTATTGAAGGAGCAAGTGGCCAGATCCTCACCCTCATGGCTCTGCCTCGCTCTAACTTTAACTCTTTCTTTCTCCTCTTCTGTCTTCCAGGCCATGTACATGTTCTACGCGCTGGCCATTGTGTGTGATGACTTCTTCGTCCCCTCCTTGGAAAAGATCTGTGAGGTACGTGCCTCGTGTTCTCGGTGTGTGTGACTCGGGCCCAGGACGGGACCTACACCCTGGAGTATTCCAGCCTCCTCCCCGAAGTCTGGGGAGTCCAGGCCAGTTGGAGGGAGAGGGGTTCGGGGAGGGGACACGAGGCGTCGGCACGCCTGAGAGCCACGGACAGTATGAGCACAGAAGTTCCGACAGTCTGCTTAGCATTTCATGATGCCGATCACTAGTCGGACTTGAACCCACACGACCAGCTTCTCCTGCTCCACTGGGCCATAACCGAAGGTGCAATTTGTGTTCCGCCGCCTTGTTTTCTTTTCCTCTTTTGAATCCTGCTCTTCCTCCCTCCCTTTCTCTTCTGTTTCCTTCTGCCTCCGCATTTGCCGAGTTAGGGGACCCTCGCAGCATGAGGAACCCCAGCCACACACCTGCGCTGCACTTCCTCTCTCGGTGGACGCACAGAAATGCACCAGGTGGAGGCCCAAAGGGCACCGAGACGAAAGGACTGGCCACAGAGGTCAGGAAGGCGTCTCTGTCACAAATCATCACAGTGCACGCACGACAGGCTGAACAGCAAGTTAAACCCCTTCCGTCAAAAAAAAAATTCAGCAGATCTAGCACTCTTTCATTCTCTCGCCTCTTTCATCTCTTTGTTTTGAAATGTAGTTTCCTTTATCTGAAAGCTTTCCATTTTATTTATTTGTCATTTTAATTCAGGATCTTAGTTTTCAGAAGATGCCTCTCTCAGACACGTCTCCTATCTGGAGCCTGAGGTTCTTTATGCCAGAAGCTCCCACACCTTGCGGCCTCCCCTTTCCTTCTCCCTCTCCCAGCATCTGATTCAGAAGGTCCTGGGGGCAGTCGGGACATGGGGGCAAGAACTTGCATTTCTAATAAGCTCCCAGGCGATGCTGAGGCTGCTGTTTGGTCCGGAAACTGCAGACTTTGAGAACACAAACTTAAGCAGTTTCTTCTACATCCTGGAAGTTTGTTAGTGTTGGGTACTTGAAAATAAATGAATAAATAAATAAATAAGAATCATTCCAAAATAACCCTAGAAGGGCCACAGGAGTGGGGTCCTTTATGCAGTGGCACAAGATAAGGAAGGTGAGGTGGCACCTGAGATGCGCAGTGGGCAGGTGTGGAAGCCCTTTGTCAAAGGGATTCACCCGGGACCAGGTCACCTCATGTCAAAGAGGAGGAAGTGCTCAGCACCTGGTATTGGGTCATTTGCGATCTCCAAAATACCACATTTGGTGGTTCATTCTTCATGCAAAGCAAAATGACTCTCTCTTTCCCATACAACTTTATCTGTTGTGAATAGCAAAATTATTATGTTCTAGAAATGTAAAAACAATTGTCATCATGTGTTCTACTTTTCTGAAGAAACCCGTAAAACCTGAGAGTATACATGCTTTTTGTAGGAAGAAGCAGTCCATTTCTGCCAGAACATGGCAGAAAAAGAGGGCTAGCACTGAGTTTTTTAACAAAAAGTTTAAAAGAGGAGGAAAAGGAAAGAAAATGTTTAATGGCAGGGCGATGGGGTCCCTGATGTGCCAAGAACTGGTTTAGTTGCTAAATGAGCGTGATTAGAGTACACCCATTCATCTCTTTAATCATCTCATCAACTCTGCCAAGTGATTACTATTATCCCCTCTTTACAAACAAGGAAACCAGGGCTCAGAGAAGTTGAGTAACTTGCCCCAGGTCACACAGGGAGTTGGAGGGAGTCATGATTTAAACCCCAGTGGGCCTGAGCTCCAAGCCTTCACACTTGTCACTGTGCCACTATGCAGAGACAAGCTTGGAGCAGGCCATGGTTTTGTTAAAACTGGCTATCCCTCCAGGACCCACAGCCATAAGCAAGGGGTAGACACAGAAGAGGGACCACCTTATCCCGAGCTCTCCCTGCTCCACCCAGAGTCTGGTCTTAGGATCTATATAACAAGAGAGGGTGCCCCGTGCCTGTCTCCTATAGAGATAGCGCGGCTCCACCACCCTTAAACAACCTCAATCGCAGAGGAAACATTATGTCTGTGACTGGTGGGTGGGCCAAGGCCAGAGTTTACATGTATTTAGAGATCCAACATGTTTACATCTTCTAAGAGACGTGGGATCAATTCTCCCTGGAGTCACTTTCTCCCAAGATCAGAGGATTATGGCGCCGCTCGGCCTGCGGTGGCCTGGAGGGCTTCTCTGCCCAGGACTCTGTCTGTCCTGCCTTTGCTTTCCCTAATCAGCTTCCAGTGATTTGATATTGTGTATTTAACGGTTGCTCGTAGACTAAAGCAGGAAGAGGGGCAGAGAAACTCAGAAGGATGTTGTGTTCAGCTTTTGTGAAAGATGTGTTGGGAGAGAAACCTACACCATTCAACAAATCATAGCTCAGGGGTTGGCGGGGGCTGGATTCTCCTCGGTCTCAAATACTTTAAAGTTGAAAACAGAGAACAACAATGGGCGGGGGTAGGGAACAGCAAAGAAAAGAAAACGGGAGAGAGAAGAGGATAAATGACCCAGCGAGCCCAAGGCCAGGGTCAAAAGTGCCCGCTCCAGGTCACCCTCTTCTCCTGCCTGGACCTCGGTTTCTCCCTGTGGGAGAGGACAGTCCCTAGGGTTTGGACAGCCAGGACGTTTCTTCACGGACACGCAGAGAAGGTGTCAGAGTTTTGAGAAATCCTGTGAGCCAGGGCAGACAGACGCAGTTGGGGCGGGGGGGGGGGGACAGGATGATGTGAAGGGGACACAGTGACCCCACTTACTGTGGCAACAAGCTGGGCTCTGCCCGGGCCAGGCTCGGTGCCAGCATCTGGGGAGGACACTGGGCACACACAGCCTGGCCCCTGCCAGCCGAGGGCTGGTAGGCCACACGGCACCTGCAGAACCATACGCATCGCGGGCTGGCGGAAGCGGCCGGGAATCGGAAAGCGCAGAAGTGCAGAGAGAAGGGAGGAAGGAGGGGTTGATTAGGGGGTCAGGAAAGGGCTTGTGCAGGGGGCTGGGCAGGACTGCAGCAGCCCTTGGAAGGAAGGTGTCAGTGGCAAAGCATTTCAAGGAAGGGTATTTGGTCAGAGAAAGTCTGAGCCGTAGAACCAAGAGGGGGAGGCAGGGGGCACGTGGGGAGCCTTGAATGCCAGGCTGGGGTGTTAGGAATCGGTCAGTGCTCACGAGGGAGCTGGGGAGGGCTTTGGACAGCTCTGTCAGGGCAGATAAATGGAGTCTAGAGGCAAGAAGACCACCTCGCTGGTGATTCTAAGAGTCCTGGGAGATGTTGGCAAAGCTGAAGTGAATTAGGGATGAAAGAGGGGTGTAAGGAAATACGGAGAAAGAAAGAAACTGACTGGATGGAGCTTAGGGAGGAAAGGGATGGGAGCCCAAGGTTTGGGCTCTACAACTCCCCATGAGGGAGCCCAGCTGGAGAGAGCCACAACCCCGCGTGGCTTGTACCTTCCTGTGGGTCTTGCAAACCACAGGTGGCGTCCTGAGCTCTGTGTCAGGCTGCCTTCCTCCCCTGAGACTGGAGTACCCGGGCACCCCTCCGCCACACCTTCCAACCTTGAGGGATCAGCACCACCATGGTAGGGCTCCCGGGCACCCCGTGGGAAGCTTAGCTGTCCAGTCAACAGTGAAGGGACACAGGGTCCCAGGTCAAAATCCTCAACTCAGGCTCCGGCTGCAGCCCACTGCTGGCCAGTCAGTGGAGCCGGTGGCCCTCACTGGGGCCAGGCTGCCCCTCAATGGCTGAGTGAGGAAGTGCAGCCGCTGGTGCCACTGAGAAGGGGAGGATGTCACCCAAGCCTGGCACCTCCTACCTGGAATGCCAGGAGGGAACTGGCTATGTCCTGACAGCCAGCAGCGTGCTTTCTGGGTCACAAGTGAATGAGGAAAGCTACACCTGCTAACCAGCCTCTGACGTCTTTTGGTCTTGTACTCTTGCAAATCACCTTCTGGTTTCACAAACAGGGTGACCTGGGGAGGTCATCTTGTGGACTGCCTTGGCAAGGCCGATGGCTCAGACTTTCTGCTCGGTCTCAAGTCCCCCGCTCCCACTCTCCCACTACATGGTTTCCAGACTGCACCAAGGCCAGGGAGTGGGCTTGAGGAGGGGGACCCCGGAACCCACACCCCCAAATGTCTCCACAGCCTCTTAGAAAGAAGGCTTACAAACTGGTTATCATGAGCCTTGTTTAGCCCAAGATCAGCATAGCATTGTAAAAAGCAGGGTGTTTTGCATAAAAATCTGGATCATTGGCATCTCTTAAAATCAGAGCAGCTGGCAGCACTGAAGGAGCAGAGCAGAGCCACCTGCAGAAGGAGGTGAAGCCCACTGTGGCCTCGCACGGCCGATCCACTTCTCCCTGCCATCTGCATGGCCCCTGGGTGCATTTAGGTTGGGGACTGCTAGGTCTTCCCAAGAGCCTTTAGCTTGTGAAGACATGCAGTCCCCTCCCTATCCCTGCCCCGGGAGGAGGACAGTGAGGGGAGCTTTGGCCTGGCCAGGGTTCTGCAGGAGTGGCCAAGCTCTAGGAAGAGGAGGAGGAAGAGGAGGGTGAGGGGGACTGAGCCACAGGCCCCATCAGTCCTCCTCTCATTGAAGCCCCAGCCTTCCCTTCTCAGGGCCTGGGACCCGAGAGTCATGGTCACCTCTGTTCCCAGGTGCAATCCCAACTCACCTGTGCTCTGTCTTCTCCTCCATAGCGCCTGCACCTCAGTGAAGATGTGGCTGGGGCCACGTTCATGGCAGCGGGCAGTTCGGCCCCAGAGCTGTTCACATCGGTCATAGGTAGGTGACGGCCTGGGGGACATCTCAGCCCTTCGCTGTCTGAAGGAAAAGGGTGGGGACAGATGGGGCTGTCTGCTACTCATAGGAAATGGGAATCCAGAGGGCTCAGCAAGCAGAGCATCCGCTTTCCTCTCTGCTGTTGCTGTTTCATTTAAATGATGCTTTTACTGTGTGCAAACTTGTCCCGGACCTAGTGCAGATGCTCCCGTGGGACAGTCTCCCCTCAGTGGATTGGTGGGCTCCCTCCAGCCCTCAGTCGTGTCCTGTAGATCCTGAGAACAGTCTAACATTTATAAAAGTTCCCCCCCACCCACCGCCCGCCCACCTTGGAATGCAGCTGGGCCACAGCAGCCAGGCTGACGTCGGGTCTGTGTTTCAGGGGTCTTCATCACCAAGGGCGACGTGGGAGTTGGGACCATCGTGGGCTCGGCCGTATTCAACATTCTGTGCATCATTGGTGTCTGCGGGCTCTTTGCTGGGCAGGTAAGGCCGACCGACGGCTGCTTCGTGGTGGTGGAATGTGACATCCGGGGAAGGGGCAGGTGCGGAGTCCAGGAAGGGGAGTGTCCTGCTGGAATACAACCTGCATCGGGACCTGTGGTCTTGGGCAGTGGGGACTGGGGACCTCACGCCCCAGGAGGCCAGCCCAGCTGCAACTGGAAACTGTCAAGCCACCATTATTTGGTCTTCATGCTGATGAACTATAGATTGCCCAGGTCCACATGAATAATTAAGCAGCTTGAAAGATGCACATTGCAAATGTGAAGGTGTCGCACTCAAATTGATACATTACTGATCTGACCCAGAGTGGCCTAAAACAATTTTAGGCATGATTCTGCCTTGGTGGAAATAGAATAAATGAGCAAGAAAAAGAGATGGGAAAAGAGACAGAACTTTTTCTGCTAAAAACAACAAGTGGTCATCACGGTTTGGGACACAGCCTTTATTTTGGACGATGGTAGGGCATCTTATTTCCATGTATGCTTTAGCTTGCTTTGGGGTCACGGGGGCCTTGCAGGCCTGCAGTTTACCTGTGGAGACTGTCCCACTGCCAGGGAGTGTCACGGGGTCCATGTCCCTTAGGAATGTTGGCCTTGGGCAGCGAGGCTGTGGTACGTTGTGGCATCTGAAGATTTGCAGGGCTCGCGGCTGTTTTGCCAGCTCTGATATCCTAGTTTCTTTGTAGGAATTTTATTCAGAAACAGCGCGATCTTGAGCTGCCTGCCCAGACACCCACAACTCCGAGTATCTTCTAGAAAAAGTGATTTCTAGAATCCCATGGAGGCAGTTCCACTTACAATGCTGAGAAACCTGATGCTCCTAATCACCGATCAGCTGCCTCGATGTGGACAGGTGCTGTTCCTGGCTAGAAGTGGCTGGTTGGTTTGAAGGGCTAAGGAAAAGTCCAGGCAACCTTCTCCCACACCTTTGCCAGGCGCCCTCGCCTTTCAGCAGCCTGTCAGGGCACCCACGCTGCCCTATCTCTGATGCAGACTCGAGGGTCTCCATGCAGGGTACACCCCACCCTGTCGCGCCCTTGCTACTCTCCATCATCTTTGTCTGGGTCGCCTGGTGTGTTAGCTGCCTCTCAGAGACAGGCAGGGGGACACTTTCATGTCATCAGGAATAGGCTCCAGGGCCACAGGTGGATGGGGTCCTTTCTGAGAAAGGGCTCCTGGGCAGCTGTTTGTGTGCATGGTGGCTGAGCTCTGCCCAGCTTGCTAAACTGAATACTTTCTTCTTTCTCATCTTTTTGGTCAATGGCTTCTCGTCTCAGATTTTGCGGAGCCACAATATAGTGCTTTTAAAATCTCCTATAAACATAAACATATTAGCACCAAAAAAGAATGAGTCTTCGTCTTTGCCTTTGTTGCCACTTGCACTTCCCTGGCACTTCCCTGGCTTTCCTCTGCCTTAGACTCCTGATCATGTCCTTCCAGGGATGAATGGTCACACCCAGCAGAAGAGTCTGTTGCTGTTAGCTCTCTCTTAATTAGCATTGTCACCATTAGCAGTATGATTATTAGCCTGGCCGTTATTAGTGTTGTCATTAGTTCATTAGTCATTTGTACCTGAAGCTTGGTTCAAAAGCAAGCCCAAAGGAGGAGAGATAATGTGAGGAAATGAGACAAATGACTGGGCAGTGTCTAGTCGGAGCCATGTAGCTAATTACTTATGAAGTGGCTTGAAGGCAAGTGCGGTTCGTCACTTGTTAGCAAAACAGCTCATCCCCGGCTTGGTTTGAACACCTGCATTAAAGGCACATGGCTTGCTTCCTGAACTTCAGAAAATGCTGTAATCTGTTTCCTCCCTCCCTCCGGAAGATCATCTGGCTCATCTCACAACCCCACGTGACCATGGTGAGAAGTGACAACTATGACTGTGGGTGGAAGCAGTCGCGCGATGACTCTGGGTGCCAGCCCTTCCTTCTGGCTTCCCGTCCTGTGCCCACTTGGAGATATGCAAGGCCGTCCAGCTCTCTTTTTCATGGTTTTGTAGAATCCCTGAAGTCTTTGCAGAAGAAGCAAAATGATGATTTAGAAAGAACATGGGCCTGGGAATCAGACTGGCCTGGGTTTGAATCCTGACTCGGCCATTTACTGGCTATTGGTGAAGTTACTTAAGCTTCAGTTTTCTCATCTGTAGAGTGGGTCCACACACACCTTCTTCCCAGTGTGGCCGTAAGGATGAGCCATAGCATGTTCAGCATTAATAGCACCTGGTTCACACGGTAAGTCGATAAAAGTTAGACACCATTACCAGCTCTCAGAATATCAATCCCTGGGGTGCTCGCCTCCAAATTGCACCCTGGATCACTGTGGTAATTTTACCAACTGGTTGGTGAAACGTATCTAGCAATCAGGGCTGTCCATAGTTTAATTAAGAGCCACAGGACACACAGCAGAAAGGGAAGGGGTGGTCAGAAGGGAAGGTCTTCTGAATGAAAACCAAAATGGGAGATGTTGATGGAAAGATGATCTCAGAGGACTGGCGCCGCTTCTGTGATCAGTAAGAAATGAAAGCTGCCCAGCCTTACACACTACCAGGCAGGGGAGCTGGTACAGTGGAGTGTTACAGCAAAGGCTGGATATTGGGAACTGAAGTGATTAATAAATCCAATCATAAGTCTCACTTAGCATTGTTGTTTATGTTGATCCGCACTTTAATTTGGCTGGGAGGATTACCAGCCAGTGCCCGTGGGTTCCGGTGGGAAGGGCTGCACATGACCACGTCTGTTACCCATCTGAAATTAAAGTAATTAAGCTGTAAGGTTTGAGTTCCTGTCTCAATTAGGGTTTTGATGAATTCAATGTAATTAAATGTCTGCTGTATTTGCAGTTTGCAAACATAGCTGGCACTATGGTGTTCGCCTAAGGTACTTTGGGGAGTTTTATGGGACAAGAAGGAAATTGCTCCTTAGAAAGTGGCTTATAGAGAGGTTTTTGGCATCACTGCAAGACACTTGCAGGGCTGTAGTCCTACAAGTTTTCTTTATTTAAAAACAAAGAATAATAACAACAAACAAAATACCAAGCTCTTGAGGCAACATAATAATGTATTTTGCATATTGTATTGAAAGGACTTCATGCCAATTTTGTAAAACGACGTACTTATGAATTTAAATCCACCATTCAGAGCACGTTAAGTTTTAGATGCATAACCACAAACAGAAAGTAAACAGTTTAACTGCATCCCAGATTAGGACTTCCATATTCAGGTTATTACAGGCCGGCAGATGGCTCCAGTTTATAATAAATAGCTCCAATACCAGCTCTGCTGGCATCCTCAAAATGTGCCTGATGTTCGTTGGCAGGGTCTATCTAATCTTGGCTGGGCTGGCCTTCCAAATAATGCCCTATCCATGCTGGCTCATTTATGTAAACCCTAGCAGCATCCAGAGGTTGCTTATCAGAATTGAAACCTGCCTTCACTGGAGTTTCCCCAGAAGAAGACTCCAAGCAAGGATTCAAGTGCAAGTAGTTTATTTGAAAGGTGATCCCAGGAAAAGCTAGCAGGACAGTGGGGCAGTGAGGTGGGGGAGAGAAGGGAGCCAAGGAAAGCGTGCTGGCAAACAAGTTATCACTGTGGGCGACTGCGGTTTAATTCTTCTATGGGAACTGTGCCACAATTTAGAAGGAGAGCCACTAAGTTATTAATATCTCACATAAGGGACAGGGGAGTTGGTGGATAAACATCCAGCTTGCTGGATGTTTATCCACCAACTCCCATCATTCATTGCCTAAAGACTGCTCTTAAGAAATACTAATTCTCCAGCATTCCAGCTTGCTGGGCACAGGCAGGGTGGACTTTGGGGCCCAGAGGACACCCCCAGGCTAAGAAATACAAGGGCACCAGTTGGAAGGACATGAAATGATAACGGTGGGGAAATCTGAGTGTGCCCATAAACCATTGGCTACAAACTCAGAGTAAGGCTTTCAAATAAATACTGTTGAGTCTCACCTTCATCTCCCCTGGTGAAGCATTAGTACTAGGCAGACTGTTAAGAGTCTGGGGGCAGGACATCTTGCATTTAGGGAATTTCCTTCAATGTTAAAAATAGCAGCTACTGTTTATTAAGCTTCTCCAACATGCAGGCCACACTAGATGCTATATAAATATTTGTATAAATACACCCACTGAGTTTTAAAATAGTATTACCCTTATTTACAGGAAAGGCAGTGGATACTGGGAGATTCAGTATCCCCCATATGGCAGGGGAGTCTACCCTGAGGTAGTTAAGGCTGAATTTGAGCCCACATCACTGTTGAGTATAAAATCCATTCTCTTTCCACATGGGGAATCTATGATTTTAAAATCTCCAGATGTTATTATTGCATTGTTATGATTAGCCTTAGATTTGTGTTCTTTAGAAGTTTGGGGTGTAGGATCTGGGGGCAGTGCGAAGAAGGGATGCATCAGCACAATGGTGGCAACCCGAGGCCAGTGATGGAAGGACTTACTGTGCAGCCTGGGCCTGTTTTAATCAGACAGCATCTCCCACAGGTGGGCTTCGCTTCCACCACACAGATGGAGGACTCGGGCTGATGAGCACAGTGAAAGACCCACAGACCACTCTGGGTCACCTGTACACCTTGATCCCCTGCTTACTGCTCCCCAGACAAAACCCAACACATCACCTGCCCTGCTTCAATTCTGAGAAGCATCCAGATTCCCCAAGAAGCTGAGGACTGAGGACAGGTGAGGCTGAAAACTGTGCACATGTTTTGCCAAATCTAAAAATAGGGGCTGGAGGCCTAACATCCACCATAGGGAGAGAAATGAAAGTGCAAGGAAGAGAACGAGTGATCTGTCGAGAAACCAAGGGGGCAGGTGCAGGAGAAGGCCTCGGCCAGGGAGCAGGATGCTTTTGTGTTTGAACCTGGGAGTAGCAAGAGAGCAGAGTTCGTGATGCAGGAGAGAACCAAGGCCAGGCTCAGGTCCAGCTGGAGCAGTCACTGGATCCTGTCGCATCCAGTAAAACTGAGTTCCTCCCAGTGTCTTCTGCAGGTTGCCTGCATCAGAAGGCAGATCCCTGTTAGAATGCAGATCCCCATCTCTAGTCCCAGCCCAAATGAATCGAAAGAGCTCTGCTCAAATTCTTAGACCAGGCTTGGCCCTGGGCGAGGCAGCCCTCCGGCACTTGGCCCAGGCGGCATAAACAGTCCTTCCATATTGCCCCAATCCTATCACTGACCATCTGCCTGAGACCATCTCCCTCACTGTCCCCTGAGATTTTCTTTTCTTTGGCCATCCCCACCCCCCACCCACTCAAGGTCTGGTCCTGATGGGGTCCCACACCTGATGTTCCCCTGGCAGACGCTGCTGTTCCTAGGCTCAGAGTACCACTAAGGTCACCTGCCCAGCTCTGTGCTGCTCTGCTTTGATTGCCTCTACATCTTCATCCCAGATCTGTGTATTAGCTTTGATTTTGACTCACAAAACTTGTTTCTGACTTGTTCTACTTCTTTGAAATGATCTCCTGAAATCAGATCAATTCTCAGATACACATGTAAATTAGTTCAGAGGCTTTCAGTTTCAGGTAACAAAAAACCCAACTCTAACTGGCTTCTTAAATGAAGGAAATTTGTTGGTGTCTCTGAAAAATACAAAGGAAAAATGGACATCAGGTATGGTTTGATCAGGGCTCTAGCCCCATTGTTGTGATTCTGTTATCTCTAATCTCCTCCGTTCCCTTCCTTAGACTAGTTTTCCTTTATGGCAGAAAATGGCTGTAACAGTTTCAGGCCTCATATATACATACCACATTGGGCAGGAAAGAGAAAGAGAATGTTTCCTTGTCTACCCCACCTCCCAACCCCCATATAGCATCATCAAATAAAAATCCTATTGGCCAACTCAGGTCACTTGACCATCCCCAAACCAATCATTGTGGCAAAGAAACCAGAGTTACCCAATTGGTTTAGTTAGGTTAATCAAAAACCACCTACCCATTTCTCCCTTCCCTCCAGAGCTAAGAATGTAATCAGTCCCACCCCAGATACATAGCTTTTGGTCCCTGGTTATTATAAAAAGCAGAGATAAATGACTATAGGACAACACCTGTGCAGTATCATGTGCTGCCTCAGTGGCCCAGGCTGGTGTATCACAAATTATAAAACTACACAGATCCATCATAGGTCTTTGTGTGGACATATGCTTTCATTTCTTTTGAGTAAATAATCTAGGGGAGGGATTACTGGGTTGCATGGTAGGCATGTTTGTAAGAAACTACCAAACAGCTTTGCAGAGTAGCTAAACCATTTTGTGTCCCCATGAGCAATATGAAGGTTTCCAGTTGCTCTGCATCATCACCAGCATTTGGTATTATCCATGTCATTTTGTTTTGTTTTAATTTTAACCATTCTAGTGAGTACGAGTAGCATCTCATTGTGGTTTTGATTTGCATTTACCTGATGAGTCATGATGTTGAGCATCTTTTCACATGCTTACTTGCTATCTTCTTTGGTGAAAAGTCTGTTTAAATCTTTGCCCATTTGTTAATTAGGGTTTTTTATCCTCTTCTTATTCTGTTGTCCAGGCTGTCTTTAAATCGTTACACTCCACCACTCCTCTGAATCCTTCTGTCCAATTTATTTCCATTGCCTAATCAATAGAGTAGGGCCATTAGAAATGATTTAGAGTGATCGTGGCAATGTTTTATTAGTTTTGTTGCTTGCATTTGGGTTTGCAAGAGAGGCACTCAGAAACAGCATCCTTCGATTGTGCAAAAGAAAATGAAGAAGTCACTTCCCTTTTGTCTGGCAAACCCAGTTGCAGCAGTCACTGAGACTTGAGATGCATCACTCCAGAAATGTGAAGAGGAAAGTAGGTGTCTCTGGTGGCTGAGGATGAACATGCATCCCATGCAATTAAGTCTCACTTTGCTCCTTGAAAGTGAGTTTCAGGTCACTGCCTACATCCTTCAAAAGGGCGTCCTGGGTGCTGGCACAGACTTTCAACGTACAAGGAACCCAGAATCCTACAACTGTAACAACTGAGCACCATCCCAAGAGGGGAGTCCATCTTTGGGACACAAATGTCATTTATTTCCATGATACAGCATCCCCCACGCTATCTCCTGTCACAGAGAAGTGAGGCTCTTTGTAGGACTCTTCCAAGTGCGCGCATGCCAAACTGAACCAAAGCCAGGGACACCCCTTAGTGAAAACACAGCAAAAGGTGCAGGCTGTGGGCAGCCAGTCCCCCCTCCTCTCACAGTAGCTGAACCCGAGTGAAAGGGTGCGTGGCGTGAGAACAGAGGCGGCCGGCAGATGCTTGTCTTATTTATGTTTCTCTTTAACAAGCACATCTCTGGTGCTTACTGTGAGCCAGGCGCTGTCTTGTAGCCTTACATGTGTGAACTCACTGGATCTTCCCAATAACTCTCTGAGGACAACACTGTTTACAAAAGAGGAAACTGAGGCCCAGAGTGGTTGAGTAGGGTGTCATCACAGAACAAGTGAGTTGGGAGGCATTAAGGGATGCAAGGGTCCAGCCAGCAGCACAGATGTGGTAAGTCCTCTCCAGCCCGGCTCCAACAGTCGACTTAGACCAGAGGCCTTGCACGTGGGGACTGGCGCCATGCTGCGGCCACCCTCGCCCTTCCTTCACAGCTCAGCGCCTTCCTAACACCGTGAAACCCACTCACCAAGAAGGCAGAGGGGCAGGATGGGGTGAACAGGGAAAGGTGGGCCAGCAAATGCCTCCTCGCCCCCCAGCTGGAATGTGCATGTGGTCTCTGCTGAGCTCACGTCCTTCCAATGGGCCCTGGCCATCTTGGGCCAGGTACGTCCACTCCTGAGCCCCATGAGAGCTGCCAGGTGGGCCCAGACACCCCCAGCCCTTAGCACAGGGACCCACTCACCACCACGCCTGCATGCCAAACAAAGGGAGCTGAACAATTCTACGCATGGCTTTCAAACTCCACCCTGGGCAAAAAGTCCCTGGAAAGGTCCCTATGATAAAAGGGAACACAGAGCATCAACAAGTCACAGAGGTGCATGTGCAGCAAACTGCAGGCTGCCACCTTCTGTGCCTTCAGGCCGGTGTCCACCAGAGTACTCTCTTGTCAGCCCCACACACAAGGCACCACGTAGGCTGTGACGGAACCCACCAGACTCCATGCTTTGCACCTAAGCAGCTACAGTCCAGGTGTCTGAGGTACAATCAGCAACTGAGGCCGGTGCCCACCCAGTGCATAAAATTGCAGGCCTGTCTTTTCACAATAACGTTAATTAGAGGTGGTTGTCTCTTAGTCATCTGTGAATTTAAAGCCAGGATAATAATTCACTGATTGTGTTATGGGGGAAAATGTGTATTACAGTTCTCTGGGCATTAAGTTCATCCACTGACTTAACGAATGTTTACTGAGTGCCTACTATGTTCAAAGCACGGTTTTAGGTGCTGGAGGGACACCACTGGAGACATTGCATTCTAGTAGTGGGCTGTAGGATGTTAAATATCCAGCAAAGATTGGTAGGGAGGTAGGTGGATGGTTGGATGGATAGAGACAGGGGAAGACAGAGAAAAGGAGAGTGAGATATTAGGATAGAGGGACAGGGAAATAAGGAGAAGATTTACCTTGTCAAGTGGTAGTCAATGCTATAAAAAGAAACAAAGCGTGCTCAGAGTTACAGAGAGTGCATAAGAGAAAAGTTACTGTGTTATAAAAGGTTTCTAGGGAGGGTACCTCTGCAAGGGCTGATTATTTAATGAGGTGAAAAAAAATACTATGACATGCTACTCAAGGAAGAAAATGGCACCATTTAAAATATAGACTCTGATTCAGGTGCTGCTTCGAACAATAGTCACTCTGAGCAGAAGGAATGTGCCATCCCAGCAGATCCGCAGCTGTTGCCCCTGGGAACACTGTGAAATGCTGGTCTGATAGCGTCACAAACTAGAGTAAGAAAACAACAAGGCCAAGGGCAACAGGAAGAGGTGTCCATGTGTGACCATGCCCATTGCTGGCAACAATGAAATGCACAATGTGGCTACAGAGGTGTAGGGGACCTCCCTTCTGCCAAGAGAATGGTAGTGCAAGGCTGTGAGCTCCAGGGGAGCCCAGCCGGTCTCTGCCTATTCTCCACTGTATCTGCCTCACCAGGAGTAGTGTTGGCAGATGGTAAGTGTTCAGTCCGTCTTTGGTAAGGGCCTGGCTCACTGATAAGCTGCAAGAGAACTACTCTGTGGGTGTCTGGGTGGTCAGATGGATGCACGGAGGATACATGTCACAACTTGCCACCAGGTGCACAAGGTGAGTTGAAACAGCAGAAACTATGGGTAGAACTTGAGACATAGCCATGAAACAGAGTTACTGGTTTCATGTGGGCTTCCATTCACTGCCTATTAGGTGTAAGCACAGGGCACAGAGAGGTGAACAAGACAGGAAAGGTCCCTGCCCTACAGCTCGTGGTGCCATGGGGAACACAGGCAAGGAGCATGTGAACCGATAAATGATCAAATAATAGAAAACAACAAGTTTGTGAAGGACATGCATTGGGCAGTGGGATGGGGTGACAGGTGGGCAAGGTTGAGAGGCAGCTTTAACAAGGGTGGTCAAGGAAGTGTCTCAAAGGACCCCAAACCATGAAGTCAGCTCCAATGAAGATCTGGGTGAAAAAAGTTCCAAGTGGAAAGAAGAAAGGGTGTTCAGACAGGAACGAGCTTGACATGTTTGATGGTCAAGGCCAGTCTGGAGTCTTGTGAACAAGGCAAGTGTGGTTGAGAGAGAGATGTCAGAGGGTACCGGGGCACATCATATCTGGCCTTGGTGTAACAGTGAGGATTTGGGTGCAGTGGGAAGCCATTGGATGGTTTCAAGTTGTAGAGTGACATCATGAAATTTATATTATCAGAAAATCATCCCAACTACTCAGTAGAGAAAGGACCCTACAGGGACAAGATGGTGGCAGGGGGACCAGGTAGGAAGCCTATGGTGAGACTTGAGTAGAGTTTTCAGTAGTAAAGATAATAAGAAGTGGGGCTGGGCGCAGTGGCTCACACCTGTAATCCTAGCACTGTAGGAGGCTGAGGTGGGAGGATCGCTTGAGGCCTGGAGTTCGAGACCAGCCTGAGCAAGAGCGAGACCCCCATCTCTACTAAAAATAGAAAAAAATTAGCCTGGTGTGGTGGCACATGCCTGTAGTCCCAGCTACTCGGGAGGCTGAGGCAGAAGAATCACTTGAGCCCAGGAGTTTGAGGTTGCTGTGAGCTATGATGACACCATTGCACTCTAGCTGGGGCAACAGAGCCAGACACTGTCTCAAAAAAAAAGATAATAAAAAGTGGTTGCTGATTTATAATAATTTTTTGGAGGTGGCACCAAGAGGTTTTGCTGATGAATTGGAATTGGGAATGATAAAATGGGAAAAATCATGAAAGACTTCAGGATTTTTGCCCTGAGCAATGCAAACAGGTTAAGGACTGTTTGACTATTCAAATAAGTACAAATTGGCCATGAGCAGTTAGGAGAGCTTGTCTTCAGAGCGTAGGCAGCCTACTATCCAACACATTCTGAAGTTGACCATTGTGTGTCAGATCCAGAAACTTGGCAGGGTCTCCGAAGTAAATGGTGAAATTGCATTTTTTGCATTCAAAGGTTGACAGTTATCTGTCATTCCCCGGCAGCCCGGCCCAACCTCACCAAGCAGCCCCACTCTTTTATGGAGCCACAACTCCTGTCGGTGTTACTTGGGGTGAAAGCCCTGATTGGTTCCTTCTGGGACCTTAGATATAGCGACACCTAAGTCCTGGGTAGCCCTGCCCATCTCCAGGTCTTTGTGAATTTAAAATTGGCACGTAGGAGCTCCGCAGACCCCTGGAGGTCATGATTTCACATGTGGTGAAGCAGGTGTGAACAGTTGAGATCCACAGCATTAACTATCCTGTGGCTTGACTGTCATATTCTCTGTCCCCTCCTTCATTTCCCTGCCTACTCTAGGCCAGGCTAGAGCTTGGACATTTATCAGATCATACTAGGGCTGCAGCACCGTCGGCGTGTCTTTATTGCAGGTTCTCTGAGCTCATGACAAGCCATATCTCTACTTGCTAACCCATCAGGCAGTAAGGACCTAGTTTACAACTTTACTTTAAAAATTTTTTTAGCAATAGATAATATTTATACATATTAATAGGGTACATGTGAAATTTTGTTACATGCATAGAATATGTAATGATCAAGTCAGAGTATTAAGGGTATCCATCCCTCAAGCATTGATCATTCCTGTATGCTGGGAACATTTCAAGTCCTCTCTTATAGCTATTTTGAAGCATACAATACATTGTTGTTAACTGTAGTCACCATACTCTGCTATCAAACTTTAAAACTTATTCCTTCTATCTAATTGTGTGCTTGTCCCCATCAACCAACCTTTCTTTGTCCCCACCCCCACCACCAGCCGCACACCCTTCCCAGTCTCTGGAATCCATCGCTCCTCTCTCTACCTCCATGAGGTTAACCTTTTTAGCTCCCACATATGAGTGAGAACATGTGATATTTGTCTTTCTGTGCCTGGCTTCTTTCACTTCACATGATGTTCTCCAGTTCCATCCATGTTGCCAGAAATGACAGGGTTTCTTTCTTTTTTATGGCCAAATAATATTCCACTGTGTATATATACCACATTTTCTGTATCCATTCATCTGTTGATGCACACTTCGCTCTGCTATTGGGACTAGTGCTTCAGCAAACATGGGGGTGAAGCTACCACTTTGATACTCAGTTTGCAATTGTAAAACGGAGCATCGAGGGAGACAACCAAAGGAAAGTTTGTGGAGTGTTTTTATTTTTTTTTAAATATAACAAACCACTTTTGGCCGGGCGTGGTGGCTCACGCCTGTAATCCTAGCACTCTGGGAGGCCAAGGTGGGCGGATCATTTGAGCTCAGGAGTTCAAAACCAGCCTGAGCAAGAGCGAGACCCCATCTCTACTAAAAATAGAAAGAAATTAATTGGCCAACTAAAATATAGAAAAAATGAGCCAGGCATGGTGGCGCATGCCTGTAGTCCCAGCTACTTGGGAGGCTGAGGCAGGAGGATCGCTTGAGCCCAGGAGTTTGAGGTTGCTGTGAGCTAGGCTGACGCCACGGCACTCTAGCCTGGGCAACAGAGTGAGACTCTGTCTCAAAAAAAAAACAAACCACTTTCATAGACCAATCCTTTTTATTCCAGGCCAGTCTCCTTTTATTTATGTGAAATAAGACATCGATGCCCTCCTGGTGCAGCTGCTCTTTCCTGCAGGGGAAATCCAACTCTGCATTTAAATGGAAACCTTGAGCCTGGACCAGAGCCTGAATCTCCAAGTGAGAAAGAAACACATGCCATTAACCTTTCTAGATGATGTGCAAAGGGAGGGCTCGTGTCCCCAGTGTCTGGCTTTCACTGGCAAAGTAAGATCAAGTAGAGGTCGACCTGTGTCTCTCCCTCCCCCTGTCCCACCTAAGAGGGCAACTTACCTGGTGTGTGGCAGGGAGGGTGAGTTCCTCCCTCTCTCCCCTGAAGTGGATGTATTAACACATGGGCTGCCACTCCCTGGAAATGGGAAAGAAAACTAGCCTCAATGTGCTTTATTTGTTTGTGACTTTTTTTCCCCTAGTGTACCGTGGCTGCAGTTGGGGCATAGGAAATGAGAATTTGAGTACATGATGTGGTACCAGCAGCTAGGAAACTCAAGGGCTGAGTGCAGCTGTTAGACAGCATTAGACCGCTGGCCTTCATCATTTTAAGATCTTGGTCATTACACAATCAACCTTATTTTCCATTCTCTTGCTCTGTCTTTGATTACTGCAATATGCAGCTTCTAAAAACATGCGTCTCGGCCTCCCCACAGCATCTTTGCTCTTGTCTTTTCTTTAAAAACAATATACAACTTTCTTCTGCTCCCCGTTCCTACCTATTTTTATTTTTAATTAAAAACAGTTTTCATATTCATAGCTAATCTTTATCAGGATCTCGGTTGAGTCAATACAAAAGTATATGTATTAACTAGTCGAATCCTTATGTCAACCCTGTGGTGTAGGTTCTGTGTTCTTCATTTTGCAGATGAGAAAACAGAACCCAGCGAGGGAGGTTGAGAAACACGCAGGAATAGCAGAGCTGGGGTTTGGAACGAGGCGCTTTGGTTCTAGAATTTGTGTCCTTACTCTCTGTGGGGCACATGTAAGCCAGTGGAGCAGAACAGTGCAGAGGGCTCCCATCATGGAAGGTTGTAGAAGAACACCTCTCATGGGTGAAGGAAGAGGCCATCCTAGACTGTCCAGGAACTGCAGAGATGGGGTGTCCTGGAACCCTTGTGTTTCAAAACTCTTACAGGCAGTGCTGAGACTGGCTCCCCAAGGGGTTGTGTCCACGTGAAAACAAGGGGACGCCTCCTTTTAGAAGTGAGACTCTGCTCTACACTTATATGTGCCCTGATTATGGAACTTAGGAGAGACTGAAATGTAGTGCGGGACTAAATGGGTTTTGAGGCCCTTTCTGATGCCATTTCCTGATACTGGCACACTGTGGCACTGGGACATTCGACGGCATGGAGCCACGGAGGCCTCCCCTCTCCACCATCCGTGACGGGTTTGTTCAGCCTATTCTGTTCTTGGTCTCTCTTCTCTCTTTAGGGAGACTCCACTCTGTTTCAAGGACAAGGAGGAAAGATTGAGAGGGAAACACATTCTTATATGACCCAGCGAGCAAAATCTCAGGGTGTCCCTGGTGAAATGTGTGGTTTCCTTTCTGGAAACACTTTGCTTCGGAGCCCGTAGAGGGCTTGGCTTGGCTTGTGCTCCCTGGGAAGATTCAGGGGCCAGGTTGAAGTCTTTCTAAGAGACGAGAAGGTCTCAGTGCTCTTGGGACAAAGTTGTGAACCAAATCAGGGTAGAAAACATGTGGCTTTTACCCTAGCAGGTATAAAACTGCCCAGCAGTTAAATCCCAGAACACCTAATATGTGTCTTCATGTTTATATGAAGTTTTCAGGAGGGCCTCTGAGACCCTTTTTAAATGCCATCCAAAAAAAAAAAGTAAGCTCCACAATTTCCCATAAACAAACAAGGATATCAAGCTAAAATATTTCCTTAATTTCTATGACAATGAAAAAGAATTTCACACATTTGCCATCTCACATAAATAAAAATGGATTTTAATGAAATGCTACTCTATATGTTTAAACCGAAGCAAATGTTTAATATAAGATGTACGGCTCCAATTCTGGCCCGGGGCAGAGAGAGTGATTGTAAATATTTTTCACGTGGTACTGAAATGTACAAGCACTAGGCTAAGCTTTTCAGGTGGCTCTGAAGGCTGACAGCCCAAGTTCAAATCCTGGCCTCCCCACATCTGGACTCTGTGAACTTCAGGAGTTATGTAACCTCGCTGTGCCTTAGTTTAGTTTTCTCATCTATTAAATGAGAATATGAATGACATTTACCTGATAGAGTGTGGTGATGTTCAGATACGTTTATATATGCCAGACACCTAGCAGACCCACTCACCTTACCTTTGGCTTGGCCTTCTGCCCAGCACAAGAGCTCATGTGGGGTCCAGACTCACTTTTCCATGGGGCCCTCTTGCCCAGGGGCCCCAAGTCTATTTTCAGCCTCTGCAGCTGCCCTCTCAGACATGCCCTGTCCTTTCGGTGCCCTGATCTCCTGGTCTGTGCTGTGAGTACTAACGCCCGGGCCAGCCAGAGCTCAAGGAGCTAGAATTCCCTTTTTGTGGGGATCGGTACTTGGAAATGGGTAGGAAAAGCAACAGCTCCAGACCCTGTGTGCCTGGACTCTCCCGCCTCCACTCTTGTGGGGAAGGAAGGTCACAGACCAGGTGGAAATTGGGCTTCCTCCTTCTGACTCCTGCCCTGTTGGCAAAACCAGGAAGGTCACCGACGCCATCCTGGTTTCTCCACAAAGAACCGAGGTTTGACACAGCCCTTTCTCAGAAGGCCCTGGAATGACTCATGCCTGGGCTCCTGGGACCTCAGAACGTCCACGACCAACCCTGCTGCAAGCCAGGATCGTGAATCGGAGTGTCCTGCAGGTCAGGTCTCACCAGTCGCTCCATGCACACAGCCTCTTGGCCGGCTCCGGACCGCAGCGCTGCTGTTTTCCTGAAAACAGGGGTGCGGGTCAATGTTTTTCTTAGAACAACCTGGTCAGTATCCCAGGTGGATAGCTTTGTTTCATACTATCACAGCACTGAGCGTGTACATCTAGATTTTAGTTTAAATGGTTTACTTGAAATAAAAAGCTATCAGAATGTGACTAAGAAAAAGTAGGTGTTAGTCTTACTTCCTACTAGTAATAATAATTGAAATAGTAATAGGAGCATAGTAGCATTAATTTTAATAATTAATAATTTAACAATAATAACATTGTTATTATTAAAAGTTATTATTATTATAAGTTATTATTATTATTATTCCTGACATGTATTGATGGCTCCTGGGCACTGTGCTGTGTTCTTTACATACATCATTTTATTTAATCCTCCCTAGCATCCCTTGAAGAAAGTATTATCAATGCCCCCATTTTACAGACCAGAAAACAGAGATGGAGCCAGTGGATGGCTTGGGAGAGTTTCACTGCCCACTGCACACACAAGGCCCGCCCCTGTGCTCACTGCAAAGACATTCGGAGAAAGCCCCCCTCCTTCTCCTTTACCCAGACAGCTGCCTGGGCCTCTCCTTTATAAAACTTTGAAATCACAGCTGGTTTTCAGTGTCACCCAGGTGCGAAGTGTCCGATTCAAACTTCAAGCTGAAGTCTGGCCAACTCTAGAATCCAAGCTATACCAGACTTGGCACCATTTATTCTAAGGGTCCCCATACTTGAAACTTCCCTCTTCACAAGCGTCAACATCCAAAGGGATTCTCTCTGCACATACACGAAACCCCTGCTCACTGCTCTGTGCCACAGGACGCACGCCCAAAACAGATGGCGGAAGGCACAGTGGGTCCCCGGCTCTCTCTCTGTGCTGATGGGTTGGCAAGCAGGTGTGCGGTGAGTTGAAAGCCAGTTCACGTGCCCTGCAAGCGGACCCCTCGCTGCCACCACGGGAGCATCAGGTAGCGGAGTGGGCTTGTCCACACCTGGACTGTGGCACAGCTGAGAAAGATTGCTCAGAGGGAACCTGGGGTGGACACGGTGTGTGTGGAGCTAGGTCCTGGTAAAACAACGCAGGGTTTCAGCCTCTTTGGAAAACGTCACTCTGTTTAAAGCCCCGGAATCACACGGTGTGGCACCAGTTAGGGAATCAAAGTTTATCTGATGGCATCCCAAGTGTGATTTAGAAGCAAAAGGATCCTTACCCATAATTAAGTCTCTGGCCCTGATTTGGCCAAAATTAGGCCTGACTTAGCAATTCCTGAGTCCTGGGCTTAAATTCTGTGGGGATTTTGGTCTGAGCGCTCCTGGCCACAGCTTGGCATCCGCCCACTAAACAGTCAGACACCTCAGCAGGGGATGATGGTATATGCTGAATTTTTGCACCTCCAATTTCATGTACCCTAATTTCTCTCCTTTTCCAAAGAAAAGGAATCGATGTGGAATGGGGGTGTTAGTGGATATTTCTGGGGTTGTTTGCTCTGGGTGCTCATGTATCAAGTGAGCTCCATCAGAGATGGAATCAACGAACTCCATAAATAGTCCAGAATGACTTCCTATTTGTGACCAAATCCTTCCTGAGTCTGAACACCTGTTTGCCCAGCAGGCTGGCTGTTGTCAAACCACTTGGCAGTTGTTTGAAAGCAGGAAGTCTTTTCTCCATCACAAGAAAGAAGAGGCTTCCTGTAGCTTCCTATAGCTTTCAGAGTTTGGGTACATATTTTCCTTTCAGTTTTTTTTTTAAACCCTTAAGTTCTTTGTTCATTTTGGAACTAAGTGTGCTGTCACCAGCCTTGGAGGCATGTATGCATGTAATCCACAAGAAGGCTGTGAATTCCTGGGGTGCCAAGTGCAGCTGTCCCAGTGCCTGGGTTCACGCTGAGCCCGGGGCATGTGAGAACAGCTGAGCGGTGGCCTCTGTGGTCTCAGGGTCTGCACTGAGCTCCATCACTCACAGGTCTATGTAAAGACTTCCAAGGAGAGCTCGGGGCTCCAGTGCCGTGTGTCATGAAGGGTAGCAGAGGTCTCCACAATCCCCAGATAGCACCACGTGGTCCAATCACTTCCTCCATCAGGGAGTATTTTCTGAGCGACAGTTCCAGGGCTTGGGGATATGGTGGTGACCAAGACAGGACAGGCCCCTGCTCCCGAGGCTCTCATGTGCCAGTGGAGGGAAGACAGGTGGTCGGCAAGGAAAACAAATCAACAAGGTCATTTCAGATGGGCGTGGTCTGAAGAGGCTAAAATAGGGCAACGCCAGGGAGTCGGAGGCTGGAATGGGACCACCACAGATGGGGAGGGAACAAAGGCCCCTAGAAGCAGGGAAATTTGGGGCTGAGATCTGCCTGGTATGAGGAGAAGCCACTGAAGACCTAGAATGTTCCAGACAGAGTGAACTGCTGTACAAAGACCCTGAGGCAGGAACAGAGGGGCCCAGTTAGGGGAGCAGAGAGAGGGCTCTTGCTGCTGGAGAGCAGGGGTGTGGGGGAAGTTGGGGGCTGGGCAGGGCTGGGCAGGGGGTCCTGAGGCCCTGGTCAGGGGCTGGGGTGCAGTCAGGACAATGTTCCAGGGACTCGGTCCTTAAGGGCAGTGGTCCGGGTGAGACACCACAGACAGTGGGAAGGAGTCAGAAGTCCAGGTGTTAACCTGGGTCTCTCAAGGTGCGGGATGGTCCTAATCCAGCGTAATGCCACATGGACAACAGCCATAACGTGACCCTAGCGTGGGTCTGCACCGGAGCCGTGGAGAGACGCCCACAGGTCCTCCCTGCCTGCCCTCTCCTCTCAGGGCTCTGTGTCTGCGCTTCAAAGCATCCCCCGCCCTCAGCCTCTGTCACATTCCTGAAAGATTATGCAGGGTTAACCGTGACCACCTTCTCTTCATTTACTTGTTCCAAACCTTGTCCTTTTTCTTTCAACTCTCAGTGTCCCCCTCTGACAGGTGACCCTTTTGATTAGCCGGTCCTGGGCTCTGGAGTATTTGCCACCCCACCCCCACCCCAGGGACCGTTCTCCCTCCCCTCCTCCTCCCCGTAGTGCACTTGTCTGACCATGGTGTATGCTGCTTCGGGTACAAGAGTTCAATGGAGACGTCAAGCCTGGGCGCCGAAATGTTGGAATTTGGTTGGACTGTCTGGTGGTTTATCAAGAACAGCAGGTTGGAATATTTGAAATTGGGACTGTCCACAGGGTGGCCACTTTGTTCTCCCACCTTCCACACTTCAATAGCATCTCACAGGCTTTTCTTTTGAATTATAATTTCTCAGATTTCTACTAAGATTGAGCTTCTCTTTCTTCCCAGACTCTCTCCATGATACTTAAAGTGAGTGTACGCCACAGGTTTGCAGCTTTCCCCAGACTAGCTGGCCTACATCCTAATGAAAGAGGGCAGGTTTTACTGAGCACTAGGCACTGAACAAGAGGTATTGCGTGGGCCAGGCGCGGTGGCTCATGCCTGTAATCCTAGCACTTTGGGAAGCCAAGGTGGGAGGGTCATTTGAGGCCAGGAGCTCAAGGCCAACTTGAGTGAGATCCAGCGTCTACAAAAAAATTTTTTAAAAAATTAGTCGGGCATCGTGGTGCACACCTGTAGTCCCAGCTACTCTGCACTCTAGTCCGGGGTGACAGAGGGAGACCCTGTCTCAAAAAAATAAATGAATTTCCTTGTTTAGTCCTTCTAATAACATTGACATTGAAAAATGAGGACATTTATTTGGCCAATGTGGTAGGCATCTCCAAGATGACGTCCCATTGACCCCAGCCTCTGGGTATTCGGGCATTTTTGTTCCCCTTCCACGCTGAACAAGGCTGATCCATGTAACTAATAGTACACTGTGGAAATGGAGGTGTGTAGCTTTTGAGGCTGCCCATATAAGGTATTGCAGCTTCTGCCTCCCTTGCTCTGTTGGATCCCTCGCTCTGGGGGAAGCAGCAGTCGTGGCATGAGGACATCCAAGCCGTGCTGTGGAGAGATCCACATGGTGGGAGATGGAAGCCTCCTACCAATAGCACAAACCTTCAGCCATGTGAGTGAGCTAGTCTAGAGCAGATTCTCCAGCTTCAGTAAGTCATAAATTACTGTGGCCCCAATAAACATCTTTATTGCAGCCTAGTGAGACCTTGAACCAGAATGACCCAGCTAAGCCACTTTCAAATTTCCGATCCTCTGTAACTCTGTGAGATAATAAATGTTTATTGTTTGAAGTTGCTAAGTTTGGGGATAATTTGTCACTAATACACTAAAAGTTGCCCCACTTGACAAAAGAGAATGCAAACGCCAAGATATCAGAGATTTGCCGGTAAATGGAAGAGCCGGGAATTGGACCCACTTCTGTTCCGTGGGAACGTCCATGCTCTCACCTCTTTGCATTGCTGCCTGTAGCAGCTGACTTTTGACAAGCAAATGATGTCAGGAAAAGCAGCAGGTCATATTGGCTTCATCGTAATCCCGGAATGGCCTTGGACTTCAGGAACTCTCAGAGAGTGTAGGATGGTCAAAGACCACGCAAAGAGATGATTTTCACCATTTGTAAGAATTGCTTGATTGATCAGATTTAATTAAAGCTCTGTACTCACCCAGTTCAACCACAGCTGTCTGATGTCTAAAGGCTTTTACACTGTGTTTATTTCCAGTTCTTTCTCTTGTGATTTTTTAAAAAATCACTTGAATCCACTGACTAAATAGTCTGTTTCCAATTAAGACTTCTACTAAGCTTTCTCTACAAAAGAGGTTTTTCTTTTCTTTTCTTTTTTTATAAAATGCAGTCTTGCTGCTAGAACATAATAGCAACGTATGAGTTTCTGAAGCTGAAATCAACTGATTCTTAGCAATTTATACTGACTGCCATTGAGAGATGAATGTCAACCCCACCAGCCTGCAGTATGAATTTTTGCTGTATTTGCTCATCCAGAGCCATAACATGTGCTGTCTTCCTTCTGCAAAGATGCTCTTCCCAGCAGAACCTTTCTGACATTTACCCACAGAGTCTGTTTAGTGACCTGATTTTTCAACATCTTCCCCAGCAAGTCACAACCACTGATTTTAAGCTTCAGTTTTCCCCACGAATCAATCCACTGAACTTGCCAAACCAAAAGAAAACTAATAAAATTTAATAGCATTGAAAAGAAAAACAAATTATACCTATTAGACTGCTTTTTTTTCCCTAGCTCCTCTACCCAAGAGGTTTAGTAGGGCTTGAAGGGAAGAGGTTGCAGCTCACGTGTCCTCTCTGCTCTGAATGGCTGTGCCCACCTTCTGATGCCCAGCCCTAAATTCCTAGTCTGGGAATAGTCATTCTAAAAGTCTGGAAGCATCCTCGGCTTAGGCCTCATGATGTTCCCCAGCTGGACTTGCTGTTTAGCCAGATTGAGCAGCTAAGCAAAAGAAAGTCGTCCAAACTAGCTGCTTCCCACGCTTTCTCGCCCCAGGGCCTGTGATAGCGTGATAGTTATCCTGGGGTGCAGGTGAGGCAGACCTGCCCGCTTGGGTTGCACGTGAACACGCTACCCTCTGGCACATGTAGGATTGTCATGTTCTAGTTACTGCTTGCCGAGTGCTTAGAGGCTTCCAGTATGGGGAAGGGTGACTTAGATCATTTAAATGAGCTTCTCTTACAGCAGGAATGATGCTGGTTGACATTGGACCAGGCAGCGACCATAGAAGTAATAGCAGTTGGTATTGATTTCATCTTTTATTCCATAGCTCAGAGTGTTTAAAAAAATGTCTGATGCTGAAATGCAGAAACACACATTTTTTTTGCAGGGAGGCTTAGGTGCCAATAAAGCTCTAAACCTCTCGCTAAATTTGAATCTGGACAACTGCTTTGCAAATGATATTCATCTGACTTTTAGGAGTGAATTTTTGAAGCCCAAGGAAGTAAACTTTTCTCTGTCTACAAGTGTAAATAGGAAGCATGTGTGCCTCTCTTGCGTGTAGGAGGGAGATCAGAGGGGCAGGGACTCAGGGGACTGAGGATGCAGAGGGAAGAAAGCTGGGCAAGGTCCTGAACCGCAGAAGCATGACCAAGGCATAGAAGGAAGTGGGAAAGCCAAGGTCAGGCCCCCGTTCTGCAGATGAATGAACTGATGCCCAGGAGGGAGAGTGCCCCGTGCAGGCACACACACCTATAACTGCCAGACCAGGACTGGAACCCCACTGTCCTGCTTCACCCCCAGACTCCTTTGACCACTCCAGTGCATATGTGGACAGTGTGTGACCAAGCTGTGCTTTGCACCTGGTTCACCTGTGGACGCTTGCCCCCCTGCAGCCCCTTGGGCCCCTGTGTGAATTAATGAAAAGACACATAGGTGTGGCAGAGAGATGGACAGGTTAGTGGGTCCAGATGGTCATCTTCAAGGAAGCCACCAAAAACATGAATCAACTCACAGCCCCCGATCCCCAATGGAAACTGATTCTTCAAACTCTGCAAAGATCTCTTCCTGGACACACATCCAGTGAATTTTTCCCACTTTCCCCTGCTCCCCTCTGCAGAACCCTTTCTTTCTTCTGAAACCCCTCTTCTCTTACCCCCAATGGTGACATTCCTCTCCCACAGAGCCACCTGTGGCCACATCCTCCCAGATGGGACAGTCTCATCTAATCTCATGTGTCAGCCTCCTCCTCTGGGCACCCCAGTCTTCATCCCTGGCCTTGACCTTCTCTCATCCTCAGGACTTAGTTTCCAACTGGCTGCCAGATCTTTCCCAGCTGGGTCTTCTGAGATGGCCTCCGATTCAAGGTCTAAACCTTGAGCTAAACCCTTGCTCATTAGCCTACTGTTCCACCTGAGTTCTTCAGGCACACTGGCTGCACACCTGCGGTTTCTGTCACTCACACTCTGAGCGTCAGCCTCACGGCAGATCCTCCACCTCCAGCCGCTGTCAGATCCTGATCGATTCCTCCATCACAGCATTTCTCATCTGCCCCAGACTTTCCAAGTCCATTGCACCATCCAACCCGGACCTCCGCTCTTGCTCAGCTGGACAGCCGGAGTCCCCTCACCCCATCTCTCTGCTCTTTATCCTCTGCCCCCTCAAATCCATTTTCACACTGATTAGACTTCCTGAGCCTCCACTCTGACCTCGCCTCTTGCCTGCAGGACTCCCTTCGACAGTTGCATCCCAGTCGCCATTTCCCATATCTGACTGTTTTCACCTGTCCACACTTATAGCAGAACTGAGCTGCTGTTTTCATGGTACCTTCATAGTCTTACCTCTGTGCACACGATTATACATGTGTTGTTCCTCCTAGCTGGGATGACCTCCTTTATCTCTGTTCACTCCATACCAACCCCCAGTTTTAAAAGTGCAGTCATTTTTGTTCTTCAAGATTGTATTCAATGTCATCTCCTTCAAGAAGCCTTCCCTGATTTCTCCAGATGAACGTAACCTTCTCTCCTTTGAACTCCCATGGCAATCTTTTGGTTTTATTTCGTTATTCATGGGGACAGATGATAATCTCTAGTAGACTCCCAAACTTCTCAGTCCAAACTGATTCTTCTGGTATTTGCTTTCTTTGATGATGGTGACAGGGGGTGAGGATTTAGAGAAAAATACATAAATATGAGACTATTCATTTTCAGCATAAGATTTAAATACACATTCAGAGCAACAAGAAATGTGAAGTCACAGGTTGGTGAATGATGAACCGCCATATGAATTGTATAGACTTCAAGATCCCAGTGCGTGGTTCTACTGCATGAGTTCAAGTGGGTCCTTTGGTGTCTGTGCCATTTGCTGGTGTCTTCTCATTTAGCACGCGCGGTTCTGTGAAGCATCGTGACTAAGTCAATAACTTTTTTACACAGATTAGCAATTCTTGCTTCATCTTTCAAAGATGCTTTGGTTGTTTCCATAGAATCACCAGGTCACAATAAGGCTTTAAAATAGAAGAATGACAATATATTTTTTTAAGTGGACAAAAAAGGGAGTATATTGTGTGATGGAGCCAGGGGTCCTGGTTGGTCTGAGCACAGTATTCATTATCGGAATCACTGCCGTTGGCAGGTTGCATAGGAAAGCAAAGTTGTCGAAACTCACAGTGTTCACTAATGAACTGGTCGCTTTATGAACACCCCCCCCCCATATGTCTTTCCTTACTTAACAATGGCACCTCTTCCCGTCCATGGCATCAGCCTCCTTGTCCGGTTTATGGCTATGTGTTGTAACAGCCCATAAAAATGCAAACTCACTGCAAAGTGTAACTAAAAACCTGGCAAAGATAGAGGATTTGGGGAAGTGGACGTGTTGGAGATGGCTCCGTCCCATGCACACAAAGGCGTTAATGAACGAGGTTCTCACAATTGAGGAAGAAAAAAAGATGGGCAATAACCCAGGTCCTATATCCTCCCAAAGAGAATGATTCAGTGTTAAAGGAATAGGACAGAGACTTGGAAAACTTGATGAAACCCTTGAATATTTTCCCCCAAACTCTCTTTATGACTGTGTGGAAAAATAAAATATGAAGGCAGGGGCTGGGGGTTGTTATCTCATGCCTTCCTACCATTTTAATGGGCAAATTACACCAAGGAACAATCAACTTGTTCATTCTTACAAGCAGGGTGTGGTTGTTCGTAGAACCTAAATTGTAGGGGAAACATTAGGTTCACATATTTTATTTTTCAAGACAAAATCTCAATGAAACCATTTTTTTAAATTTATGCAACTTACCCCATTTCAGGTAGTTTATGTGAAGACGTCTCTCCTCTACCAGCTATCCTCGTGTCTATGATGTTGAAATAATGCAAGAAGCTTCTTTTCTCTGAAAAAGGATTTTGAGACTAAAAAGGATTTCATTTGGAGGTCTCTGTATTCCTGTGAGTCAAGTGGACGTGATACCAGTAACTGGGGCTTTGCAGTGTTTGCCAACAAGTTGCACAGCATCCATTCATACTGGTCATAACCACAAATCCTCCACTTACACTCACTGAGTTGATATGTCTTGAATTGCATACCAGGGACCTCGGGTGGAAAACTGCTCATTTGTTTTTTTTATGAGTTAGCTATAGTCCATTACTCCAATCCTGGTGAAATAAAGCTTTTCATGAAACTTGATCCCTTTTTTCTTATTTTTCTTTCCTATTTCTTTCCCTCTCTTCCTCTTTCTTCTTCCTTCTCCTTCTTCTCCCCATCCTCCTCCTCTTCCTCATTATTCTCTTCTATCTTTTGCTCTTTTGGTTTTCATTCTGTTTTATACCAAATATTATTTCATTTATACAGATAAATGTTAGAATCTTCCAGTTGCAATTTCTCTTCTCCAAGGTTAGAACATTAATGCTAAAATGAACATGAAAGAAGATCTGGCCCACCCCACTTTGGCCAACAGACAGAATGGTGGGGCTGAACTGGGGCCCCCACACATGCACGGTGCCAAGCCCATCCCCCAGACAGCCACCTGTCCCGCATCCTGGTAGGGACGGTCATGGAGAGGAATGACACCAGACTTTGGAGCCTTTTCCCCATGTCCAGTTTTGTATTCCCCGGAAGTAGACCCTCAGACAAAGATTCTAAAGCAAGTAAGTGATTTGGGACGAGATCTTAGGAAACACGGGTGGAGAGTGGGATGAAGAGGAAAAGGAGAGAAAGAAGCCACCAAGGCGAGTTATCAAGCAGGTCACTGCTGTGGGCGGCCAGGCTCAGTCCCATGGGGGAGCTCTGGGAGGTGGTGGAGAGCATGTATTTCAGAGTGACGCCCCTGAGGGGTGGGGGAGCTGGGATGTCCACTGGTGGAGAGCTGTCCCCTGAGCGTGTCACTTCCCAGCACAGCCAGCCTGCCCCATGTGAGAGCAGAGCAGGATTGGACAGCCAGAGAACGCTTGGGCAAAGGCACAGGCACTGGACGCTGGAAGCCCAGCCTGCGTGGGTGGAATGGTTGATGCAGACGAGACACAGCAGGAGATACGGGCTGTGCCTGTCATGCTCCAGGTCACAGGATCGCACTGCAGAGGGCACAGTGTCCACTCCTCCATGCTCAGGTAGGAAGACACTGGCTTTATAGATGCCAGATTCCCTTTTTGAGAAGGATGGAAGCAAGGGAGAACTAGGACACCAGGACAGACCGAGATCTAAGTGACTCGCTCCCTCCCAGGAGGAAGCCTTTGGGGCAAGTCTCATTGACGCACTAAACGCTGCAGATTCAATAGGCTGTCTAACTAAATTTGGGATAAAAGACGAATCTCATTCAGCCTATCTCCACTGCAAGATTCCACACTTCTCTGCCTTTTTCTCAGTCCTTAGAGTGAAGGTTAAATCTGTCACTGGAATGGCTCTTGGGACTGAGCAGAAGAGAAGTGACTGCAACCCACTGAGAGATTCTTTGAAGACAAGAATCGACCTGATACCTTAACCAGATTCCTGAGTCCCCACTCAGGACTCTCCAAGCAGAGCAGACCATATGTAAATTGTCCCTATTTTCATCCATAACCCCTGGTTAGATGCATGGAAATGGGAAGATACCCCTGGCTGCAGCAGAGCCTTCGATCAAAGCCGTGACCTCTCCACGGGCTTGGTTGACCTTCAGGACTCGAGATGGCCTTTTCCTCTTCAGCTGCCCTTCCGCTTACCAGAACTTCTTCTGGAATGGAGATGTATAAGCATGTAGGATCTTAGGGTTCAAAGGGAACATCAGGTACTATGCGGTCCAGACTTTCTCCCAATACAGTATTCACTGAAGGGGCTCTCGGTCGTCTGCACGGGTGCTGCTTTGTCACAGACCCCGTGGCCCCGCGTGGGCGAGTCTAGCGCTGATTCTCAGCCTCTGTCTCCTGGACACAGAGCAGCACTTGGCACTTGCTCTCTCTCCCTGGAAACATTTCTTCCCCAGCCTCCGGGCTCCACGCCGCCCTCTGTCCCCCTGCCTCTCGCTGCCCCCGCCCAGTCTCCATGTTGGGATTTTTTTTTTCTTTTTTTT
>VBSM01001118.1:15125875-15138794 GCA_008086735.1 Cheirogaleus medius | reverse complement strand
ACAGTTCACAATTGCAAAGTTGTGGAAACAACCCAGGTGCCCAACAATACATGTTGGGATTTTTCTCATCTCCCCACTGTTATGTTGTGTTCCGTCTTCTGACGATGTCCCTTCTCTCTCGATGCTTGCTTCCAGGCCGTGGCTTTCCATGTTATCCATATGCTGCCCGACATCTGCACTCACATCACTCCCTGAGGTCCTTCCTGCCTTTCCAAATGTCACCATCTCACTAGGGTCTTCCTCGGCCACCCTACTCGAGTTCATAGTCCCTTCTCTGCTTTATTCTTTTCCATCGTATGCATCATCACAGAACATGCTGTATCATTTACTTTCTCTTTATGTATCATACATCTTCCTCCAGGGGGATGTGGGTATCATCGCAGGTAGCTTTATCAGTTGTGTTTACTGCTTTATCCCCGATGCCTAAATAGTGCTCAAGATCCACTTGCTGAACGACTGGTGATGAACAAACATCATGATCGACTGCCCATCCATCCTCACTGGCTTATCATTCCATCGCTCAGGGATACAGATATTACCATTGTGCGAGGCATTTCTTCTGTTAATTTTTACAAGAGCTCTGTATGGTATTATGCTGAATTCTCCCTCCCTGGAGTGTGTGGCAGTTGGTTCCATTTCCACCTTCTCTGACCAAACAGAATACATCCATTCTCTGTTTAATCAGATCTCTTTTTAATCAACCCCCAGACTTTGCTTCCACCTACAAGGGGAACTGTTCTCTGCCTCTCTTGGTCATCTCAGCTACTTTTCTGGAACTTCCTCCAGACACCTGCCCCTCTTAGAGATACTCATGCATGGCCAGTATCTCCACTTCGGGGAGAGGGGGTCTAGGCCTGGAGGATACCTTCTCTAGAATGGTAATGACCAGTGCTGAACACGGAGTGATGCCCACCTCTTTCCTCTCCTGTGAAACACCCTTTCACTGAGCTGAAGGCTGCACTGGCCCTCGTAGCCATTGTTGTTCACTCTTGGCGCATGGGAAGTTTCTATCAGCTCCAATCTCCAGGTATCTTTCCCATGCACCACCCTGTTCTGTATTTACATGGGTGACTCTTTGCATTCATCCCTCTCAAACCACCCTTGTTTTTCCTGGCACAGGCTGGTGACATCTTTTTTGAATCTCGATTCTCTCACGCAGTGTGTTGGCTCTGCCTCTCCGTTGTGTATAGCCACAGATCTGATAAGCAGTGCCGATCGCGTGATGAGGGTGGGGCCGGTTTGCATCTGGTGAGTCTCCGGGAAAGACTGATCTTTCTCAAAATTATAGATAAATGTGTTGATGAGAATAAGGCCAGAGCAGGTGGCTCAACACTGCCCAGCATTAATGGTCATCTTTGGGTTCGTGGCAGCCATGAGAACATGCCCCTCAGATTTTTGACTGAAGAAGTAAAATTGACTGCCCGCCCTGACTGCTGTGTTCTGAAATTCCTCACGGGCTTTGCGCCAGGGCAGTATTCCCTACAGCCAATGGCTTAATGGGACCGAAGTGGTAAGTCATCCTGGGACACTCAAAACTCCTCCAGTGGGTGACTTTGACTGAAGGTCTCCTTGACAGCCAGACTTTCCTAGAACTTAGATTTAAACTTAGAATGTAGACGCTGTCTAAGATGCTTCCACCCAACCCAACCTGTCCACGATATATTCCTCCGAGTCTGGCAAGCCCTGCCCATTAGAGTCTGTGGTCAGGCAGAAAATCAGATTTTGTATTTTCTTCCATTTCTATAAAATTATGTGGGGGTTGGCTAGAGTACCACCTTGAAAAGATTGTGATTGAGAATGCGATTACGAGTTTGAGATTTACAGCCAGACTCTTGGGAATGAATCCCATTTCTGCCACTTGCTACCTGTATGACATTGAACAAATTTCTTAAATTCTCAGTGCCTCAGTTTCCTCATCTATAAAATGGGTTAATAATAGCTTACCTTGTGAGGTCAGTGCACTAGTTAAATGAGTCCATACATGTAAAGTACTTAGAATGGGACCAGGTATATGGTAAATACTCTGTAAACTATTACTATGCTCTTGCCTGTGCAGTATGCACTAGAATGGGCTGCCTGCAGGGCCTGGCTCAAGTCCTTCTTCTCCTGGGAGCTGTCCCCTAGTGCGACAGGCTCATCAACCTCCTTCCTCCAGACATTGGTCTTTACTGCAGAGCCTGATGGAAACCCATTCTGACCCCATTCTGCTTTCCTTTCTCACTTTGCCTGCATTATTCTGGGCGACTAGACTGCAGGCCCTGGGAGAGCAAGTGCTATTGCACAGCGGCCTCTTATTAACCAAAGACGCAGCCCACATGAGAGTCTGGGGAGTGCAGTCTGTGACACTGAGATGCCTCTGGATGCCACGTGGATTCTAATTAAAATGCCACCAACTTTCCAGCTGCTGTGACCTAACCTCTGTACCCAGACCCAGCCCAGATCCCTGGCCTGGATCACTCTGCTAAGAACATTAAGACTGATACCGAATAATGAGGTTGAATTAGAAAGAAGATCAAATGAGCCACTTGGTTAGCATTAGCAATCAAAATTGAAATTTTCTGGTGGGATGTGTGTGCTCCTGTGTGTTGTGATTAGTGAATCTCTTCTGTTTGCTGATCATCCAAACCATAATCTTTTTTTTTAAGCCGTAATCTTTTAAGCCTTAATTTTACAGACTATGTGGTCTTTAGCTTCATCCTTGAACAGACCTCTAAGGGATAGAGGATCTTTCCTACCAAGTGATTTAATTCCTTTTCCAGTTGGTTTTGTTGTTGTTTGGTTTAGTTTTGGTTCTGTCCTTTAAAAAAAATCTATCGGAGAAGGATCGAATCAGAGTGCAGTGAATTAATTATATACTGTCACTAGTTGGGTTTTCTGGAATCAGATGCTGAGACAGAGTTTTGGGTGGAAGTTTTCTTTGGGCTCGAAGCCTGTGAAGGGTCGGCTCACCAAAGCCCCGGCCAACCTGGCAAGGAGTTCTGGAACAAATATGACCCACACTGGGCCAGAACAGCCAGGACTTTATACCACTGCCTCCTTCGGCCAGTGGCTGTGGGCCCTCTGGGCAAGACCCCTCTCTGCAGCTGAGGCAGACCCGGCCCAGAAGAGCCGAGGGAGGTTGCCCAGTAACCCCACCCCTGCAACTGGGCAGCAGGTCCTTCCTTGTAGGGGTTTGAGCATCATCTCTCCACGCTTCCCACGTGTGCCTTCCAACCCACTGCAGAGCATCCTCCAGGACCTCTGAGCGTCCACCCACACCCAGTCAGCAGCAGCATGTGGAGGCGAGTGCTTGGCAAAATTTTAACAAGTGCTGTGACCCGCACCCCACCCCACCACCCTGTTCCCAGGCCCATTATCCGTCTGAGACAGCTGACCTAGACCCGCCTGCTGGTGCTAGAGCCACCCACACTGTAGGCACTGGCACTATGAATGGAAACCTTCTCTGGTCAAAATCACCCCCAAGAAAATGGGCTCCAGGAAGTATCTAATTATCCAGGGGTCACTGGAAGGCCTATGAACCATTTAGGAGTTGTGACCCATCAAAGATGAGCCACACCCTTGGGGACGGCAGTTCCCTTCCAGTAGTATCTCATTCCCCCTGAAGACATCTTCAGCCAAGAGCCCAAACCTGGTTCTGTCCAGGGTGCTTCTTGGGCAGCTTAGAATGCCCTGCAGGGCCTGTCTGAGCAGATGAGAGGGAGGAAGGGAGCAAAGCACCTCCTGCAGATGCCTGGAGTTTCCCATGGGACAGCAGAACCATCGCCTACTCCTGCTTTCATTCATTCAGTGTTTACTGAGTGCCCACTTGGGGTGAACCGAGCAGGTAAAGCCCCTGCCCTCAAGGGCTTCACATCTGGGTGGAATAATGACACATCACACACGATGCTGGGGGTTGCATGTGAAGTCGAGTGGGAAAGGCCCCGGCTGAGAGCTAACAATCTCATAGGACAGGCTCCAAGTGAATCTGACTTCATAGGGCTCCTCTAGATTGGGTCCTTTGGACTCACTTCATCTAGACTCTGAGGTCTGATAAGGTCTGAGAATCTAGCTTGGGCCCTGGAGGATGCCTGGTGGGCTCCATGCCCACGTACATGTGCACACACTCACTCCCCACCGGTGGTTAGAAGGTGTCCTTATAGCACTTCTGAGTGTCGCCTGAAGTGTTGGACCAGAAGCTTCCAGGGCTATGGCAACCGCGGATATGTGTCCAGGCCCTTCTTCGCGCTGCCCTCCACCCCCAGTGAGGAATGGAGCCAGCGCCCTGGGTCTCGAAGCAGCAGGGCTTTGAGGAGTCCAGTGGAACTGGCCTTGGTGTCTTCTCTCATGGGCACAGGGACTCCACCCATGGCAGTTGTTTCAGGGCAGCTCTGGGAAAGCAAGTGGCGGTGAGACCTCCGCTGTTGCAAACCAGGACTGGCTGTTGGGGGGTGTTCTGGGCTCCCTCTGTGAGGTTTGGAGCCGGGAGCTGTCCCAGGGGAAGTCTGCTGCCCACAATCTCCATCCCTATCCACCCACCTCCAGCCCGTACACTTTCTGGCACTCTCTGCAGCAACTGTAAAAGGAGGGATTTAATAGAAAGAGTGCTGTTGTCTCAGCAGGAATTTCCGGTCTGCGGTTCAGACAGGGCAGCGCGTTACATAACCGTGGGGTAATGAGAAGACAGGGGAGCGCTGGGACTTTTCATTTTGATCTCCAGCTTCCAAGCCAAATCCCAGGGAGCTTTAAAAATCCTCTCATCCTATTTTAAATGATCTCATTTCAGGTTTTGGGGTTTTTTTTTGTTTTTTTTTTTCCTTCCTGACTTTGAATTGACTTCTCCTGGCATTTCCAAGGAGCATGTACCTGGAAATTTGGGGCAGGGGGGAGTGCCAGCCTGTTTTTAAACACTTTGTTACAAAAGTGGGAAAAGTTGGGGAAGAAGGTCACTGATGGGGACCCCTCGTCCCAGCCCCAGAGTGGAACGCCTACGTCCGAATTCCAACATCACTGCTATGTGAGTCTGCCCGGGCTGCCAGAGCAAAGTGCCACAGACTGGTGCTTACACAACAGAAATTCATTTCCTTGTGCTTCTGGAAGCTGGAAGTCTGAGATCAAGTTATCAGCAAGGTTGGTTTCTTCCAGGCCTTTCTCCTTGGCTTGCAGGGGCCATCTCCTCCCTGTGTCTTCACATGGTCTCCCCTCTGTGTGTGTCTGTGTCCTATTAATAATTTCCTCTCCTTACGAGAACACCAGTCATATTGGATTAGGGCCCACCCATACGACCTCATTTTACCTGAATCCCTCTTTAAGGGGCCCTGTTGCCAAATACAGTTGCATTCTGGGATACTGGGGGTTAAGACTTCAACACATGAATTTTGGGGGTACACTTTGAACCTGTCACAACCACATACTATCCAGATGATCTTAAGCAAGCATTTTTTTAAGCCTCTTGTGTCCTTGTTTCGTCTTACGAAAAATGGAAAAATGGGTGCCGTAAAAGTGCCTACCTGGTGGGGTTGTTGTAAGAATTAAGTGAGTTAATCTCCCCTGAGATAAGTACTAGAACAGCGTCAGGAATTGTCACTATTTCTGAGGAGAGCCAAGCGAATTCTCAAGGCATAGCCCCTTCACCCTAGTGATCCATGAGGTCAGGGCATGCCCAGCTTTGTCCTCAGATCCAGAAAGTGTTTGAGGCCAGTTATTTCTCCTGTTGGAGAGTGCTGAGTGGTTCAGATTCCCACAAACCAAACTGTAAAACCACGGTGGGGTAAACCTCCAAGGCCGCCCAGAGCTCCAGCCAGCTCCCCAGCACGGATTCCCAGCTCCCAACCCGCCCTGCCTGACTGCAGCAGCTCAGAACAAGGCAGTAAATTCTTTTACCCTCCTTGCATCAAAAAACGGCATCTCATTGCCCTCTCCTGGATTAGGAATTGGCTCAGCGATTTCCTTACAGCAAGTATGAGACAGAAGTGACGCCGCGTGGCTCTCGGGGCGGGTCAGAAAAGGTGGCTTGGCCTCCCCCCAACTCGGTCTCTCACTTCTTCAGTACATGGACCTTCGGAACCTGAAGCCACCATGAAGCAGGCCCAGCTATCCTGAAGCTGCCATGCTGAAGAGACTATACGATGACAGAGAGAGATGGTCAAGGAGCCTCAGAGGTTCCACCTCAACCATTTGCATGTTTCCAGCCCAGATACCGGACATGAAAATAAGCAATCTTTGTATGATTCCAGCCCCTGATCTTCAAGCTACCTCAATCTATGCCAACGAGAGCAGAGACAAGCTATGTCCATGGACCCACAGGATCTGTGAGCATGAGAGTGATTGTCTCATGCCACTACATTTCAGAGTAACTTGTAATTCAACTGACATCACCGGAGCACCAACAGAGATAAACTCCAGCCACTCTGGGACAGGCTTTGTGGGGTATTCTCAAGGCTTTAGCCCCTCCTTTGGTGCACTGAGTTGCAGATCCATGATAATGAGATCTATAACCTTTGTATTAGTGTGCACTGTGTTTTTGCTATTGAAAATTGCCGGAAAGAGCTTTTGTTTGTTGGCCAATGACGGTCGATAGTCTTAAAAGATCACCAAGTCTGGTTATGAGATGTCAGTGCAGGTGAAAAGCTATGGGTGCAAATTAAATTATGGCAAGGGAAAATCTTGGCTGAGAGGAGGGTTGATCAAGAAGGAAAAGAAGATAGGTAGATATCTATGGTTTGGAGATATTTTGTTCTGCAAGAAAAAAAAAATCCCTTTAGGACTCACCAAAAGTATCGCAAGACCCCTCGTATCCCCATCAAAGCCCTCCTTTGTGTTTTCAGAGAAACTGGACTACTTTTTCGTTGGCTGACTCACTCCACAACCCCCCGTGTTCATTCAGCAGTGGGGCACTCCATCAGGCTGTCTAGCCCGAGGGTCTCCCAGCACAAGGAGGCTGTAATCCCTTAAATCCTCCCACGACACCTTTACTAGTTAAGCAGATCTTTTTATCAGGGCAGCTTCCAGCATGTTAGAAATAAGATTAAACGATTATTCTTTTCCCTTTGGGATAAAAGAAATGATGACTGGGGAGTCTTAAGAGTTTGTGCACTGTCAATCTTCTTTGGGGGGTGAGGGAGCTTGAAGAGATAACGATTGCATTCCAGCATCTCAAATGCAAAGCTCTTTCAAAGCTGTACATTTTGCAGTGCTCTGCAAGGGGAAACCATATAGAGGGTCAGAGATTAGACATTATTGAAAGAGGCTGGAAGAGTAAGAAATGACATTGCCAAATCATCAGTGGTTCGACTTTAAGGCTTTATGACAAGGCAGAGGTTCATCGGGGCGCAGGCAGCTGGAGTCTCCACTCCAGCTGTCCTCGGATGTCACAGGGACACCTGCACATCCATGGGGAAATTGGATAAGGCCCCGCCTGCTGGGACATTGTTGAGTTTTCTGTCTGGCATTTGGGGAGCAGCTGCATCAATAGTTCATTTGTTGCTTACCTGAGAAATGCGGCTTGAGTTTCTGTCCTAGAGTGAGAGATTGGGAAGGAGAGTGAGGGTTTGTGGGGCTGGAGGAAGCTGTAGCTCCGGCCTTGTCGTGAGTCTGCATTGCAAAGACAGAAAGGGAGAGAGTGATGGGGCTCCCCGGCTCTCGTTACTTTTGTCGGAATAAATGTTGACAAAGCCCAGACATTTGTCAAGGGACCTTAGTTTCCTGCAGAATGAAAACATCGCTGTCTCTGAAGAAAGGCGTCTTACCTAAAAAGTAAAACTTTCAGAGCTGCCTGTTTCTTTTTGGTAGGGGTTTGATGTGAAAGGTGCCTTTAAGATTTTCTATTTGCTGTCTTTAGTGGCCAGTGGAGGCCTCACTTTCCAGACTGCCCTACACGATTGATTATAGAGGTAACAAAAAGAAACAATTTACATATTTTCTAGGAAACACACACAAAAACCCACCAACTTCCTGTTCTTACGGACCCCTCTGATTGACAAGCGTGCCTTCCTCTTGAGGCAGCAGGCACATGCGCTGCCGGAGTGGCTTTCCAGACAACTGACATTGTCAACCCGATGGATGAATTCAAAGCAGGTTCATTTATCCCCGAGCCTCTTGGCTTCTTGCGGGTTACCCCCGCTCAGCCCTCACCAGCACCCCTTGGCCCTCAGGCCTAAATTCCTCAGGCTGTGTGTGGATAGAAGGCTTGTTTGCTGGTTTGGTTTTAACTAAAGCTGCCTCATATTGCTCACCTAGGCAGAGAACTGTGTCTTGACACCCTCGGTCAGAGCATGTTGGTTTTGGTCCCCTCAGGGATCCCCAAACATGTTCAGTAGCGTGTTCCTTTTTAGTAGAATTCACATCCCTTAAGCATGTCCCAGGTGTTTGTTTACTTCTAGACCAGCAGTGCTCACGCTGTAACTTGCAAACGATTCACCGGGGAGCTGGTGAAAACGCAGATTCTGGTTCAGAAGGTCTGGGATGGGGCCTGGGATTCTGAATTTCTAGCCTGCTGCTGGGTAGGGGAGCTGCCATACCCAGAACTATGCTAAAAACCAGGCAGTCGGGCATGTCCAGGCTTCTGCGCTTTCCGTCTTTCCCAGAACCACCGGTTTCCCCAGCTTTCCATCAGAAACGCTCCCCTCAGCTGGTCTGTTTATGGAAGATCATTACCATGAGGCGTGAAAGCCCAGAAATGCCACATCTCCTGGTTCCCAGTGCGGACCTGTCGCTCATCGGTCCCTGCTCACCCAACTTCAAGCTCACATTGAGCTCCTCCCTCACGCCAACATCTGCAAGATGCAGAGAGCTGATGGGCTCCGAGGGGCTGTCCTCAGAGAGTTTCCATGCCCTTGCAGACTCAGGGACCCAGAAAGAGAGCCAGATGAGAGAGCAAGAAGAAAAGGACTTAGGTGCCTGATTGCACGAAACCAGTGCTATGAATCTTTGGGAAATTGAGAGGCGACTGGGCACGGGAGCAGTGGGCGGGGCTGATGCCCAAAGGGACTGGGTTCTAAGATGTGTCACAGGGAGGTGACATGAGCAGAGTGAACTCAGCCTCTCTGGAGGAATGTTCGCCTGCAGAGAGCTGAAAGTCTAGATGGAAGGGGAAAACCAAGGCACACGGCTGAGTCGTGTCCAGGGTGTCCCTTAATGAGCTGGTAATGGCACATAAAGATAGTTCCCTGCCTGTCATCAGACCAGCAGCTACAATTCACACCCTTTGAGGTTGGGTTTCTGATCAGAAAGAGCTGAAAAATTAAAAATCTGTTTCAGGAGCGTGGTTCGACATTTGCATTCTCATTCGTGAGGTCTGTGCAGACTTTTGAAAAGGTCATTCGCAACACGCCATGCTTTGGGCTAAACTGGGGAATAGAGTGTCTGAAAGTAAACATGTCATTCCCACCACGCTAGATTATTTTCCAACCCTGGAGCATAAAGATGAGTGCAGATGAGTTCACTTGTGAGTGGTGTTTTAGTTTTTAGCAAGAAAAGCTACCAAATGCAGCATCTTGAACTGAGAGTCTTTAACTGGGCAAGAGAAGGAGGTTTCTGTCTGTGGCTGCCACAGGCTCTGGACTTTGACAAACCCAGCACTGCAGATCCCTGTTGCTACTGTCCATTTATTGCAATGGTGGCATGTCTCATGTCCTGGACCCTTTCTCCAAATGGGTGATTCTTGGCACTTGAGAACTCTGTGTGCTGACTGCCAGCGTCCAGCAGGCTCAGCTCTGAAACAGGAGCTGCGAAAGGACCATCAAGCCTGTGGCTAGTTTGCAGAGGCCTAGCTTCCCAATAGCTTTCGATTTCAAATCAGTAATATGTATTAGAGGTTCGTAATGTATCGGTTTTGGTCAGCACACTGCGCTCTAGTATTGTGCTGTCCAGAATGGTAGCCATTAGCCTCATGTGGCCATTTAAATTTAAAATAATTAAAATTAAGTAAAACAAAAAATTCAGTTCCTCAGTCACACCAGTTATAATACATTTTAAGGGCCCAGTAACCACATGTGGTTAGTGGCTACCATGTTGGATAGCGCCGGTCATAGACCATTTTCATCATCACAGAAAGTTCTATTGAACAACTGCTCTAGAAATGAATCACACACATTGTCTTGATACTCAGTGGTGGATGGAGAATGGGCCCCTGACAGGGTATGAGCAAAACACCAGGGGAAGAAGAGCAAATATATGTCCCTAGGAAGAAAGACCACACCTGTATAAGCCCAGGCGGACTGGGCTGTATTCACACAGGCACAAACGCCTGGTGGCCAGCCACATCCCGGTGACTCAGGAAGAGGAGGGGGAGTTGAAAAGCATGCTTTATTCTCACAAAAGCCTCTTTTGCTCAGCTAGCCCTCCTCTTATCAGGAGCCAGGCCACACGCCTCCCTCAAAAGAGCCAGAAATCTTTTCAGATCTTGTCTTCTGTCATTTTTCTTCCAGAATTTACTTGTTTTTCCTGGGTAACTCTAAGTTCTTATTTTGAGACATTTTTACATGTCACCCAAATTTCTTCTTAGTCTCTTCTCTCTGATTCTTTAATTGTACTCTCTGCTTGATTTGATCTTGCCCTGGCCTCTTGCAGGTCATTTTTCCAAAGTCACTCAGTCAGTGACAGCTCTGCAGGCAAGTACCCTGGAACCCAGAATCCTAGACCCCAGGCCTAGAAAACTGCCTGAGACACCCACTTATCTGTGAAGGAGGAGCAGACATGTTGGCAGTGTCAAAATTAAGTTCCATGTGTGAAGAAGTTATCGCTGTGTAACAAACAGCCCCTAAATCTCAGTTGCATACAATGATAAGCATTTATTTCTCACACATTTTTTATTCTGGGGCCCAGGTTGAAGTGGTAGCAGCAACTCAGGGGAAGGTCTTCTCATGTGGATGGTAGAAATACAAGATGACAAGCGAAATATGCTAAGGCTCTTAACTCCAGGCTTGGAGCTCTCATTCCAGTGTCCAAAGTCTGTCACATCACCATGCCCCAAATCTAGGGGCTGGGAATCACTTCTACATTTTATAGGAAGAAGTGCAGAGTTGCCTGGAATACGGAGTGAGTACAGACTTGAGTGGAGCATTGGGTCCAGCCATTCAGCCTGACACTCTGTGCCAGTCTCCTATCCAGACGCTGGGAAGAGGGAGTGAGCAGGAAGTCAGTCATACAGTTCTCACTCACTGATTCTGACGCTGTGGATGAGTTTTGGATGGTGTCATTTTTCTATTACTATGTGACAAGCTACCCCAAGATCTAGTGACTTAAAACAACGACCATTTTATATAGCTCATAATCTTGTAAGTCAGTAATTTGAGCTCAGCTCAGTGGGATGGTCCTGGTCTTGGCTGCTTCTAGCTGGGTTTGTTTCAATGTCTCAGGCTGGAAAGGCTGCATGTCACATTCTCCAACAGTCTGGTCCAGACTCGTTGACATGGTGGTGGAAGAGTTCCCAGCATAAGAGTGGGCATCAAGGCCTCTTAAGATCTTGGAACTGGCACCCCACCACTTCTGCTAACCCTGTGGATCAAAGCAAGTTATCTCAGATTCAAGGAAAGAAGGAGGGAATAGACTCTACCTCTTGGTAGAAGGAGCATCAATGAATCCTGGATTCTTTTTTTAAGACAGAGTCTCTCTCTGTCACCCCCAGCTAGAGTGCAGTGGCATCATCATAGCTCACTGCAACCTCACACTCCTAGGCTCAAGTGATCCTCCTGCCTCAGCCTCCAAGTAGCTGGGACTATAGGCATGCGCCACCACGCCTGGCTGATTTTTCTATTTTTTTGTAGAAACAGAGTCTCACTTGTGCTCAAGCTGGTCACAAAGGATTTTTTTTCCAATCTATTATATGGATCCAGGATATATATTCCACTACTGGAAATAATATTATAAGGCTTGGTCCCCATCCAAAATTTACCAAATAGAGGCAACCTGAGGTACAAAAAGCATTTAAGTGCAGGTAGAGTTCAGAGAAGGATGTGTCTGTTTCCTCAGTTACTCCCTATACAGCAGGACGTCATTGCATGCCCTGTCTTACTTGATGAGACAGTATTAAAGGTATATTGAAGTTATATGATATATTACGGTGGCATCCAGTTATTATCAATCCAATACCACACCAGCAATTCGCGGGGTAAATTCACTGGGTCCGAATCTACTAAGAAAACCCCCATGCATGTCCATCCTCCATATTACCACCTGTCAGTTCTTTTCTAAAGGATGGAGTTGCAGCTGCTAATAACAGCTGTCAATAACAGCTGCAATAATAACACTAAACCCAAGTTTCTGCAGTTTCATTCTTTCTGGGAGCCAGAGTGACTAGAGACATATATTTTGTCATTTATCCCTACTGAGGTATATTTATTCAGGAACAGTTGGCCACAAGTGAACGCAAGTGGTAACTCCTTAAAATATATGTCTGCTCCATGAAGTCCCAGTATTCCATTTCATCCCACCAAGAGTTTTAATGCAACACTCTCTCTTACTTCAGGCATTTTAAATTCATACATCTGATTCATATTTCTTTGGGACTGTCCCTTTTTCTGCCTTTACTGAATTCTTCCTATTTATCTAGGGGCATGGTTTATTTATCTTCTCTAAGTTTAGTCCCCCTGACCATAACTTTGTAGTGTGTCTGAATTTGTTTCAGGAATAATGATTATATTTTAATATTATTTTCAATTGTAAAATGTTAATTTTCAACTTATAATAGTCACTGAGTTCAATAAAAATCCATCAGAGTCCAGATAGAAAGGAAACTGTACTCCAGGCACCACATAAGACTTGACATTATCCTATCCATCCTCATGTTGGTCCAAAAGGAGGTGGATTATCAATTCTGTGCTTCAGCTGAGAATTCCAAGGCTCTGAACAGTAAAGCAGCTTGCCTAAGTTCCAGGATAAGAGTGAAGCCAAAGGCCGGGCACGGTGGCTCACGCCTGTAATCCTAGCACTCTGGGAGGCCGAG
>VBSM01001118.1:15113593-15125775 GCA_008086735.1 Cheirogaleus medius | reverse complement strand
AAAAAAAAAAAAAAAAGAGTGAAGCCAAGCAAGAATATCCCTCTTGTCACTTTTCCTGATGGAAAAGCTATGACATAAGTTACATAGAGAGGAAGTCAGAAATTCCAACATTTTTTTCAAAAACACCTATTTTTGCACTTTTTATAGTTGTGACAAAAAATGGGTGTTGAATTGAACAGAAAAAAATCTGCCTTTAGGGTAACTATGCAACTATTTCAAGAGTAAGTATTTTCTTGAAGGACCTGAGTCCTGGGTTCTAAGGAGGTCTTCCCAGGAAAGTGCAAGAGACATTTAGCTTAAATAATTAATGTTTCCTTGTAAATCTGTTTTCCTCAATGCCAACGCTCGGTATATACCCCAACCTGAATAATATAAAATGACTCTGGTGGTCGTGCCCCATCTCACAAACATTCTAACCCCAAAGCACCAGGAGTAAGAATGAACAGTATAGATGTGGGGGGGAAAGTGTTAATGACCTAATGAGAATGACCCCAATTCTACTGAGAGAGCTTTGAGTATTTCAATTACTAGCACTATACCTATTTGATCATTCTTCACCCACTTTCAAAATGAATTGGACTGTCATACAGAGCTAGTCAAATACTGCAAAAAAGTCGCAATAGGAAGTCTTGAGGGAAAACTTGGACAAGAACCTGTATCCCCCACTTCTAACTGAGGACTCTTCCTATAAGGCTATATAAACTGGTAGGAAATGGCTGAACTACTGGACATCTATAGATTGACCAGGAATGAAGCTCAGTAGACTCCCTTATTATCTGCAAAGCAGGAGTGAGCCATGTCGGTGAGCCATCTGCACACAACAGGCACTTAGGAAAGGTCTGATGAAAGGAAAGCACCCATTTGAGGATACATTCTGTTAAAGATGTGCCTACTACCTGAATGTAGTTATCTAAGCCATTCTTCTCAGCTACCATCCCCCCATTTTAACACATAAAAGTATTGTTATTCCATTATGTCTAAATTCTTTAGTTTCTTGATTCTCCCACTATCTCCATAGCATCTCCAACATGTAAGATTTGGTCTTTTGTGAGAAAGAGAGAAGTTCTTTAATTAGTTTCAGCACTCATAAGCCTAACATGATTCTTGACCACCCTGCTTGGAAGAACCCTAAGGCTATTTATAACTTCTATGGACATAAAGGAGCCCTAAATCTTATGTTTACTTGGCAGATGGATTGAGGATGGAGAAAAGGGCACAGAATGAAAATGAGGAAACATCCTGGGGGCCAGGGAGATTATGATACAATAGATAAAGAAACAATAAGCTGTAAGAAGCAAGACAGAAGAATAATCCATGCCTGACCAACATTATTTTAACTGTTCTATACATTAATTAGTAGAGGAAGGAACACCACAGTGCCTTCCCTTAAGAAGAATGTGCAGTTGAGTGATTTGTGAAGCACATAGCTGTCATATTCATTGAACAAGTATAAACACTGAGTATTGAGAAGTGACAAGGATTTCATAAGGGGATGTGTATCAGCACAAGTAGAAGCAAATTTAAAGTAACTTTGAGGAAAATTTTAATCAACTGCTAAGAAGAATAGATACCTTAAGGAAATATTCTCCACCTGCAAAAGTGGGAGTAGAGAGAGCATTAGTGATGTCAGCAAGTTGGCAAAATGGCAAGCCCCAGGACCTTCCCCATGGAGACATCAATTTAACAATAAGGTATGGACCAGATTACTTTTGTGAAAACTTCAGTAACCAGTTGACAGGTTATAGCACCCCAGATAACCACACGATCAAAAGAGAGCACATTGGAGGGGGTAAGAAAGTTCATTGCACTTATTCATCATATTCCATCTCCCTCCCAGCACAGCATGCCATGATTGCAAGAAGACCCCCAACACATAGCTTCTCCCTCAGGTGAGAAAAAAAGGGCATAACATGCACTCAATATCTGACTTTTTGGGGTGCTACCCAAGGGACCGGTTTCTGTTTTGTCTGACTCAGAAAGCTTATGGGAAAGATAGCAGCACACTTTGGATGACTGTGGGCCACTGAGAACCAAGGCTGTCCTCAACTTGCCATAGCACCAGAGAGATTACAATATTACAGACAGGCATCATCACGGGGAGCTCTTGAGTAGAAACAGGCAAACATCTTCAGCTGGGAGATTAGACCCACATCCCAGAGAAGAAACAGCCCCAGGAAAGGTCTGAGAGGCTCACAGAATCTCTAGGGGAGCTGATTTGTGAAGGTGCTCCATTGTATGAACAGCCTGTAAAGGCTGGGAGAGGTGGCTGTGTTTTCAAATGCCTAAATCTCAACAAAACCTCACAAGACATACAAAAAACAGGAAAACATGACTTAATATAAGGAACAAAGTAAATCTCCAGTAACTGACCCTAAAGAAACAAAGATTTATGAATTACCTGACAAAAAATTCAAAATAACTATCATAAAGATACTCAGTGAGCTTAAAGTGAACACAGACAACCAAATGAAATCAGGAAAACAATGTACGAACAAAATGAGAGCATCAACAAAGAGAGAGAAACTATAAAAAAGAACCAAACAGAAATTCTAGAGCTGAAGAATACAATAGCTGAATTTAAAATTTCACCAGAAGGAATAAAAAGCAGATTGTAACCAATAGAAGAAAGAATCAGAAAACGTGAAGATGGGTCACTTGAAATTATCAAGTCAGAGGGTCAAAAAGGAAAAAAAGAACGAAGAAAAATGGAGAGAGATTAAGAAACTTATAAGACACCAAGTGGCCCAATATGTGCATTATGAGAATTTTAGAAGGAGAAGACAGAGAGAAAGGGCAGAGAGCCTATTTGAAGAAATAATGACCAAAAACTTCCCAAATTTGAGGAAGAAAATGGACATGCAAATTCAAGAAGCTCAAAGAACTTCAACTATGATTAACCCAAAGAGACCTACACCAAGGCACATTATAATCAAACTGTCAAAATTAAAGGCAGCAAATCTTGAAAGCAGCAAGAGAAAAGCAACTTGTCACGTACAAGACAGCATCCATAAGATTATCAATGAATTTCTCACCAGAAACCTTACAGGCCAGAATAAAACCCCCAGCACATAGCTTCTCCCTCAGGAGGGAAAATATATTCATAGTGGGAAAATATATTCAAAGTGGTATGATATATTCAAAGTGCTAAAAGAAAAAAACCTGCCAACCAAGAATATTATACAGAAAAACTATCCTTCAGTAATAAATGGGAAATGAGTATTTTTTCAGATAAACACAAGCTGAGGGAGTTCATTGCCACTAGACTTGCCCTACAAGAAATATTAGAGGGAGTCCTTTAAGTTGAAACAAAGTGATGCTAGATAGCAGCACAAAATATACAAAAATATGAAGCTTTCTGGTAAAAATAAATACATAGACAAATAGAGTCCTATAGTATTGTAATGTTGATACATAATCACTTAATTTTGGTATAGAATTTAAATTACATAAGTATAAAAATAACTATAAATTGTTGATGGGTAGGGAGAAATAATCTCAGAGGTTTACAGAACAAGAGACCCTGTGAAAAGCACTTTGGTTTATACTCATGAGAGCTTTCATTCAGTAAAGTTGTCCAGATGGGCATGAAGGAGAGAGTCACAGGTTAAAGCATTATACAAAGTCAGAAAATATTCAATAAAATTAAAACAGCTTGTGACTTTGAATATTTCTATCCAATTATAATATTAATAACAGTAAGTTTTGTGACAAGAAGAAGCCACCCAAATACTCGTGAGGTCCCTCCATGTTTGACTTGAGTGACCTAAATGACTTGAGACATGTGACATGAATTTGCTGAGTCGGTTACTGGAATCCTCAGGTCATCTGCCACTTACGCTGACCACATAATTCTGGCTTTGTTTTGAAAGACATTCTGATGGTGAAGTTAAATAACAAGTTAGAATCAAGTAGACCATTGGAGAAAGAAAAGGATCCAAATTCTAGTTCTAGAATGGAATTCCAGACAATAACAACATATAACTGGCCCCACATATTCTTTAGCTAAAAGGCATTCTTTTCTAAAACAGGATTATAGTCATCCTTATCCATTTGACTCAGCAATGTATAAAACCTCATTTTCTTATTTAACTTCATTTTCATAGCTATGACATAAGTTAAACTCCATTAAACTGAAAAGATTTTTAATGTATTTAATCAGGCTACAATGGAAAAGGACCAGCTTTGTACATAGGGCTGGTGAGGTAGGCATTCCCCAAGAAGGAAAACAGGCCCCAGAATTAGAACAGCAAGGAGGGATGGGCCTCAGTGGGTGGCGCTCTGAAAACAGCCTCTTGGAACTTAGGTGCTGGCCCTCAAGTAGCTAATCATGTGGATGGAACACTTTAGCTGCTTGGAATAACAGCCAAAAAATTACATTAACAACTGCTTTCATTACATTGCATAATCACCATGACCATGTCAGTGTATGTGTGGAATATGGAGTATAAATATTTTATTATAAAAATGTGAAAGATGAGTCAAAACATTGCATTGTTTTGCAAAGTAATGTAAGGACATATTCATCATGGAAAATCTAAAGTAAAGCCAAAATACATCAACCCTTCCAATTTTTCTTTTCTTAGAGAGTACAGAAGCTCGTTGACTTATGATGAGGTTATGTTCCAATAAGCTCATCGTAAGTTGAAAAGATCATAAGTCGAAAGTGTATTTAATAAACCTAACCTATCAGTTGTTTACCCTCATGATCACGTGGCCGTCTGGGAGCTGTGGCTTGCCGCCATTGCCCAGTATCGTGAGAGAGTATCGTACCACATATCGCTAGCCCAGGAAAAGATCAAATTCAAAATTGGAAGTACGGTGTCTACGGACTACATATCACTTTTGCACCCTTGTAAAGTCAAAAAACAATCATAAGTCAAACCATTGTAAGTAAAAAATTTGTGTGTGTGTGTGTGTGTGTGTGTATAACCACAATTTTTTAAAAGGTAAAGAAATGTGGGCAGACTTTGGGAAATGTGGGTCTGAATCTGACTCTGCCACTCTCAACCATGGGACCTCGGGCAAGTCCCTTCGCTGTTGTAAGCTTCCATTTCCTTCTCTGGAAAATGGGAGTAACCACATGAATCTACACAGGATTTCTGGGCAAGTCAGAAGATACGGTAGATTCACTGAAGACACTCACTCCCATACACCACCTCGACTGCAGGGCTTTGGGGCCCCAGGTAGCCTAAGGAAAGCAGGACTCATTGGAACTGTGCGCGTGGCTCACTGTGTATGGAGGTGGTGGAGGGCGGCAGCACACAGAGTTCCACAGCAGGACAGGTGTGTTAGTTTCCTGTTGCCTCTATCACAGATCACCACAAACTTAGGGGCTTAACACAATCCAAATGGATTCTCCTACAGTTCTGGAAGATGGAAGTCTAACATCAAGGTGTCAGTAAGTCTGTGTTCCTTCTGGAAGCTTCTGGGGAGAATTCATTTCCTTGCCTTTTTTGGCTTCTTGAGGCCACCTACATTCCTTGGCTTGTGGCCCCTTCCAGCCTCTTGCTTCCATCATCACGTCCCCCACTTACAAGGACCCTCGTGATTACCTAAAGCCTGCCCAGATAACCCAGGAGGATAATCTCCCGTCTCAAGACCTTTAACTCAATCAACCTGCAAAGTCTCTCTTACTATGTAAACTAACATATATCAGGTTCTGGGGATTAGGACATGGACATCCTTGGCGGGCCATTACTCAGCAGCCCACAACAGGCAGGGGACCATCGGGCACACCCCTGAGCTTACTGCAGGGGTGAAGAACAATCGTGCTGCAGGCTGGGCATCCCTGACAACAGATCTGGCGTGTTGAAAGGTCCTGGGCCCCCCATCCTCGACAGTCTTTAAAAAAACACACAGCCTGGCTTTGTTTGGCTTCGAAGGCATGGACCAAACTTCCCCCATGCAAAAGTTTCTCTGCACAGTGAGTCATCAGCTCTCACAGGATAGGAATCCACATTCCATTTTACTTTTATGACTTGAAGAAAACATATAGGTGGGGTTTTTGTTTGTTTTGAGACAGAGTTTCACTCTGTCACCCTGGATAGAGTGCAGTGGTGTCATTGTAGCTCACTGCAACCTCAAACTCCTGGGCTCAAGTGATCCTCTTGCTTCTGCCTCCCAAGTAGCTGGGACTACAGGCATGTGGCACCACGATGTTGGGCTAATTTTTTTTTTCTATTTTTAGTAGAGATGGAGTCTCACTCTTGCTCAGGCTGGTCTTGAACTCCTGAGCTCAAGAAATCCTCCCACCTCAGCCTCCCAGAGAGCTAGGATTACAGATGTGAGCCACTGTGCCCTAGTTTTTATATAATGCTTACAAGCGTGGACTTCTGAGTCATTCAGCTGGCTCTCTTCCTGGGCATATACAAATTTAGAAATTTATCATGACCCTTGGTTGTCCACATCTGTAAAATGAAGATAATACTATGTAACATGTCATCGGTCAGCTAAGGCTGCCATAATATAGTATCACAGACTGGGCGGCTAAATAACAGAAATTTATTTTTTCATGCTTCTGGAGACTAGGAGTTCAAGATTAATGTATTGGTGGGGTTTGTTTCTGCTGAAACCTTTCTCCTTGGCTTGTAGTTGGCCATCTTCTCCCTGTGTCTTCACATGGTCTTCACCCTGCGCATATCTGGGTTCAAATTTCCTCTTCTTATAAGATATGCGAGTCATATTGGATTGGGGCCCACCCTAATGACCTCATTTTAACCTAACTGCCTCTTTAAAGAATTTATTTCCAAATACAGTCACATTCTGAGGTATTACAGGTTAGCACTACACCTTATGAATTTGGGGGCAACACAACTCAGCCCCTAACAAGCACCTATCTTAAAGAGTTGTGTGAAAATTAAATTAATTAAAGCATTCAGGGGAAAGTCCTTAGGATGGTGCCTGGCATTCATAAATATTCAATAAAATGCTGCCGCTGTTACTGTTTTTACAGGAAGTTGTCCAGCACTCCCTCCCACCTCTTTCTATATCTGCTATAAAATAGTTCACATGTGTATAAGAAAAAAAACAGCTTTCTGTGCCTTCTGTTTCCTTCCAAGTTCCCTACTCAGCAATATTTTTATAGGCAGGGCCATTCCTCAGTACTGAGACATCACCAGTCAAAGGGGAAACATTTTCAGGTTTTGCTCCTGGTAGCAGTGTTTATGTGCTACTTGAAGGGAAGCTGCCTACCTCTTTCAAATGCTTATTAACAAAGCATGCCTGAGTCAACTTTTTCAGTTCAGTAATGCTGGCTTTGATTTTCACAGACCACTTTTGATATGGTTAGCTCATTCGCTCCAACTCCTGGGAGCCAGAGTTTTCTCATTTATAGATTCTGGTTGCACAACTGGCACCAGAAATTCTGCTGGCAAGACTCTAGTCCCTTTAAGGAGGAAACAAAGGGCTTTTAAATATATATTAATAGATCTAAAACACCTGCACAATGTCCATCAAAAGACTTGTACCAAAATGTTCATAGACATTTTAATAATAACACCTCAAAACTGGCAACATCCCAGATATCTATCAATAAGTAAATAGATGAACAAATGTAATACTGCTCAGCAGTAGCGAAAGAAGGAATTATTGATAAACCTCTTAGAGGAAGCTTAAAAGTAAGCTGAATGGGTTCCAGCTGTATCCAGGAGTATACAAGAGGTGCTATATCACCATTGTTTCTTAAAGCCGAATAGTACTCCATGGGGATGGGTATATACAATCATAATGAGTAAGATGTGCAACGTATGGGGTATGGTCATGCTTGAGGCTCTGCCTTGAGGGGGGAGGGGGGCGTGGGCAATATACATAACTGTAATATTTGTACCCCCATAATATGCTGAAATAAAAATTTAAAAAAATTAAAAAAAAAAGTAAGCGGAATGAAAACAGCAGATGCAAAAGTATACAGACTGTGATTCCACTTATATGAAGTTCTAGAACAGCGAAGTTAATCCATAGTGGTAGAAATCAGGTCAGTGGATGACTGGGTGGGGATAGATGATATGATTGATCAGAAGCAACCAGGGGACACTTTTCTGGGTGATAGAAGTGTTCTATATCTTGACTGGGGTAGTGGTTACATGGGCATACCACATTTTATACAGATGTATTTCATTGCTTATAGATTATACTTCAGATTTTTCATTTAAAAGTCAATCAGTCAATAAAATGTCATTCAACCAGGATAGAAGAAAATTAATATAATCAATTTCATGGAGTGTGGACTTAGAAAAAGACATTTGGCTATATTTTTCGTATTTGTACATATGGTGCCTCATAGACACAGCCTAGTTCTAATTCATCAATGGCTGTGAAATGTACCCATTTTTGAGCAAGGGATCTGTCTCCTCTGAAGGACCCCACAGTTGGTTCTCACAAGGAACATTTACCTCCCCTGCCTACAAGCTCCTTGAAATAACAGGCATGATACACAAAGGGGATGAATCCATCGTTACCCAGAGCCCAGGAAGGCATCCTAAGAGTGGCCTAGAAGTTTTAATGAATTTAAAGGACAAAAATAAGATGTGACTGATACACAATGTGGAAATCCTCACTCTAGAACACACACAGGAAAGAGTCAAAGTGGTGATGAGAGGCATGAATCCTAGAGGAGCTCCCAGAGATTCTGGCACAGAATGAAAAGAGATGTGGGGTGTGAGTAGATTGATGGAGGACTAATCAGGATAATTAAAGGGCTATCTTTGTGCCCCAGGAATCTGCTGCTGTGTAACTTGCCACTCCAACTTAGTGGTCTAAAACAACCAGCAGTTAATTGTGCTTAGTGAGTCTGTGGTCTAGGAATTTGCACAGAGCAGAGCAGGGATGGCTTATCTCTGTTCCACAATGTCTAGGGACTCCACTGGAAATACTGGAGTAGCTGGAGGTACTTGAGTGGATGGGGCTGGAATCATCTAGAAGATTCTTTACTCACATGTTCGGCACCTAGACTGGAAGGGACTTGAAGGTGGGGCTCAGCTGGGACTTCATCTGGAGCACCTTGGTGTGGTCTCTCCTTGTGGCTTGGGCTTCCTCACATCATGGCAGCCTCAGAGTACCAAGTTACTTTCATGGCAGCTTAGGACTCTGAGAGTGAGTGTTCCAGAACAGAAGGTAGATATCGCAAGGCCTTTTATGACCTGGCCTCAAGAGTCACATAACACCACTTCTATCATACTCTATTGCTCAAAAAGCACCCTTATTCAAGAGGAGGGGACATAGATGCCCAACTCTTGATAAGAGGAGTGTTAAAGGATTTGTGACCCTGTTTGAAAACCTCCATACTGTGGAAAAAAGTGAATCAGTTGGTCCTTTCTCATCACCATCAACTGGCTAGTGACCTTCCCAAGGCAGGGCCAGAAAAAAAGGAGGTTTGTGATTATGAGATACCACAGACGTATCTCTGAACCTTTGCAATGTCCAATATTGTAGGAGTCTGACTGGGAGACAGGCACAGTCAAGTATGACATCGCCTCTTAATTTTGGCTTTTAGGAGCCCTGAGCCTACAATGCTGACCATGCACCTTAAGGGGAAACTTGCCTGTCTGCACGTCCTATTTACCTTCACAGAGCCGGCAGTCAGCCTTCCCATCCAGAGGAATTTGGGCAAGAAGGCCTACGCACCTGCAAAGGACACTCGTGCTAGTTGCCACATACTCATCGTAGCCACTGCTCCATATGTATGAGCACGTTTCTGGAGACGGCCAGGCATTTGAGGATCCTTCCCAAAGGAAAGATCAAAATGAGTAAACAGAACAACTGCCTACCAAGTAACCAAAGATAATTCCCATAATAAAAATCAACTTTTTAAAAGTTTTAATTAGTATCCTCAGCTTCACGAGGATATTAAAGCCATAAAAGAAGAACAAGCTGGTATTAAAAAAAATTAGTAAAAAAGACATTCTTTTGAAAAAAATTTAAAAGTGACTTCCAAAATGTAAAAAAATCATGAAAAGGACCAAAATAGTCCTTTTGATATGATGACGACCAAAATAGAGACTTGAGAGACATAAAGCGTAATTTTTTTTAAGTATGATGTTTCAGATAATAGACTCTATTTTATCTTAAGAACCTACTCTTTTGAATAGCAAGTGGATCATAACGTTGAACCCATAAGAAATGTTCTTACCACACACTTTGACTCTCCAGTGAGCAATATTCACTTACTACTAGTAATAATATAACTGCTATTTTTTTAATTTAATTTAATTTTATTTTATTTTTTTATTTTTTTTATTTCAGCATATTATGGGGTACAAATATTATGGTTATATATATTGCCCATGCCCCCCTCCCCCCTTGAGGCAGAGCCTCAAGCATGACCATCCCCCAAATGTTGCACATCTCACTCATATTTATCATTTAGAGTCAACCCTTAGGTAAAGCATAGATAACTGATGGCAATAGGCTAGAATGTAAATGTTTTTAATATTGACAAGGTAAAAATCAAGTTATATCCAAGAGAAGATTAAAAGTAGAAGGTAGGGTGAGAAGGAGGCTGGAAGGTAGGAATGTCAACATCATTGTTCTGCCTGCTACAGACTCCAGAGATACTCCTGAAAACTAATAGAATATGCAATGGAGGGGAAGCCTTCCAAGATACATTAGCCCTAATAATTATTATATAACTATCAAATATATTAGGGGTGTAAGAGAATTCAGGGAGTAATATAAATTAGCTAAATCTTCATTTTTCATCATGGGATTCAATAGCTGATATCTGTAGTAGATAAATCTAGAAAGACTTATTGTGACCCTTTTATTTAGCATTATATAAATAAGAACCAAAAGACCCAAATATGTATACTGCTGGGACATAGGAGGGGTGAAGCAGAGGACAGATGTTTCTCATCATAGACCCTTCAGTACTATTTACATTCTGAAGCAGGTCTGAATAACTGCAGAACCCACATGGCTGGCCGTTTGCTGGTAATCACCCAACTCACCCCATCATTAGGATGACCTGGGTCTGTTTGATAAATACAGATTCCTGGGCCCACCCTAGACCTTCTGAATTAGACTGTCTCAGGGAGGTCATGGTCCTCAACCTTGGCTACATGTTGGAATCACCTCAGAGATTTATGAAATCCTCACGCCTGGGTCCAACCCCCAGAGATTCCGGTTTAGCTGAGCTGGGCTGTGGCCTGGCCACTGGGATTGTTAAAAGCATCCCCAGGTGAAACTAACATACAGCAGGGGTTGAGACCTGCCCCCTCCTGCTGTGCCCTGTGAGGCTGATGTGTGTCCAGATACTCAGAAAGGAAAGACACTCAGAACTCTCCAGTCCTGCACAACAGCGACGGAAACCCCATTTCTGTGCATGAGATTCTGAGCAGTCACAGTGCACTTCATACATTCCTTAGGATTAATTCAGAGTCCACATGCTAGCAGTGTTGCCATCCATCACGCTGCTTATAAAATAGATCTGTTTTAATATCCGTTTTATATTTGTAATAAAAATTTACCTTGAGAGTCCCCTCAGTGTAAAACAAGAGGTGTGGAATTGCTGGGCTTAATTTTATAGCTGGGAAGACACAGAGGCTGGGGCTGAATCATCTGAAGGTTTGTTCACTCACGTGACAGGTGGCTGACGCTGGCTGTTGACTATGGCCTTAGCTGGGTCTATGGGCCAGACCTACATGTGGCCTCTCCCTGTGGCCAGGGCTCCCTCACAGGAGAGCACCCTCAGGGTAGTCAGACAATTCAAGTAGGAGCTCGGGCTCCAAATGTGAGTGTTCCCAGAGAACAGGCAGAGGTTGTATAGCCTTTTATGGCCTGGCCTTAGGGGTCATATAGCTTCACTTTTACCTTAGGCACAAGGTTGGTAAAATCTAGTCATTGTCTGGAGTTTTAAATTGGATAGAAAGATTGGCAAGAAAATTTAAATATATTTTTCCTTCAAACAAAAGAAACACTTAAAATCATAAAATGTTTAAGACAAATTTTCTAAAGATGCATTTGGTTGCATGTGTCATGCACATTGTACCTCCAGTCTTGAAAGACAAAAGGGTCATACTGTGAATCTCACTAAGCCTTAGTTTACTCATTTGTGAAATGAGAATATTAGAAGATTGTAAGAAAAAAGGGCACAGAAAGTGCTTGGCACAGTGTTTGGCCCGAAAGAACCAATTTTTTTTTATTTTTATTTTTTTTTATTTCAGCATAATATGGGGGTACAAATGTTA
>VBSM01001118.1:15071839-15113493 GCA_008086735.1 Cheirogaleus medius | reverse complement strand
TAAAAAAAAAAAAAAAGAATTCTTTGCCTAGGCCAATGTCAGATAGAGTTTTCCCAACATATTCTTCTAGGATTCTTAGGGTTTCATGCCTTAGGTTTAAGTCTGTTACCCATCTTGAGTGGATTTTTGTGAGAGGTGAGAGGTAGGGATCCTGATTCATTCTTCTGCATGTAGATATCCAGTTTTCCCAGCACCATTTATTGAAGATAGATTCTTTCCCCCATTGTATATTCTTGTCTGCTTTATCAAAGATTAGGTTACCATATGCAGATGGTTTCATCTCTGGAATCTCAGACCAATTTCAAACATCAGTGCTTCTGTTCTTGTGCCAGTACCAGGCTGATTTAATTATTATTGCTTTATAGTACAGCTTGAAGTCAGGAAGACTGATGCCTCCCAGGTTGTTCTTTTTACTTAAGATTGCTTTGGCTATATGCGGAAAGAACCATTTTTAAATGTAGCCCATGACCTCTTGGGAGACAGGAGGACCCTGAAGGCCCACATCATTCAGAGAGGTCTTTTCTTTCCTAGGGATGAGATAGATGCTACAGTTAAAGCCACTGTCTGTAAATGCTTTGTTCCTAATGCATACATGCATGGTATTCCTTTCATTCCAGAATTCTAGATCTTCTTGTATGTTTTTGCATGGACCCTTACATATGGCTGAGGGTCTGGTATGAGTAAATATTACCATTCTAGGCAGATAACTGAAATAAGGAAGAGCCTGAGAAGCATGTTAAGGGTGAAGGCGGAGAGAAGCTCAGGCCTCTAGGCCATGTGCTCTAACAAGTCATGGGGAATGAGGGTGAAGAGGCTGCACATGGAGCCCATCTTCCCTTGTCTCAGCTCCCTCTGCACAGTATGAGCCCATATCCCTACCACTGTACTTTCCACACTGCAATTTGATTACATTTCTGGTCCCATGAACAGCTAAGGTACTAACTGCTCTCCACTTTATGGTCTTCATCTGCAAACTAAAAATTTAACATAAATACTTAGATAATGTAACCTCTCCCCAGGTTTTTTGCTAAAAAATATTCGGCTCTTTGGAGAGGGACTCTTTGTTGGGTGGTTGATTTATTGGCTGCCTTGGTCTCCCAGTTCCCTCAGCTCTCTGCTTTATTGTTTAACAGATCAAGCCTAGATGTGTTATTGATGTGTTACCACATTTTAATTCTCAATTTGTTTAATGCAGGAGGAAATATTCTCCCAAGCACACATTAAATAAAATGTTCTTGTGTTCACTTTGCTCTGGATGCAGAACTGGCTCATGAATGTCACCTGCTCTCCCTACCCTGAGTCATAGAAATTACTTAAAATAGATTGTCTGAAGATCAACTGGAGCCAGATGGGCACATAGACATAGCAACCAGTATTTTTTGGTATAAAAATATCACTCTATGCTCCTAAGAGAAGAGAGTGGCCTGAATCCACACCTGGGAGGGCACAGGTGCTTTCTGTCCAATCTATAGCTCCCACCAAATACCCAGAAGGGTTTTGATTGTGCGTGGGGATCACCCACATTTGCTTTGAACACATACTCCATTTTAAGTCAGATCAGCTCCTGATATTGCAAAAGTCCCATTCTTTGTCAAACAGTGGGTAAAAATCTTAATTTTGAAAGTACACCATCAACTTTTCTTCTTCTTTGTTAATTGGTGAAACCAGAGAACCTTGGATCCTTCCAGGTATGAAATAGAAACTTCTAAATCCATATCCAAGCCTGTGAACTGAAAATCGCTGGCCCTCCTGTTTTTCTACATCCTCTGTTTTCAGCTTTTTAATTTTCAGAGAGACTAGAGGGAAATGGAGCATCCGTCCCCTGTGATTCCATTACTGGCTCTCTAACACCATGAAAAATATCAGCTTCTGCATGCTGGTAATATTATAGACACCAAATGCTAATGCAATCGTGTATGCAGTTTAGGGAGGGTCTTACTTCCAGAAGTTTAAACTCAAATACGTGGTCTTAGCTCTCTGATTTATGAACTACTTGGTATGCGAGGGCTGTCCAGAAAGTATCCAGCCATTGTTAACATAACAAGAACACATTACAGGGCTGGATACTTTCCGGACAGCCCTGTATATTAACTTCCTTTTCTGTCAACACTTTAAAGGCCAAAAAGCTTCATACCATTTTGGAAACCAAGTGCTATGATGGTATGTTTACAGATCAGGACACCAAAATGATCCCTCAAGCTAGAATTTGCCCTTGTAGCTTTTATAATTGATAAAAAGAGGAAATATTTGCCCCCTACATGTATCTGGCTACTAACCTGAAGGGTATACATTTAAAAATAAATTCAGTAAGACTCTGGTTTGGAATTCTTTTTTTTTATGAGACAGAGTCTCACTCTGTTGCCCGGGCTAGAGTACCATGGCGTCAGCCTAGCTCACAGCAACCTCAAACTCCTGGGCTCAAACCATCCTCCTGCCTCAACCTCCCGAGTAGCTGGGACTACAGGCATGTGCCACCATGCCCACCTAATTTTTTCTATATATTTTTAGTTGGCCAATTAATTTGTTTCTATTTTTAGTAGAGACGGGATCTCGCTCTTGCTCAGGCTGGTCTCCTCCTGAGCTCAAAGGATCCGCCCTCCTCGGCCTCCCAGAGTGCTAGGATTACAGGCGTGAGCCACTGTGCCCTGCCTGGAGTTCTTTATATTGTCTTTTCAGTGGAGGGAGTAGGAGCTTGCAGGAAGCAGGACTGTTCTGCCATGCTGCTGTGCGTTACACACAAGGATTATTTCACCCTGCGTCTCATGCAGGGTTGGTGCTTGAGATAGATGAACTAAGAAACCCCATACAAGCAGGAGAGTTGCGACCAAGCCCAAAGGTCCTAGATGGCTGTCTGTACCCCCTGCATAATGCCCAGAGCCCCCTGCCATGGCTGCCTCACCAGCCTCTTCATCTTTGTATTTCAAATTTCATAGGTGTGACTTAGACCCTGGAATTCTCTGTCCTCTAAGTGAGCATCACTCACACCGTAATCTGCGCGTAAGTCACGGGGGCATCTTGTTAAGATGCTGATTCTGCTGCAGCAAGTCTGGAATGGGGGGCTGAGAGCTGCATTTCTAACGAGGTCCCAGGCGATGTCAGCATCCCCGATGTACTGCTGTCCCCGTATCACTTGAGGTAAACAGCAGAAGGCACACACTTAGTGGTGGAGAGAGAGTGTCTGTTCGGTCCTCAGAGGAATGACTCCAATTCTGCACTTATCGGTCTGAGATAAGAGAATGGATGTTGTGAGCCACTTTAATTCTTCTTGCAAAAACTATATAAATATAGCCAAGTTTCTCTCTATAATAATGGATGAAAAGAACCAGCACATATAATCGAAATGTACAGATAGCCCCAAACAGTGTTTTTGCCATTAGTTTCAACCTCCTCCACCTGAGTCCTTATCAGCACAGCCAGAATGGACTGACAGCTGCATCACCTCCCGTCCTCTTCCTGCTGGTGGACAATTAAATGACGCAATGCCAGAAACTAGGAAAGAGTAGAACCTCAAGGCTTCCATCTCCAAAAAAAACTAGGTTAGGGTATGGGTGAACTTGAATGAGAAAAATGTTACATCTTTATTTTTACTAAGCACTTCTATCTAGCATTTCATCTCATTGTATTAACAGTAACTGTGATGGCATCTCCAATAGAAACGTGAGACACTTTGTGCTATGTTACAGTCATGGTGCAGGTATCTCCAATCTCTCCCATTCATCACTATTTCAAAATGAATAGCTCTACTTCTAATAAGGAAACTTACCGACTCTTGTTAATAAAGAAACATATATAATAACATATCTCCGTTTCTCAGTGTTTTGAAAACTGGTTTTCAATATATCAGTTTTTTAGTAATTTTATGTTGTTTATCTTACAGCTTTTAATATACTATTCTGAAAAGGGGTCTGCAGAGTGTCGCAGGGTGCATAGCCCAGAAAATGGTTAAGAAGCCCTGAGCACTATGTCGAACTTTCAAGAAACAGCAACTGGTTATGTTCAACATAGTTGATACTAATTAATATGATTATTTTAGGTCAGGGATCGCAAATGCATGTTACTCCAGGGTTAAATTCTATTGAATAAATGAGTGAAGTGGTCAGGTCTAAGGAAAACAGTAACAGAAAGAGAGTAGTATAGGGCAGCTGACTCTGGCTTTGGTGTTGGGGGCAATGAAGAGCAGAGGGAAGCAACACAGCTGGAGAAGGCACTTCCTACCTAAAGGGAGAAGGAGAAGGCACTTCCTACCTAAAGGGAGCGCCACTGAGTCGCTCCACCTTGACACAGGCTGCCTGGCCTTCTGATTTTTTCAAGAGAAGCCAAGTTTGGTGTTGTAGAGATGCCCCTGAAAATACTGTAAAGTACATGTTGGCAGCTATCAATATTTTCAATTAACAAGAAACAAAGAAAAAATAAAACTCTAACCAGGCCAAATAACCAGAATAAAACAATGATCAATATCCAACATGAGATAAATAAGCAATATAGAAAATGTTCAACTTTCCTTTTGCCTTAAGAATATGTGTTCCAAAATCACAAAACTTCCAATCTTGTACTTACTCACAAGAAAGGCAAAATACTTATTCTAATCAATAGTCAAAATCTAACAAGTAGGGTTACCAGATTTAGCAAATAAAAATATAGTATATCCCATTAAATTTTAATTTCAAAGAAGCAATGAATGTATTTTTAGTATACTATATGTTCCATGTGATACTTGAGATATGCTTATATTAAAAAATCACTTGGTATGTACCTGAAATTCATATTTCACTGGACTTCCTATATGTTATCTAGCAACTTTCCTAGTAAGTCAATCTCAAGTTGTGATGGAGTAGTTACTATTAAAGTTAATATGTAATGTTAACAACAATAACAACTAACATTGTAATTGCATTTATGTTTTGTTTGAGTAACATTGTTGTGGAAGTACCACACACACTCAGAGAAGTGCACATGTACTGAGTATAGCTTATGACATTTCACAAACTCAGCACACTTAGTCACCAGCATCCTGATCAAGACAGAGAAGAGTCCTGGCCTCTGGGAGACCCTTGAGTCCCCTTAAAGACTCCATCCTTGCCTCAAGGAGAGCACTATTCCTGACTTAAAACAGCAGGAATTGGTGTGTGGCCTGCTTTTGAGTCTTATATAAACGGGATCGGGTTGTGCTTTAAAGATTACAAAACTCTGCATGTGTGTGTTGCATGTGTGTGCATGCTAGTGGCAATGCTTACTCTGATTATTGGATTATGGTGTAAACCCATGTTTTTGGTTACAGCAGACATTGCCAGTGTCCTATGCATGACCCCTCAGCTTTACCAGATCTGTTCCCGCTGCCCTGACTTCCACCCACCAAAACCTGCATTTGTCTGAGGGCTCTTCCTAGTCACGGAAGCCCATGGGGTAGGAAGTGCCAGGGAATTAACACTCTTGGGTGCAACCCTCAACCAATAACCAATGGGAGTGGGTGGACCAATACCCCAGCTCCCTCTCCCTGTGCGGGAGACAAGGGGAGGGGCATGTCGGTCTCCCAGAGGTCCCCACTTAGGTTGAGCCCCCGTCACCCACTGCCATAACATGGCTGTCATCTTCCTTCCTCCACTGCTCTCCTACCAATGCTTCCTAGAATCACCTCCCCAAATAAACTATTCACACTCAAATCCGGGTCTGTTTTTGGGTGAATCTAAGCTAACACACACCTGGTTAAATGAAATTACCCTGAATGTCCTATAATTTATTCAGTAAACTTGTATCAAGTACTTAATAGTGCCAAACGCTGTGCTAGGTGCTGGCACATCAGTGCCTGGCAGTGACTGCAGACGCCCCTGCACCTGGTGCCCAGAGCGAGCGCAGGGCTCCAGGGCCACAGCAGGCAACAACCCTTGTGACCACAAGTCCGGCATTTTCTTCCCTGCAGCAGAGCTGACTCCTTGTGAATTCTAATGTGTGCGAGAACACTCTGAACTACCAAATTTTGAAGACCTAGCAGGCAGTAACTTACATTTAACATGAAAACGACTGCACATAATGCTGTGGATGATTGAGAAGGCACTTCTGAGTCCCACGGCGTCTCCGGGTCATTATGGGTATCCGTGGTTGTTGTTCAGCAAGATCAATGAAGAGCATTCAAGAGATTATTCTGCGTCCTCACTGTCCTGATGTGGCCTCATTTTTATTTAAATATATCTCCAGTAGCAGCTTGTTTACTTGTCATTTGTTTTCCTCACACAAAACTAGAACTCAAAATGAGTTTTCTTAGGAAAAGAATTAAAATTTAAAAGACGAATTTATTTTATGCTCCTGGTTGGGAAGATTAATAAGCAGAAACTCATTGTATTTTGCAAAAGCTTGTTATTGTCCTTTTACATAGCCTAATTATCACTGTCCATTTTCAATAGTGAACTTCTAGAAAGCAGAAGGCATTTGTATTTCAGTGATTTTTCTCAGCATAGAAATATTTAAAAAGTGTTCTTGCATAATGAACAGACAGGCGGTAGCGCTAAGACTTCCCCGTGGGAAGAAACCCCACATCGGGCCTGTCTGAACAGTACCGCATGGTGTCCTCGGATTGTTTGGGGACACTCCAGAGCCTGATCCTAGCTCCAGATTCTGTGGCTGTATTTCCTGAGATGAGAATTGGCTGTGGAAATTGTGTCAGCTCAAAAGCTTGGAACAAAATTGATGTTATGATTTTTCAAATCCTTTTTCCATGAAATTTGTGTGAAAATAACAACATTTCTCTGAGACGATAGCAGTTTTATGTTTTATGTCATGTTACTATTATGGTGTTTTGTCTGCTTCAGTAGTTTTTTTTTAAAGGCAAGTACTCACAAATTGAAGGTATTTGTGCCTTTCAAAATGTGCCTGCAATGTCAAATTCCATTATTCATCAAGAAAAATAGTCATAAATATTATATTATATACACATACCTATCTCTCTCTATATATACTGTATGTAGGTTATCATACATATAAATAGCTGTATATAGATATACAATACATATCCATACACAGAAAATATATACTTTTATCATAAACAATCACTTCTAGCTTCCTAGAAGGGAGCCAGAATTCCAGAAGAGAGGAGAATATGTTGTTTGGGAAGTGTGATTTTTTTTTTTTTTTTTTGGCATTATGCCTCTCAAAACTAAATGAAATTATAAGAAGGAAACTGAAGCTGCATATTCAATAGAGAATGCGAGAAATGCACTCCAGAAATAGAAACAGAAATATCAAGATGAACTTCCAGCTGGGAGGGATTCCTAGAGCTATAGGGGGAAAATAGAGCCTCTGGCTGCATTTATGGAGGAATCGGCCGGCGGATGGGCTTCTGTCATCTGCTCCATCTGTGTTATTGATTAATGAGGTCAAGGGCAGAATCACTCCTTGTTAGTTTTCTCCCAGGATCCCTATTCTGGTCTCTGCACCAGAGTGACTTGTCTTTCTTCCCTGCGGTCATTTTGCAAAGTGCCACATATGGAATGTGAGCTGTCCTCTCATCTACCTGCTCTGGCTGGGGTGACACCTGCCAACAGATGCAAAGAGACTCTCGTTTTGATGCAGAGGTGCTAACACGTCCCTCTCTGCCAGTAAATGTGCTCAGGATCTGAGTCCTATGGTTGCCAGCCTTCAACTAGAGATAAAAGACCCCTCACTGAAAAGTGAAGACCATGTAGATCCCAGAAGACGAGTGTATTCATGTTTGTGAAAAAGTAAAATATTTAATCACCCATGAGCTGCATTGGTGTTTTATTTTTGTCAACTAAACTAGCCAAATGGACAAAGTAGTTTCAGTATTATCTGATTCTGTTCCTCCCAGAACATATCCACACCTAGAATATATCTATACCATATCCGTATCTATAGTCCTTATAGTAATTCCTTTCTGCTTGAATTGCTTACCCTGATTCTCTTAAAAGCAGCTTATTTTTAAATTTAGCTGTGGTCACTGCTTTTTTGTCTCTTAGCCTTCAACTATTCCTGCTTTGTCTACAATCTCTAACATACCTGTTCTAATGGCTTAACGTACTGGAGAAAAGAAATTCCCATGGGAGGCAATCAAAACTGGGTGTCTGTTTTTCACCTTTACCCCCATGAGGAACTGTAGTATAATGTGTGGGGACAAGGATTAAGACCTAGGCTTCCCGAGTTCAAATCCCAACTCTCCCCCACTGCTGAAATACCATTTGGTCAAGGCCCTCAACTTCACCCAGCCCAGATTGCTGGCAAATGAGGGTAAGCCTACCCTTATGAGGTTGCTGTGAGGATTGAATGAGATGACCCTTCTACATCCCCATATTTGCAGGAAGTGTCAGATAAATGTTTGTTGTGGTGGTGAATGGTGGTCTCAGAAAGGTAAGGCAGAGGTGGACATGAGTTCATGCTCACAGCTCTTGTTGTGACTACTGCAGAATTATGAATGATTTGAGTGTATACCTTTTTTAAAATTCCTTCTAGAGTGTGGAAAGTTATTCTTTGGTTTGGCAACTTCTTGTACTCTATTTCATCACTTCTATAGGAAAAAAAATTGGTTTGGATCTGAATCTGGGGCTGAAATTTGATAACAATCCAGACATTGAAAACTATTCTACTTATAAAGAGAGAAAATATATCACTATCTACCCCAATTTGACATCTAGGCCTATTGCAAGGTGTATTGCTTACAGCAGTAAATCTAAGTGGGTAATTTGTGTTATGCTTTTCGATAGCTTATTTTTGTTAAACTTATATATACACAGAGCTTAAAGAGGCAACCAGCTCTAGAAGGCTTATTATGAAAAACAGCCATCTTCCAGTCCCATCAACACTACTTCCCCACTCTTCTGAGGCAACTACTTTCCATTAATTTGGCTGTTCCCGATATTTGCTCAATATCTCTAAATAACCTGCTTAGATGGCAGCTATTTGATTTTTCAGTGACAAGCATTCTCTACTGACTTGACAGTGTAGAAGAGGAGGGTTTAAGTCTCTTTTAGCCCAACCTATCCAGTCCCCTCTATCCTCCCTAAATAGTTATAAGTTTGATTAGACAATAGTCTGCTTAGTTTATTATGACTATGTGACCACTCTTCATAGCTGAGCCATTAATATATAATGAGATTCATCTTCTTTTAGGCACAATTCTATTTTCCTTGTGGTTTATAATTATCTTTTTTATTGTTGTTTGTTCCATTTTCTATGTTCTATTTCCAGAGGTCTATAATATCCTTTCTGTAGGTTCAGAATTATCAGATATCCCATCAGTTTTGTCCTTTGGGCATTTCTTCTGGAGTCTTCTGAGCTGCTCCAATTTGGCGAGGTTGCCCTCTAAGCCTGCTACAAAAGTTTCATTTGGGAATCTTCTTTTACCATCCTTCTAGAATCTCCCTTTACCATCATTCTAGAAACTTCCTTTAATTATCATTATAGATTCTGGTTGCTTGGTATTATGGTTTATTGTAACACAATTTTATGTAACAATAGTTTACTCCCTTATTTTGTTGGAATATATCCTCTAGTAGCTTTTTCAGAAAGGGTACATAGGAGGTAAATTTCTTGAAACAACTAAATTTTTATTTTTATTCTTCTCTCACTTTTAATTAATAACTTAGTTGGGCACAGATTTTTAGGTTGAAATAATTTTCTTCCCCAATTTTGAATGCATTAGTCTATTTTCTTCTAGCTTCTCATGCCTTTGTTGAGAAACAAAATGTCAGTCTGGTTTTGAGCCTTTGTATATAAGCCTGTTTTAGTCTGTCTGGTAGTTTTTAGGGTCTGTTCTTTGTTCCAGTATTCTGAAACCTCATAATTATGTGCCTTGATGTACACTTTGTGTATGTGTGTGTGTATGTGTGTGCATGCACTCAGTGAAGGATACTCAGAGGACCCTTTCACCCTGAAAATGCATGAAAATATGTGTCCTTAACTTCTGGGACTTGTAAATTATTTATTTGATTATTTCCTCCCCTCTGTTTTCTCTATTTTCTGGCACTTCCACTATTCAAATGCTGGATCTCTTATTTTCTATTAAGGTGAGGAATGGGCACTTTCTGGGCTGCTTGAAGTGAGGGAGGAGGTTTGGAGATTAAATTCATAAACAATCCTTTACTTGTCCTGTTTGCAGACCCACATTTACTCTACTTCTAGAATTTTCCCCACTGCCAGCTAAATCACCAATTATTCTTCTGTTTTCCAGCTTCCAAAATTTTGTTACTCTGATGAGCTCTTCTATTCTTTTTGTCCTGTGGGGTTTATGGCTTGTTTTAAAAACTCCCTTTACATCATTATGTGCCTGGCTTTTGTTGGTATCGACACTTCCAAAGCACTTGCGCCCCCCTCCCCCGGTTCATCCCGGGGCTAAATTATAAAAAAAAAAATTAAAAAAATTAAAAAATAAAAACTCCCTTTACTATTATCTTGTTACAGTATAAGAAGAAAGAACAAAAGTAATGGTATGTGTTCAATCTGCCATCTTCCACTAAAAGCCCATGATTTGTTAAAGAAATTTAGAATTGATATTTGTCACATGTTTTAAGTCCATTTGGCTGTTTATAATAAATTGAATAAATATTCACAACCTTTTATGACTTACTGGGAAATGAACAGTTTAGTCCTATTTAATCTATTCCATAGATGGTAAGTGATGACGAGCTTCTAAGTGTTTTCAATGCAAGGGAAGAGTGATAAAAGGATACAGAATACTTCACATTTGTTCTAAGGGGATTTTTGTGGTGTGAGCCCTCTTCTCGACAATGCTGTCGTGTGTAACTTAGTTCTGCACATACAATACCTAATAAGGTAAAATTAGCAACAGAAAATAACCTACGTGTCCATATAACAAGTGGAAGAACGCGTTAATGGAAAGAGACCGGCCTCATTATTCCTTTATAGTTCTATTTCAGTCATATCTTTCATGTTATTTGAATCCAGAAAGCCTTCACTGGTTTGACTTAGCCTAATCTTTCTTCATAGAGCGGCACAGCAGTCAGGGAGCGAAGAGGCTTGGAAGATTGCGGTGTCCCTGGGATCCCTTTTTGCTATTGTCTGTGGTGTACCACATGCCTGTCATTGGCCCCGCTAAGAGTGCTGACGTTCCCTGCATCGTTTTTCACTTACTAGGCCAAGGGCAAAGGCAGCCAGACAAACATCCTGTGGCCACGGGGTAGGTGATACTCTTCCAGGGAGTTGTCCTGACCACCCAGGAACCGCCTTCTGCTGCGGCCCAGTGGACTCTCCTAGACTTTTCTATGGGTCTGCCAACATGCAGAGAAAATGTGAACAGAGAAAAAATACGAAGTATCCCTCAAGCAGAGGTTTTGAAGGACTTAGCAGGGAGAAGTGAATCTTCCTCCAGAACAGGGGTCTCAACCCGGCACCCTCCCCTCCCCACCACCCCTCTTCCCCACAATGCCCGGCCCTGGCTCATCTGCCTCCTTGCAGCACCTAGAGGCCCCTTCTTCTGCGGGCCAGGCTGCCTTAGCCTCCAGCAACGTGCTCCTCCCTGTCCAAGCACAGCCAGCATCTCTTTTTAAAGAAAGAGGAGAGGTCATGGGGAAGGTCACCGTCGGGACATCTCTCAAATGCTAAGAACAACATTTTCTCCAGCTCAGTATGAAAATCAACCTGTCAAAGATTCTCACTAAACCAGGGGTCAAATGCCAACAAGGCCAGACACATAATAGAGATGAGGGAGGAGGGCCAGGTGAGACTGCAGGGCGGGCTTGTCCACGCCCCTTCTGGAGGGCGGCAGCTGCCCAGCGCAGGTTGCTGGTTCCACATGGGAGGACTTGCTGCAGCAGAAACTAGAGTTGTCACAAAGGCACAGGGTAGGTTTGCCCTCTTGTCTTCTTGATGTTGGGGTGCTAGGACAGGCCCGTTCCTGGCAGACGTGAGACTCCTCTCGTAGACAGCTTTGCATCGAGGGTCCCCCTGGGTCTTGCTGCACCTTCCTCAGACTGCCAGGCAGCCTGCGATGTTCCGCCAGCCTCCCCTCCCTCCCTCAACCCTAACACCTGAGCTAGGGTTGAGCAGGTGGCACTCCCAGCTCCCTGACCCCCTCCCCACTTTCTATCACCTGCCGTTTCCCCCTAAAATTGTTGCAGGTTTAATTCCATCTTGGCATCTGCCTCTCAGAAGATCCAGAGTAATAACCTAAAGGCCTTTAATAAATTCCTATTGATCGGCAGATTGATTGGTCCAGGGCAGGAGGCGCAGATAGGAGCCAGAGCCGGCCAGCGGGAATCATCCTGTCTCATTTGCATAGCCTGGTGACCTGCTCCTTGTTGACTGTGTCTCCCTTTCCCTGCAGGTTGTGGCTCTTTCCTCCTGGTGCCTGCTGAGGGATTCGATTTACTACACACTGTCTGTGATCGCGCTCATTGTGGTAAGTCGCTCTTCTCGGGTTGGTCCCACCGGTGTACTTCTCAGCTCAGGGGCTGCAGCTGCTCGGGCGCACTGGTGGGGCGTGGGCGGGTGCCTGTCTGGGTGTGAAGTCAGGGTCTCTTTTCTTCCAGCTACTTTGAGCACCCTGAACCCCAGCCTGATTGAGGGGTGCTCAGAACAGGAGTCTTGCTTGAGTTCCCTGGGCCCATGAGAGTCCCAGCTGTTCTGTTCCTTCTTACTTTCTTCCAGCTCTTCCCTAACTCACTTCATGGCATCCCCTCTCCTCCCCCACCCCTCTGGAGGGTCTCCCAGGGTACTTCCTGCCCTCCCCATGGCCACCTGTATCCTTAGCAGTGACACCTCCCTGAGGTCCAGCCATGGATAAACAGCTCTCTACCAGATATCTTCACACCCCACATTCCACATATCTCTAACTATACATTGGATGTTTGCCCCAAGACTGGAACACCTTTCCATATTTCAGCCCCCATCCCTATCCTGGCCACCCAACCTGGGAATGATATTAAATTGGCCTTTCTCTCAATTCCCACCATTTGGCTCAATTGCACTGTGGATTTTCATCTCATGGAAATCACCCTAGTGTGCTCCTCCATAGCCCACTCCACTGGAGGCTCTCTCTTGCCATCGCTGGCCTTAGCAGATGCAGCGGCTGCCCTGCAGTCCCAGCAGGTCAGTGTGGCCATCCAGCAGCCTCTCTGCCACCTGTCCTCCTCCTCTCTGCACCCCTAGTTAGCCCTCAGAGCCACCCCAGTGCTGTCTTTACAAAGAACACCTGTGAATGCTATGCACTTGTTTAACTAACTGACCGGTGGCTCTAGGTCACCCGTGCAGAAAAACCCACACTTTTTAACGTAGCGAGCTAAAGAGTAGACAATTGGAAAGAATGGTGAGATAGGAGTTGGGATATCTCACTCCTAATTCTGCCTCCCCCTCCCCACATCATGTTTAATTTTGTATGTCAACTTGACTGGGGTAAGGGATGCCCAGATGGCTGGTGAAGGGATGCCCAGAGGGCTGCCCATTCTTTCTGGGCGTGTCTATGAGAGTGCTTTTCAGAAGAGATTAACACTTGAATCATTAGACTTTATGAGAGAAGATCACCCTCATCAATGTGGGTGAACATTCAATTCGTGGAGGGTGTGAATAGAACAAAAAGGCAGAAGGAGGGTGAATTTGCTGTTTCTGCTTGAGCTGGGACATCCATCTTCTGCCCTCAGACATCAATACTCCTGGTCCTTGGGCCTTTGGCCTTGGACTGGGACTCGCAACATTGGCTCCCCTGGTTCTCAGGTCTTTGGGCTTGGCTTGGAACTATAGATGGGAGAGTATGAGACTACTTAGCCTCCATGATAATGTGAGCCAATCCTTCATCACAAATCTTTTTACATGTGTGTATGTGTGTGTGTGTGCATGTGTGTGTGTCTCCTTTTGACTCTGTGTCTCTGGAGAACCCTAACTAATACACGCCATGACTAGCTCTAATGACATTGAAGAAATCAATCACTCTGGGTTTTAGTTTTCTTACCTACAAAATGGAACTGGATCCACTAACTGGTCTTCTCGCCTGGTTTACAAAGCACTTACCTATAGATTATTTTATTGTAAATCTCTATGCAAATCAAATAAACATGATGTTTGATATGAGACTTTCCACAAGGAACTTCAGTGACCAGCATTGAAAATCTTGGGTTTACAAACCATTGCAAGATTTGCCAAGAGGTCAGTGTTGCCCTAAAAATTGCTCTAAATTGTTGTCCAGAGTCCCCAGATTAAAGAGGACAGGATCTGGCCCAACCACACTCCCCGAATTCCAGGAGCCCTTTATGATTGGGAGGTGGGAGACCCATCCCGAGGAGCAGAGGTTTCGGCGTGCCGTGTTGGAACTGAAGACATGCTTCACCTTTGACACTTCTGGTTAGTGGACACATGGACACACGTGAACTCTATGTCCTTATTCTCAGTCATCACCTGTGGAAAAGGTATGATCACCTGAAACCCTGAGGACTCTTCTCTTCACCTCAGTCCAGACTTCCCCAATGCTCTTTCCAGCAAGCTCTGTCCTGGAAACCCAAGCTGATTATGTGCACTCTGTTCTTCTGCCTTTAGGACCAGTTAGGTTGATTTTTGAAAATGACTTTCTTCAAGAGACATGGTCAGGGGATAGTAGAAATGAACATAACTGTCTACTTTGGTGAGCACAAGGCAACGGGACAGAACGGAGCAGCTCAGATCTCACGGGGACACAGACTCGTCAATGCCACTCCCAGCAGCAAATGTGCCGGCTCGGTTTCTTTCCCTGTTTTCAGCATGGACACTTCCAGGGCTATGTGTGAAATAACTTGTCATCTGTCCAATTTATCTGGACACGTCCAAGATAAAATAAATGTAATTGTTGCTAATGATGTGTGAAGAAGCAAAGCTTTGGTCTGCGGGTGACATAGTCACCCAAGCCTGGTGGTTGGGCAAAGCAACCATCTGCCCTCAGGTGCAGCTTGTAAGTCACAGAAGGGAGCCGGCTGGGCACTCAGGCTGCCGGGGCAACTCTGTATTGCCCTCAGACGGCAACAAACTGCAACCGCAAAGCATTCTTTGCTGGTACCCAAGGATTTGGATTGTGTATTTACAGACTAGTTGTCAAGGCTAGAGTTTTGTGATTTTGAGAAAAATTACATTTCTCCACTGCTAAGAAGAAATGGAAAAGATAAGATGGGAGCCCTCAAAGTTAAGTCTTGGTTCTTTTTACTTTAACTGGTATTCCTCCAACTTCACTGTGCATTGGAAACACCAGGAATGCTTACTTGAAGTGCAGAACCCAGGGATTTTCATTCCACAGGCTCCAGGGTAAGACCCAGGAAATTGCATTTTGACCAACATATTCCCTCACCCCCAGGTGATTCTGAGGCCACTAGCACCACGCTGCATTTTGAGAAACACAACTTTAAATAAGGTTGGAAACCATGTTCCTCGGAGTATTCATCTGTTGCATAGAAATGATCATTTCCAGGGTCAATGTTAAGATTCCCAAAGGAAAGGAAATGTGGCAGCCTAAGTCACTTTAGTTTGACTGGATTTCTGACCATTGCTAGTCTGAATGGAATTTTGAATCTTGTGAAATGGTAGAAAGCTCCTGGGGTCATTTTCACATGAGACTTAAAACTGCCACGAGGAATAAAACAGAGTCCTACACCCAAAAGCACCATACTCCGCAAAGTGGCTTTCACAATGTCTCCAGATCTGTTCCATGCCCCAGCCTCAGGCTGTAGCTCACACACATTCTGTGTCTTTTTGTCAAGGTTTCTTATTCTTCTCTTTCTATGTTTCCCCTAGTATCATGGGAACAAAGTCATTTCCCTTCCAGTGTTCCTTATGTAATACTAAGCTTCTCTATAGGACTCTGCAAATGGGGACTTGAAATTCCTTTATTTAAAAGCGCTTCCTCCTACCCACAAAATAATTACCAACCTTCCCAAACAATTTATTCAACTATTGGGTTTTTTTTAAAACACTCTCTGCTATTATATAGTTCTGAAATGTTCAGAAGGTGCAACTGTCGGTCCCCTGAGGTTGTGCAGTAATGAGTTCATTCACCCAGAGGGCAGGTCTGGATTAAGTGGGACCAGATGCCTTTCTACACATATCCCCTTCGAGAGGCCCTTCCCACCTATGCGGAAGAGGCCTGAGGACCAACCATGGGGCCTGGAGGTCCAAGCAGCAGGAAAGACGACTTCTCCAGAGATGCTGATGGCTGCGGAGGGGCAGAGGGTTCAGAGTCAGGGCAGGAAAGTGCTGATCGAGTCCTTGGTACCTGGATTCAAAACAGCAAATGTCAGCTGCCGAGAGGAGACAAGCACAGGGGCCCACAAGCAGAGCCGCAGGAACAAGACCAGCGTGTGCATCCCGAAACCAATGAAGCTCAAGACCATTAACTCAGAGACACAGAGGTCGATCCGCTTCGGTGTTTGGGAATTTCACTTAAACTTTGCTCTGTGCTATTTCTAGCTTTTGTTTGCTTGCTTGTTTGTTTTAAGGAGAAAGCAGAAGAAATGAAGAACGTGTCATTGTCTAAAGCAATTATAATGTCAAAAACATAAAGGCCCTTCCTTGCCCCAGTCAAGAGTCCCCTGAGCCCTGGTGAGGTTCTGTACTTTGAACCATTAGGCCGTGGAGAAGCTTGAGAGTGCCCAGGAGGCTCGCTCAATGCCCCCAGTCTCTTTCTCTCTCTGCAAGAGAACGGTCACCTTTTAAGTCCTGGGAACATTCTGGGTTCTTCAGATCACTTCCTTGTGTGCATCCACCCGACAGACCCACAGACCGTCTGCGAATCATCACAGACTTGCCACTGATTCTCCTCTACCCCCGGTGAGCACTTCAGCCACGGGCATCTCCAGCCTCCCAGTCCTGCCTTTTCTCCAAATTCCAGCAGGCCTGACAGTTTCTTGTATTGAAATGTTACTGTAATTTACATAATTGTGTAATTTACATAAATGCAAATGATCCATTACATCGTCAGTCTAGCAGCTGCCCTAAAAGAAACACTTTATTTTTACCCTTCCTCTCTGCTTGAGGACAGGACTATGTGCGCGGAGTAAAGGAGAGCCTCTGGGCAGGGGATAGGCCAATGGGGACAAGTTCCCGATATGCAAGCTGGCTCAAAAGTGCACGTCCACCAGGGCTGCCTGTCTGCGGTGGGCCAGGCGAGCCCCCGGCACCAATTGCGGTGGTCGTCAGGGTAGCCCAAGGGCTGGCACAGCAGTGAGGCTCCTCCAGACCAACACTGCCCTTTCCTTCCCTGGAGGGCTCATTGTAATGTCCCCAAGGGAGGGACCACACAGCTCCGCAGACTCACCTGCTAGAGATGCTCAGCGCTTCCAGCAGAACTTCCTTGGCGATGGAAATGGTCTATAATCTTGTGCTGTCTGATGCCGTAGCTGCTAGTCATGTGCGGCCACTGAGCACTTGAAATGCAGCTAATGAGACCAAGGAACTAATTCTTTTTATTTAATTAATTTTAATTTTTAACAAACATAGACTCAATACTAAATATGGGACTGAGTACTATGCTGTGTCTACTGATATGGATTTTCTAGTTCAGTCCTCACGGCTGTGCGAGCTGGCTGTTTTATGTGGCCCATCTTACACATGACAAAACTGAGGCTCCAGTGGTTAAGTGCTTTGCTCCAGGTCAGGGAGCTGCACCTCCTCGGATTTTCCAGAGCAGGTGTCTAAGCTGATACAGCTATAATTGCCCCAGGACAGAATGCAGACTTCCCCTCCAATAAAATCTGCCCCTTGCAGTCTTTCAGATTATCCTTGTCCCTACAACCCATTTGCCCTCTTAGAGACGCGTGTCAGCCTCGGTTAGTTTGTAATCTTGTTTTTAGGCAGGAGAGAACAGCTTCAGCCTCCTCCTGCTAGAATTATTTCATTAAAACCACTAACCTGAAATGATCCAGAAATCTTTTTATCTTGTCCTTCCTGTGGGAGGAAAGAGGTCTTAGAGACCATGTGGATGACTGTCTTCTACCTCCCAGCTGGCCACCGTGGCCCTGCCCTTCTGAACTGTCGCCCCTCCTTCTTGGACCAAATCTTCCTGGGAATGAACCTCTTCTCTCTCCAACTTAGAAACCTTGCTGCTCTCGGGCTCACTGTGCCCCATTAAATCCCAGCTCTGCTCTGGAAAAGTGGGAATAGCTATGGTGGTTAGAAGATTCTCGCAGAGAATGATGGTGACAGATCCGATGGGAGGAAAGGCCTGCTTTAATGACACTGGGCAAACTAAGGAGATGGGGTCAGGCTTGCGTTTGTTCCCTGAACAGGGAAATGGATTCGCTGGACTGGAGGATGCAGCTTCCATAGCGGGGCAGCTCCTCTTTCACAAGGAATGTGACTTGGAAATTTAGACCTGTGTTATTGTTTTTGCACTGCTCCACAAACGTAGTCCTTTGGCTTAAAAGCCCTCATCTCCTAGATCCCAAATTCATCCTCTTTTCCCTTTTTCTATCTTTTCGCCTGCCCTAACGTATTTACTTGACTTGGTCAGCTCTGCCGAAGCCCTGCCTATAGGTCATCTTGTTTTCCTGCCCTCCGGCAGCCATTGCCTTCATCAAGTCAGCCTGCTAGACATCCTGAAGTAGGAATTGCGGTTTAACTTTAAAACGGAGCCCATATCTGTGCATAGCAGCTAGCTTTGCAATATACTCTGTCGGATTCTTCTCTGCAGATGAAATCACCGTGGCCTTAGCTGAGCCATCTGCACCCCACCCCCAGACCCGAAGAAGTGAGAACTCCAAATGCAGATCCATCTAGGGAGTCCCCACAAGGTTGAGTGGGAAGAGCTACGGGAGGCTGTTTTCTTTACAGCAAGGAAGGGAAGATTGTCTAGATTTCAGTCTCTTGAAAGAAAATGATGGTGTTGATTTTCTCCTGTTATTTTCACTGCTTAAAATTCTAATGGTGCCTGTGACCATGATACAGGTTCCAGCAATGCGCCCACCTCTGCTTCATGGCCACAGTTACAGCAAGCAAGCTGAGGGGCTGACATGTGGAGGTAGCCACCTGCCTCCCAGCCTCTCCTCTCCCGTCACACCTGCACCATTCCCAGGTCATCGTCCTGTTCTTCCCACATGAGCACGCCATTCCCTTGGCAGTTGCCTGGCTTGCTCTGATATCCAGGGATTCGCTCTTCTGATATAAGCCTGTCTTGCTTGGAAGAATTCTAGAGCAGATGCAGGAATGAAAAGCTGGTTTCCATGGTACCTAACCGTTTCTCTGAAGCCTGGAGGAAATGAGTGCTTTTTTCAAATTCATTCCTGTTTAACATTGAGCTCAGCTGCAGAACACGTGGAAACCTCAGGGCGAAGCCACGGGGGCCTGTGGGTGAAGCACATGTGGGTCAGAGGGCAGGGCCCCCAGCCAGCCCACGCTCAGCGGATCAGGGCCCAGCTATCAGTCAGCACCACCCACGGTGGCCTCTGCGCTGTCACAGTGCCTGGCCCCAAACACAACCAGCACAGCACTAAGAGAAGAGCTGTCTGCCCATTGCTCGCTTTCAGAAATCTGACTGGGAAAAGTCTGGGTCAGTTGCGAAGGCCACAGCAGGAGGTCACTCAGTTGCAACTCATCATGAGGATTGAGAGTTGACATTAGATGACCTGTCCTCAAAACAGAGCACCAGGCAGGAACTGCCACTGGAACGCCACCTTGCTCCGTGACAGCAATGGCTCACTCAGTAGGCTGCCCACCCTGAGCTGCTTCCCCTCCTTCCAGGAGATTTAATGGAGCCTCGGAAAGTGGACTTGGCCTGTCTTCATTCTAACTTCCCCAACCTTGGCAGAGCAGACCTGGATGGAGGGCTGGGACGTGAGCACCACCCAGTGGTCATTGGCAGGAACTGGGGGTGTGGGTTCTTGTTTTAGACAAAGCGTCAAAATGATTGCAAGTTTTCTTCTACACTAGTAATACTGCTGGAAGGGGGGGCGGTTCTTTGTTTTCTTTTACTTGCAGCTAAGGCATAAAAATATTGAGGCATGTGCAATACTTTTCTCAAGAGAATTAAATAAAATAAAATCTGTAAAGAATAACAAACGCATCCCCCCAAACTTCATCCTCGAATGAAGGTGACCCCTGTCCTTGTCATTTTAAGACAGGGCAACTCGAACGTTCCATCAGGATGGTCAGGCATTGAACTCTCCCGAAGGGACATTTGCGAACAGTGCCAGTTTCCTCATTACCAGTCTGCGGAAGAGATGGTGATCAGCCACTGGTCCTCCAAGTAACACCACTAAATGCCAGAGGCAGCTCATAACTCACCTCCACTCCTTTCTCCCAGTGAGCAAGCTGCTTCCATTTAGCTTTTCTTAGAGGCCGGAGTTTTAGTCCCTTTCATTCATTTTATTGTTCTTTTCTGAGTCCTCCCATTCCTCTACACAATCCCTTTAAAGTAGAGGGATAAACCCAGACAGTGTTTGCTATCAGCCTCGGGGTAGCTAAGGCTGGCTTTGTGGAAGCCTCCTCCTCCTCTTCCTCCCCCTTCTCTTCCTCTTCTTCCTGTTCCTCCTCCTCTGCAGCAGTCATGCCTTCTGAGTGATGGGGCTGACGGGACGTCTTCATGCCAGGCAGAGAGATCAAAGGGAAAATTCTACCAGTTATTTGGATGCTTCCAGATCTCCAACATTTATTAGTGCTTGTAGTGAGATCACCTGCATTTCTCTTTCCCTGTCTGCCTCCCTGAACCACATCCCCACCTCCAATCCCCCCAGCACCCTGCCATAGCCATCCCCTTGACTTCAGGGTCATGATGCTCTGTCCCTAATTGCATATCTTGTCCAAACTTGTCCAGATATGCCCACTATTTCTCTGGATTATTGTGCTCCTATTTGGAGTCCTTGGTATAAATAAGCCCATTCTCATTTTTTTTCTTTGATGTGATCATTGAAATAATCAATAGGTAAAATTGCATGGGTCCCAGAGCCGATTCCTAGATAGTACATGAAGGGGACTTTCTCCCAGGGAGAATGAACTCCTGGCGTCTCCCTTGCAGCCTCTGTGTCCCCATCTATGGGGAAGATAACACAGAAAAAGGACTTCCTAAAAGTTGCTTTCATATTACATGGTATTGCTTGCCTTCCCTGACAGAAGAAAATTAAATTGGCTTGGTCTAATAAACTCTTTCTCAATATCTTGTGTTCTCTTAAGTGGCTACAAATTGATTATTCCAGCCTGCTGCTAAGACTAATATTGCATTAACTTCAATTAATAGAAAATGTTTTCTATCTGAAATAATTTGGTCTGTTCCATGATTTTTTTGACAATGATTTTTTTTAAAAGCTAGTGATTATACAAAACAGCTTGTGAATGCCTTCCAGGGAATAAATTCCATGCTGTTCAACCTGGATTGCAAAATCATTTCCTTTATTTCTTTAATTCTCCTCCCATTCTAGTTTGATGTTTTCACCCAAATGTCAACTTATTGACTCTGATAACAAAGATGAAAGTAACAAAAATGATGAAGCCTAGGCCTTTTTTTTCAATGGCTTGTTAGGAAGAACGAGTTATTAATACAAATTACCATGGGTCCTTCCTCTCTGCCTTCACTTTGGACCTTCAAGATAATTGGAAAGGGTTCTTTTTATGTGCCTTGTAAACCATGCTCTGCTTATCTTGGAGGTGTTCTCTATGTCTCTACCCAACTGGTGGTTATTATAATCACAGGGGACTGCAGTGATGCCCACCTTGTTAGCTAAGTGCCCTAATGATACTGTACACCCAGATTGTCCTGTAGATATCCACCTCGGTCTCCAAAGGGCCACTGCCTTTGCAGGGAAGGCCACTCAGAGACGCTCATACTCGAAGCGGTCCTATTTTGTGAGTGTGGAAAGAATGAGCTACCAGCCACGTCCATGGCTTCCTGCTTAAATAAAATATAGGTATAGTTATTTGGTTTCAGCAACATGTCATCTGGGCAGATCCGTGTGTCATTAAAAGAACACCAAATTAAGAGCTAGAGATGAGTTCTAGAACTAATTCTACAGCAAACCGAGCAACCCCAGGAAAATTACTTATGTTCTCTGTGACTCCATTTCCCCATTTAAATGAAAGGATTACACCAGCTTTTTCCCTTCAAATTATTTTAGATGGTATATGGATGGTAACAGGACTTAAATAATTTAAATAAATTAAATCCCATTGTGGATTCTCTCTGTATTCTCTTTTGATAAGGAGAAAATCTGAGTTTGGCACCTGTGTGTTGTCCACTCCTTCCAACCCCTGCTAATCTCCTTCCTTAATGAAAGGGCAGGCCCGTGGCCCAGGGCTTGGGCAGCCAACAGTGTCCAGCCAGGATCTGCAGACACTGTTAGTTGTTATTGCATTTATTTTTCAGGGTTACCCTCTATATATGATGACAAGAGGTGCTGATCCTGCACTTCTGGTTATGATGTTAAGTGTCCTTTGAAAATAAATTCTTTTAAGGAAACAAAAAATAAGCCAATCTAAAGAAAAGTGTTGAGTCCATGGAAGTCCAAGTGCTGGCATAAAGACTGTGAATACAAAGACATGCAGAAATTGTACAGGTGGCACATAAGGGACTAACATTTGGAAGTAACCACAGAGCTCCTGCACCCCTTGCAGATATGAAATTCTGAAATGTGTCTTGCTTTACAACATCACACTTCTCTGTCACTTCACGGTTGGACAGAAGTTGTAGGGAGGATGGGATTACCTGATGCTACACACACACACACACACACACACACACACGTCCACCACAATCTGCCAACACCTCCTTCCACTAACACTGGCCAAAGGCAAAACCAGTATGGAGGGGAGTTCACATGCAGGTTCCTCATGTCCCAGCCAGCCCAGAGCATACCAGTGACAAGGGTGGGCAATGTGCAGTCTTAAAACATGGGGTGTGTGTGTCTAATCTTACATCCTTTTTATTTTTTTCACAGTTCATTTACGATGAAAAAGTTTCCTGGTAAGTACCTCTTTTTCTCCCTCTAATTTCATTTTGTCATGTTGCAGACCTAAGTATGTTGAAGACCAGAGTTAAGATTTAGGGAAAAAAACAAAATGTCATGACAGCTTAAAACAAGAAGAATTTCTTAGGAATCCTCTTCCCACCTTAAGGAAGGAATTAAATCAGCTTTCACAGAGCAGAGACCTTTTCTTTTGGGGCTGGGGTGACAGGACTCTATTTGGGATCCTAATTCTAGATGTCCTTATCCTCCAGGTTAGGCACAGTTGTGACTTAACTGTGCCTTTCTGTAGTCTGCCATGGGCTAGGCCATGGTGAAGGTTTGATCTTTTCAAAATGTGTCCAAACCAAGCTCTGTGTTTCAAATTCCGTGTACATCTCAGGAATCAGGACCCAGGCACTTCGGTGACCTTTAACCTGTTAAAGTTCTCTGTTTAATGTTCAAAAAGATCTTGGAGCTCTGAAAATAATTTATTTTTTTGATAGAAAATTTTGCCCAAATTAAATATGTGGGAAGGCATTTGCATTTGGACCCACAGTCCAAATCCCTGTTTTTGAGATGGGTTCTGAGCAAGTCAAATATGTTTGAAATGGAAATAGAAATTGAGTTTTTCATGCATTCTTTTTACTTTTTTTTTCAAATATTTGATCTGTAGAAGTAAGTAGTATGGAATAATTTCTTAGGAATAGGCATTACTCTGTACATAGAAAACTTTCATGGCATTATTAAAGCTAGACATGAGCTACAAACAGAAGTAGAGCGTCTACCAGGCTTGACTTTCAGCAGAATGACTGCTAACCCTTTGTCGGAGTGGACACCACTGTGTCTGAGGATAGCTCTGTGATTTTCAGAATTTGGGGGCAGAGAACCTATCACATTGATGATAAAGATTATGCACTATGATAAGGCATTAAGACACTTTTGCCAATTCTCTCTCCTCCTCCGTCCAAGAGGGAAAAGGAGGAGATAGCTAGGAGAATTTCCTTTAAGATGCATAATATCCATATTGACTCATAAGAAATAAGAAGGAGGTCTTTTGTGAGTAATCAGCAGGCTGAAAGGGATTGAGACGCCCTGGAACCCTGGGTCAGGGGTGAGGAAGAGCCTCCTCAAGGGGTCCTCCTGGGTGTGGCCACCAAATGGAATGGGGACATGTCCTCCACCATGTCCTTGGGGATGAAATGTAGGACAAGAAAACTTCCAGAGGCATTTTCTAGAGCAAACCAATGGCACTATTAGCACAACCACTGCTCTGCCTTGGCAAATAGTAAGTGCTTCAGCGTTGCTCTGTGTTACTTGTCTTCACTAATGGGACTCCCAAAAAGACAGACAAGTTCTGATCGCAGTGATATCTGAAAGTTGTCTGCTGCTGTTGTGCAGAAAAACACTGAGAGAGGCCTTCCGGGGAGGTTTGCTGTCAATCTTGGAGGGTGCTGTCCTTTCCACCATCTCTGTGGCATTGCTGCATGACAGCCGTGGCCAATTTCAGCCCTGACCGTCAAAACAGCTTTTAGGATATTTCAGATAGTTTAGAGCAACAAAAGGAGAGTCTATTTCTTCTTCATTCCAAAGGCTTTTGCTATGATGCTAGGTGACCTCAGGTAGAAGCCTGGGCCTGTGGCTGAAAGATCTAGCCTCTGTAAGGTAACAGGTCATCAGAGCCCTCGGCCAGAGCACAAAGACTCACTCCCATGTGTCCAGTTATGAGTCACGGGCCGGGAGGGCCATGGATAAATGAGTTGCAAATCCCCTGGTGTGTCTTGCTCTAGCAGGGGGAGGGGAGGTTAGAATCATATCAATAAATCAGGTGCAGCCGTAGCTTCCAGGAAAGCACTGGGCTGGGGGCTGGGCTGGGAGGGGGTTCGGTGGCTCCAAAACACCATCATTCCCAGAGTTCCAGCCTGTTGCATAATTGCTGTTATTACGTGCATGGGCTGATGAAGAGCATTTCTCACATGAGTGAGGCTGAGAAATTAAAGTCTGCACCACTGGCCCTGAACTGCTGTAGGTCTTCCAGGGATTTTAGCTCCTCATTTAATGGGTGAAAAATATATAAAACTTTAAGATTTTTTACTGCGGTTGTTACTGTTCACTTCTCCTGCCTTCTTAACCAGCCAATCACGAGCATTTATTTTGCTGAAAGGATGCATCTAGGAGCTTACTTCTCTCTTTAAAATCAGAGTCTTTAATCTGTGCATTAAAGCACAGTGGCATTTCAATAATACCTTGAACAGAGAGTTCCATTCCTTGTTGTAGAACATTCCAGCATGGCCTGGTGATTTCAAGGCAGGCAACCCGCTCACCCCAAATCCTCAAAAGGAAACTAATTTCAATTGTGTTTATTTTGACACCAGAGTACTTTCTAGGAGGAAGTGAGCTTTGTCAAAGACAAACACACATGGACAACGTATCCCTGTCATACAGTTTAGATTCTTTCTCTGCTCCCAGAGCAACATTATGCAGGAAGTCACACTCGACCAAGAAGTGGCAGTTAGCAGTCAGGAATGCTTTAGTAGCAGGTAATAGAAAAACCAGCTAAAATAAATTTGTAAAACTAGTAGTTTATTTTCCTTACATATCAAGTGCCCCAGATTACATTTCTGCATTTCTCATGGCCTTTGCCTAATGGCCGCAAGATGGGTGCAGTGGTTCCAGCCACCAAGTTTGTCTGGAATGCAGGAAGGAAGAAGGGACTCTGCTGCTTTCCTCTCTCTTCCACCTGACATCTCTTTGGTCACAGCCAGGTCTGCCTTGACCACCGAATGGCCAGGGGGATTAGAGTTACAACTTTAGACCAATCATTATTCCTTGTCTGGGCCTGGGGATGGGCCTCACCCTCCTTGAGATCAGATCAGGGGGTCCCTACTTGCTGCCTTAGTATACTGGGATTCTGTGAGCAGACAAGGCAGGGGGTATCTGTTGGGGACCTATCCTAAAAGACACTTAAACAGAAAGCATCAGAGGGCCACCTAGTAGGATGTGTGCTCAACCTGCAGAGCAGAGCCCATGATGACAGCTCAGCAAGGCCTGCGATGCTGTCAGAGAGAAGTTGGAATGTGTCTTCAGTGAGTCTGTAGCCTCAGCAAGAGAACTAAAGGATCCAGGGTGATATTTTCGTTTCTGCTTTTGAGTCTAAAGTGGAGACGTTAGGAGAGAAAAAAGACCCTGGAAACACAACCTGGAAACTGTCTACCTGGGTGGTGTCAGAGAGCAGCTTTTGCTGTTCTGGACCAGGGTCAGGAAACCAGAGCAGTGCAGCCCAGGCGAGGACGGGCAGTAGCCCTCCCATCTGGGAAAGAACAGTCTTTGGCAAGAGAATCAGGGACTCTGAAAATGATTTAAAATGGAAGTTTGGGGAAGGGAAGAAACAAACCCAGATCCTACGCAGAACCAGATCCCCAGAGGACAGTAGGTGGGGTGTGGTCAGGAGAGGAAGGTGGAGAAGATGCCAGTGTCCTAGGAGGAGAGAGCAGGACAGGGGACCAAAGAGTACCATGTGACTTCAGAGGTCTGGATGTGGATTCAGTCCAATCCCAAACTGCTTCCTAAGCACTCCTGTATGCTAGGCTCTGTCCCAGAGCTAAACACGTAATACAAAACCAAACCCGGCTCTGAGCCCGAGGGTTGCCCAAGTTAGAGGGGAGGCAGACCGTTGACATGTAATTACGGATTCCCTTGGAGATGCTCATGGCATTAGAGGGAAGGGGCCTGCGGAAGGGACACTGAAGAACATTAAGTCTAGGCTTGATGACCAAAACTCCATCAGGCCAAAAAAGCAGGGGGAGCAGGTGGGACGGCACAGAGCCGGCTCAGAGAGCCCGGTATAGTCAACATGGATGAGGCGTGGGATGAGCCCTGAGTCTGGGCCCCAACAAACTAAACCTCAAATGTCAACAAAAGCAGGGAACCCTGTCCCACAGGCACCCCTGAAAAACAGCCAAAGAAAACCTACTTTGAATATTGCAGTGGAAGGGCTTGCTTTGAGTAACAAAATCAAAAAGATCTAAAAGAATTAGAAAGAATATAAATAGGCCTGTTTAGAAAGTGCTGGATTTAATTCAACCCAACTATAATATGTCATCAAAGTTGGTTCATTTTCTGGTGACTTCTCAGTCTATTAAAATGCATGTAAGTGGCAATGTGGCACCCCTTCAGATCCTGGGTGTCTCTTCCTGCAAAATTAATGTGCTGTGAATAAAAAAACACTTTTCTCATGAAGTTTATGCTACGTATATATTGGTTTTGATGAGATAAGAACCATGTTCAAGCCACTGGAGGTGTTTTGCAATTGCAAACTGATGTTTAGAGGAAGCATCATCCTGCTCGAATGAGCTGGGGGCTGCTTTGTGCTGGAGAGCGAGAACGGTGGGCGGAGACCGAGGGCGTGCACATGGGCAGAAATCAGCTGTCAGGGTTTCAAGTACCCAGGAAATGAAAAACCAAACATTTAGGCAGCGCAGGTCTGAGAAGTGATGTCAAGTGGCTGCCTCAAACAGGCATTAGATAATAAATGAGTAATAAATCAATAAACAAGATAATCGCAGACTGCTCAGAGGTTTAAAGGGCGTAAATAGGATCATGGGATAGAAAGGGAGGGAGGGTAGGTGGGGAAGATTTCTTGGTGGGGGGTGACATGTAAGCTGAAGAGAGGGTTTGAGGAAGGGGGTGGATGATCAACTTCCAGATTCTACTGAGGAACTGAACAGGGTGACAGACACAATCAGCCATCCATCCCTGGATTGCTGTAGATGGAAGTCACTGTGCCCCTGACAAGTGACTCAGGGGACCGAGGGGTGTGGAAGTTAGACTGGAGAACATCACCAAGTGATCAGGAGGTTCCCAAATGGAGTGTGCGCAGCCCCTTGAGAAGTTTTGCTCCGAAAGAAGCCAAGAAATGTGGCAGAAGTTGGAGGGATTTGGACACCCCGGTTTCTTCTCTCAGTAGTGCCTCATGAGCATGTTCTATACAAAATACAGACATGTTTGCATAATGTTTCTTAATTTCTTAATGCATGGTAGCCCATCGTATGGATCTACTTACACTTTATGTGCCTGCCCCCCATTTTATAACCATCTGGCTTCTTTGCAACTCTTCCTTTTATAAATGCCATGACAAAAAAAGCCTTTGAATATGCATCCTTTTTACTTTTGACTGCATATTCTCTGGGGTCAACCTCTAGACATGGAATTTACAAAGAGAAAAGGAAGGATGGGCATAACCCGGGATTCCCTCCTTATGCCATTCTCCAGTGATCTTCTCTCCAAGCCAAGATTACTTCCTCAATTAGCTAATTTAATTCTGTAGCTCAAGGGGAGCCTAGAAAACAAGTTCCTGTTTTCTAGCTGCAAGTTACTAAAATAAAGAAAACAGAAGAGGTATTCAAATGAGCAGAAGCTCAAGGCACACTCCAGTGGGTTTTATTTTTTTCTTCCTTCCTCCTGACGGTTTTCCCACTCACTCCATCTTATCTGTCCTGCTGGCACCTTCCCTGCCCTGGTTCTCTGTGTGTCTGTCTCTCTCTCTCCCCAACCCCTGTGCCTACCCCCTGTATATCCAATAGCCCCTCGGGCACTCCTGTCAATTTCTCTAGTTTTAGTTTGCCCTTTGCAAATACATCTGCATAATTTAAGTGAATGGTTAAGCTGTGGCTGGATTTACACACATAGGCCCATATCCAGCGGAAATAAGAAGTAAGAAAGGCCTGCTGCTTTTAAAGACCTCTTTTAGGTGAGCAAATAACAGAGAGGAAGGAGCATTTCCTGTTAGGAGGGGAGCAAAGAGGAACATGGCTGAAAGCTGTGTGCAGCACAGGGAGTATCTACAGACCAGGAACCCTCTGGAACCCTCTGCCTTCTCCTTGCCATCCTGGCTGTTTGCATCAAACATGTCTTTAGAGGGGAGGCTGGCAAGTTGCCCGGCTGTCTGTGGTGACCTCCCTCAATTGTTCTTGGTTTGTATGCAGGTGGGAGTCTTTGGTCCTTGTGCTGATGTATCTTATCTACATTGTCATCATGAAGTAAGTAAAATGCTTTCTTCGTTTCTTTTCCAAAACTGTTTCCTACATTCAACATTATGGACAACGTGGGAGAGGATGGAGGATGAGGGTGGGCATCCGACTGGTATTTCAAAGCCCGTCACAGATTCACATGGCTCCTCACAGCCTGTTATGAATCACTGTAATTTTGATTAGAACCAATAGCAGTGACCCTTCTAACCCATATGTGATGATAAACTGAAAGCTTAATGTTTCATTCAAGAACTCTCTAGAACCCTTGATCCCTCTTCAGGATCTGATGACCTCATTTTTGGATGTTTCTTGACTCTCTTTTGTAACACAAAGGAGGTAAAACTCAGTAAGTTACACTTGTATAGAGGGCGAAGGAAGAGGGACAAGAGCGCTAGATAAGAGGCGACTAAAATCATGGACCAGATTTCTGCAGACTTCCGTTATTCGTGTCATGTTAGTCATCTGTTGCTATGTAACAAAATTCCACCAAAACGTAGTGGCTTAAAACCACAAACACGTAATATCTCACACAGTTTCTGAGAGTTAGGATTCCACGAGCAGCTTAGCTGGCGGTTTCTAGCTCAGGGTCTCTCTGAGGTTGCAGAAGATATCTACCAGGGCCACCATCATGTCCTTGACTGGTGCTGTAGGACCCGCCTTCAAGATGGCGCACATGGCTGGCCAGGTGATGCTGGCCCTTGGCTGGAGGGCTCAGCCCATGCAGGGAGAAAGTGAGACCTCCTTAGAGCTGCTTGAGTGCCTTCCTCCAGAGTGAGTGATTCAAAAGACAGAGCAAGAAGGTCCCTGTAACACCTTTATAATTTTGTCCCAGAAGTCACACACTATCACTTCCACCATATTCTGTTTATTAGAAGCGAGTTACTAAGTCCAGCCTACAGTGAAGGGTCCTGCGTCACCTATCAACGGGAAGCGTGTCAAAGAAATGTTGGTTATATTTTAAAACCACCACATTATATGTTCTTTTCCCTCCTGGAGTCCAGGCAGCTCGTTATTTATATTAAGAATCATATTGTTGATGTTTCCCATACATGAAGTGAAAGGTCATCACCTTTGTTGTGAACCTGCTTGTTCACCTTTTGCCAAGTATCCTTGAGAGGAGGAGCTTCTAAATGAATGCAGAGATGTTCTGTGCTGTGGCTGCCTGCCCGGATAGGAGCTGTTGCTTTTCCTCTACATCAGCCTAAGCTTGCTTGCGCCAGCTTGTGTAGCTGCAGGAGTGACTGCCTTCTCTAGGGGCCAAAAAAGTAGAAAGCTATCAGAAATTGCCAGTTTGGATATATCAGGTAGCAGTCTGGAATTGACACATTAAGGTTCCCTTACTGTTGAGGCCTGACAAAAGTTAATTCCGGCCACCAGTGATGGAGAGACCTGTTGGGAGACATTGGTGTGGACATTGGCAAACATCATAGGAACAATGGAGGGAGGACACAGCTTGGCTGATGTCCAGGGTTTGAACAGTTTGGACTGTTCAATCTGCTGCCAGTCTGCTCAGTGTGGTGGCCAACATGTGCCAGAGGAGCTGTCCAATGGTCAGTGTAGACCCAATAGCTGGGGCTTGCTGGAGAAGGGCATTGTCAGAGTAGGACTCACCCAAACTTATCCTGCTGTGGCGTTACCATAGTATCTCATGGTAACTGACGAAGAAACCAGAAGTTGTACATCATAGAACTAATCAACTTCCATTTAAAAATACCAATAGATGAGCTCCCATGAAAGCCAAGGTTGGCCCAAAGACTTTCCAAAGTTACTAGCCTCCGAAGGAAAATCCTTTAAAGATGGAAGCAACCAGCTTGCTCTTCTTTGCCCCAAATAGCAAAACTATATAGTAGGGAAGCCTCGAACAATGCACACATCTTCCTTCAGTGTTTCCTGTTGGATTGTTTCAGATTTTTAAAAAATCTTTTTGAGGCTCTAAGTTTGTGTACCCAAAGATGAATCCATCAGTTATTCAGAGAGAATTGTCCCATAGTGTCTGCTATATGCCCAACGTGGATCTTGGGTCTTGAATCTGAATGTTCATGAAAGTATGTCCCCAAATGAATTCACTAGGGGCTTCACAGAATGAGGTGTTCTTCCAAACCAGATTTGGTCCACATGGGAGGAGGGCTGAGGCGTCTTGCTCACAGGCATTCTGTGGCTACTGCTGCCCTGTTCCGAGCCACAGTAAAGCCCTTGAGCTGCTGGCAGGACATGTGGACGTTAAGACAGCACAACAAACACATCCTCTCCTCTTCCCCGAACCATACCAAATGTGGAAGCTAATGAGGTGTGTTTCTGCTGATGCCTCAGTTTTCCAGCATTCCAGCTGTGCAAACCAGCAGGACACAAATAAAACCGGGAGTGGAAGCTACTGCACTCGTGAAATTCTCTGCATAAATTCTGGCCCTAAGTTCTAAATTGAAATCTCTGTTCTTTAGCCATCCCCCTCTGCAATCAGAGGCTTTAATCATTGGGTTTTATAAAATCTGATTTATAAAATTGCATGCTTCACAATAAAATAGCTTCGGGGTGCAAGCACAAAATTTAAAACATTCAATTAAAAATATAAAACAGCAACAGCAGTTAAAAACCTGCATATATTAGAATCATCAGCTGCCTCCAGGGTGGAGAGCCTTAAAAATGACTTTAAACATTCTGTCCGAAGGTCAAAAAGCAATTTCAGATTGGCCATGTAGGTAGAAATTTTCAGGGAGAATGAGGCATACCTGGCCTTGGCAAGGACTGATTTCTGTACCTCCTGGGTCACCCCTTTGGGATGTGTTCCCCAGATGAGGCAATATGTTCTGGTGGTTAAGAACAAGTGCCTCACATGCAGCCCTGGCAGCAGGTCTCACCCTGCCATGACTAGTCGTGGGGCCCTGGCCAAGCTATTCAGCCATTTTGAATCTCATTTCCTCTTCTACAAAATAGGATTAATAATAGTTTCTACCTCAGAGTGTTTTTTTATGAGGATGGAATGTGACAGCTTAGGTAAGTTATTAACCCAGTATCTGGTTTTGAGAAAGCCTTCACTATATGGTATCATTATTGTGTTATCCAAACCCCAATAAATGTATAATACATAGTTGTACTTTAAAAGAAAACCCCCGTATTCATGGTGCATGCCTGTAATCCCAGCTACTTGGGAGGCGGGAGGATTGCTTGAGCCTAGGAGTTTGAGACCAGCCTGGGCAACATAGTGAGACCCCATCTCAAGGAAAGCAAACCCTCATCCAAGTCAGTGTGTCTATGGGGGGAAATGGATTCTAAGGCAAGATGACAGAAACACCACCTCTCTCCTTCTAGTCATTTTTGTTGACTCTAGAAACTGGGGAGATCTTTTCCCTATTTGGAATGTTGAATACAGACGAGAGTCCACAGAATAGTATGATGAACCCACATGCTTGTCACCAACCCCAACAACCATCAACCTACAATTGTTCCATCCACACCGGATCCACTTCCCTCTCCACATATAATTTTGAAGCCCCAGACATCATACTAGATCATCCATAAAAATTCCAGTATATGTCTGGCATTCTCTAGACGTATCTAGAGACTCCTTTAGCACTCTAAGAGGACTATTTATTAACATAACCACAATATTATTATCATACCTAAAATTAATGCTAGTTCCTTAATACCATAAGATATCCAATCGCTGTTCAAATTTGCAGTGGTCTCATAAATATCATTTTGTACAGTTTTCTTTTAGTCTCATAAATGTCACAAATATTTTTAAAATCAAAATCCAAATAAATTTCACTCATTATATTAATACTTGGTTTCTCCATTTTTTAGATCTCTTTTAATCTATAAATTCCCTCTCTGTGTTGTATGTGTGGGTTTTTCCCCCCTCATTTGTTCTTTGAGGAAGTTTAGTTTTTGTTCGGCAGAGCTGCCCACGGTTTGGAAATTGCTGATTGCATCCCATGGTGTAGTTCAACCTGTTCCCTTGGCCTTTGGGTTTCCCATATGTCAATAATTGATCTGATTCAGGCTAGACCTCATCCCAAGTGGTGGTGAGTTCTGCCATCACGAGGCTTGTTGATATCTCTGCCTGTCTCTCTCTGTGGTGCTCAATGGCTGGGCGCATTATTTCATTAGGTTTGCAAAATAGTGATGTCCTCATTCTGGGCTCTGCGTCTTGTAAATCCTGAGAGTCCTCCAAGATTGGCCTGCCCACTTCCTTTTGTACAGCGAGCACTCACTGCTGTTGACTCTCTTTCTGTTCTCCATCATGCCATGTGGGGAGAACTGCAGCCTCCCAGGCAGTGCAGGGAAAGGCTCATAGGTGAGAAGGGTCCAGCCACAGAGGGCCCCTCTGTCTCTACCATGACGGCAATCTCGTCCCCGTAGCCAATCCACCCCAGAGCAGCACTGACTGAAGAATCAGGCACAAGGATACAGCAGGGAGGGACTCCAAAGAGCCTCTTCTCTGTAGAAGCAAAAGGATGAGAGAGAGGAAAAGAAACACGGGTCGAGTGGCCTCTCGGCTGGCAGGTTAGAGTCGCCATGCCTGGCTGCCATTCCCATGGGGGGCTGGAGGTCAAGCCGGGGGAATGTCTCAGTGGTTTGTCCCCCGGCCAGTAAACCATCAAGGCCTTTAGATCTCTGAGTGGGGACAAGAGCAGTCGTGGCCTCCAGTGCCCTGGGAACTGTGTCCGGCTGTCTTTCCCCATGAGTTTTCCAGGATTACTCTATGGGAATCTTTTAACGCTAAAGATAAAGGGACTAGATCACCAGAACATTCACCTGCCAAAAGTATCCTAGGAACCTGTATCAGCCTCTGTCTTCCAACACAAGTCTGCAGGGCATGTAAGAAGCTCTGCACAGGCTGGGCGCGGTGGCTCACGCCTGTAATCCTAGCACTCTGGGAGGCCGAGGCGGGTGGATCGCTCGAAGGTCAGAAGATCGAGACCAGCATGAGCGAGACCCCGTCTCTACTAAAAAGGAAAAAAAAAAAAAATTAATTGGCCACCTTAAAACAGAAAAAAAAAAAAAAAGAAATAAAAAAAAAAAAAAAAAAAGAAGCGCTGCACAATGTATTCACTGGATCATTCTGGAGACTCATAGGCCAGAGATTTGTCGCAAAGCCAAGAGCCCATTGGCCTGGAATTAAGGCACAGCAGTAATAGAGATTCACGCAATCCCAGCCTGTGACCTCAGTGAGACACGCAGAGGCCTGGACTGACAACCAGCCTGTAGCATGCAGACACTCATGCACAGCCACTGCCTTTGGGTATCGGAAGGATGGGACACCTTCTCCTTCCCCCTTGAGCTGGTCCCTGACCGCAGAGGCCCTCGGGATGTGGCCCAGAGGAAGTAGACCTTGACCATTGAGCTGACTCTTGTCACAGTCCTTCCACAGGCAGGCTCAGAGTGAGGGACTCAGCCTCCATCAACGTGGGCAAGGTTGCAAAGAGAGCAGCGTGCCATGATTTATTTATATAATGGCGGTTTTATTTTCACTTACCGTATGTTCTTAACTTGGGAAATGGGACAGGTTGTGTATTCTGAGAGGACATGGGTTGGCACGATAAGAGCAATAATAACTTGGGGCACAGGGTCCCCTATGGTGCATCGGGACAAGGAAAGCTCCCGGGAGTTCTCGGTGTGAGTTGGGAAACTCAGGAATGGCAAAAGCTAACGTGCTGTCTCCGCTGATTGCTTTGCTCAGATACAATGCTTGCATACATCAGTGCTTCGAAAGGAGGACAAAAGGTGCTGGGAACATGGTCAACGGGTTGGCCAACAATGCTGAAATTGACGACAGCAGCAACTGTGACGCAACTGTGGTGCTACTTAAGAAAGGTAACCAAGGAGATATCTGTGTCCGAGAAGGAAGTGCTGGAGTACGAGCCCATCTGCCCACTCCCATAGCCTCACACAGCACGTCCCAGCTACGATTGAGATAACACGACACTGTCTGCCCCAAGAGAGAGCAGAAGGTTCCATTCCTCCCACCTCCCTTTCAGTACATCACGGGGCAGTCTCATACCTGGGAATGAGCCAGCTCAGAAAGCCCCCTGGGCAGTCTCAGGCAGCACATTTACTGGGAGTGACACAGGGAACTGAGAACAGGAGGGCAAATGAGAGGAGACCATGGGTACTGAGGTACCAGCTCTGTCACCTGTTGGCTATGTGACTGTGAAACAAGTTCCTTTACCTCTCTGAGCCTCAGTTTTTTCTTCTGAAAAAAAGAATCATTTTTATAATAAGCAAAGCAGATAAATACATAAAAGAGTTTAGTGCAATTCTCTATAAGTGGCAGGTGTTAGTCGTAGTGCATTACTATATCCAAATTCACTTTCAGGCTACATTAACTCAGTTTCCAAGCTGCAAGCAGAGATAGAATATTACTTTTCTTTTCAAAGTTATTCTGATATTCAGTAGAGTCTTACAAAGCAATTGATACACTAAGGGAAAGGATATAGTGCTCTCTGATAAATAATATTCTTTCTTGGAGGAACATAGAAAATTATTATTTAATTTTGCCTGGAATGTGTTTCATTTTTCATTTAATATTTTTTCACTTTCTTCTTGAAATGTCTGAGTTTATTTCTTCTTGGTCCCATATGGTTGCTTTGCAGGAGAAACAGAAAAATAAATTAGGAAAATATATAGGTTATTTTCAAATATATCTCTGAAATCTCTGGGTAATTATTAGATTTTGCAAATCAAATGCCTGATATAGATTTCTGAATGATTATATGTATGTTTAACAAAGGACGTGAGAGTTATTTAGCACCCTTCCACATGAGGATTTTATTTAGAGTTTCTTCTCTTCTGGGTAGTCTATAACCATAAAAAGAATACTCTTAGGGAACCAAAAAGAGCTACCTAATATTAGTCAGTGTTTCCAGAAATCATTTCATGCTTTAGTGGCTTGGAAAAAAGGAGCAAGGACTAAGAGAGGCTGTGACAGGTACCTGTGAGCTGTGTGCACATGCTGCTTATTCATAGAGGGGGGCTTGGGCCTTGGGGGGACATTTTTTTCATGCCTCACAGCAAATCATTACACAAGATTGGTCCCAATCCCTTTCTGACCTTGGCCCTTTTTAATGTGGGCATCTCGCTCCCCCACCCCCTTGTCAGCTCTGCTCATAGGCTGGGCAGAGAAATGCGTACATTCCCCCACCACCTCTTCCACGTTGCACTGAAGTCAGTCCTGCAGCATTTGACAGCCCTATATGAATATTGCTAGCGTTTGAATGGCATAAAGAGTCACTAAAGCTCACTGGGGTCTTTCCTATGCCCCAGATCTGAGCGATGGGAAAAGAATCCTTGGAGGATAGGGAGGAATTCTCTTATGTTGTTCTTCATTCATACCCTGTCAATGAATGATGCTTAAATTATTTCAAGTCACTGTAAAAGAGCTATTATTATATTAAGACCCTCAGAAAGGAGACTTTTGACTCTTCTCCACATTTTGCTCACTGCAACCCTCCCTGGATGGATGGATGGATGGATGGATAGATGGTTGGATGGATGGATGGATAGATGGTTGGATGGATGGATGGATGGATGGTTGGATGGATGGATGGTTGGATGGATGGATGGATGGAAAAAGGAAGGAAGAAATAAAGAAAGAAGGGTGGATGGGTAGGTGGGAGAGTAGATGGATGGATAAATGAATGGATGTGAGGAAAGAAAGAGAGGGAGGGAAGAAGGAAGGAAAAGAAGGAAAAGGAAAGAAGAACAAATGACTGTCTCTTCCCTGCTCTTGGTCTCAGTGATACCTTACCCTGTGTTCCCCTTCCCTAGCCAATTTCCACCGCAAAGCGTCAGTGATCATGGTGGACGAGCTGCTGTCGGCCTACCCTCACCAGCTTTCCTTCTCGGAGGCTGGCCTTCGAATCATGATCACAAGCCACTTTCCCCCCAAGACCCGGCTCTCCATGGCCAGCCGCATGCTGATCAATGAGGTATCCGGGAAAGCTCAGTCCACTGACACTGGACAGGGGTGGGGAACTTCGGGAAGGAGAGAGCATTTCTTGTCTGAAAGAAGCAGCACCTAACTTGGAGTTCAACGCAGTAACATCCCTCAACCGTTTCCCAACATTTCTGCTCCCCAGGCCAGCTGTGCCTCCTCATCCTGGCTCTTCCCTCCATGTGTTGAGAGACACATCTAGCTCCCAATTATAGATAAAAACTCCCTTGTGCCTTCTGCCTGCCTTTTTCTTCTATTCTTCCTTTTGCATAAAGCCCCCTGATGTGAACCTATGCAGAAGTAGTTGCTAACTAAAGGTTACCTTAGTGTCAAGAAATCCAGAGTCTCTGACCTGAATTTTCCCCTGTGTTCCTTTCTCTGGAGGGCAGCCTTATTGATACACTGGTCCAAACACGGTTGGTGTGGCTTTTTCACATATGGACCAAGGGACACCTACAGTCTGGAGAAAAAGGATAACACTCGAGTGCATAGAGAATCAAGGAAGTGCACATCCTAGACATAGGAATTTTTCTTTAAAGAGATTTGCAAGCTCTAATGGGTCATGAAAGGTTAATCTTTCCTTCCATTCAGAAGTTGTCTGAGTTGGTTATCACTTTGAGGGATCCCTTAAAACTTGACTCCAGAGTCTTCATCTCCTCATTAGCTACCTGGGAAAGATCCCAACAGCTCGTGTTTTGGGTGTAGGGGACTTGCTGTCCCTCTGACAGTGGTAAGAGCGTGTCTTTCTCTTTCCAGAGACAAAGACTGATAAACAGCAGGGCTTATGCCAATGGGGAATCCGAGGTGGCCATCAAAATCCCAATTAAGCACACCGTGGAGAACGGGACAGGGCCCAGCAATGCGCCAGACAGGGGCGTGAACGGGACCCGGAGGGACGATGTTGTTGCTGAGGCTGGCAACGAAACAGAGAATGAGAATGAGGACAACGAGAATGACGAGGAGGAAGAGGAGGATGAGGATGATGATGAAGGACCGTACACGCCATTCGACCCCCCCTGTAAGAGGTCCTACATCTTCTGGGCTGGGGTTGGGAGCTATTTGTAGGCCACTGAGTGGATGCCCTTGACTTGGATGATCTTTGCACCATTCAATTCAAAAAATATCTCTATATGAACATAAAAATATGCATATTAAGTTTCTACAGTGGGCAGACTCCGCTGTAGAAGGTCCAAGGATGACCAAGAGGGTGGCACATGATCATTGATTGGAATTTGAGCCAACTGCATTTCGTGGAGGAAGGAAGGTCCTCTCTTAGCTGTTCTGTGGGCCCTATAGGTGCTAAGGAGGAAATGAACGTGACCCATTTCATCAAGGCAGCTCAGTGCTCAATGGGAGAGGCACCTGCTCACCTCCACCCATCCTGTGATGGTTGGCGAGGGAGCTCTCCTGCCAAAGCCAGCCCTGGGGGACACATGAAGCCAGCCCAGTGCCCTGTGTTCTTCTCTCTTACTGTCCCTTACCACCAATCAGGTCCCTCCCTCTCTCACAACCTGCTGTCTCCAGGGCAGGGGCTGCAGGAGATGCAGACCTGGGCAAAAGCATCCTGGCCCCACCTAAACCCTCCCCAGTGGGGCTGGCTGAGGGACTCTCCCTGGGACCTTGGAGGGGGAGGTTCAAGGTCTGTAAAAGCTTTCAGGACCTCAGCCACCAGAGTGGTGTCCTTCCCCTTCCCCATGACTGCTGCCTCCAACAAGGACTTGGTAGTTCCAGCAGCGTCGTCATCCCACCCCACCCATTATCTCAACAGATGGACCAAGCCCAAAGAATGCTGCCTATTACCTAGAACTTCCAGAAGCTTCTTGCTGTTTCAGGAAAGAGTACATTGGTCCAATTCACATTCACTGTCGAGTGTGTGAGGCTCGATTCACATGTGCAGCCTCTCCAGGGCGTTGGAATTTGCCCCACCTGCCTGAGGAAGGACCGCTTAATCCATTTGAAAGCCCATTTGATGGTGGGGTGTGGGTGCAGCGTGTCAGGATCCCTTGTTATTTTCGGATACAGAGTCTCGCTGTGCTCCTGTGGAGCTTTTCTTCCTGTCCAAGGGACAGCAAGTAAAACTCAGACCAAGACTTCTGTGCCCACTCAGGGCATCTAAGATCTCAGCCTCTTCAAGTACTCACCAAAACTAATTAGAGGACATCCATCCAGATTCCCTGTCCCTGAACTCCCTAACCACCCTCCCAAAGTAAAATCATTACTTGTAAGTGCATTATCTTGATAGGAAAAAAATACATACTGGCTCGTTATCCATTTTGCTACCGTCAGATATATTTCTTGGCAACCTTCTTCCCTGTCCACCAGGACAAAAACATCTTAAGGGTTAAAGGACCAAACATGCCATTCCTCCCTTGTAAGCCCTTGTATCTGTTTTCTATTGCTGCGTAACAGACTGCAGCATCAGCAGTGGCTCACAGCAGCACCCGCTGATGAGGTCACGATCTCATAGGTTAGAAGTCCGGCTGGGTTCTCAGAGTCTCCAGGCCATCATCAAGGTGTGAGCAAGGCTACATTCCCTTCCAGGGCCCCTGGGCAGAATTGTTTCCAGGCACCTTCAGGTTGTTGGCAGAGTTCAGTTCCTGTGGCCACAGCTGGGGGCTACTCACTGCTTTTAGAGGCCACCTGTATCCTTGGCCACAGGGTCCCCACCGCCTTCGGCTGGGGGTGTGGCATCCTTCTCACACTCCTCTCTGGCTCCCCCTTCTGCTTCTGAAGGTGATGAGATCAGGGCACTTGCACTGTCTCACCGCCTGAGGGTCAACATGGCACAGTCCTGGGTCAGATAGCTCATCCTACTCCAGGCTCAGAGAACTGGGGCTCAGAACCTCGGGGGCCCATGTCTAGAACTCCACCTACTCAACCTTTGTTTTCGGAGTCTGCCATCGGCCTACCACAACCGAGCTCCAGAAATGCTTATTTTGCTAAACTCTCTCACTGATGAGAGAAACAGTCAAGCCAGTGGAAGGGTCCATGAGCGGCTATGTTGGCATCTGGAAAGCCCAAAATCCCCAAGTGCAGCCCTCCAGGCAGACAAAGAATGATCTGTGTGTGGGATGAAACCATCCGGCTCCCAAGCCTGGGCCTCATTACTCAGTGGGACAAAGGATCCACTTTATGTCCCTTGTCCCGGTTTCTCTCCTGGATGAGACCTAACCATGGGGTCTCAAGGTCTTTGAAGCTCCTGCTCACTGCCCTCTGGGTCACTGTGATTAGGTTTCAGATGATGAAGGCCTCCGACCTTCCCTCCCCACCTTCTTGGCTCCCGTGTGTTAGGAGACTCGGGTGCAGGCTTCCCACCCCACACAGTCCTGCAGCCGAGGCTCAGGAGCCACATCAGGTACCCTGAGCCCTTCCCAAAGCACAAGAGGAGAGGAGAGACGGTACCCTGTGTGATCCCACCACCCCTTGGGATCTCTGTCATTCCAGGGCCCTGAGCTGCCAAGACAGGAGGCAGAAGTCCAAGTTCTTCTCCACCAGCCCTTCTCACCTGGGCATCCCTAATAAAGTGCATGTTCTGATTCAGGAGGTCTGGGGTGAGACCAGAGCACCCACATCTCTAACAAACCCCCAGGTGACAGTGATGCTGCTGGCCCATGACCCATACTTAGAGCAGGAGCGTTGAAGGGCTAGAGACCTACAGGCACTCAGCAATCTTCACACGTCTTCTGAGACGTGGAAGGGCCTGGTTCAGAGCCAGGAGCTGCCTCCAAAATGCAAAATGCAGAGTGAGCTTGCCCAGATACCATTGTCCTTCCCCTCCACCAGCTGCTGAGAAACCCTGTGCCTGGAATGAGGGACTCCATTTCACAGGGCAGGAAGACTGAATGCCCAACCGGGCCCCTCCCTGGGCAGGCAGCCCCAGCTCAGGGTGAAGAGGCCAGCAGAGGGCAGCGAGAGCCGGGAGCATTCAGTCCAGTGACCCAGAGATGGGTTCCTCTCCAACTAAGTTCCTTTGGCCTGAAAAAGGTCCGTCCGCATGATCAGGATATTTTGCCGTCTCACAGTAACCCTGCAAGGCGTGGGCACCCTGTGTTTCTGGCACCCAGTTGCAGTGCTTTCTTCTTTCCAGGGCTGGACTGTAGTGGGTATGATTAACAAGTAAGTCGTTATTGGGGTGTATGTGAATATTATTTGGGAACAAATATATGTGCATATATGTACAGTGTGTAATTTATAATTGATATAATGTATGCATATAACGTGTGTATATTGTATTCATTTAATATATTGTATACATGCTCACTATATGCACAGATATTAACATACTTATGTTTTATATGCAAATACTATGTTATAGGTTATATACACATAACACGTATACCCACCTATGCTTGGTATATGTATATACATACATACTTATAAATGTGCAGCTCTTCTTTTCTCTTGAGTGAAGAAAGGCTTGCGGTTGATGGACAGGAAAAGGAAACATTGTCATGTGTATATAGGTAAACACACTAACATGGGGGGGAAAAAAGACTGGAAGGAAACCAAAATATAAGTGTTTTCCAAAGTGGAAAGTATATTTTTTGTATATTTTCCACTTTAAAACAATATACATTCTTATTGCCTAAATGATCAGATCAAATATATATTAATATATTTAGGTCTAGGTCTGAAATACTGTGCAATGACTCTTTCTCTCTCCAATAGAGTTAAACTTTGGAACATAATTTAGAAACAAGTTCTTTTTCTTTTCAAAGCCAAGTCACATGCAGAGGGACACTCCTGCTCACAGTCCCTGGTTCATGCCCCAGGCTTTGTCCCCCTGGGGCTGGCTGGAGTCTCCTAATTGCAGGTACATGAAGTCTGTGGGCAGGGAGTTCTGTTTCCTTAATT
>VBSM01001118.1:15030349-15071829 GCA_008086735.1 Cheirogaleus medius | reverse complement strand
CCCCCCCAGTGCCTGGGGCAGTACCTGGCACAAAGTGGCATAGAGAGCATTCAATAAATATTTGTTAAATGGATTACGAAGCCTGTTCCCTCTGCTGCTCTATTTAGACCAAATGGTAATGGAACAAAATATGGGAAACTGTCCAGAAATGCTGTTGACTCAAAGGGAAAAGGAAACAGCTTTGGCCCTTTTATTCAGAAATGGAAATTAAGACTAGCTAAAGCATGAGTAATCTTCATTTGATGGCTCTTGCTCCTCAAAATCATTTCAAAAGCACCTTCCTATATCACTTGGTTTGCTCAAGGAGTTGTATCTTCTATATTACATTTAAAGATATTTCAGATGACACTCATTCAATTTCTACTTCGTTGAATTTTCTAAGGTTGTTGTTGCTACAAGGGGCAATAACTTAAAGAAAGCATATATATCTTTGAAAATTATGTTTTCCGGATATAATGCCCTCCCCGTGTCAAGTCAGAATTTTTTAAAACAGTTGAAAAAAGCTCAAAATCCATTGGCACTAAGTTGTGCTGCTTGTAGCTCTGTGTAATTAACACCATTTTCCAAGCTCTTGTAGCCATACATACGTTCTGACTTCGTTTCCAGTTTTTTATATTTTCTGAAGAATTTTTTATTTTCAAAGAGCCCCAAATTAAAGTGATCTCTTCCTATTCATATGTTTAATTGTGATCTTTGATAGGATGTGTAACCAAGTCTCTCTCCCTGTAAAGGCATCAGCCACATGGAAGGCCTGTTGTAATATCATTTCATTTAATTCTCCCAGAAAATCTGTGAGCTCAGTGTTACTGTGTCTACATTTTACAGACGAAGAAACTGAGGCTTAAAGAATGTAAATAACTGAGTCACTCAACTCATAAGCCTCTGGTCAGAGCAGGGACCAGAACCCAACACTGTCTGATGTGAAAGCCTCACTTTCCCTCTGTAGACACTGTGCCTTGGTCATCTGAGAGAGGCCAGAGAGTGCCAGAAATGATGTTAGGTAACTTTTCTATGCTGTTTTAAGAAACTATTTGGAGACTGGTAAGAGATACATGAAATAAATACAGGACACTGGTATAAAATTACAAAATAAATTTTGTTAAACACTGAATTAATTCCTGTTCAAAATGTTATGATAAAAAATTCCTCCTTAACTCTGATGGGAATCTAAAGTGGTACAATCATTTTGGAAATTGTTTGGCAGTTTCTTACAAAGTTAAATAAACTCCCACCCTATGACTCAGCAATTCTCCTCCTAGATCCTCACTCAAGAGAAATGAAACATGCCCACAAAGTCTTGTACAACAATGTTCATAGTCACTTTAACTGTAATACCCTAAAACTGGCAACAACCAAATGCCCATCCACAGTAGCATTGATAAACAAATTGTAGTATATTCATAGGGTGGAATACTACACAGCCACGAAAAGGAATGAATTGTCGACACATGAATGAATTTCAAAAAATCTTATTCTTCTGTGTTGAATAAAAGAAAATAGATACATAGACGTACTATACGATTTCATTTATTTGAAGTTGGGGAACAGGAAAAACCTAATCTATGGTGGTAGGAGGTGAAGAGTTGACTAGAAAGAGGCAGAGGTGACTTTCTGGAAGATGGAGATGCTCTTTCTCTCTACTGAAGTGAGGAGTGCATAGGTGGATGCATATTTCTTTCCAGAAGAGAGTTAGCAGTTAAGCATGGTGGTAATAAAGGCCAAGGATTGATATGTCTGTCAAATCTGAGGCTACAAGGAACTCATGGCAAAATAAGGAAACTAAGCATTCTAGCACCAAAATAAGCATTTCTGGGTGTCTCTGATACACACAATACTCAGCACTGAGAAAATAGAAGTAAGTCATCACTGACAGATCCATCATCTTGTCCATGGCAGCAGGTAGTGAGCCAGAAAGCAAGTATTCACTTGCAAATCCTTATCATCTTGGGATACAAACACTCAAGTAGTGTTTTGTCAACCTTGAAAGCCTTCCAAGTCCTCCAAGATTTCTGCGTGCCGACAAACGATGCAGAGACAGTCCACTAGATGGCGCTATGCCCACTGCCTCTTTATCTGGGAAAAAAGTAGTTACCACACCACATGGAGAACATGCAGACTGGTGGTCTTCCTAGCTCCCCACCCTCCCCATCAGGCCCCCACACACGTATACACACTCCACCCCTTTTGTGTCCTGAGTATCCTCCCCATCTTTTCCCACCTGGCCCATTTGCCAAACCATCCCCCCAGCCCAGTATTACTCAGAAGTGACTCATCTTGTCATTTAGAGACCTAACTAGCAGGTGGGCAGTGGATAATTTTTTTTATTCCACTTGGTTTTGTTTATCAGGTTTTGTTGGTGGTGGAAAGCCATTTGAGTGTTTTGGAAGAGCATGAAAATAATAAGATTTAGGTCTGGGGAAAGCAATGCAGGGGATAGCAGAGACCAAGGAAATAAGCTAACTAATTTTTTTCCCCATTTTTCCAGCTGGCAAACTGGAAACAGTGAAATGGGCATTCACCTGGCCCCTGAGTTTCGTCTTATACTTCACTGTACCCAACTGCAACAAGCCGCGCTGGGAGAAATGGTTCATGGTCACGTTCGCTTCGTCCACGTTATGGATCGCAGCCTTCTCCTACGTGATGGTGTGGATGGTGAGTGCCTGGAGACCCCTGGTGTGGCCAGATCTCTTTAGAGAGAAAAGTGCACTCAAATGCAGGGGAGTAAGAGATTACATGCAAGTTGGGGTTTTAGCCCAGGGACTGTATCAGGCAGCGATTGCTGTAATAAGCTGTGTAACAAACCACCCCTAAACGCACTAGTTTAGAATCAGAGCATTTATTCTCCTGCTTACGTATCTTCAGATGGACCATGATTTGATTAATCTTAGCCAGAAATGGCTTTGCAGCTCTGTCTCAAGCTACAGGATGGTCATGTTTGATTCAGGCAGCAAGTTGAGTCCATGTCTACTCCAAGCGTTTGCTCATCTCCTTTGGACCAGCGGCTACCTGGGGGTGCTCTTCTCATGGTATATCACAGGAAGCAAGAGAGCTTGTGGAAACAGGTGCCTCCTAAAATATTCGCATGGAACTGACTTACCATAACTTCCCCCACATTGTATTGGCAAAGCCCAACATCGGTGGAGTGGGGGAGTATACTCCACCCACTCTGGTGGAAAGGACAGCAGAGTCACAGGGCAAAGGACAGGGAGGAAGAGCATGAAGAATTGAGGCATGATGATAAATGCCTATCTGAGTCCTAGTTTCTTCAACCAGACAATGAGGTCATTGGATTAGGTGACCGCTCAGGGGTCCCTTCTGAGGTCAAACTAATCATTCAGTGATTGGCACTGGCTCCAAAGAGCCTGTGCCCTGAAGCCGCTTTAGGAAACCTGGCCATCCAGAACGTATTGCACATTGATGCCTATGCTTTCTAACTCGGGAGCAAGCGTAAATCATTAGAATTAGAATTGGGCAGAACTTAAAAGGCATGACAAAATTATGCAAATCCAAATTAGTTTTACCTTGACTGTTGGAAAGAAATGCAATGTAAATTCTGGAGAATTACATGCAAGAACTGAAAAAAAGGTTCTGAAAAAGACTTTTTGTAGGTAATAGCAAGTTTGTACACCTGACGCAATTAACTCATAATCATCCCTTGCCTTAATACCACAGACAAATATATATTTTTTAAAACTCAAGTCTTTTAACCAGGGTTTTGTCCCTCATCCAGTATTCATTTACGTTTTTATTTGACGTGAGCACTGTGCCACCTCTAATCTAGGTTTTGGGGGACAGTGTTGTTGTCACTGACCTCAGGGTGCCTGGTGATTTTAGCAGACTCACTGACCTGACTAATCTGAGGTTCACCGTCCTTCTGTTTACCTCCTTCCCCTCTGGCGGAGGCTCTAACACATCCTGAGAAAGGTACTGGTACTCCCTTACCAGGAGTAAGGGAGAAAACAAAGAGAAGCAAGAGACCTAGTCCCAACCCCCTGAGTTCCCCAAAACCGCAGCCACAACCACACACGTGACAACAACAAGGAGGCCTCCCCAGGCCAAGCCTGGCTGAGCCAAACCAGGCCCCTGCAGGGGCTGAGCTGAGGGTTAGAGAGGAAACACAGGCTTGGCCAGAATGCCCTCACTGCGTTTGTTCCAGAGCATCGGGATAGAAACATTGCGTGTTTCTGCATCTCACTTTCCTCCCTGGAGGCTGGAAGTCAGAAAGTGCTGAGGCCACCCCAGGTTAAACTCAGCTCTGAACGGAAATGAGGTGCATCCTCTGATTCGAAAGGGGCAAGCCAGGCCTCTCAGGGGTTTTAACTCACAGCCCAGCCTTTGGACAGGGAAGGTGCGATCGTGGCCTTTGGAGTGAAGTTGGGGTTTCCTTCGTAGGCATCTCTTTCAACGGCTGGCCCAGGAGCAACTGTGAGAAGAATGTGCTCCTTACAACATATGGTTTGCATTTCTTGTAATTTTATAGAAGGAAGGAGATCAAGTGGCATGCTACAATGACTTAACAGTCTCAGCTCTCACAAGTCATCTTCTCTTAGGCCCACACACAGGGCATTTGTCCCTTTTTCCTCTTTTGCATCCGCTCCTTGGTCATCTGTCTCACTACCCCTGTCATCTCAGTTTTCCCATCAGCATAGGCATCAATGTGCAATACATTCTGGATGAGCCAGAAAGGGCTCATTTACATAAATGAGAGCAAGGCCTCAGGCATCATCTGTCGCCATCTCTGGCAAAACCTCTCCTGTGCAAGAAGAGCTGCCGCCTCTGCGAAGTGCCTGTCTGCCTTCTGGGCCCCGCCACCACTGCCACTCCCTAGCTCACCAGCAACGAGCGACATAGGTGCTTGCTTCCCCGGGCCCCAGTTTCTTCATCTGAAGGATGGAAATAGCACAGCACTTCTTCCAAAGAGCTGTTGTGAGTTAAATAGGTTAAAACCCATGCACACCTTTTAGCCCAGAGCCTAAGTACTAAATAAACATAAGTTATTATGGTGAAGACGATGGCGTTGACAAGGACAATCACATCGTTGCCAAGCTTCAAGGAACAGAGGAAAGGAAAAGCCGGTTGTGGGGGTGTAAAATCCAGCCCTTCCTAGGTTGTGTAAATCCCCACTGTGCATCTCCCCCACGTGGATGCTCAGATCCAAGCACAGCAGAGCGCATCCACTCTGGGTTTCCTAGGACCGTTTGGAGTTCAAAGACTCTGTCCCAGTGTTGTCTTTTGCCAGAAACTCCTTTTCTCCTTTCTCAAACTCAGCTGAAAAAAAACAAGTGAAAAGACTCATGTTTGCTTGGCAAGCCAAGCTTGGGCTCTGTGACGGCACCATCCCGGACCTGCGGCCCCGGTCTGCGTCCACACGACCTTCATCACCCTCCGTGTTGACAGAGAGAGCAGACGTTGCCCCCCCCCCCCAACCTGAGAGAGACAGCCCAAACTGTAGCCTTTTCTGAGTCTCGATCAGAGGAACCATGGGCAGGTGGCTCACCGCCTCTCCCTGCTTCTTCCAGGTCACGATCATCGGTTACACTCTGGGGATTCCTGACGTCATCATGGGCATCACATTCCTGGCCGCCGGAACCAGCGTGCCCGACTGCATGGCCAGCCTCATAGTGGCCAGACAAGGTGGGACCTGCAGTGGTGACAGGGATGGGGAGGAAGGAAGGAAGGAAAACCTCTCTCCCTGGGGATCCGCTTGGCAATTAACAGGGCTTGGAAGGAGGGGAGGGTGACCTCAGTGCCACGTTGATCGAAGGGCTTCCTGGGATCAGAACAGAGAAAGCAGCCAGAAGGTCCCACCCTTAAGGAAGGCAAACACATTTCCTGGGTAACACCCACAGCCCCTTCTGGAGGTTGTATTGCCATCCTTCTATTATTAAAAGAAGTAATAAATATACCGATAGCTAACCTTTGCTGAGTAAAGCACTTTAGGTGCATTATCTTATTTGACTTAAATAACAACTCTAGGAAGTAACAACAACAACCCCATTTTGTGGTTAAGGAAACTGAGGCTTAGAAGGGACAGACCCCATACCTAAGGTTTACCCAGCTGCAGCACCCTCAAAGTGGCAGTTGCCAGAGGTTCGTTTTCAGCATGTGGCAGATTCTTCCCTCCTTCAATACCAAGCTCACAGGTCATCTTCCCAGATGGATGCCCAGGTGGCTGTGCCCTGCCCCAGAACTTAAGGATCTATGCAGGGCGTTTTGTTTCAAAGAAACCTGTTATGTAGTCACAAAACTTAGCACAGCATCCTCTAGAGGTCCTCAGGAAATTCCAGGGATTACTGTATTTTTATAACGTTTCTCAATTATTCAGAAGAAGAATTGAATGCAGGGCAGAGAAGCTGGAAGATGACACTGAGTGCATGGGCTGGTGAGCTCATAAGTTTATAGAACTGTTGTTTGTGCCTTCCTATAAGGATGTTGCAAAACCTCCAGAATCTTTGGAACCATACTTGGTTTTTCGGATCACTTACATTTAATCCGTGATCATATGTGAAGGAAAGGTCAGCAATTCCATAGAATGTGGATTTCTATATTTTTCAATCACTGTCATTCTTTACCCTGGTAACGGCCTACGAAAGAACCAAATATGTGAGCCAGCAAAGCTCTCTCTGGCTGTCAGACCAAAGGCTTGGGAGAGTCCCGTGTGAGTCCCTGCCTTCTCCTGGGATCACCTCTCTCACTTGAGTGACCTCTTGTCCCTGCAGGGATGGGGGACATGGCCGTGTCCAACTCCATTGGGAGCAACGTGTTTGACATCCTGATCGGCCTGGGTCTCCCCTGGGCTCTACAGACCCTGGCTGTGGATTACGGATCTTACGTAAGTGGTTTTCTCCGTGACTACTTAAATCCAGGGCTACACGGACTGTGTTTTTAATGGCCTTAGCCACTGGGTCTTCATCTCAGGACAAAGGCGGGAGGTGTAGAAATAGTAATGTTGAGGGGAAACAAACTCTCCTTGTTCACGTCCTTCCTAAGTCAGGCTTGTGAGGACATTCAGAACTCCAGAGGAGGGGTCAGCAAACTTTTTCTGTCAAGGGCCAGATAGTGAATATTTAGGCTTTGTGGGCCAGAGCAATTCTGCCACAGCTGTTGAACTCTACCATTGTAGCAGGAAAGCAGCCATACACAATAAATAACCAAATGGGCGTGGCTGTTCCAATGCAACCTTATTTATAGAAACTGAAATTTGAAATTCATATAATTTTTGCATGTCATGATCTATTATATTTCTTTTGATTTTTTTCCAACCATTTAAAAATGTAAAAAGCATTCTTCACTCATGGGCAATGCGGAAACATCAACAGTTGGTTGATGACCAGGTTTGGCCCATTGGTCATCATTTGCCAGCCCCTGCTCTAGTGTATTTGTACTGGATTCATCTTATTATAGGTTAAGTGATGCAGGTAAGAGAGACACTCAAGAGATGTCATCCAGGTTGGCCACAGAAAGAGTGCCATCCACAGGTTGTGGCAGGATTCCAAATAACCTTCCTGAGTTCTACAGGCCCAAGAGTGAGACTTTTGTCAGTCGGGCTCTTATAAATTGACTCACATCAGCCAAATTCACAAGAGTTTGATGTCTAAGCTACAAGGTCAATAGATTTTAGTGGGGAAAAAAATGGTAAGATATATAAGGGCCAGGCAGAAAGCATACTTATTTTGGATGATTTGTTCCCTATGTTTTTGAAGAAAAATCTTACATGGGCATTACTTTGGAGGTCCTATGACCATCCTCAAAATCAGCGATTCATCAGGAGTACTCACAGGACTCAGCAGCAGATTATATTCATGGCTGAGGTTTATTACAGCAGAGGATACGGAGTAAAAGCAGTGGGAGAGTGAAAGGCATCAGGAGAAGCCTGGAGAGGTCGGGTGCAGGCTTCCAGTTCCTTCCCTGCCAGGTCATACGGGATGTGCTTTCTCTAGCATTGAAGTACGGGGACACGTGGGAGACATCCCTGTCCAGGGAGGTCCATGAAGTCTGAGGCTTTTAGGGAGGGCTGGTCAGGTAGGCACAGTCCTGCTGGAGGAACAGCTATGATGACTGAATCTCAGAGCCCCAGCACAGATGCCAGATGTACGTCGCAAAGTTTGCTAAACAATCCTGACAAGCTGGTACAGCATGTCCTATTGCTCCTGGTATAAAAAAAAAAAAAACAGCATCATCAATCAGTAACATCCCAAAGGCCGCATGCTCAGGGCTTGGCCCAGGGTTGGCCATGGTTCCAGGCTCCTCTGAAGTCATGCAGGGATTAAATAACCAGACCTGCTGCGTTTACACCTTTCACAGAAAGACAAATTATTATTGTATTTGTCAGAATAAGTATTGCTAGCTACTATATTACAAACTACTCCAATTCTCACTGGGGTAGCTCAACAAAGTTTGTGGTTTTTATTGTTTGTTTTTCCCAAATTCCGCTGTGATGTTCCCATTCTAGCATCTCTATGCACTCTTCCAAGCAGAAACTCAGGGATCGGGATGTATTCCATCACATGGTTCTGCCGTCTTGGGGTCCTTCTCCTCTAGCCACAAAGAAAGCAGAGAAAGCAAAGGCGTGGAGTATTGTGTAGATCATTTTTTTGATGAGGCCTGGAAGTGGTATCTATCCCATCGGTCCCCATCCCACTGTCCGGATAAGTTACATGTACCCACTTAGATGTAAGAAGTATCCGAGTCATTAGTTTAGTTGTGTGCCCAGGAAGAGGAGCGGTGAACACGAACTGTCCCTACAGTCTGGCTTATCTGGGTGAGAGTAGAATCCAACAGGAGGGATTTGCTGGATAACCCTCTACTGGTGCTGTGAGTTGCCATTGTCCGATACATCCGCCCGTACTGAGGGTATCTCTCTGCCACCCGTTCAGGCCACCAAGTTGAGCGACCTACTAATCGTGCTGGGCACATTGACCAATCCTGGCTCTTAGAGCTCCTCTTTCTGGGCCACATGTGGACTGTCTCCCTTCAGTTAACACATCTTTTCTGTACTCAAGCTGAGAGCAAATTATTGATTGCGTTTAAACTCTCTCATTAAAGCTGCCTTGTTGCTTCCTTAAAATATAAGTCACTTAGATTCTGTTTTGCCAGTGCTAAAATCATCTCTTGGGGTTTTGTTCCAATTGGCTTATCTGAACCTTTACTTTTTAATTTTTTTCTGATCATAAAAATAACTCATGTAGCTCATGTACAGAAAACTCTGGAACAACAGTGCCTGCCCAATAAAACTTTCTGTACTGATGGAAATAAATGTTCTACAGCTGTACTGTCTAATATCATAGCCACCAGCCACATGTGACTTGTAAGCACTTGATCGGTGTCTGGGGCAAGGGAAGAACTGAATTTTTAAATGTTTTTAAATTTTAATTAATATAAATTTATATAGCCACATGTGGCTTTTGGCTGCCTGAGGACACCGCAGCTCTAGAGAATGAAATAAAAGTCATTCATAGTGTAATCTGTAGATAACTACTGTTAATGTTTCAACATATTTTTATTTTCCTAGCTTGTTTTATGTAGCTGAGCTCACTCTCTATAGACAATTGTGTACATTGCTTTTTATATTTATTATGTCAAACATGTTTTCCTTAAAATCTCGTTAGAAACATCATCTTCAAGGTGGCCTAATATTACAGTAGAGGAATATTCCAGAATTTATTTAATCATGTCACTGCTCTTGGACACTTATGTCACTTCAAGATTGTCACTGTTCTACATAAGGACACTACAGGCATCTTTGTATGTTAGAATATAGGTTTTAAAGTTGTACATAAATCTATGTCTACATTGTAAGTTGTTTCTTTAGATGATTTTTATCAGAGTTGGAATTGTTATATAGAATATTGTTTTTCAAAATGACAATATTTCTTACATTTTAATTTGTTCAAATTCATTCCTGGGTTTTTGGGGCAACTTCATAACACCCTCATATCCTGACCACAGGAAACTTCATCTTCCTCATGGTACATAGTATGGGGCAAGTACATGCTCAAGCCACGAGAAATGTGTTGAATGTAAGGGAATCCACAATTAGATCTTCCATTGTGTTCACATTAGCCAATAGGTAACTATTTCAACCAACAGTTACATTTCAAGAGTTAGAGGGACACTTCAGGTCTTAGCCGAGACGTGAGGGCATGAGTAGCCTCATAGTTTGGTGCCTCAAAAAACATATTTTTACTTGAAAAACCATTCGTTCAACATTTTTTTAAAATTTTTTTATTTCAGCATATTACGGGAGTACAAATGTTTAGGTTACATATATTGCCTTTGCCCCACCCAAGTCAGAGCTTCAAGCTTGCCCATCCCCCGGCAACATTTATTTTTGAGAAGAAAGAGAATACTGCATGAACAAAAGGTGGAGCCAGGAGATGACCAGTTCCTTCTTTCAGTCTTCTCTTGTTATCAAGCAGTTCAGCTCTGGGCTCAAACCTGCACATCATGCCCTGGACAAAAGCCCTGTAGTTAGCACATCATAACTTCCTTAGAAAATATTTAGTGACTCTCTGTCACTATTTAAACATACTTGGCAAGGAAGCCAATGAAGATGTCCATTAACCCAGCATGGAGCACTAGGGGTATGGATCTGGTGAGTTCATTGACAATCCACCTGATCTATTCCTCTGTTTCACTTCCTCACTTACCTCTTATCAAAGTTATGAAGAAGTAAAAAGCAGACCTATCTAAATTTCAACTGCTTTTTGTCTCCTTTGTTGAAGACTAGAAGACACTGGCTGAAAAGCAGGCATCAGAAAGACGGGGAAAAAACAGGGCTCCAAATGACCTGAAAAATCCATCCCTGAGTAATAAATTTTTACCATGTTGCCACCTTTTATTTTACTGGAATTACCAGGAACAATAATAGAAGGTGAAGTCAAAAACTGTCATAAACAAAACTAGAACTCACTCCAGAAGTAAACTAGCTCCTCTTACCAACTCTGAGATCTTCCTGACTGAACATGACTATCAGGCCTGAAATTCCAACTTGATTAGGCATGTGGTAAATAATCCCCCCATGATCTACCCTCCTTCCCTCTCCTTCTGACGTTCTACCAACACTCTTGAGAGAACAGAAAATTAAACATTATTCTCCTGTCAGTAATTCCCACAGCGATGAAAACATACCCTTTTCAGGTCCCTGAATGGCTGCTGACAGGGTGACATCATGAAGACAAAAATTCAGGCTTTGTTAGATATTTGGCCCAAATTCATGTTTTTCATCTAAAAATGACATAAATAGGTCACTCTGGTCATTCTTTTGGAATTGTACAAGAGCCACATTAAGTCCTGTAATTGACAATCTCCTTTTTCCTTGAAGTGGAGGGGGAAATGCAGAAGGAAAAACTGCTCTGGTTTATGATCAACAACCTTGGCACACACAAGGGACTCTTGGGAAAAACTTCTGGTTGGGAAGGGTCTAGAGAAAGGTGTGTCATGTGGCATTTTCACCCAAATGCTGCTGTTTTTGTAACCAGTGCAAAAGAGATCTTCATTTTATTTCAGGGATACAAGCATCCAATGCAGACCTTTCTTTTGAAAGCAGACATTCAGTAATATAATCAATAAACAGTTTATAAACACCAGAATAATTGAGAAGATTCCATTTTATATATGGGTGTGAGGTAGGGATCCAACTTCATTCTTTGGCACTTGGATATCCAGTTGTTTCACCACCATTTGTTGGAAAGGAGATTTCACTTTGAACTTTAAAAATTCAAAGGAAAAATTTCTGGTTACCTTATTTTTCAGTAATATTTAGAACTTAAGAAGCATTAGGAAGCCATGATTGTATTTTGCTTAAAGTGATGTATTCTAGAACCCTGAATTTCATCAGTAGTGCCAACCCCCACTATTTGGAAAAGTTTTCATCCTGAGTCAGGACTAAAATGTAAACGGGCAAGCAACAGGGGCAGGCCAGCCAGGTGAACTGACTCGAGGGAGTGGAGGTCATAAAGCCAGAGCCACATCCTAGTGGCATGCTTTAAAATGCTGCGTTTTCCTCATTTTACTCAGGTATTTGCTCTTCTTGCTCGGGAGGATATTCAATTAGGGAAGAATCCCCATGAACAAAAGACAACCCGGGGCTTCCCACATGCCTAAATCCTCCAATCCTTTAAGTGCTGCCCAAATACAGCCTCACGCTGCATATAATCTCTTGTCCACATCCCTGCTGGCCCATCTGCCTTCCAACCTTGTTTGATGTTATTTACCACATCGTCTCTCTGCTGCTAGAGTCTGAGTTGAAGGCCTCATCGCTTCCTGTCTGCCACCCAAACTGCACCCGTTGCCATCTTGCACATAGTGGGATGTTTTACTTGTCTAAATCGAGAATACATTTTATTTCCTCAATTGTAACAGTAAGCAATCCCTTTGTTCATCAATAGCTCCTGAAGGCTTTGCCATGCTTCAGTCCGATTAAATAATGTATATTCCTGGTGGTGATCCTGAGTCATCAAGAAAAAGTTAAGTTATGTCTCATACCCTCGAGGATGAGCATCAAGTTTATGATATATTTCAGAATCAAGTATTTTCATCAAAGTGGTGAAGGAGCTAGCCTGTAAAGAGGTAAACTTTAATTTTCCAGAAACCTTTGCTTGTACGGACTATGCCTCTTTGGCAGGCAGTGTTAGACCAAAATAGTAACACAGTATTTGACTCAACTGAGCTTTTTGACTTGCCGGGAAGCCAGGAGTTCCAGAAAATGGCCCCCAGGATCCAGACTCACAGAGCTCACCCTTCAGGTGTCAGCTTAGATGCCAAAATGTGATGTCCCGAGCCTGGGTCCGGGGTCACTGTGGTGTTTTTCAGCAGCTCCCATCAAAGTGCTCACCTTCGTCTCGTCATCTGAGTCTCCCCCTGAGAGGTGAGCTCTCTGAGGGCAGGAAATGTGCGGTCTTAGGCGTTTATTGTTTCCTCTGTGCCGAGCACAGTGCCTGGCACTTGGAGTGTGCTCAACCAATACTTGTTGGATGGATGGATGGATGGATGGATGGGTAGATCCTAACTTCCTTTTCAGCATCACCTCACCTGGGGAGGAAGAAAGACACGTGAGCCAAGCAGAATGAAAGAGGAGGCTGACCCGAGAAGAGAGCAGGGGCAAACAAAACAGCAATAACAAGAGCCGACGGTCATAGAGCACCCGCTGTGCTCCAGGGGCTGTGGGAACACTGTGTACACATGGTCGCATCTAAGCCTTACAGCCGCTAAATAAGAAAAGGATTATTCCTTCAACCAATCTTATCGTGCACCTACTATGTGCCAGGAACTTGGCGAGGCACTGGGTTTACGGGAGTAAACAAGGTAGACTAGACTCTCCCTCTTAGAGAGTACATTGGGAGGGGAGAGACAGTACATACGTGAACATAAGTGTGCTAATTTCAGAGAACGAAGACCTTATGAAGGTGGTGAGACAGGGCGATGTTCCAGAGAGTGGGGTCCAGTTATCACTTGTGCTGAGTCATGAATGACAGGAAAGAGCCACCTGTGGGAAGAGTTGGGTGTGTGGTGGAGGGCAGGGCAGAATTCTAAGAAGGGACTGTAGGTGCAAAGGCACCAAGGCAGGCTGTGTCCCAGAGTAGAAGGCAGGCCACACGGCAAGGTGGGCAGGGCGGCGTTGGTAGGGGTCACGCCCGGCTGCCTGGGCTGGGCAGGGGGCTCCAGTTTCATGCTAAGTGCAGTGTAGTTCTAACCCCCATTCTGCAGATCAGGAAACCAAGACCCAGAGGCTAAATCACACAGCCAGAAAAAGGCAGAGAGGAGACAATGAGATTATTTTCCTCTCCTCGAAGCACTGACGACTGTTGCCAAAAGGAAATGATGCCACGGTGGCCCCCCTCGCATGGCTCTGGGTCGCCACTGGGCATGGCAGAATTTGAGATTGGATCCATTCTTGAGTTTGAATCTTTGCTAAAAGACAGGACAAGTTCTGCTTATTAAGGCTCAGGTGGCCTCTTCAACTTTATATGAAGAGAGAAGGAACTAGAAGGGGCGAGAACTCCTGACCCCCGGTTTCCTATTCTAAATGTTCCACAGACATTGTGGGGGCTGCCATCCTCGCTGCCCTGGGCCGTGGTGAGTGGCATTTCTGCACCGGGTTTCTGTCACAGGGCTGGGGGAGCAGTTCCAGACCCTTGCGCGAGGATTACTCCCTCATTCGGCTCCTGGGCCCTCCCTGGCTTGCTTCAGGTAACATCCGGTGGCCAATCTCTCATGCCCAGCCATACTGGGGGACACCATTGTGTAGCTTCATGCTGAGATGCAGACATTATTTGGAAAAATAGTCCCAGGTTCATGGCAAAGCAAACTTAGGGCTTGTTTGCTGGGAGCACTTTGACCTGCCCTCATCTCTGCCAGGAGAGGCTTCATTTCTGAGAGGACACTCAGGGGCCTCCTTCCATTTAGTGAAACGGTAACCCCGTGACATCTTTCTGCATCCCTGACATCAGAACCGAGCAGCCTGTGTGTTTTTAATGGCCTCTTCCAACCTCACAAGAGACCTGCCAACAATTTCAAAGCAATTTTTCCATCTCATCTAGATGGGATTTCCAAGTCATAATTATCAGATAATTACCATCCAGACAGCTGTTGTGTGCATGGCATTAGGTTCAAGCATTTGACAGCAAGGAATGAATTCAGTTTTACAGATTTTGACATTTCTTAGCACTTTGTGGTGAGCTCAGCTAGCTACCTAAGTGCTCAAAATAAGAAATATTTCCAAAAGTCAAAGTTTGGAAAATGAGCACTTCTTGTCCCATTATGGTGATTAATGTCTGTTCCACAAGCTTTAACAGAAATAAAAAAAAGACACCAGGCAGACTCCAGGAAGCCAGGGCAAAACACATATTTCTGAGCTAAGGCTTAGAAATGTAAAATAAATCTGAGATGCAACAGAGGGAGGAAGCTCGTCTGTGTCTCTCTCTTTCCAAGCAAGAGCCCACCAGACTCCAGAGTCCACAGAGATGAAAAAAAGAGCTGACCAGAAATATCCTCACCCCACACCTTCTGCCCAGTTTATTTTTTCTTTGACCAAGCATTAATTGAAAGCCTACTGTGTGCTAAGCTGGTGACCACTAGAGACGCTGCAGTAAGCAAAGCAGGCAGGTTCTGTGTTCCTGGACCTAGTGGCAGGAGACAACTACACAGCAATCCCAAACGAAGTGTGACACCTGCTCTCCTAAGGGCTGCTTGTGCAGGGGTTGCGGAACCTGGAATGCTGCTGAGGAAGTGACACTTATTCTGAGAATCTGAGATTATCAGAACTAGCAAATGGGGGGGGGATGAGAAGGCTTTTTCCAAGCAGAAGTAACAATGTATACAAGACCAAGATAAGGAAAGCTTGTTGTGCTGAAGGACCCAAGGGCTGCTCCTGCAGCTGGGGGGAGGTTGGGAAGGGCTGGGCCTGAGGAGTGAAGGGCTGAGTGGCAGGAATGAGACAGACAGAGGCCATGTGGCAAAGAGCATGGTAATGGAAAAATGAAAGGTATGCGAGAGAAAGAGGTACGGTCACTTGCATTTAGAAACAAGATTCTGACAACTCCATGGAGAAAGGGTTGGAGCCCAACAAAACTGTTGGCAGCAAGACCAGCTATGAGGCATTTGCAGGAAAGAGAAAATAGGGTGACTTGGATTAGGGTAGTTGTATCAGTTAGCTGTTGCTACCATCATGCTGAGTAACAAAAGGCCTCCAAACTCAGTAGCGTACATCCAGTAGCGTATAGTTCTCACTCGTGTCTCTGCAGGCTGATGAGTATGTAGCTGACCTGGGCTTGGCTGCAAGCTTCAGACAGGGCTGCCCTGTGTGCCTCTCGTCCTCTTCGGACCAGTGGCTTCCTGAGACACTTTCTTCTCATGATGAATAGAGAGAGTACAAGAGAACGTGCCCAACTACACAAACACATTTCAAACTTGTGCTTATGACAGGTCCACTAATATCCTATTTGCCAAAGGCATATCACACAGCCAAACCCAAAATCAGGAGTCAGGAAAATATGTTTGCCCGCCGTGAGGCTATGGAAAGTATGGACGTAGAACCCCACCGCAGGCAAGAGGACATGAGACCAGTAATCCACTCTGCCTCAGTGGCAGCTGTAAAGCTGAAGAAGAATGGAAGGCTAAGCAAGAGACTGCAGAAAAAGAAGGAGCAGAAGTGGCAATTTATTTAACATTAGCCCCTAATTATGTGTTAATGATGGGGTGAGTCAGGAGACACAGGGCCTGGTCATCCAGTGTTTTGTCAGCCATTGCAAAAAGTTTGGGTTTTATTATAACTGCCATTGAGGATTTTAGCAGGGCAAGAGCATGATTCACTTTAAATTTTAAGATTGTACTTTATGCTGTTTGGAAGTGCATTAGAAGACAAGAGAGGCATAGGAAACAAGTCAGGGCACTGATGACAAAAAGAGATTCTTTTTAAAGTAAGAATTTATAAGACTTTCTGATGGACGCATGGAGGGGATGAAAGAGAAAAACTGAAGGTAACTTCTGGCTCTTTACTTGGGCAACTAAGTGTATTGTGGTGACAAAGATGGGGGATGGGGAACAGAGTTAAGATGAAATTTCAAGGCAGATTAAGGTTGATATGTTTGAGGGTGATCTGGATGGAGATGTCAAGTATGCAGTGGAATAAATGGGTCTGAAGTTTAGAGGCAAGGTCTTGACTGCAGGTGTGAACTTGGGAGTCAAAGGCATTAATATGGTCAATGAAGATGGAGAAGAGAAGAGAGCCCAGACGATATCCTGATACTGGATAGGAAAAAAAAATCATTGAATGAGACTGACAAAGGGTTAGCCAGAGAGGGGGAGAATCAGAAGAAAGTCGGGCCGTGGAGCCAAGTTTCAAGGAAGATGCTGAGTGTATCAGACCTTGTCCAAGGTCCTTCTTCTAGGGCCAGCTGTCACCTTCTACAAGAAGCCTACCCCCAGCCAAATTTAGTACATCTGTGATAACATGGGGCTACAGTCTCTGATGTGTGTATCTCCCCTTTAACTTTCCAACTGAGAGCAAGAACAGTATCTTATTCACCTTGTGCCCCCCAGCACCCAGCAGAGAGCTGCTGTGGAGTGAATCAATGAGCCCATCAGTTCTTGATGTCTTCCACATCGTTCTTTCTAACCTTTTCTAGCAACCATTCCCAAATCAGGTCCCCAACACCAGGACACTGCTCTGTCTGCTAGAACCACTGGGCTTGGGGCCCCAGGGACTGTGGGTGCAAGAGGCAGCTGGCACAGGCTTGAGAGAAGCAATCACGGGCAGCTCTTCCTAGCTCCACCTCCAGTGACGTCACATTGGTGGTTTGAAATCAGCCATGATGGGAGTGTTTACACCACAGAAATCACCAGAATGTCAGAATGCCACTGCCAGGGCCAGTCTATAAACTATTCCAGCAGGACTTGCATGGGTAACTTGGGGATAGTTTGGTGACGTCTTAATGAGCGTGTCTTCTTGAGGTTGTTCTAACAGATTTTCTGGGAGCTGCAATAACACCACCCGATCCCCTTAAGTCTGGACCATTGGATTTCAGATTCTATGTTTGGAAAATGAGGTGATGTTGGGGAAGGAAATATCCTTACACATAATCCCAAGGTAAAGGGTTACCTGGGAAGCTGACTCAGTCTCCCTGCTTATTATAGCTTAGGTCTCCCAGAAACTATTCAATCCTGAGACAAGGATTCAGGGCAGGGGGTTTATTCAGGAGGAGCAAAAAACTCCGGTAGGAGAGAAGGGCAGTGAGATGGGATGTGTTAGCAAGCCCGTGACCACTGTGGCAACTAAACCTCAATCCCACAGGGGAGCTCTGGGAAATGGTGCACAGCCCCCCGTCTCAGGATAACAGAGAAGGTAGCTGGGGTGTTTGGACACCCACTGCTCAGAGTCACTGGGGAGAGCAGCTTCTAGGGTTGTTCACCGCTTGGCACTTCCATGATTCAAGAGAAAGCCCTCGGCACAGCTGCAGGTGCTAGCGGTTGGGAGACAGCACCCACAGAGATAGTAATATCGGGAAGGTGGGGGACACAGGTCGGGTACCGATGGCATCTGTGGTTCTGACAAGTCATTCAGAACTCTTAGGAAAATGATAGGCAGGGAAAGCCCAGATGCCCTTCTGAGGGCTCCTAGCAGGTGAAGAGGGGGACCCTGGCTTTCCTCCGGTGCCTGGCAGAGTACAGTGAACAGTCCAAAGTCCAGGTGAAAGTGCAGACTTGACCCTTTACTAGCTTCATGGCCTTGACTACGTGCTTTAACTCCTCTTCGCCTCAGTTGTCTCATCTTCAAATGAGGAGAACAAAATCTACTGTACTTATCTCATGGAGTTGCTGCTGGAACTAAACGCACTATTGTGGTTGGGGGGGGGGGATTTGGAAGAGAAAGCACTTAGGGGTGCCAGCTGTCATTAAATTGCTTCTTTTCTGAGGGCTTTTTCACTTTCTTACCTCATTTAATTGCTCAAGGAAAGAGATTCCCATCCAGTGATATTATATAATGCAAAGCCAAGGCTAGGAACATCCATTTGGAAACTGCACCCAAATAAGTGTTAAAACTACCCAAATAAGAAAATGCAAAATGACATGAAACATGTGTTCCAAGTTATAAATAAATTAGAAAAAATCTAGGGGCTTCTTATTTTTCCTGAAAGAATTTGTTGGTTCGGTCGAGCTGACCTCAAACCACAGAGAGATTTTAAACTTAGCATGAGGAAAATCAGAATCTTTAAGGATGGGGGTGTTAGATCTCCAACTGTGGTAGGATTCAGGGAACTGTTTTACGAACAGCATGTATGCATGAAACTTGGTATGAGTGGGTCCCTGTGTGTGTGTGTGCCTGTACTAAAAAATATACATGCATTGTGAGCCAAGTTCCTGTTGACTTTGGAAGTAGCCAACCTTCTGTTTCCTCTATAACAGCTGCCAAGAGGGAATTGGAGAATGAAAATGCATATTTCTGAAGGCAAGAAATAAAAACAGTGTTAAATGTCAGGACTGAACAATCTGAGATGTGCCTCACATGCTCGCAGATCAGCATTGCCATGAAGATTTTATGCATTTGCATTTAGTATTCCTTGCATCCGTGAGGCAGGGAGGGAGGAAACCATTCAGCTCAGCACTGTGCAGGGTTGGAGCTCAAAGGCTTTTGCATCCAGAAATGAGAAGGGTTTGGTGCTGTTGTCTGGCTTAGGAAGCCCCAGTAAAGTTGTTCTGCTGCCCTCACAGAAAGTTACTGGGATGATGGAAATGTTTTATATATTTGTTGAGGTGAGGGTTGCATAAGTATACGCATTTGTCAAAACTTATCCGATAGTGAGTACACTTAAAATCTGTGCGTTTTACTCTATGCAAATGATGCCTCAATTTAAATTTAAAAAAATTGGTGCCCTCTTACTTTATTACTTGCAAGGACCGGCTTCAATCCAACCCTCCCCATGGTCTGTCTCCCCGCTGACTCACCACTCTTGCCCTTTGCTACCCAGCCTGCCTCTCAACAGGCACGTGCACGCGCACAAGCAAATGCACATGCGTCACCAACAGGTGCTCATCTAAACATACAGTGTGTGGGGCAGAGGGTTGGGGGGAAGTAGATGCTGGAGTGAGAAAAAACTCAAGGCCCAGGCTCTGCCCTCAGAGCATTTGGACTAGCTGGGGACGTAAGAATGCACCCAGGCACAGGCAGAACAAGATCAGTACCTGCTGGGCAATAATGAACTTGGAAGAGGCAAATGGACTCGGGGCAGGAGTAAAGCAGAATAAAGGTAGGAAGGAGGCGAGAACCCCACATGGCTGGACTGACGGTCTCAAAAGAGGGACAGGAGTGTGCTAAGGTGGAAAAGGAAAATTGCTTCAGTTTCAAGAGGGCTCCGAGTGCCCGACTACAGAGAGGGGACATCAGAATACGAGATAGTGCTATGAGGGCTTTAGCAGAGTCTCCAGCTCTGCTCATTAGCAGCTACCCTACTGCAGCAGAAGAGCCACTGTAGGCCTCTTTTCATTTTGATTTTGAATTATAAAAGCAATATACATTAATAGCCCCAAAATGGAAGCAGCCCAGCTGTCCATCAATAGAATAATTAAACACACTATGGTATATTTATGCTGTTATGGAAATAAGTGAGCTATTAATGCAATGAAAACTATAAAGGAATCTTTAAAAATGATGCCGAGTAAAAGAATGCTCACATAGAAGACGGCACACTATAGGATTTCGTTTCTGTGAAGTTCTAGGACAGGCTAAACCACCAGTGGTGGAGAAACTTAAGAGTAGTGACTACACCTGGGCAAGACTGCCAGGAGAGCACTAGAGAACTTTTCTAGAACGATGAAGTAATCTTCTGCATCAGGATGGGAATTTGGGTTCCATGGTGCATGCATTTCTCAGAACCCATTGAACGGTGCAATTTTGATCTGTGAATTTCACCACATAAAAATCGCATCTAAGAATAAAAGCCCCATGAACTACAACTGACCTCTACTTAATGAGATGCAGGCAGGGTGCAGCGTACTGGTCTCTGCTGCTTACTTTAACGTTCATTAAAAAATAAGATGGTGTAATTGTTTTAACTTTTTTGAATGCTTGAAAACTTTCATATAACATGTTAGGTAAAAAAAAAAAAAAAAAAGCTATACCTGCTCATTAAAAAAAAATCACATAAAAGTGAAGGAGATAGAGGACGATGGGCAGAGATCACATTGCTTCTGGAACGTTATCCAGGAAGAGGCATCCAGGGTCTCTCTGCTTCCAGCCTCTCTCTGACCAGTGCCTGCTGCCTCCCAGACACACTGGTCTTCTTGTAAACCACATTCAAAATGAGACCTTGGGGTAGTCATTATTCATTCATCAATTAAGTATTAACCACGTGGTGTGTGCCAGCCCCGTGCCAGGCAGAGGGCATCTGTAATCTAGTAAGGTATTGAACAAGGAGCTACAGGTGATGAGTTTATAAAAGCGGCAGCCAGGGAGGTGGGCCCAGGCAGCTCACCCAGGGGGTGGGGAATAATGGCCCCCAGCCACTGAGAATTTATCACACACCAGGACCAGTTCAAGAGTTTCACGTGGATTAACTCAGGGAATCTGCGCACACACCTGTAACGTAGGTATTGTATTATCCCCATTTTACACATCAGAAAAGCAAGGCTCAGGGAAGTTAAAGTCACTTGTCCATGACTACACAGCAAGTGAGTGACCAAGCAGGGACTCTAAACCCAGGAAGCTGGGTCTGGAGCCCGTACCCTACCTACATCAGGAGATGGCAAACTTTTTCTATAAAGGGCCAGAAAGGAAATATTTTAAGCTTTGTGGGCCACACAGTCTCCGCCAAGACAACTCAACTCGGCTGTTGTCGTGTGAAAATAGCCATAGATGACATGTGCGTGAATGAGCTGAGTTCTGATAAAATTATATTTACAAAACAAACAGGCAATGGGCCAGATTCGGGCTGTGGGTGACAGTTTTAGGACTCCTGTGCCAAACCACCCAGAGTCTCCAGTGGCTGGGAGGTGTTCGTGCTAGACCAGAAGGCCACTGAAGGAACCCCGCTGACTCCTGACTGTCACATCGTGTGCAGGTGTCTTTGAGAGCCTTGGTCTCTAACAATGAAAACACCCCTGGGTGGGTGTAGCAGTTCATGACCAAAGAAAGGCTGCAGAGAGAAAGGTGAAAGGTGAAAATTAAAACACTCAGAGACCCGGAGAAAGAATGAGTCGTCTTTCGTCTCTGGGCCCAGATTAAGATTTCCAGCAGCACTGTTCTTCAAGATTTTGTGTGAACATAGGAAGAGTCAAGTTCAAATGCTTTGGTTTAACATGATTCATCTTGAAAATGCCTGACCAAAGAGAATTTTCCTGCATGGAGCTTTGCTCTCACTGGCTCTTGACTTCTTAAGAGCAAGAAATCACCATCCTCCATTCTTGCTGCTGACAAGGTTTCAACCCCAGAGCTCAAAGGGCAGGCTGGGCTGGGCATGCATCGCCCCTGTTCGTAGAAGAATCTGTGTGTGCAGTGCCGAACGTGAAGAGTTCAAAATGATTTCTGAGTGTTTCTTCATGGTTTCGGGGTCCACCCAAGGACAAAGTGACCAAGGACAGCTCTTCCTTGTTCTGCTCAGGGCCGTCGTGCGTGGAGGAGCCCACTCTGCCCTGGGACGCTGGGCAGGGCACATGGGCTCATCACAGAGTCAGTGGGGACGGAATATTTAGGGGGAGAACATCTCTCAGTATAGCACATTTGTGATGCACTTCTGAGTACTGGCCTCCCTGTACCAGCCCAGCTGATGAAAGAGGAAAATCTGTCCACAGCCAGGTTGAGGGTGTGCATGAAGCTCAGCTATCAGTTGAACTGAGATGGGGCCCATACACCATTTTTCTGCACTGAATTAACCAGGTCAACCTATTACTTTAATGGCATGGATATATGACATGAGTCCTTCTTTATCCTTAGGAAGGCATTTGGTGGTTAAGAACCATTTCCCAGCTGGGACCAGCAGATGGTTGACTCTCAGGGACTATGAGTCACAAGAGAAAGAGTCCAGTTTACTCCCTCTGTGACAGAACGTTGCTTAGTGAAATATAACTGGATATTCACAGAAAGGGTTGGCTGATTGGGGCATATGGTGTCCTGTCACCAAAAGATGAACTTGACACGCCCACCTGAGGGGACACCTCCATGTCCCCCCAACACATACCCCGGCGGTGAACTGGTGAAATGACAGCAAGACATACCTTGAACCTTGTCAGAAGGGCCCAAGGCCACTCCTACTAATAATCGCCACTTAGTTGTCTAATGAGAACAATGCACAAATCGGCCAGTCTCACTTTCCCTCTTCATGAACACGGGTGAGATTTTCACTCCCTGCAGAACAGCGTACATCAGTTGGGGGCTGTCGTCCTCAAACCTGGATGCCCATAAGAGTGTCCAAGAGAACTTGTGAAAAATGAATGTCAAAGTCCCATCCTCAGAACCTCTGGAGATCAGAAGAGGTGGGTTTAGGCTTTGTACTTACTTTCTCTAAATCAGTGGTTCTGCCCTGTGCATCAGAATCACCTGGAATTAAAACATAACTCAATAGGTCTACTCCAGAGCTTCTGATCCAGGGGGTCTGGGTGGGACCTGAGATTCTAACAAGTTCTCAAGTGATGCTGCTGCCGCTGCTGCTGTGGCTGGCCCAGGGCCACCCTTGGAGAAGCACAGCCAGCCTCACGACCTCCCTCAAATGCACGAGTGGCATCTTCTCTGCACTATGGAAGAAACTCTCTGACCTTTGTTGGCCCCTCGGTACTCTCTACCTGCGCTGCCAGACACGGTAGCCACTAATCACATGTGGCTCTTTAAATGCAAATTTCATTAACCACTTCGGTATAGTCGACAGCCACAGATGGACGCGCACAGCCGAGCGTCGACTTTAGCCGACAGCCAAAAGCTTTTACTTTTACAGCTTTTATCTCTGCAGTTGCAGTGTGTACGTTCAGCTAGTAAGTTACTACGAATCTGTGACCTTTTAACAAGTCCTTAGTAGGAGTTATTATAGTTATTTTCCTAAACTGCCTGTAAAGTAAAACAAGCTTTCAGTGCTTGAAAGCTTTCCTCATCACACAAGAGCAAAACGGATTCGTCGTCAATGCACAGCACAGACTATCGTGCAGACTGTGAGTGCCGGCTGTGGGCAAGGCTTTCGCGGCCAGTGAGCGCCGTACCGAAGTGGTTAACGATAAACAAGATTAAAATTTTATTCCTCAACTGCATGAGCCATATTTCAAGCACTCAATAGCCATGTGTGTCTAGTGGCTACTGTACTGGACAGCACAGATGGGGAACGTTTCCATTCTCACAGAAAGTTCTACCAGACAATGCTCTTCTCCAGGAATTCCAAAAATTCCAAAAATTCTCTCTCTCTCTCTCTCTCTCTCTCATCAGTTTTCCTGGTAACCCCCTTATTGTACTGTGAAAAACAAGCTCCCTCAAATCCTTTTACAACATCAGAGATGGAATTTTAACTTTTCTTTACTTACACACTACAGCAACCCTCATCTACGTCTTTCCATCAAGTGAGGGGGAGGACACAGACATTTTGATGCAATAGGGACAAAATGTTTATTCGTATGTTTCCATCCCCCATGCCATGAAATTCATTCTAAAAGCAATATGAGTTTGAGAAAGCAAAAGCTCCCTGGAGATGAGGAAACACATCAGCAGGGAAGTGTTGTGAGCAACAAGAATCACGCAACACACGCTGGTGAGTCGGAGCGGCTGCGGGGCCGTCCAGCTGGGGCACCCCTGTTGAAGGCAAGGGCAGGACCTGGCTGAGAGTAGACAAAGCAAAGACAATCCTGGGTTTCTAGGAAGGCACACGTCACAGGCACAAGCTGCCAAAGCTGCAGGGCATGGCTGGTTTTTCATCCTAGAGGAGAGATTTGGAATCACTGCCACCCAGAGTAGCTGGGGTGCCCTGCACTAAGCAGATGCCTTCGCAGAAGCCTAACTCTCTCTCATCCTTCCTTACAGATTCGGCTGAACAGCAGGGGGCTGATCTACTCCGTGGGCTTGCTCCTGGCCTCCGTCTTTGTCACGGTAGGTCTGTGGCTCTCTCCCCATTCTCGAGTTCACCCGTCCTTCCTTCCTCTTGCGTTCTTTGGAGACCAGATGGGCTTGGGGGTTTGCAGGATTGTGGGAGCTGGGGACCCCAGTGGAGTAGGCTGGGAAGAGAGGATTCAAGCCAGAAAGTGGGATGTTTATGCTGAGATAACACAGCTGTTTCTTTTACTTGTGATAGCAGGATTTAGGTCACAGTGCTGCCCAGTAGAACTTCCCACAATGAGACCACCTGTCCCTGCGCTAGACAGTAGCCACTGGCTACATTCATGTGGCTACTGAGCACTTGAAATAGTGGGATTTCAACTGAGTTTTTAATTTTATTTCATCTAAATTTAAATTTGGGTAGCTCCTAAGGCCGAAGCAGGGTGGAGGACCAGGATTTGAGAAAACAAGGTGTTAGGAAGCCCCTCTCTGGGGCAGAAAGCTCCAAGGACGGGTAGTGACCAGGGTTGCACAGTTGGCTGCAGCCAGATTGCTTAGAGAGGGACAATCTGAAGACCTGAGATTCCAAGCTCAGTGTTTTATGGAAGAGAGAAGGAAGATGATTTGGAGAATCCCTGAGGGGCTGGGGGGATAGCTTGCTGACATCCAGGCATAGCCTCTGCTGCCTGAGAGGGCTGGGGGGGAGGGGATGGCCCCCCAGGGGAGATCCGGGGTCTGTTTAGGGCAAGGTGAGGAAGGGCCCTCAGGGATGTCGGGTTGGAGCCCACGAGACAAGGGGTGGCTGCTATGACTGTGCTTACTAGTCTTATCATGTTTTTTAAGTTATTTCCTCTTGTCTTGTTCTTGATGGTCTTACCTTCCACAATCTGAGAGGTGGATTTTGCATGCTCAGAGAGCATCGGCACCCTGCCTGGAGCCCGCCATCGGCAGCCCTTCCTTTGGGTCCCCCGCCCGTGGCCACCTCTTTCCAGTGCCTTCTGAACCCTTTCTGTGCCTTGCAGGTGTTCGGCGTCCACCTAAACAAGTGGCAGCTGGACAAGAAGCTGGGGTACGGGTGCCTCTTCCTGTACGGCGTGTTCCTGTGCTTCTCCATCATGACCGAGTTCAACGTGTTCACCTTCGTGAACTTGCCCATGTGCGGGGACCACTGAGCAGCCACCCGCAGGGGCTCGGTTCCTTCTTTTCTGTGCAATACGAGACCCGGCCACACCCGAGTCACGCGGGCCCCCGGGGCCACGGCGTTCGCCTCTCCCGTGCTGTCCACAGGCCTCCGCTCCTGTCCTGGTGGCCCAGGTACCCCTGCCCCGTCCCTCTCTCCCCCAACCTCCATGGGTCCTGCCTATGCCGCACCCCTCATCCATGTGAAGACGCCCAACATCCACGTGAATTCCCAAGCTCATTTCTGAACAGTGACTGAGACTCTAGAAAAACTGGCTGCTAACTGGCCCAAGCCAGGCAAAACGTACTACAATCCCTCCTCCTTTTTTAAGTTATTTGACGGAAGACTAACCTAATTTATGACCTGAGACTGTTGAAGACATGTAAAGAGGAGAAGGTCCACTGATCCCAGGGAGCGTTTGGGATTTTGTTCTGTTTGGAGGTGATTTCTAGGTTACTGGCTTTGGGGGTTGTTTTATTTTGAGGGGTTTCCCCATTTACTCCTTTTCTTCCAGAGATCAAGAGCTTTTCTTGCATCTTCTTTCACTGGGCTCTGGATTAGTCAAGGATCCAAAGGTTACACCTGCTGTGTCCTCTGGGATTGAATCCCAGGCACATTGGAGTCTGCATGGATTTAGTGCTTATTACAGGAACCACGGGGCAAGGCTACCGGGAACAAATCCATGTCATTGTATACCCAAGGACGCCCCACTAAAGTCCTGTGGGCGTCACTTAGGGGAGCGCAAGTTTTTGGAGGAAGAATACAGCTACCCTCGTGTCCATTACGACCATCTCTTTCTCACTAGGTTCTTTCTAGTTTTTCAAGCAATAGTTCTCGCCTGCCTGAGGCCTTTGACAAAGGGGCCCCAGTTAAACTATCCACCTGTGAGGCGCCAGGCAGTCAATGACAGAAACTTCCCCAACTTGTGAGTCCCCGAGATGTGCTCTTGTTGCTTGGCATTTGGGGTGACAGGGAGTGACCCAGAGGCCACCACCGCTTTTCATGCAGGAGTTACAGACACTGGTTTCTTGGAAAATGGAGAGAAGCGCACTTTGCACAGACGTCGTCAATTAAGTCCCAATTTGCCACTTGGTATCGAGTACACTGGACCCTGACAGCTGGCTCTTGGGCAAATGTCCTTCCTCACTGGACGCCGTGGTCAAGTCGTCCCAGCTGCACCCCTCCCCTTCTGGGGGATGGCCAGGGAAGGAGAAAACAGAACTGACACCTTCGAAACCACAGAATGTTCAATGCAGACTCGCTCAAGGGCATAAGTTATTGTGAACGTTTTTGCCAATCACTGCTCGACAGCCCTGCTAGATTTTGTATGATGCTGAATTATTATGCAGACTAATTCCACCGAGTTGAGACACACCCATGCTTGTTACACTTGTATTTATTGAAACTGTGGATTCTTGCCCGTGCTGTCCCTTGTATTTACTTTAAGCACTGATCACTTATCATTCATTCGGTATGGTTTTCCCCCGTCCCTTGTACACATTCTGGTATGAATTGTAAAAATAACCTGCTACAAATTGGTTGAATGTCTCTGTCTGTGGTGCAAGCCAAGGCCAGCATTCGCGGATGAGGCACCTGCCCAACTGAGGAACAGGGGAGGATATCACCAATTTGGGCTCTCAGAGCTAAGACACACTTATTGATTCTGTTGCACATTTTGCACTGGTTTATGGCAATTGTTTTCTTGGACGGATAGTGTAAAATAAACTTCTCTGTTCTGTATCCTTCCTTGAGCAGGCTGCATTACTTTCTCCCCTGGAATGTTGTTCGTTTTACATGGAGGAGAATGCATGAAACACGAAAGGCTCACAGTGACTAAGTGGCCAGGTATTTGCGCATGCGCTGTTTCTGCATTGACTCGCATGGAAAGCTGGTATATGTCTGGTAGATTGCAAGACTGAAGTGGGTCCCCTCTAAATCTTAAAGGGACTTTGGGCCTGTCATCCTGTCTTAGAATCCTAGAATCCCACCTGTCCTAGAAGACATGTGACAGAATCATGTTAGGAATTCGTTCTTTCAGATGGACACAGGAGGAAGAGCATCACGGTGCTGATGACAACTTTGTGCAGTGGCCAAGTTCTCCATCCTGTCTGATGGTAGTAGATTTTAATTGGAAAAATTATGACTTCCCCAGAGCCGATTCCTTAAAAGAGACAGTAACACACAGTTGTAATAAGCCATGTTCTGATCTTTTGTGACTCTCAAGAAATAACCACCCAGATCTAAAACTGGGTAGATCTGGTTTCTACCTGAAATGCAACACAATCTATTTGTAGGAATCAGAAGAAAAATAGCTACTGATTCACAGTGCCAATTTTATTTAAATATTTAAAAATATATATTCCCAGGGTGGGATCAAATACTAGGTACTTACCTTTGCTTTGAGTGTTTACATCATAAAATGTTTTACTACTATATTTGTGCATTTTACAAATATACCCTGGACACAGGGCAGGATATTTTCATCCCACTGATTGGTGCTTAGAAAGCATCAGATAGTTTTATATTAAATATTCTGTTAGACTAGTCTTAATTAGTTTTACTCTTAGTCTTAAGCAAAGACATTTGGCCAGAAGCTTTTAAAAAAACAACACATTTTCTATGAAATCTTTAAAAACTATGACTCCATTTTCAAAGTGAAAATTCTAGGATCAGGTAGAGTTTCCATGTTTCCATGCATAATGATTGCCTACCCAGGAACTGTGAGAGTTTTCTTTCTGAAATCACAATTTAGCATATTTCTGTCCAGATCTCAGCCATGCATGATGGTGTCTTGAATCGCTGATTGAGAACTTGGTTTGAAATGAGCCGGCTGTCCAGTGCTACAGAATTGCTGATGTTGCTATCTTCACTGCTTCTGCTGCTCTGGGACTTGATGGGGGTTGGCATGGTTTTGAGGAAAGAACTTTTTTCAGTATCTCCAAACCTAACAGTGTTGCTAGAGAAACTCCCACAGCAATTTTCTGAGATGGCTGAAATCTCCAAGCTGCCATCTCATGCACAAGTTGGACATCCCCCTGGCCTTGGCCAAAGGCAGATGGACACTGGGCCTCCCATACTTCCTGCTAAGCACATCCTAGTGGCCCCCGAGGAGGCACTTGGAGAAGGTTCTCTTCTTTTGGAGACTCTGTTCCCACGCTGGCCGGGGCTTGAGACTACTGTCAGCATATGCATTCAGATGGCCTCAGATACACAGAGGCCACCGCAAGGGGACTTTCCCAGGTACACTGAAAAGGTAGCTTCTGCTTCCTTCCTAAGGCAAGTGCTGGCCCTGCCTTTTGAGGAATAGTGCACTTTCGTAGGTACATGTTTTGAATTTACTTCCATAAAAGACACCTGGGATGGAGGACAGGTGGGTGAAGGCTGTTACGTTTTCCTGGGTCTTTTGCTACAGACACTTAACAGCTTATAGTCCTAAATTTACAAACTAGGGATTCGAGACTCTGCAGAGCTCAAACAGCAAATTTGAACTCATTGAAAGCTCTCAGGCTTCAAAGAAAAACCTACATGTTAAAAAAAGAGAGGGAGAGGGGGTGATAATATCATTAAGTCCAGGCAGTTTTCAATTGTGGCATATAAAAATAGCAATAACATCCAACTTGAAGTAAATGTAACCATATGTAGCCTTAGAACTTTTACTAATTGTTCTTGAAAATATTCAGATTGTTGGGAAAAATTAGAAGTGGGAAATTGGTGATGGTGAAGGTGTTTTTCAAGATTTATTTATTTTCACCTTTTCAAAATAAGATAACTATCCCATTAATAGAATAATTATCCAATTATTCTGACCCATTTCCAGCAACTATTTTGAAATAGATGGGACATTTCTATGTCGGATTTTGCATCATCTCATACTAAATAATGAATCTTGTTTATTTTGGCATTTTTCTGCAATGGTTGCTAATACACACACACACACACCATCTATCTGGTACCAAAACTTTGTATGAAAACAAGCCAGTGAATCTTTGAAATTCTTCCAAATATCCAACTGTCTCTTATTATATAACTGCAGGAATGGGTTGGATTCAGCAAACTTGTCTCTATTAAATACAAAGCTGTGTGTTCATTGCATCATCATCCAGAGATGTGGGCCTTCTGAGATGCTGAAAAAGTCAGGAACCAAGGCCATGGAGCGGGGAGCAGATTAGCAAAATACGTGAGATAGATTATGCCGTGCCCCAGAAATGATTTCATGTTGAACTTTATGCTTAGTTTCAGAGCACAGGGCAGAGTAATAAAACTCCATAAAAATGTTTCAGATGGCTTACTGTTGCATGCCAGGCATTTATTTTCTTAATAAAGTATACCCAGTAGTCCCATTAATTTAAGAAGTTTTTGCTAAACCTCAATGTAGCAAACATTCTTGCCAAGTTACAGAAATTTAACCATAGTGAGTAGTCATACTTAATATTCATTTTGCTTTTGGTCTTTGTTTTTGCAGCAGGTAGAAGGAAAGGGAAGATTTAAGATTACAGTTTTGGCCTATACAGCGTGCCATTTAAGGGTTTTTCTACTTGAATTAATTTACATAAACATATGCCTATATACATAAATTATATTTCTTCTTTACATAACTTCCAACTTACCCTATTTATCCAAAGCTGAATTTGGAGATGTTGCATCTTCTGGTTTGTTGGGACAATCAATCCAGGAACTGATTCCAGAAAATTACACGTAAAACTTGGAATGAAATGTGATGAGCAATTTCAGAATCCTTGTAGCTGTGGATGGGTGCAGTGGTTCATGGCTATAATACCAGCACTTTGGGAGGATAAGGCAGGAGGATCACTTGAGCCCAGGAGTTCAAGGTAATAGTGAGCTATGATCATCCCACTGCACTCCAGCCTTGGTGACAGAGTGAGACCCTGTCTCCAAAAAAAATAAAAGAATCTTTGCAGTTACTTTTTGGGTACTTCTGAGCCATGCTTACAGGTCATTGCTAAAAAGAGATGAACTTGTGTGTGAAGGTGATTTCAGTATAAAACTGGTATTTTTGAATTCTTTCAAGAAAAAAATGTACTCCACTCAGTTTCATATCTTTCTTTTTGAGATGCTAAGTCAGGCGTTTCCTCTCTTTCCCATGATTGACCAAGGATGATTCATTTTTCAAATGCTACATACTAAATCTGTACTGTTTGGTCATCGTTGCTCTAACCACCAATGAGTTTGAACCAAAATGCCTACTGCTTTATTCTTAGGAGAATTTATTTTATCTACTGGTTACAGGTTTCCAGCACATCTAAAAATTTATTGTCATAGCAGGTAGAATTGTTCCCTCCAGTTGCTTAAATATTCTATTTGACTTCATATATTAAAAAATGTTTACTTGCATTTATTCATCTTAGTGTCTAAATTCATGTTTCCAAAGCTTATACATACATCAGAATTACCTGGAGACTTACTAAAATACAGATTTCTGGACCCCGCCCTCAAGTTTCTGACTCAGTAGATCTAGGGATAGATCTAAGAATTTGCATTTCTCACCAATTTTCACACATTACAGCTGCTGGGTCTGGAACCCACTTTGAGAACCACTGGTATAAATGTCCTTTGCCCATAAAGACATACTTTTTCCTACACCAGCCCCTACCAAGATCATTGGTTTATAGCTTATGGAAAACAAATACACACATACACACACGGGTACTATTTCATTTTTTCAAAATTCTTTTTTCTTTCTACTTGCACTGAGATCTACGAATGGCTGAAAGTAGGAAAAGAAATGTGTTCAATTCTTCATAATCTACATTTTCTATCATCCTGTAGGCTGTCTTTTCTCAGCTAAAAACAACATTTGAATTAAAACCAAACCAGATCAAAGTAAATGGCTTAAGATAAAGATGCAGGAAAGCCAGAATTCTGGGCGGGATAGTCACTCGGCAGGGATGGGAGAAGGTGACCACAATTCCATTCAAGGTGAAAAGGATTTAGTTACAAACCACAAGAAAAATTAACGGCAAATATAGGAACATTTTTTTTGCATATGACCCCATATTTGCACATTACAACCACATATAGCTAACAATCTTATCTAAATGTGTGATTTTGAACCAGCAAAGGTGTCATGACACAGAAAAGAAATAAAAGGAATTCAACAGTGTGGGCCACTAAGTGCTTCAGATAATCACACGTGCTATGAAGTCCACTAAAAGTTTTGCTCTGAGTCAGGAAGTGGGTTTAAATATTGGTAAGCATGACCCAGGGCGGGGCAGGCAAAGAGGAAGGGTGAAGTCCTCCTGTCCCAAAAGAGAACATTGTACTCTTGGCCTGTGCCAGTATAGAGTGGTCAGCCGAAAGACAAGGAGGTGTGCTACAGATGCGCTAAGAAGCCACCATGTGACTCTCTTCTTGGGGGTGGCATCGCCAGGGGACCCACTCTTGTCTCTACAATCGAATGCAAGGATTTCTTCCTGTCTCTAAGACCCTCTGTGACCGGGGCAGCTTCTTTATACTTCTAGGCAGACTCTAATCTGCCCCCTAAATGTTACTAATGACACTTTTTAGGAGGAAAACCAAGAAATTTGAAAAAACAAAAGGGATCCATGCCAAGAAATTCATTCATCTGTTGTACATAAGGCAAGTCTGTTATAAATTAGCAGATCAGTTAATCAGAGGCATCGGTACTTCACGTGCCTGGGACGAACATGGTAACAGAGGTATTTGTGTTATCCTCAAATGGAAGTTCACACGATTTCGAATGTTCACCTTTGTTTTATTATTAGTTGCGTAAAGCAGTTATGTTCCTTTAGTATTTTCGCAGGGTTGACTGGCTAGAGAGAGTTTCACCATTTTTATACCTGAGTTCTAGGACATGATGGCCCTTCCGGAGAAGTGACGTAAGCTCTGCCCTGCCCCTCCGCAGGGGACTGGTAGCATGTGTCGCTGTTTCTTCTGAGAGTTACGGTCCTGAGTCGGTGGGGGGCGGGGGAAGCAATGAGGTCCCAAATGTTTCTGGCTCCCTCTTATTTATCACTCATTTCACACCCGTCACTGTCCTTATTGTTCCCACGTGGCCCCTTTTCACATGTCGCAGACAGTCTGACTCGACATCGCCCTTTTGCTGGCCCGGAGCTGACAGAAGTGGATTTTTTCAAGGGTTCTGTTTGTTGTAGTCAGTGCTACTTGTAAACAGTTCTTTCTACATTCCCGTCCAGTTTTCTGAACGTAGTCATGTGAACATAAGGCAGAAACCAGGGAACTTTGCTTTTAAATCTTTATAAAATATTTTCTTATTTTGTGCATTTAACATAGAGAATTTAAAATCTCACGCGCAACCCTAAAGCATTCCTCACATCCAGGTAGTCATCACTTGGAGACATAAATCCAACCGAAGATAAAATTGGTTTACTGTAACTGCTTTCGTGGGCCTGCCTGACCCAGGCACTATCTGTTTCCCAGTGATGGGGCATTGATGGGGACACGGATGGCTGTAAGAAATGTGGTGACACAAAAATATCTTACTTTCCCTTCTTGACGTCCATGAATGAGCCAGTTTCAATGTAGGGATCCTTGGAGCAAAGAAATGTCAAGAGCAAGCCCAGTTTCCCTTCGGTGGCTACCAAACATCTCTCTTGCCTGCGAATGCTGCAGTGCAGATGTCTCAGGTACTTAGTCCCTATTAGAATTTTAAAATAATGCTTAGTTTTCAAGCTTCAGTCTTGTTTCCCAGAGACTTCATCTGAAAATGGAGGCACTGAAAAAGCCGTGAGGAGACAAAACCAAACAGCCTTCCGCTGGGTGTTCACAGAGTCCCCTGGAGAGTCGTGTATTTGGAGAGCCCAGAAAGCATCTCCTGGCTCTCCTGACTGTGTCGTTGCAGGTCCTGGCACTGAGTTCAGGCCCACAGCAGGGATTCCCCACCTCGGTCCCAGGTTGGCACCAGCTAGCATGCGTTTCCTGATTGGGATTGTCCGATTACCTGACACACCCCAGGACTTTGGATTTTATTTAAGGCTCCCCAGGTGTTTCTAACATGTACCCATAGTTCAGAAGCACTGGACTAAGGAAGTAAAATTATGCCATTTAGGATATTTTATTGTGCAGATCCCATAGGAATGCTCTGTGTCCTGCCGATCTTTGCTACTCAATGTGGGTAGGCCTCAAACCAACAACTTTGATGAAAGAAAAAGAAACGATTTTTGAGAACATCATCATCCAGTAGAACTTTCTGCAATGATGGAAAAGTTCTATATCTGTGCTGTTCAATATGGTAGCTGTTATGCACATTTGGCTGTTGAATACTTAAAATGTGGCTTACGCAACTGAGGAATAAAGTTTTAATGTTGTCTAGCCTTAATTAAATGTACATGTAAAGAGCCCCCTGTGATTAGCGGCTACAATGTTAGGCAGATCAGATAGACTCTACCAATCTTTGTGGCACCAGGGACCAGTTTCATGGAGTGGGGGGAGGCGGAGCTCAGGCGGTGATGCAAGTGATGGGGAGCGGCTGTAAACACAGACGAAACTCCGCTTGCCCATCACTCACCTCCTGCTGTGCACCGCCCCCTTCCTAAGTCTCATGGAAGACAGTTTTTCCACGGACAGAATGGGAGAAACCCTGTGGCCAGGGCCCTAACAGGCCTTGGACTGGTGCCAGTCTGTGGCCCGGGAGTTGGGGACCACAGAGGTAGAGGGTACTGAGGGACCAACAAAAGTCATAGAGTTTCTTCTACAGCGTAGAGAAGATGCAGCTTCTGCCATTGTGGAAGGTGGTGAGACCCGCTGCCCTGAAATAGAAGGGATGCCTTAGAGCAGCGGTTCTCAAAGTGGTCCCTGTGCCAACCCCAGCAGCAGCATTTGGGAACCTGTTGGAAATGCAGAATCTTGGGCCCCATCCCAAACCTCCTGAATCAGAACCTGCATTTTAACAGAATCCTCAGATGATTTGTGTGAGTCTTTAAGTGTGAGCAGGGCTGCGGTAGCTCTCTGCTCTGCACTGCAGAAGACAAGCAGCTGTTTGCACAGAAACCCTTTCCAGGGGGTCACTCTGTATTGTCACCAGGATCAGTGTAAATCACCAGACTGGCTGCATGTGGGCAGGCACAAGTTAAAGAGGGCAACACATTTGAAATCGGGAATGGATCTGTGACATTCAGGGGGCAAAAGTGTCCCATTTTCATTTCAATATGCCTTCACTTTGATAGGGGCAAAGAAGGAACTGTGAAGAATTCAACTGAAAGGCAAAGATCTGACTCAAGGTGTTTTTTACTCGAAGTCGCTGCTTTAGATGGGGACTCACATCAGATACCTTGTTGATATTGGAAATTTCTGAGTTGTTACTGACAAACCAAACAGGCCTGTCTCCTTTCCATTATGACGTGGGGACAGATTCTATGCTTTTGCTTCTAAAGCCCCATGAGACGTTGCCTTTCTTACAAGATAGATTTCTCCTTTGAGGTTACGGGAGAAAAGAAAAAAAAAAAACTCAGCCAAGAAAGTCAATGCATTTAGCAAAAGTGGGCAGAAAATAGGACAAGAAAGAGAGTGGTTTATGTAACAGCAATTTTTCATAATAAGTGTGGGGACAGGTCCCACTGGGAGGACATTTAGGCTGTTAATTTTGAGATGATAATTGAGACCCAGCTGGGTAGTGGCAAGGTTTGAAGCCAGAAGCAAACACAGCCAGGAAGTGGAGGAGCAGATGACTCAGCCCACGGGGCACCAGAGGTGGGGACAATTTCTTCGCCCAGGGGAGTAGCAATAGTCATCTGTTGTGTAGGCATCACCAAGTTCAACCGTGTGAGGACGGAAATCTGTCCTTCTGCAGCTTGGGAAAGAGATTAATCACAGCTCTCTGCATGCCAGATTCTGGATATTTAGCCCAGACAGTCCCTGAATTTTCCTTTTGGTTGAATTTTCCCTTCCTGGGGACCTCCCATTACCCTTCCTCCACCTCCCTTGCCCATTTTGCATTCCCTGATCCAAATAGGAAACAAAACAACTGGGAATTGGTTCTAAATGCCTCTTTCACATCTGTTCAGGCCATCATTACAGAATTTCATTTGCAAAAAGCACAAGCTGAAAACAAATGAGGTATTTTATTCTGGCACTTTATTTTATTCTACCCACAGATAATGGCAAAGCAATGAGGAGTTTGGGTCTGTGGCCTCCTCCTAGGACTAACAAGGGCCTTACTCAAGAAAACACACCCTCGGAGCTTTTATTACTAACCTCTTAGCATCATCCCCACCAAAACAAAGAGATATAAAGTCCAGACGTGTGTCCAAGTGCAGTAGTCTAAAAGCTTTCCAAAAGGATTCTCATGGAAAAATAAAATAAGTACAGGTTCAAAATTTATTAGCTCATTAATGTGAGACCTAGTTAGACCATCAATGTAGCTCAAAAAGCATTTGGAGGATCTGGGGATTTATAGCTATGTACCAAGACTGGGAAAAGAGAGTGGTAGAGTTGAGACTAATTAATGAGCTCCAGTGCAATCAAATTCATAACTTCTAGTGATCTTTATTACCCCATGGAAAGGATTTGCCCTTCCCAGGCAAGACTCAAAAGTTAACATGTAACTTTGTGAAGTCTGGTCCCTCAATCAGCAATGAAATAGGGAGCCAGAGGTACATTCCTCCAGTTTACACAATAATCCTTGGGTGAGCCCGTTGAGCAATGCCCTGGCATGCCACTGAAAAGACAAGCCAGCCTTAATCCTGACCCTAACCCTCTCTTGGCCTTATGCCCAAGTGTCGGATAACTATGGGAAACTACTCTTGGTTTCAATTGAAATCATTCATTACACATGCATTTTCACAAGTGCTTAAGTTAATCAGGGCTGAAATTCCTCTAGTTTCCTGGAATGTTATTAAAAGCCTTTCTCCTTCCTGAAATGTCCCCTTTTGAAGTCCCCCAAATACATTATATGATATTAATTCAAAGGAACTTAATGCAAGCAACTGGATTCCTTTCACCTGCAAACATGCCTTTCTTCCTTGTCCACGGTCCCTGTATTTCATCCAAAGCTGCAAGAAAGCAGGAAAAATTGAGCTGAATGTATTCTTCAAATAGGTCAGAATGAAGCAGGAATGTCTTGCTGGGTCGAATTCAAAGTTTTCTGTTTCACATTTCAGTTGAATTAAAAGTTCTGTGGTGCTTCTCTATGTATAATATGTACATGAAATGGTATTGAATTGGGAAAAAAAACATGCTATATTGTCCCTTTCTGTTCTTTAAGACTCTACAGTTAAAAAAAGAAAGAAAGCAATTAAATAATTACGAAGATAAAAGTTTATTTTCAAATATTATTTTTCTGCTTAATGAAATTATTTGCCTTAGAAGATTCAGCAAGAGATAAATTTTGGTTATCCTTTTAAAAGAGAGAGAAATGGTTTCTCTATTTTTTTTTTTTTTTTGCCATTTATTGTAGAGGACTCCTTGCTTTTATCGCCTTTTTTTTTTGTCCTGCATGTGCTAATTAGGAGTTTAAGAGAAATGAGAGCATTCAATTTTTCCACTTTTCAGTAATCTGAATATTTATAAACCAATCTTTCTGTATTTGAAAAAGTTGTGGCTATTAGTAAGCCTAAGAAAAATCTCATAACACTGTTACTCAAAGAATAACAAGATTTATCACATTTTTCTATTCTAATTATCTTTTAAACTGATAAGAAGAGATATTACACTTCATCTTAGCCAAAAGGCCAGGAATGATATTCTAATTATCTTTTAGTTTATTTTAATAATTTTTGGGGGTCAAATTGTGACCCCACCTAAAAAATATGCTGAAGTCCTATCCCCTAGAACCTGTAAATGTGACCTTATTTGGAAATAGGGTCTTTGCAAATACGATCAAGTTAAGTTGAGCTCCTATGGGACTCGGGTACCCTCTAATCCAAATGACCAGGGTCCGTATTAGAAGAGGGAAATTTGGCCCAGACACAGACACATAGAGAAATTGCCCTGTGACCACAGAGATTGGCTGCCAGCAACCACCAGAAGCCAGGAGAGAAGAATGGAATAGATTCTCCCTCTGAGTCCCCAAGAAGGAACCAACCCTGACTGACTGTGGACTTCTGGCCTCCAGAGCTGTGAAAGAATAAATTTCTGTTATTTGAAGCCACCAACTTTATGGTAACTAATAAAATGATTCAGAGAGCTACACCGAAACAATGCCAAGTTTATCAATATAGCAGGTCTCTTTAATTTGATCTTTACTATTTACAAGAAAGAGTTGTGACTATTGGTAAACCAGGGAAAATTTTATAACACTGCTTAAGCCCTCTGTGTCTATGTCCAGGGTGAAGCCATGGTATGAACGGGATAAACAGAACTCTCCAATTTTGCTACCTCAGAAACATCTCTGTCTCTGTGGGAGATCTATGCTAGGTAACACCTGGAGATGCCGGGGCCACAAAGCCACTGCCCAGCATCTACACACGCATCCCAAGCCCCCAGTGTGGGAATAGATCCCTCTTCAATTCTGACAGAGGCTGGGGTTGGACGTAGGTTGGTGGGATGGGCTGAGGTGGGGTTGGGGGATGGGGACATGGTCTAGTGGGGATGAGGTACCTAAGAGAGATGGAGATTTCTGCAACATCTGCAACCCATTTGCTCTTCCATAGGTGGGCCAAGGGCCCAAGCCAGAGGGCAGGCAGAAGGGAGAGGGGGGCTCTCTCTATGAAACAGCAGCTCCAACAGCGCCAAGTAGCCAGAGCTCCTTTGGAAGGGGCAGAAGCTGAGGCTGGGGCCAGGATGGGATAGTGACAGACACCCTCAAGATGGACAGGATAATGACAGTCCCAGGCTTTGGATATCTGGAAGATGAGTAGAGATGCAAAGCAAGTGTGAGCTGGAGTATACGATGGCCCATTTCCCACTCTGCTATGTGTGCACCAAATGTTGTCCCAAGGGGGCTTATAGCTTGGGAACACCATTGTTCTTAGCAGTCATCCACCCCATGAGCTGAGGTTTTGGAGACCAGCTAAAGATGGGCACAGCAGGTATGATTCTCCCAAACACTAGCTTGTCAGACCCACCCTCGTAGGAGACCAGTGGAGGAAATTGAGTATTAGTCAATTCCATCTCTCCCTCACTGCCCCAGTCCACACCTCGGGAGACAGCTAGTTCATGGTTATCACTATTTATTCACTCTGGCACCTGCTGAGATGCCTCTTTTTCTCTGGCCTTTCTTCATTGGTCCACATAAGTCCCTGTATTCACCCTGGCGGGTGTGGTCATTCTAAGGCACCTACTTAGACTCGTGTGCCTCAATATCAACAAAATAGATATTTTTCCTGACCCCGCATGATGCTGAGTGAAGGAACTCTCAGGAGTCTTCCCACTTTGCTGAGTCCTAGCCTAGAAGGAGATACAGTTCCCCTTCTAGTCTTAGATCCTCGTCCTACATAGGGAACCTATAGTTTCTCCTGAGTGTAATCACAACTTACCAGGGGACAGGGCGTTTAAGCCTTTCCTTCAGAGGCTTAAACTTATACCATGGCTGATAAAACCATCATATGTTGATTTTTTCACTATTTCATACTAGAATAGGTAATACCATGTTTAACTTTAGGATGCAAATCATGCGCCAACTACAAACTGCACCGGAATGTGAGAATTGTAAAATACACGTACTGACCAGCATCAGGTACATGCCAGAAGTATTGGGCAGTTACAGTTTATACAGTAACCTGCCTTTATTATTTCCACCCTTTACCTAAAGTTCTGAATAAACACAAGCCTTATAGAAATAGTCCAGAAGATATTGGAATATTCTTAGTTTGATTAAGGACAGTTTGCTTAAACTGTCCATAGTTTGCTTAGGGACAGAGCACATGGAAGTCCCCCGAGTCACTTCTCTAGGCCACCAGTGACCACTGTGAGAGCCACACCTTCCCCATGATATGAGTCAAGGATCTCCAAGTCCTTCGGTATTCTCTGGACATCCTGTCTTTTAATACCCAAATAAAGTGTCCGGGGGCAGACTAATCACATACACTTCCCTCTCTACCCTCCTCCAATCCCCTTAAAATGAAAAAGCTAATGAGATCTGTATGTGGCTCATCAAGAAATTTTGGTTTTGTTTTGAAGTAAAAGGATGCTTTTATCATCACAAGGTATGAGGGCAGTCCCTTTGAATTAATATCTTTGAAAGACATCAGTCTGGCTCTACATAACCACAAAGTAAATGCAATATATCAAAAATGAACAGAGAAAACCCAATATAATGGAGCAGTAGTCTCAATATCAAGAAATGCACATTCTAATTTCAACTTCTCTGCCTACTGTCTTAATTTGCTCTCTTTGTTTTTTTATTCTATTCACAGCATGAAGGCCAGAAAGACCTCAAAGGTTGAGAAATTTGACATCTGTCTCCTAGGCCATATTACTTTGTTACAGTAGTAGTTTTTTTTTTTTTTTAATTTTGGAATATTACAGGGGTACAAATGTTTTGGTTACATGGATTGCTTTTGTACTGCTTGAGTCAAAGTTATAAGTGTGCCCATCACCCAGATAGTGTACAGTGTTCCTGTGAGGTGTGAATTTATCCCTCCCTTCCTCCACCCTCCCACCTGCACAATTTCTGTTGAGTTTTATTTCCATATGTGCACATGAGTGTTGATTGGTTAGTTCCAATTTAATAGTGAGTACATGTGGTGTTTATTTTTCCATTCTTTAAATATTTCACTTAAGAGAATGGTCTCCAGTTCCACCCAGATTCTTACAAAAGGTGTTAATTATTTTTTACAGCTGAGTAGTACTCCACGGTATACATATACCATGTTTTATTAATCCACTCATGAATTAATGGGCACTTGGGTTGATTCCACATCTTTGCAATTGTTAATTGTGCTACAGTAAACATTCTAGTACAGGTGTCTTTTTGATAAAATGACTTTTTTTCCTTTGGGTGAATACCCAGTAGTGGGATTGTCGGATTAAATGGTAGGTCTACTTTTAGTTCTTTGAGAACTCTCCATACTATTTTCTATAGAGGTTGCACTAGTTTGCAGTCCCACCAACACTGTATAAGTGTTCCTATCTCTCTTCATCCATGCTAACATCTAATATTTTGGGACTTTTTGATAAAAGCCATTCTCACTGGAGTTAGGTGATATCTCATTGTGGTTTTGATTTGCATTTCTCTGATGATTAGTGATGTTAAGCATTTTTTCATATGTGTATAGGCCATTAGTCTATCTTCTTTTGAAAAGCTTCTATTCATGTCTTTTGCCCACTTTTCCATGTGGTTGATTTTTTCATTGTTGATTTGCTTGAGTTTTTGTGGATTCTGGTTATTATTAGCCTTTTATCAGATGTAAAGCTTGCAAATATTTTCTCCCATTCTGTTGGTTGTCTATTTGCTCTGTTGATTATTTCCTTAGCTGTGCAGAAGCTTTGGGAAAAGTTGAAAGCATTCTTACTCCAAATTGGAACAAGACAAGGGTGCCCACTGTCACCACTTCTATGCAGAGCAATCAGGCAAGAAACAGAAATCAAGTGTATCTGAATGGGGAAAGAAGAGGTCAAGCTATCACACTTTGCCCATGATATGATCTTATATCTAGAAAATCCCAAAGATTTTGCCAAGAGAATCCTGGAATTAATAAATAAATTCAGAAAAATCTCAGGTTACAAAATCAATGTACACAAATCAGTAGCATTCCTAAATACCAACAGCAGTCAAGCTAAGAATCAAATCAAAGATTCAATACCTTTCACAATAGCTACAAAGAAAATAAAATACCTAGGAATATATTTAACCAACAAGGTAAAAGATCCCTACAAAGAGAACTATGAATCACTGAGGAAGGAAACTGCAGATGATGTAAACAA
>VBSM01001118.1:14992753-15030249 GCA_008086735.1 Cheirogaleus medius | reverse complement strand
TCAACATTGTTAAAATGTCCATACTACCCAAAGTGATTCACAGATTCAATGCAAAAAAAAAAAAAATATATCCCCACGAAAATACCAATGTCAGTTTTTGCAGATCTAGAGAAAATAATTCTATGCTTGGTTTGGACCCAGAAAAGAGCCCAAATAGCCAAAGCAACCTTAAGCAAAAGGGACAAATATGGAGGCATCACTTTATCAGACCTCAAGCTATACTACCAGGCTACAGTAACCAAAACAGCATGGTATTGGCACAAAAATAGAGACATGGACCAATGGAACAGAACAGAGAACCCAGATATAAAACCATCCTTGTGTTGCCATCTGAGCTTTGACAAAGTAGACAGTAATATACAATGGAGAAAAGAATCCCTATTCAATAAGTGGTGCTGGTAAAACTGGATAGCCACATGTAGAAGATTTAAATAGGATCCATATCTCTCACCACTCACAAAAACTAATTCAAGATGGATAACAGACTTAAATCTAAGACATGAAATCATAAGAATTCTAGAAAAAAAATTGGGAAAACTCTTCTAGATATTGGCCTAAACAAAGAATTTATGAAGACCCCAATGGCAATCATAGCAACAACAAAAATAAATAAATGAGACTTGACTGAATTAAGAAATGTGAACTCACAGTAAATTTAATGAAGACACAAGCAGATGTGAGGATAGTACTGATGAACAAAACAAAGCAATGATCCAGCCCAGACAATACTCCCATGAATTTTACAACTTCAAGGATAAAGAAAACTTTCCAGAGAAAAAGAAAATGAGATCAATTATAAGGAGAAGGAGATTCAGACTAACATTGATTAGATCTTTTTCAACAACACCAGATGGTAAAGTACAATGAACAAATAAATGCCTTCAAATTAAGAGGGAAAAGTATTTTGAACCAAAATGTCATCATGAGCCAAAATACCCACCTAGCATGAGGGTCAAAATAAATATGTTTTCAGACATACACAGACTCTGAAAGTTAGCCTTCCAGAGCCCTTTCTGAGATAAAATGAGGGAGAAAACAAAAAAAAGAGAGAGAGAGAGAGGGCTTGAGAGTCTGGAAAACCTCAGATCTACCCCCAGAAGTACAGAGGAAAAAGTCTTGGGATTATAGCTCCCTGAAGGTCTAAAAAACACCAATTCATATTGGAGCAGAAATGTAGGAGTCTCTGGAAACATGTCTTCAGAGAGAAAGTGAATTCCCTGCAGTAGTTAGTGGAGTTAAACAGCCAGATATTTTTGAAGATCTGTAATGGTAAATGTCCTCTGTTAACAATATAAATAATTAAAAAAAAAAAAAAAAAGAAAGGAAGGAGAGAAAGAAGGAAGGAAAGAAGGGAGGGCAGAAGGAAATGAAAGGCAATTAGAAACCTCATTGAGGGGTCCCTTTTAAGAAAATGATGGTTCCAATCTGAAGCAAGCTGAAACACAACATGGTCATCATTCTGAGGAATTGAAGGGAGGCAAGAAAAGAGAATGTACTTGGCCTTGACGCTAGAAACATTTTCCTTTAAATGTTACAGGAATAATGACATACAATTCATAGAGCAGGAAATGAATTTTAGCCCACTACCAGGCTTTATAGTGAACACCAGTTATAAAGATGCTAATATGGCTTATATGGTATTCAATCTTTAGAATTGACCAATAAAAGAGCTCTAGAAAAGGGAATTCTAACACAGAATGCACCTGTAAAAGTAAATATGTAGCCGATGGAGACAATGGGAAGAAAGAATTCTATCAACTGAGGTAACTGGAAAATGTTTGTCCTCTATAACTTCTCTCCTCTCCTGTGTCCTTTGAGTTACACTGTTGTGTCTGGTGCTCACAGCCATCATCCACACCTTTGGCCTTGCCGAGCCCTCTTCTGAGCTTCGGCCTCTTCTTCCAGCCTATTTAAGCCTCAGGCTCCAGCTCAAGAATCCACGTGTCCGTGCTGTCTCCTTTGGCAACCCAGTCTGCGGTGATCTCACTGCTGAGCCCAGAGAGATATTTGGGGACTGCTTCGCAAACTGAAACTGACTTACCAGATGGGGGATATGAATAACGTTCTCTTAATGCTGCTTATAAAACGAAAACACATGTCAAATGCGCTATCAAAGGAAGATTTCAACTGCTTGTTTGGAAAACTTTCCTAACAGCAGGGAATCTGATCTATCCTTGAATTAATATTCTTGATGACTTCAACTTGCAGAGCAAAAGCAACACAGAGCTTTATTTTCTGACCACCACTTTTATTAATACCATTTTAAATGAAACACCTCCTTCCCTTACTGAACAGAGGAGAAGAATGAGACCTGGTCCCTGTGAGCACTTTGCTACATGGCTGTCAAGCCAGTGACATTCTGGCTGTGTGCTAGCATCACCTGGGGAGCTTTTGAGTGTCCTGATGCCCAGGTTACACTCTGGACCAATTACACCAAAATCCCTGGAGGTGGGGCCCATGCATCAGTGACTTTTTAGAGTTTCTGAGGTGATTTCTGTGTTCAGTCAAGGCCAGGAACTGATTTAAAGGCTGCAGCTTCTTCAGCAGTGACACTTCTAGAGCCTTAGCTACATATTAGTATCACCCGTGTAACTATAAAACTTCCTATACTCCAGTCCATCTTTAGAGGCTCTAACTGTGATGTGATCTTGGCATCTGGATTTTGTGAAACTCTCCAGGTGACTGTAATACACAGCCAGTGTTGAGCCCCCCGCTCTAGAATAGAACTGAGCACTAATGGGGAGATACTCTATACCACGAGGTACAGGACCCCACACATAAAAGAAGCAGTAGAAGAGACAAGGAGAGCAGTGGAGGCAAATAATGGCATTTGGGGGGACTAGAGTTTTCCACTAACAGCGTTAGATAGAGAACCAGGGAGTGAATTAGGAGATCAATTCCTGCTCACTGGCCAGAGGCAGCCAGATAGGGCGCTGAGAGAATAATTGAAAGAAAACTTCTAATTTTTGCTCTTGCCTCTCCACCTGGTTACCTGGCCTCTTTCATACAGAAATCAGCCACAACCACTCAGCTGCAGGTGTCAGAGAGAAACTATCAGGGCAGCAAGAAAGCCCTCTGCAGTGAAGGCCCATGGAAAAGAGGCTCCCAGAGACAGTAGCCCTTGGGCATTCCTTCCTCCAGGCTCCAAGGCCGAGCAGGCACAGTGACCAGTGGAACAGCTTCTTCACAGTGCTCCTTCTTGTACGAGTTTAAAGATGAAGCCCGAACAGGGGTGTTGTCCAGTGGAAAGTGACCAACAGTTGTTCTCCAGGTCCTGGGCTTTCCCCCTGGGCTCATCCTTTCTCCGCCTGGGTTTGGCACGGTCCTATGCAGTAGGTAGATACCCCCTGATCTCCAGCCACGTAGTCACACCCTGCATAATCCTCCTCTCTTCAGTGTGGACAGGACTTGTGACCTGCTTCTAGCCAATAGAATGTGGCAACAGTGATGGAATGTCACTCCTATGACATGACATACATATAAAACTCCATCTTCTGAGAATGCATTACAGTAGGAGATGCTCTTCTGCTGACCCTGAAGAAGCAAACTGCCATGTTGTGAACCACCCATGGAGATGACTACATGGTAGGGGACTGCAGGTCCCCTAGGAGCTGAAAGGCTGAATATACAAATGGACAATGGCCAGATCATCTGTTAAAATAGAACTCTAACCAGCAACCAGCCCAGGAAATCAACCTGTATCTGGGCCCAGGAACCAGCCCAGAAAGCCAACCCACTATTTATAAGTAAGACTTGTAGGAAATCAGACCACTGTCTCCAACAATTGGTCCGGGAAGCCAAACAAACATCCCTGCAACAATCAGTCCCAAACTACCAAGACTTGATTAGTAACTGACAACTTTCTGGATTGGTTGGTTTGCATTTGAAAGGCACATTCCTGGACAGAGTTTTTTCCTTTCTCTAGGAATTAGCTACCCTTGAGAGGGGTAGTCCCTTCAAGTATCAGCAAGGCCCCGGATGTCAAAGAATCAGAATAAAAAGACATGTTTAATACAGATGATTTCTGTTGCAGCTACTTAACTCTGCCATTGAAGCATGAAAGCAACCACAGACAATATATCAATAAGTGAGTGTGGCTGGGTTCCAATAAAACTTTACTTACTAAAACAGGTTGTGGGCCAGATTTCTCTTACAAGCCGTAGTTGCGGACCCATGTCTAGATAAAGAAATCAGAACAATTAGAACAAAAGCAATAATCAAGGCTATCGCCAAAGAAAAATTTTTAGAGCTGAAATTTCTAGAGAGAAATTGTTGTACACCAAATCAATGAAAAGATACTCATACTCCAACACATCCTGGGAAATTGCTTAACTTAGGAAGATGAAGAAATATTCTTAAAGCATTTAAAAGCAGTGCCTCTAATAATGAGGAAAAGCAAATCAGGCTGAATCTAGACTTCTCACTGAGATTAAATATTAAAAAGTAATAAAGCAATGTCTATTGAGATTTAAAGAGAAATAGTATCAATTATCTATTGTTATATAACAAACTACCCTTAAAACAACAATACTTATTTTTCATCATTATGTAGGCTGGCTAGGCTCAGCTGGTGGTTCTTCTGCACCACACGGTGTCAGCTAAAGTCACTGACATGGCTGAATTTAGTGGGAAGCTCAGCTAGGGCTGGATCATCCGAGATGGCTGGAGCCTCAGCTACGTAACTAGATGGCTAAAAGCTGTCAAAGACTCTCTCTCTCTCCACATGGAGTTTCATCATTCAGTAGCCAATTCCAAGATTCTTTACATGGCTTTGCATCCCATGAAGGCAAGAATGGGGGCTACCAGGCCATTAAAGTCCTAAGGCAAAGTCACATAGCATCACTTTCACCACATTCTATTGGCCAAAGCAAGTCAGAGGGTGAGACTAGATTCAAGAAGAGGGGAAACAGAACAAGCTCTTGATGAGAAAAGTGACAGATGTGCCTATGCCAGGATGGGAGAAACTGTCGGGGGCCATCTTTGCAGATCATCTACCACAGAAAACAAGAATTCTTGACACATTTGTGTCTAAAAGGATACGAAATATTTTCTCAGAAACCTAAATGCTTAGAAAACTTATGACCTTTATGTTCTTCTTGAAAAAAATATTTTGAGTTATATTCTAGCTGTTGAAAAGGTAAATCATTAAGAATGGCAAAGACATACTATGAAAAATAGAGAAGTAGATATTGAAACAAGCTTAAACATAGAATTAAATCTAAGTGATTGCTATAAATAAAATTGAAATCTGAAGATAGATATAAAAGTTATTCCTGAAAGATGAATCATATAGTCTAAAAATAATGATTCACTAATCCAAATATGTCTTAAAGTCCAGAATACATAAAAAAAAGACTAGATAGACTATGGAGGCAGGGCAGAGGCTGTGAGCAGGGGACAAGGAAGCGTGACAAATTCCATGCTGACATGGGCACAGCCATGTGTTTTTGATTTTGGTAGTCAGGGTGGGCAGTTTTCAAATAAATTAAAGATACTCAGAACTCTTTATTTTCCACCCTCTCAAAACTGCCCCCATCCCAGGAAATGGCCCCACAATTCCAGGTGCTCAGCTGGAAGGGTAAGTGCATGTGTGGTCTCTCTTTCCCTCTCCTCTACAAGACTGCTGTGATGTGCCCCGAAGACGCATCCTCTGGAACATATGCAAGAAAGGCTTAGTGCATGTCTTAGTCCATTTTGTAGACTAAGTCTATAACAGAATACCTGGGACTGGGTAATTTATCATGAACAGAAATTTATTTCTCATCATTCTGGAGGCTGGGAAGTCCAAGATTGAGGGGATAGCATCTGACAAGGGCCTTCTTTCTGTGTCATCACATGACAGAAGGTGACAAGGGCCTTCTTTCTGTGTCATCACATGACAGAAGGTGGAAAGGCAAGGGAGAGCAAGAGGGAGTGAATTTTCTCTTTTATAAAAGCCCCAATCCCACCCATGAGGGTGGAGCCCTCATGGCCTAATCACCATAATCAATATCAGGTTTGGAGGGGACAAACATTCAAGCCAAAGCAAGGTATAAACACACAGACACACACATATACACACATACACACACAAGCGCATGCACCCACACATATACACCGAATTTTTTTAAATGCCATCCTATCTCATTCTAACTTCAGAGTTTTCACAGTCTCAAAGGAGACAATATTTTTTCAGTTAAAGTAAACAAATATTCGCTATTTTAAGTTACCCTCCAAGTTTAGTAAATTTATTGATGGCTGAATTCAACTAAAGAGTAGTCCAAATTACATCCAAATGTACTCCAGGAGAAACATGTAAGAGAGCTTGCCCCATGGGTCCTGCCTTCAGAGGACACTTTGAACACACCCATTCGCCTCCATCTCTAACCCTCTATCTCATCTGTCTTCCCCTGCCCGGTGACCACAGGCCTACCTCCCTTGTCTCCTTCTGTTCACTGCTCATCTACTCCCTGCAATCCTTTCTCCCACCGCCTTCTCTGTGGTCACTGAAAAATGCAAATCAGATTGAGTCATTCCCTGCTTGGAACCCTCCCTGACTCTCCCTAAACCTCTAATTCTAGCCACAGTGGCTGTCCTGTTCCTTGACACCAACCTTAGGACTTTGGCTCTGGCTGTTCCTTCTGCCTAGACTGGAATGTTTCTCAGATATTCACCTGTCTGGGTCCTTCTTGTCATCCACCTCCATTTAAGCATGACCTTCTCAGGGAGGTCTTCTCCGATAGCCCAAATTAAGTACGGCCCCAGCCACTCTCCCTCACTTACTCTGCTTTTTCATGGCATGCATCATGCCCTGTATAGCTTCATACATAATTGTTCATGTGTTTATTACCTGTCTCTCTATTGCATTGTAAGCACCTTGAAGGAGAGATTCTGTTTCACTGCATATCCACAGTACCAAGGACAGTGCCTGCCACTCCCTGGATAAAGTTATGTATTGAAAAAAGGAATGAAAGAACCTCTATGGTTGAAACAGGAAGCATGCTTTCCAAATGACTTGAGGAGAGACAGAAAAACGGCGCTCAGTCACGTTAACCAAAAAACACAGAATTTAGGAAATGGTAGGGTTTCATAAAACCCAAAAAGCATAAAACTAATATGGCAGAAATTAAACCAAATTCATCAGTTGGGTTTAAAAATAACATCCAATTATGGTACATAATGCTTTAAAAAGACTCATCTAAAATAAAATGATGCAGACAGGCTTAAAATAGAGGACGGACAAAAATTTACTTGGTGAATGCAAACACAAAGAAGGTAAGGGTCATGATATGAATTTCAGTCAAAGAATAAATCAAAGGAAATGCACTGAATGGGGCAAAGGAGGTTTATTATACTGATAACTATGCAATGCCTGGTGGAATGATAGTACACATAAACATTTATGTACTGTGTAACATGGTATGAAAATGCTGGGATACAAATAGTTGAAAGTCAAAGAAAAATGTCAGAACTTCAATTGAAATGGAAGCTCTTCACATATCTGCCCTAAATCTGTTTTATTGAGGAAGAGGGTTAGGGAAGAAGGCAGGATATAAACTAGGAGACTGACTGGCAAATAAAATAATAAAATAAATGACTTTAAATAAATATATAAGATGAATTAACATTTAATTAATTACTATTTGTGTTCACTAATAAACGATTTTTGCTAACAATTATATGCTAAGCATAGAACTAGATTATGGGAGGATGCTTAATATGCCTTCTTTTATGATAAATATGGAAATATTTTTTCAAAATTAATCATACACTAGGTCACAAAGAAAGTCCCAACTAATTTGCAAGAAGCAGAAATTTTTATAAGCTACGTTCCTTGACCACAATGCAGTAAACTTGAAATTAATAACAAAAATGTAAAGAACAACAACAAACCTCAACACTAGGAAATTTTTAAATGATTTAAATAATAAAGTCAAAGAAGGTAACAAAATATTAGGTAATTATGTGTAAGTTTGCTTTTACATCTGTGCTTCTAATTCTATATATAAAATCCTATATATAAAATTAATGTTTTTTCTTCTGATTAACAAATTATTAATATAATATTTTAAATATTCAAACAGTTCATAAACATACAACTTGAAAAGTTAAAGTTCCAATAATCCCACACTCCAGGGATAATCACTGACTCTTTTCTTTTAGATTCTGAAACAAAGACATTAAGTTAAAAAATATATATATGCATCCTTTCTGATGTCCTTTCCTCTTGAGAACTACCTCTCTCTGGTGAACCACATCTTTGAAGAAGGAACCCATCTTTGAAGGGTAGTTCCAACCACTCTATTAGGCAATCCCTAACACCTGGAAATAGTTGATGAGCCACTGCTAGTCTCTCTCTATCTGCCAGGGTGGCAATACCAGCACAGACCAATCAATAAATAAAGAATCGCCATAATTATTATGGTGATTATTTTATAGCTTCAGACCCTGGAGTATAAAATTGCTCTTTTCAAGTCATTTTTTGTGCACACTCACCTCTACTTGCTCTGCTTAAAAAAGGAGAGAGAAAAAATTGCCGAGTTGCCAGCTCTGAACAACGCTTCCAGCATCAATGCTGCCCGGTTTACTTTAAAGGGGAAATAACTTCATTAGAAATGACATTTTCTTGGCTAGCTGGTCCCCCGCTGACAAAAGTGCCCCAACAGTACTTGTGCTCTCTGCAGCTGACTGGAGTAGCCACTCCAGTCTCCAGGGACCCTAGGGTAGGAAGTCAACCTGCCAAAAATGAGCTAAGTCCATGAGAGGGGGCAAGGTTCATTACTTTAGTGCTATGTCCTGGAGGTATTCTCTGACCAAGTGTGGCCTCCCCAGTGCTCTTTCTTCCTCTCCCCAGCTTAGTTTTCCTCCATCACCCCCATGCCACGAATCAACTTTGCTTGAGTGATTGCCTCTCTCTCCCCACAGAACATGAGTTCCAAGAGGGCACCGGGTTTTATCTGTTTGGTTCACTGCTGTAGCCCTAGTGCCCACGACGGTGCTTGACACATAGTAGGCACTCAATAAATAATTTTGAATCAGTAGCCTGCAAATTCATATCTCCAGTAAAACATGTTTTCCTGGGAGAGGGCAGGGCCGAAGAGGCCCAGAGTTCTGGAACAGACCGAGCCTCTGGAACCATCCATGGAACAATGTCCACAGAGGAAAGAAGTTTCCAAGAGGGTGTGTGGAAGGAAAGGAAAATGGGAAGAAAGGAGCAGAGGCCAAGCACCTTCCGAATTTACCTGGGGCCCCACATCTGTAAAACTGAGTCACTAGGGCTGCTGAAAAAGTGAGAGAAGAGGGCGGGGCATGGGGCCAGGTCTACCTCTCGGTCCATTTCTCCTTTTGCCCATGTACCCTGCATCCAACCTTTTCAGAACTGCTGTCAGCTCCACTTTCAAAATAAATAAGAATCCATCTCCCTCTCTCCATCTCTAACACCGGACATTAATTGCGGACAGCGTTAGTTATGCAAGGAGCCAGTGTCACAGAGGGAACGAAAAGAGACAAAGGAACACCTCAAAGGTGTCAAAGAGGCCCCTGTTTTGGACAGAAGCAAAACACTGGAACGGAACAGAAATGGACAGATCTTATTTCTGTTCTTGTTCTGCTTCAGATCAGGAGCGGAGGACACTTGGATTTCCTTAGTGTTCGTTCTTGTGACTCCTGCCTTCCAAAATCCCAAGATTTATTTATCATTTATCATCAGCTCAGCTCCCAAGAAAGCACACCCCACTGCAATTCTCTTTCTGTTCCCAGTCACCCATTTGATAAATAACTGAGCACCTGCTACAGGCCAGGCGCAGTCTAATGCCTGAGATACACTGGGGAGCAAAGGAGAGGTCTCCCTGCCCTGGTGGAGTTGACATTCTGAGGGCAGGATGATGACAGAGGGTAAACAATGAACATCAATAAGTAAATTATCTGGGATGTTAGAAGAGGTCAGTAACGAGGAAAAAGAAAAAGAATATTGGCACGGGCCATAGAATTAAATAGGTGGGCTGGTCAGAGTAGGCCTCCTTAGGAAGCTGGTATTTGAGCCAAGAGGGTTAGAGCTGACTCTAACTCTAGAGCTGACGGCATCCCTAAAGGTGCCGTCCCCCACGGAAAGTGGGGAAACCCAGCAGATCACCAGGGACGCGCCTGACCCGAGAAAAGACAACCGCTGGTTCCAGCTCGGGAACCCGCCCCGCAGCTCCGCGCGCCCCGCCTTGGTGCGCTGCCCAGGGCAGGGTTACAAAGGGGACCCCGCGCGCGGCCAAACCACATTCCACTCCCCGCTGCTCGCGCTCCAGCGGGCCCGGGCGGGGCTGGGTGGCCCAGCGCACACACAAACAGACCCAGGCGGCCCCCCGGCTAGCGAGGACCGAGCAAAACAACCGGCCCTGGCTCCCAGAGCGTGTCCAACCCTAGAGAATGAGCCCCGGAACAAGGGCTGGGGCCAACGCAGGCCTCCCGGCTGGGGCTTTGCCAGCCCCCGCGGCCGATCCCGGGATCTGAAGTTGGGCGGCGGGGCTCGGTATGGGAAGGGGGTGCGCTTGCGTTTGTGAAAGAACAAGAAAGGGAAGAATCTCCAAGAACAAAACTGGTCCTCGCCGGGGAGCGCACAAGAGGGAGGCCGCAGCGCCGAGGCGGGTCAGGAGCCGGTCCAGCCAAGTTTGCTCCGCGTTAGATAAACTTTCTGATCCCAGTTTTTCCTGGTTGCAGCCTGGGATCCTGGTAACAGGGTAAGCGCCCAGGGCGGACGACTGGAGGGGCGGAGGGTGGGCGGTACGAGGGGTCGGGTATGGCCAGACCCGGGGTCGCGCAGGCGCCTTCGTCGCCACCTCGGATCCGATGCCCCCGCCCCATCTCCTCCGCTTGCTCCACAGGGTGGCTGGGGGAGGGGGATGGCTAGCCCTGCAGCGGAGGGAGGGCCGCAGACAGACACAAAGCCCTTCCCTCTCCTCCCCCTTCCCCTCCTCTCTCCCCCTTCCTCCTCCTCCTCCTCCTCCTGCTCCTCCCGGGTGGGGAAACCCAGCCCCGCGCTCGTCCGCGGGGCCACCGGTCGCCCCCGCCTCCGGGACTTGCGGGGAGGGCCCGCGCGAGGTAAGGGGCGGTGGCAGCGGAGACCCCACCCCCTGTGCCCGCACCCAGCGCCCGGGGAGGCTCCGGGCGCGGGCGGGGCTCACCGGGGTTCCAGGCGCGGTGTGCTGCTGCGTGCACTCTTCTCCCCTCCGGAGGAGACGGGGAAGAGAGCCAGGGAGCATCCTCAGGGGTCGTAGGGGACATATAGGGTAGGGGGTACTAGGGAGTGGGGACGAGGGCAGGTTGATATTCCAGCGCGCGAGGTGGCCTCAGGTCTAGGCAGGGTCACTGGGTATCCTCAGCTGAACTCTGCGGAGTGGGGTGAGGGGCAGCCGGGGTGCAGGCACTCGAGGTGCGGGTGTGTGCGCGTTTGCATGGGAGGGGACGGTAGGGACCTTTGTGGAGTTCTACCTGCGGGGCTGCCTATCGGGTGTCAAGTGCGCATTGCGCCGGTGCGCACAGGCAGGGTTGGGGGTCGCACAGCCCCGGTCCCCAGCGCGGACCCCGCGGGTGCATCTAGCCACCGTGCAGGGCAGACGCTCCGACGCAAGACGTCCTCCCCCGGGTGGAAAAGTCCCCGCAGGAGGGTCGGTGAGTCCTGGCAGCGGCGTTTGGGCTGTCGCGGTGATTGATGGCAGCGCAGCGGGCGGAGGAGGAGCCCCGGGTTCCTGCCGGGAAGGGACGGGGCCACTTTCCCACTTTGAGGCTTCTCCGCCCCCTTCTGAGCTCAGCCTCCACCCTTGGCCTCGGCTCCCACGAGCGCGGTGTCCACCCACCGGCGATGGCGCGCCCCTTGACGGCGGGGACAGCAGGGTTTGCAGACGTTCAGCTTTAAAGGCTGTAATGTGTTGCCAAGAAATACAACACAAGATCAGCCCCCTGGGCCCTGAGAGGCGCCTCTCTTCTCAGCACTCTCAAATCCTTGGGGCTTTCCTAATTCAGCAGAAGAGGCTGCTGCATGCAGTGTAGCTGCGCTTCCTTGCAGGGTTTTGGGCACAGTGGGGTTTCTTAGTAACATGCTATAAACAATAAGGAAATTTCGGAGCGCTCTTCTACCAAAAGGCCCTTGTAAATATTGAAGCAAAAATAAACACTTGGCAGCACTCAGTAGTTAAGATAAATAGTATTTTAATGCAATATATTTTTAAAAAAATCGATTGAATGTAAAAAATCCATGACGAACAAAATATCAACATTTTAAATAAAGATGGGTGTTGTTATGACCCTGCTTCGTTGTGCAATGGAAACAGTCGTTTCCAATCCCGCCCCTCCCCACCCCCATTTGTCTTGTTCCCTGCCTGGTGGTTTATGAGGGTTGACAATGGCATGCAACAAAATCGACAACTGGGCTGCATAGATAGTCATGTTTATTGTCTGTAGAGCTTTTGTTAACTTTTTACCTAGTTCAAATATGGGAGGATATTTTGGTAAGTATGCATAGAGGTGTTCATTTTTATTCTTATCTCAGATCCAATATGTCTCTGAACACGGATGCATTCTCATGCTTTGGCACCTCAATAGAGGGCATCACAGGCCAGGGATGGGGAGGGACCTGGCGAACAGTGAAGAGCCCTTGCATTTGAGACTTGGGAAGAAGGTTGTTGACAGGAGCTCTTGGGTTTGGGGACTTGCTCTCTCAGTGGTTGAAGGCTGGGGACGTGGGCGAAGACCAGCCTGCCACCAGGACTTCCCTTGTCTGGAGACATTCTCCTGCAGACAGGTTACCATAGGAGAGGAGACTAAAGTAACCCACACTTGACCTCCAGTGTAAGGACAGATGGGAGGGAGGTTGACTCCCACCAGGGCTATGATTTGTGCTTGTTTAGGGATAACTTTCCAGCAATCCTTTTATCCCCACCCAAGGTGCTCCCCCACATACCTTCTCCAAAGTCAAGGGCTGCTGCCTCCTTCAAAGAGGAGTTCCACTCTGCAGAAAGAACCTCCTTACTTAGCTAAATCTTCTTCCTCTGCTTCCACAGTAAATCATTTCTCTTCTGTCAAGGGTATGCTACACTGGGCGGTAGGTACACATTAATGGGACCCATTGATGGGAGGCCCATTCTTCACATACTCCCCACCTTGTATCAATTTGACCTCGTGTCAATTCCCCTTGTTCATTCAACCTTCTCAATGATCCTTCAAGAGTCCTACTGGATTCAGCAAGGAAGGTTTCCCTGGCTCCTACTCCTTTCCCTGGTAAGGCACCACCTCAGTGCCACCAGAATTCCTTGTGTGTATCACTCAAGAGCAATATGCAGGGGACCTCACGTGCCCACTGTCTGTAAGCCTCTCGGGGTCCAAAGCCAGGCCACAGCCCTTACAACCTGCCACTCAAGGAGGTGGGACTGAGTGAGTGCATGCACAAAAGTACTCCTTCATAAAGGCATTTTGGGGAGTTACACAGCAAGAAATATTTTAATGCAATATTTTTAAAAAATCAATTGAATGTAAAAAATCCATGATGAACAAAATATCAACATTTCAAATAAAGATGGGTGCTGTTATGACTGTAATCCCCATAAAGAAAGCAGATAGTATTTGTATAGCACTTTATAAAATGCCTTTACAGATAGTATCTCAGTTGTTTCTGACAATAGTGTTAATTGCATTTTGTAGGTGAGGAAAAGGAAGTCTAAAAGAACCAAAGCACCAAAGCTGAAGTGAAGGTCTAGTAGTCATTCTACGGCACCACAGCTGACTTGCTAAAGGTGAACCTGCTCAGAGGCGCACTCCGTGCAACGTACGTCTAGAGCAGAATTTACCGAGTTGTGTTTTAGGATGCAGTTTTACTAACAAAATTACTAAAGAGTTACAGTGATAAAATATGTTAGGGAAATGCTAATGTTCAGTTGGTTTTTTACTGCAGGACTTCTCAGGGCCTTTATTGTTATAACATGCATTGGGATTCTTTAGGATGACACCATAGTATGGATGTTTGCCAACTTTATTTGGCCATAGAATACTCTCATAAAGCATCTTCTGGATCCAGTGTTCCAAGGAGTACAGATTTGGAAACTACTGCTTAGTTGACCCAACACCTTCTGACGTCTGTGTCAGTTTCCAAGGAATGTAGATCCCACCCAATATGTGGCGCTCTGGACATTAGAAAGGCATAATAATCCACCCTTGTAAATTTAGAGTGAACTGTTGGTTTGCCAGCTTCTGTGCATCTGGTTAATGTGAGTCAGGCCTCAAAGGTTTGATCAGATCTGAGGGAACCCCAGGCTCTGAAGAATACTGTCTTGTTGCCCAGAAGTACTCAGATCTCAATCAGCCTTCCAAACAAGAGAATACTTTTAAACACAGTTATATATATAGAATGGCAACTTCAGGGTTCTTGTACTGAGAGCACTATTTCATCTTGGTTTTATTACATCCACTGAGTGGGAAGATAGACCCACACAATGAGTTTCCAGTCCTCTCACTTCCTCTTTCCCTGGGCTCTGGCCAAGTGGATTCTCTAGGGTGTCAATGTCTACATTTACTTATGAAAAGGTAGAAATAGTCACTCTGATTGTCTCAAACCTGGAACACAGAGCTGCTAAGAGTGGGTCCCTCCCCACAGGAGGTACACATCCCAGTTCATAAGCACCCATTGTTTGAAATCAGGTGTTTCTAAATCAGAGTTTGCCTGAAATCTATTAATACTTGTTAGGGTGCTTTTCACAGACCATAACCCCAGCTATTCCGGCTTCATTGCAATTAAATAGGAGACAAAGAAGGGAAGCTGGAGTTAGCATTTCAGGGACTCATAGGGGACTTGTGGGCTAACGAAGGAGCCTTGGGAAAGGTAATCAGAGAGCCATGGCCATGGAAATTGAACGTCCATCTGCAGATATTTCCAGCACTGAGCAAATATAATATATCTCAAGACTTGTTCATAGATTTTCCCAAAGCATGGAAAGTAAAGGGTCTCATTCAGAGATATGTATTGAATAGGGTGGCCTCACAGAAGTCAGGGAAGGAGTGCTGTGAGAAAAATGGACTTATCAGATGGGGTGGGATGGGAGTGCCAAGGGGAGGGGGAGAAGATGGAAGGCTGATGGGCCGTAGCCATGCCACGGAGTTGCATGTATGTGTTTGTGTGCACACACACATGTGCATGCTCATGTATGTGCCACCAAAGAAGAGAGTGCGGAGAAAATACTGAGTGTGATTTTTAACCTGTTGAGTTTAAAAGTCCTGTGTGCTACCCAGATAGCAATGCAATGAGCAGCAGGAAACACAGGGAGTCATTTGGCCACAGTGGGGACAGAAACAGGGGATTCGAAGAACTTACCACCCAGGGAGAAGCCATGGGTCAAACAGGAGGGTCCAGGTAGAATTCTGGAAGGCATTTCTAGGGGGTGCAGAGAAGGGCGCTTTGAAGCCTGGGAGGGGGCAGGAGGTGCCTGGGTGGTTGGTGAGCCTGACTGTGCAGAACTTCCAACCTGCAAGTGTCTGTTGTGACTGGCCAGGTCCCAGGCTATCGCAGGCTGTTAAGTATTTTTAATATCAGCGGAGAGAAGCGTGGAATATCAGCTGAGCGAGTGACTAGAGCCATGCAAGTTCATACAGCCACTAGCCAAACAACTCAATATAACATTATCACATAATGAAGGAATGAATGATTAAATGACATTATTTTTGTGGCAGAAACTTTTTAAACTTGCTAATAGTTTTGCGAAAGTTTAAACACACCCATTTCATGGAAGACTCTAAGAAATTATTAATAAAGTAGGATTTTTAAAATATAAGTAGACAGTTTATCTGGGCCAAGTTTGAGGACTGCAACCTGAGAACGAAGATTCAGGGCAACTCAAGTTAGATTATTATTATTTTTTTTAATGAGGCTATGGACACTTCAGCCTGTGTGAGATATCTTATTCTGATCAAGAATCTTTGGTTGAAAGGGCTTATATGAATAACTTTGAATACCCCCAAAAGTGGACAGACCATGATTGAGAACCCCTGACTCTATCTGATGCTGGAAAAGTTATAAAGGTTTGCTAGATTGATTTTTTAAAACCAACTCTAAGAGTGATTTAAAAGATATTGCTGAACTTTATAGTATTCAAATGAGAAACTAATTTAGGAGGTGTTCTGATTACTACTGTGAACTTATTTTAATTTGATGTTGCCATCTGGCCAAGTGATAGTATTTAATACATGAAGGTATGAACATGTAATCCTTCACTTGCCTAAAATTCTCAAAATTTGAAGCATTTAAAAAAATCAGACTTGGAAGCATTTGTATTGTACAAATTTTGGTGAATTAAGTCTTCTCTTTATGAAGTAAATGGGATAAAGAGACATTATGGGTTTTATGTATATGATTTTATTTGCTAGACCAGGAATTCAAAATACAAAAATCTAAACATTTAGCTTTCTTAAATAGTTATCTAGTTAAACTGTAGTTGCTTTATAAAGCATTTTCCCCTATATTAAAGAAATCATCACAGATTCTTTTCCCATATAGGTAGCTACTCATTGCATTTAAACTATGGCTTGATTATAAGAATGCTTTTACAAAATGAATGGAGGCAGGTATCTCTCCCGTGTGGTAACCAAGGGCAGTAGCAGGGTGGGAATGCATGTGAACCTTTGAGTGTCCTGAAGTCAGCCGAGATCCCACACCGGGCGGTGGTGCCAAAACCCGTGTCCATGTCTATGCAGGAGCAACCTGGGGTGTGTCTGACCTCAACACACCAGTGTGTGGATTGAGGAGGTAGTCCCTAAACAGTGCTTATCATCTCACTTTTCTTGCCTGAGGTCTGAGTGCTTATGACTTTTTATCATACAAACACTTTAGGCTGGGTGTGGTGGCTCACCTGTAATCCTAGCACTCTGAGAGGCCGAGGCGGGAGGATCCTTTGAGCTCAGGAGTTTGAGACCAGCCTGAGCAAGAGTGAGACCCCATCTCTACTGAAAAAATAAAAAGAAATTAGCCAGACAACTAAAAATATATATAGAAAAAATTAGCCGGACATGGTGACACATGCCTGTAGTCCCAGCTACTTGGGAGGCTGAGGCAGACGGATTGCTTGAGCCCAGGAGATTGAGGTTGCTTTGACCTCGGCTGACACCATGGCACTCTAGCCCAGGCAACAGAGCAAGACTCTGTCTAAAAAAAACCAAAAACAACAAAAGAAACTTTAACTTTTTGCATAATCAAGTGTTTATACTCTTCCTTTGAATTTCTCTAATGGGTTCCTGTGCACAGAGACTAGCCTTCCCCTTCCTCAAACAAACAACTAGTCATTAACATTGCTTTCTAATGCTTATGGTTTCAGTTTTACCAATTACTGTTTAAATGCATGTGAGATCATTTGGTAGGTGGCTTATGAAGTAAGAATGAATCTTAATTCTCTTTTCCCCATGGCCTACCCCCAGGCCTGGCATCATTTGGTGAATAAACCTGCCTTACCCAGCTCTGTAATACATGTCATATTGGGAAGGGCAAGTCCCACTCCACTTCTGCCCCTTTTTTCTTCTTTTTTTCTGCCAAATTTTCTTGGCAAATTTACCCATTAATTCTTCCAGTCCAATTTTATTCCAGGGGATTTTTTGGAATTATATTAAGCCTAGAAACCAATTTGGGAAGACCCAATAGATAGTTTTGGATCCATTTCTTCCAGGAAACTACAACACTGAATTAGAGCCTGCAGGCATTGACTGTGTGTATTCAGACCACTGTGCTTACTGGTCCCTGGGGGGCCTGGTGAAGAAGGCACAGACCCAGACTGGTCGTACCTAGAGAGCTCTGGTGTCAGGGCTGCTGGGAGGTGTGGGGTCTTGGCTGCACAAAGGTCCATTTGCAGCTGGACCTGTGCAGGTGTCCTTCCGTGACCCCCTCAGGGCCTTGCAGCCTAGCAGGGGACACTCACACACACTGCCAGGGACAGGACAGCATGGTCCATGCTTGACTCATAGCAGACAGACGCATCTGTATTGAGTTTGAACTTGACAACTCCTAATCCAAGTTTTGTTATTTTCCTTTGCTGTGCTTTTATTTTCCCCTTGGCAATTTAACAATGCCAAAAAGACAGGGACTCCTGTCATTTTGGAAGACGTATTTATCCCTCTTCCCTTCATTAGACAAGCACAAGGATCTAGGGGACGGAGTGGATTCGGGTTTAGAAGAGTCCTCGGGCTCTTGACTAGATTAGGAGAAGGAAGGAGATGTCATCCCCATGGACAACAAGACCCTTCAGAAGGTTTCGTGGCTTGTGAGCAAAGGAGCCTGCGGAGGGCCGTGGGGGAGCCAGTGAGACAGACCAGGGGCAGACAGGGAGCGTGCCCCGCTCAGGTTGACGAAGGGGCTTTAACCAGGCTGGCCTCCTTAAAGCTTCTTATCCCCTCCATTGAAGTGGCAGTCAGACAGCTCCTGTCCCTCCCCATGGTGGGAGCCCATTCCTGGCCATCTGTCATGGGGCGCCCCTCCCATTCTCTCTGTATTCTGGGATTCCTGCCTTAACAGATGGTGTGTACTTCGTATGACAAACACTTTTTTTCTGGGCACATCTCATACCCCAATTATGCCTAATATTTTTAGCTAATGTCTTTCCCTGAATAGTTTACAAGGTGACCTTAGACCATGTATCTGTTCCGAATAATACAAATAACCTCCTACCTCTTAATGTCGGCTCAGGCAATCCTTCTCTCTTAAACTATATTTCTGGGAGACTCTGGGTTTGGAGGGGGAGCTGTTTCAAAGGGCAAGGCTAGGAAAGGGCAGATTCAAGGTTGGTTCCCAGACCTCTTTCTATTCAAGGGCAATATGGTTATTTATAGAAAGGGGCACTTAACTCTGTCCTGGGCATCAGAAAAGGATCCACAATGGAAGGGGTGTCTGAACTCTGGCGGATGGAGTAACTGGTGTGAGCTAGTGACAGGTGGGTTCCAGGCAGGAGCAGCAAGCACCAAGAATGAGAATCGAGAGGAACTCGCAGCCTTGGGGGAAAGAACAGGTAGTCCATCATGGCTCCATTTGGGGTGCGAGGCAGTCCAGACCCTTGAGGGCTTTCAGTCCAGGGAAGGAGGCAGGACCTGTACCTGCAGGACAAGTGGAGGACAACTTAGGACAGCATCATATCCCAAAGAGTAAGACTGCGGCGAGATGGTGAAGTCTGCCAGGGAAACATTCCAGGCCACAAACAGATGCTCAGGTCCTGCGTGGACTTGTGCCCTATCTTTTGATTTAAATAGAATCATAGCCTCCTTGTCTATAACAGGAGCTACGGGTAGACTTCTGTCTTAGATCAGGTTCCCTAGAAGCAGGCCTGAGGGGAGAATTCATGTGAAAACGAGTTAGGAAATGTTCACAGGAAAATAGGAGAACGGGCCAAAAGGAAGATGCAAAACAGGAAAGTTCTGGAGACAGTGTCGGCCCCATCAGCTCAGAGACCAGCTTACTGGAGTCGTTATGCCCTGCATCAATCAGACTGTGGCTAAGGGCTGCCCCAAGCACTTCTACCTCTGCCTGCACGCAGGCAAACCAAGCCCTATAAAGCCTAAGGGCCACCCTCCCACAGAGAGACACAGGTGCTGGCTGTGGATGACAATGGTTTGGCACTTGGAGGGCGTAGGGCCAGAGCAGCATCTGCCATGGTCCAGGATGCCTGTTCTCAGCCTGTCGCGAGCAGGGCAGAGTGGACTGTCACGAGGAATCCACCCTTCATCTCTGATGACCTGACAGCATGAGAGAGCAGGAGTTTCTCCCGGACCCTCTGCCAGGCACGATAATATGTGGCTTCCTGGCCCCTTAGTGGTTTCACCGGCCCACCGGAAACCGTCTTCCCAGACATGTTCATTTCCTACAATTCTGGTGCGGATTTTTATGCCTTTTGACTTTATTGGAAATATTCAGTATAATCACAAGGATGCCTAGAGCTATGTAAATATCCTTCTTGGAAATAGTTAGCTTTCTGTTCCTATTAGTGTTGACTCCGGGTTGCTTGAAGAGTAACTGAAGAGGTGTAGGGTAGAGGACACTGAGAAACTCAGGTCTAGGGGACCGGAGAACACGGAGATGTGAAGAATTTCCTCATCATGTCAGGGCGCAGCAGCACACACCTCACAGACCCGGCCAGTCGTTCGTCAGATCCTTATTCTAAATACACTGAAGCACCTGAGTGCCTAGGCACCTTCCCACCTCGTCCTTCCTGGCCACAGTCATCATCACCCCCTCCCTCTCTGGTAGGTTGCACAGGCCCTGCCACCGAAGCCCGAGACAATCAGATGTGTAAATTACTTCAAACCAGCCAAGCGGGAGGCTTCAGAGATGAAGCACGTTGTTACCAGGGGATTGTGAGTGAAATGAAGATCCTCCCAGTATAAACCACCAGTAAGAATTTCCTGCATCTGCTATTCTGAGCATGCAGTGGCTGGAAGAGTGGTTGAGACAGAGAAGCCGGAGAAGCCACATGGCAGGACCCAGTGGAATCAGATGAGATTTAAAATATTATGGGTCAAGATCTCAAGAGATGTGTCATAATAAGGTCTAACTTGAACTATTGCTATACCGTTAGAAATCAATCTTTCGTTTTTCATGCAGTTTCAGAATCAAGAAACCATAAAAATAATCATTGTAAGAGAAGAAATTATCAATGATAAGAACAAAAGAAAATGAATAGCACAAAAGGGAAGGGTAGGGTAATGTTTTAGCTGCTATTTTCCAGTAAGCTCATTTAAACTTCTGGGTCACAGTTGATCTTTAATATTCTAAGGCATTACTTCTATTTCCCACGAAAGATGCTGTAATGAAAGTATGAAAGGCTTCGGGGATAGCTGTGCTCTCGTCTTCTAGAGAGGAAAAAAGAGCCCAGCATAGGAACCAAGATTCATATTTCACAAGGACTATGATGCCTTTATAAAGTAAATATCATTCCAGAAGAAGAGATAAAAATGAATTTATATAGCAAAATAGTTGTTAAAAGTTGACTGAACTGAAAGAACTATATGATTAAGTATTATTTAATTTACCAAAATTGCCTTTGAGAAAAACATTTTTTGGTGAGTGCTGGGAAAATTGACCAAGACATGATACCGTTTGACTTCAAAAATTCATACATCCTATCTGGAAAGCCCAGCACAGGGGCACGGAGAAAGCCCCCTGCCTGACAGAGCATGTCCCATTTAACAGAAAACCTCGGAGAATGAACGTTTGTCAGGGGACACAGTTCCCTGCCCTGTATCTTGAGGAGGAAATGTGAGATCTTGTTTTTCCCGGGGAGTCACTTCAGCTCAGCGGCCACCGTGCTCTACAATCCACTGGCCCTACCACCTCGGCTCTGTCCCCCCTCTGCCTCACACCCTCCCTGCCTCCTTCCCCAGCGTGGCTTCCACATTCTGCAGTTCTAAATCCTCCTTCACATGTCCCTTAATTCTTTCTCCTGATCCCTCTCAGGGTGCTCCCCTGACCAAACCCCAACCTTGGCTGAAGCACGCGTCCCCGAGGCTGTGCCCACACTGGGCAGGTGGACATGGCCGGGAAAACCACAGCTGTGTTGGGGGGGGGGGTCATGGCCATTGGTCTCAAGGAGTCCTGCTCTCTTCACCCTCCTCTTCAGATCAGTCTTTGATAAACTAGTTTTTAAAATTACATTTTATGTATACAGGAGTGAAAGTAAGTGTTAACTTACTATTCTGCTATTTCCTTTTTTCACCTCTCTGATCCTATCCTATTCTCATTTCATTGAAATGCTTGGCTGGCAACTTCCTAACTTGGTTTCACAGCCCCACTAATGGGTTTTGAAAAAAGATGCCCTAGGATATGATTTCACTCTGACTCTTCCCTTCTCAAACCTCCCACATGCTCCCGCCTTGCTCGATCGTATTTCACGGAGACACTAGAACTCATCAGCAGAACTTCTGTCACCCCCCAGCGCTACCAGCCGGCCTGTGTCCCAGGTGCAGGCTCTGTCCCCCCCTTCCCCCCCTGCGCTGTCAGGACACAACAGGTGCGTTCCTCTCCGGGTGCCCCCCCCCCCCCCGTCATAGACAGTGCAAGGACATTGCTGCAGCCATTGTCCCTCTCTTTGCTGGGTCACCAGTTTCTCACCCTCTCTGCTGAGTCGTTTCCATCCAGGTACAATCGTACTGTAATATCACCCCTCTTTAGGGAAGCTTCTCTTAACCCTACATCTGCTCCAACTCTGACTTCTTTTCTCAACTTCATTTTACAACGGAACTCTTCTTCACAGGGGTGTCACTGTCCCTCCCTCCTGTTCTTTGCTTGCTCCACTCCAATCAGGATGCTGCACCCTGTACTGATCTGGTCAAGGTCACCAATGACCTCCCTGTTTTCAAATCCAGTGGTCGGTTTTTGATCCCCATCTCATTTGATTTTCTAGCAGCATCTGACGTCACACGGAGGGTGGAGCCTTTCTGAATGCAGGGCCCTATGGGACTGCGTAGGTCTCATGCCACGAAGTCAGCCCTGGAGCCGCTGGATCTCATGTGCCATGTCGCATGAGGCATAAGCTCCCACTGACAAGTGCTCCAAGATCCCAAGTGATAATCACAGCAGCTGAGGGTACTGAGTGCCCACCACGTGCCAGACCCTCTGTCCAGGACTTCACACGTGCCAGCCTCATTTCAGAATCCTACCCAGCCTGTGAGGTGGTTACCCCATGTATCATTCCCGTGGTACACATGAAACAGTTTTATTTTCCCTCTTTTTTCCAGATTGTAGAAACTGAGGCACAGAGAAGTGAAGTAACTTGTCTAGGGTCACAGAGCTTGAATGTGAAGGAGCAACAATTCAAACCAGGTCCATCAAACGTCAGGGCCTGTGCTCTTAGCAACTACTCTACAATATCTTCAGAATATCCCTATGTAGAAATATGTGCATTTGTTTTCTAGGGCTGCCGTAAAAAAACACCAGAAACTGGGTGGCTTGAAACAACATAATTTATTATCTCACAGTTTTAGAGGTGGGAAGTCTGAAAATCAAGGTCTGGGAAAGATCTGTTCCAGTCTTTCTCCAGGCTCTAGCAGCCTCAAGCGTCCGTTGGCTTGCAAAAGCATCAGTCCAGCCCTCCACATCCACGTGATGCTCTCCCTGTGTCTTCACACCGCCTCCCGCTGTGCATGTCTGTGTCCAAATTTCCCCCCTCATATTGGAGTAGAGCTCATCTGACAACCTCATCTTAACTTGGCTAAATCTGCATAGACCCTATTTCCAAATAAGGTCACATTCTGTGGTCCTAGGGGGTGTGTGAGAATTTGAATATATCTGTTCTGGGGGACACAATTCAGCCCTTAACCAGTGTAAAATTTACGACTGATCAAATATCCAGGAAGTGTGACCAATGCACACAGTAAGAAAATAGAGTCAGATATTCTCAGTAGTAAATAGTTATCCCATGGTCAAAGTGTCCGATGTGAATTGCTTCTGTCCTGCCTTGTTCTGCTGGGGGTGGGAATTCGGCAGGGTGCCCTTAGCACCTTCTCAGGAGTGGGTGAAAGCAGAAAACAAGAGCCAAAGGCTTAAAGAAAAGGCCAAGTGAAGTGGTTGGTCCTTGACCATTGATTTGGTGACATGTTTGTTGCCCATTAAACCTCCGTGGCCAATTTTTCACGATCTTCTCTTGATGGTACTGTTAGGTGCCAGGTAATTCTTAAGGTGTCAGAGCTTAATAAACTGCAACTTCTCCTTCCTGCTGGCTTAAGGTGCACTAGAGGCCAAATGACCACATTTGGGAGATGAGTAGTAGAATTTCATAATTCCAAGTAATACAGTGATTCTGATCACGATCACTATTAAAATCACATCATGGATTGTGATCATAAAAATAAAATGATAATAGATATTATAACCTATAACAAAGATAAAAGGAATAATTTTCCATTTGTATAAAACTCACCATCATGTTCTTGATCTGCTCCTGACCAGTAGTAGTTCCCATGACCTTGAGGATTCCTGTGTTCTAACCCTGAGTTCTGTTGCATGGAGCAGCTGCTCTTATGGGCTGTCGACCAGCTGCCACACGGGCAGGGGTCAGAGGCCTTTGCAGGGCTCGTGTCTTTTGTCTTACAGAAAATTGTTAAAGACAGAGCTCAGGTCCCAGAACTCAGCTTACACAATGCATCTAAAATGACACCAATATCAGGTCCTCTCCTTTCCCACCCAAAGCAGCAGAGCACCAGTTCACTGAAGCAGGAGAGAGAGTGCTGGGATTGCTGGACAGGACAGGATGACAGAGGCATGTAAAGAACTCAACACAGCCCTACCCTAATTTGTGTTTCCAAAGGAAGTGGGATAGATAGGAATGTGGACTGGGCACATTGCAGTTTCGTAGAGCAGCACGTGAGAAAAGCGATATTTCTACAACTATAGGAGAAGTGGGAAAAAGATCAAGTCTCTGACCGAGACTGCAGAAGATGCAAGAGGAATATTTCACTGGGAAAAGCCATGCATCTCCCTTGTCTCCTGCCACCGTGGCACGTGAAGGAATTGAAAATGCCTATAGAAAATCATTCACGTTCTAGAAAAGGGCAGAAGGCAATGAGACCCATGCATTCTCTCATCAGATTACAATTGTGTACCAACTACATGGTCCGGCACTGAGTGAGTGAGGCGCCCACTTTTGCACTTCCCTGACTTTCCATGGCTATTGCCCTGTTCCAAGCCATTGTCCCTCTCATGGAAAGGATCACAGGATTTTGTGTTACAAAGATCACCCTCACTGCTGACTACAGACAAGAGTTTAGAAGTGGAGCAAGAGTGGCGAGACCAGACAGGAGAAGACTGTGATCATTCAGAGAGTGGTGCTGGGCTGTAGGGAAGAACTAGAGGCAAAACTTGGAGAACGACCCCGCAAAGCTATGGTGAGTTGGATGTGAGGAATGCAAGAGAAGCATCAAAGATGGCCCATCACCGACCACCTGTGTTCATAGAGGTACCATTGAAGGAGATGGTACATCTGGGAAGAAAGGAAGGCTTGACGAAAATCGAGTTCCATTTTTTATATGTTAAGTTTGATGAACCTGTGAGAACCCAAGGAGGTGTGGAGGAGGCTAGCTCCAAAGATCTGGAGCTCCAAGGAGAGCTTTGGGCTACAAATATATAGGTAGCAGTTTTGAGTATATATATAAAGCCAGAGGAGGATGAAATTGCCTAAGAAAAGGACATGGAGATGTTGTCTTAGGGTTAATTCATGTAGCAGGATGCTAATAAGTGCAGAATTTTATATTACCAAATATGGCACCCAAAGTCTGTTGAAAACATGGCAATTAAGGAGTTGGCTGCTGGTTCATTTCACTTAGTTGCATATCTCTCCTAAAAACAAAGCCCCCTTTGCAGTTGGTATTTAGAACATTAGCACCTGGATCCCTGCAGTGCAGAGGGTTTCTGAGTCTGGTGGAGGTACACCTGCCTTTTAAATTTGGGGCTGAGGACAGCACTCGATGTTGGCAAGAAACTGTAGATTGAGTGCTGAGAGATAAGATCACCGGTGATCATCATGAACACTAGTATCTGTTGAGTAAATGTGTGTGTGTGTCACTCCTATGCTTGGCATGGTCCATGGGCTATCTTATTAAATACTCATGCCAGTCTTGAAGTCGCTATCTAAAACAGTCTTAGAGAACATAAGTAACTTGCTTGGAGTTAATCAGCGGTAGAACAGCACTTGGACTCAGCTGTATCCATTGACGGAGCCCAAATTCGTAAGTGCCAAGCTCTACCATTTCCCCAGAAGTGAGCAGTCTAAGGAACATACATATCTGTTCCATGACCCTCCACTGTTGAGCTGAGTGTGGGCTCAGGGTTCATTCTCCACAGGCTGTCCCAGCCTCCCACTCAACTCCAGCCGCATCTGTAGAGAAATGCCCAGGAAATCTGATTTTATAGTTTCCCTCTGAAATGGAAGTATTACTACTAACAAATAGTTCTGTGATGCTTACAGTTCATTAGAGACTTTCCCAGGCATCCTCTGGTCTCCATCCTTTGTGTGCCCTAAGGTCTACCATTAGCTTCTTTTCAGTTCATTGACAAATAAGAAAGGAGTGAGGGAGGGAGGTGGGTGCCTTTAGGGGTGGGTCTCTCCAGGAGGGAATGTTTTTGATCCTGGTAGAGTGTTGGGGTTTTTTAATGCAGGACTTTTAGAAGGGCTGTATGCTCAGGAACTGGGGACACAGGGGGAGGACCCCAGGGGAGCACCTCGACATCCCAGGCAGGAGACTATAAGCCCTGGTGGATCCCTCTCCCTCCTCACCCCACCAGGCCCCTTCTGCTTCTGGCTGACCTGCCCCACTGGGGTCTTCCTCCCAGTCCACTAAGAATGGGAGCAGAGGTCCCACTGTGGGGAGTGGAGCCGGGGCTGGGGTAACCCCCAACTTGCTTATGAAAGCAAATGGAATTTTAGAACCTCAGTTCTGCATTCTTCACACATTTCCCCTCTGCACCATGAGACTGAAACCCCATAGTCCAGTTCCTATGAAACTGTACCGCAGGGATTTAACAGGCTTTTATAAATTGTTGGTTAGACCCAATGTCCACATTGCCTAATGGTTCCAGGAAATGACCATTTAAACTAATCTTTCAAGTAAACTTTCCTCAGAGCAGACACATTCACCATTATTTTTCTCTAATTTTGTATAAGTTTCTGGCTGACAATAGGTCTTCCTTATAATAAATGGGGGAGTTCCTGCTCACGAGAAATCTTTAATTTCTCTGGTTTAGTTTTCATTCCACATAAAAAATACTGTGAATAAACAAACAAAATGCCCAAGTAAAGCAAAGGCCTGCTTTGTGGCATTCCTGGTTGTGTTGTTTTGGTTTTTTTTAATTTTGCTTTTTTTAAAAAGTCAAATTTAAAAAATTAAGAAAAGTCAAATTTTACTCCTTTGGGAGCAAACAAGATGTAACTGCATTTTGAGAGGCTTTGGATGTGTGATTACAATCAACACATGCTACAATCCACCATCTCACTTTTCTAGTGAGATTTTTCTCCAAATCTAAGGAAATTCTGAGAAAGACAAACAATGCTAGAAAAGCTATATATTCAATGGGAAAAAAAGAAAAAGCATGCCTTTGTTTGGAGTCCACCCGAATATATTTTCATTTGTTTCCGAAGGAAAAATAAAGTCTTCTAATAAAAAAGAGAGAGCTTTAGAAATAAGGGTATTGCCCCTGGGCATTTATAAACCATCTACATGATTCCTTGCCAAGTGCTATAATAGAGGCAGAGTATTAGTGCTCAAAGAAGATGGTGAATTTAAGTTGCAGGAGCATTTGCAGAAACAAAGAATTCTAGATAACAAAAAGACCCTAAAAAAAAAAAATCACTGAATCATATCACCTAATTTTGCAGAAGAAAAAGTCTAGAAAAGTCAAATTATGTGCCCAAGTCCTTCTACCCAGCACACTTACACTTTGGGGACTGTAAGCTGTGTGGGAATTACAGTGGCAGGAACTTTACCCGCTTTACTTCACTCAGTGTCCCCACACAGTTTTGTGAGGTAAGTGCCTTGATCCCCTCTTTATAGATGGGTAGACAAAGGCTCTGAGAAGTTATGTGAACTGGTCCCAAGGCATAAACGTAGCTAGCAGTGCTAGAGCCAGGATTTGAAACCAGGAGTGGTTGATTGCAAAGCCCAGTGTAGACTTTCCATGGTACATCTCCAAAATAGGCTGATTCTTAGCTTTGGGTAGATGTTGGGCCGGGAGAATCCTGAGCCCCTTTGGGGCCAGGGACCAAGGTGTGACCTAGCCCCAGCAGCCAGTACTTGGGTCACACCAAGCAATGAGGTGGTGGGCTGAGGACACTTGGAGGAAGGGCATCTGTTCAGAGAGTTGGGGGACTTCAGGGCCCTCAGAGCGCCCCTTGGAGTGCAGGGAAGGAAACTGAGGCCAGAGAAGCCACTTGAATCACCTTGCTAGTGTCTGAGATTGTGTTCCATGTCTCCTGACTTTTCTATGACTCCTGGAATTCCACTTCTATGTTTCCTCACAGCCAAAAACTAGCAGTGGAGAATCTGCGTCTTAACTTGAGTAGAGTTTGGACTGGGAACATCACAAAGTCAAAAGGTAGAAATGTCTATAAGAAAATTATAAGTCACTTAAAAGAGAAAATAGGGCCATGTGGCTGATCCAGTGAGGATGCTAATGAGAATGTTTGGGAGGATCGATCCTCTTGGATCGCCACAAAGCCATGACAAGGAGACCGAGCCATTTTCTCTGCAATTCTGGATGAAGCTCAGTCATCTCACTGAGAGGATCCTGGGGTATCTGATTTCTGGCTCAGTTCTCACCTAAATCCACCCAGTTCTGCACAACAAATGCTGCATCCTGTGTATCAAAGTGAAACCAGGCATTCAAGCCCAGATAAAGAAATCTTTATGATAATTAATAATAGTAGTTAATATTTATTGAGTGCTAGCATGCAGCAGGTACTGAGAGAAGTGCTCTTCTCTGGGCCGGGACCTGGGCTGGGCTTGCCACAGAGATCATCTCATCTCATTCTTAAAGTGAAATCCTGAGGGTGGGGCGTTCTTATTATCCACAGTTCATGGGTCAGTAGAACTGAACCTCAAAGGAGTATAACTAACTTGCTTGGGGTCCCGAGAGATGAGGGATGTGGAAGCTGGGATTTGAATAAGGAATAAGGTCAATATTCCAGGATCCATGTTGCCTCCCAGGGTGAAAATCTAATTCATTCTAGCTACTCTCATCACATTGTAGCCAAGCAGAAAGCCTCAGTTACATGTCTCTAGACCCAATCATTAGAAATACAAGTATTATCATAAATGAACGCTTTGAGATTTCCTAAAATAAGAACTTTGGTGGTTATAAATCTAGCCATACTATGGCTTTCAAAAGTATCACAGTTATTGCTTATAGAGTTCATGTGATTAATTTGGTTTTTATTGGTACCAGTGTGTTGTATGCCTCTAGGGAAGGAATACACCAAATCTTAGGTCTGCCCAAGCGTAGCAAAACCAGCCTTTTTCTGGAAGTCAAAGTGTTTGCCTCTGAGCAATGTTATTGCTTCTATAATAGTTGAGTCATTTCCTTTCCTTTCTGCTAGCACCTCATTAACAGATAATAGCTTTTATTTCTGATTATAAAGCCAGTATCCACTCATTGTACACAATATCAACAATTCGGAAAAATGCGAAGACAAACATACAAAATACCAATGCCTCATTGATTCAACTCTTGGGCCAGAGTGTAATGTAGTTCAGATCATGAATTGTTAATGTGGAAGCTATTTCTTGAGAAATTTCATTTATCATGCAGGCAACTATATAATTGTAAGGCTGCATGTGCCTAGAATTAAAAGGAACACACTAAAATAGCATGGAAGCAATCATAACCTGGGGTTGTTTGCAGAGACAGCTTCCCATAATGGCCATACGTTGGTAGGGTTTGAAGAAGCGGTGCCTCCCTTCCATTCTCGGGTGAGATATCACACCCTCTGCCATCCTCTGAGATCTGGGTGTAGTAAACTGCTCTGAAAGCAGAGAAAGCCAAGTATAAATCGGGGGTATCGCCATGAGACCTCCTGCGAGCCAGCGTGGTGTGAGTGCACAGTGCTCAAGGACCCAGTTGGGGCTGAAACGGAAGGATGGGTGGAGCAGTGGGACAGTGTGGCACAGAGGCACAAGGCCTCTGTTCCGACCCTGGTCACTCCACGTACTAACTGTGGATCTCTGGGCAAACTAACCTCTCTGAGCCTTAGTTCCTTCATAGGTAAAATAGAGATACTAATAGCACCTGCAATAAAGGAGATTAAAGGAGTTATGCTTGTACAGTACTTAAATTTGATTGGCATGGGGTGTGCACTCAGCGATTGCTCTTGTGATTTTTATATGCAATGAGGTTAACAACAGAGGTGTTTATTGTATGTCAGGGCTTCTAGTGATAGAGAGATGGAAGAGTGGCTGAGGCCTGTCTGGAAGGTTGCATTTGTCAGGAGAAGCCGGCAAATAAACCCCACACTTTACACATGAAGCTGTATGTGCAGCCGGTGTGGGTTGGGTGGCTCTTCTCTCAGGAGCCCAGGCTGCTCCATCTTGGAGCATGTCACCTGGAACGTAGTGTTTACAAGGTCATTGCAGAAGGGGAGAGAGGGCTGGGGACACATGAGATGGTTTTAAATGCCATGTTTGGGGGTGACATAGATCACTTCCGCCCATGTTTTACTGGCCCAAATCTAATCACCTAGACCACCCGCCTCCCAACGCAGGAACATCTGGGAAGTTGAAGATGTGTGCGGATGCTCAGTGAGCAGCCGTGGCTCCTGCCACAGTGGCTGCCACGTTGTGAGTAGTGACATAGAAATTGCTTATTTTTGCCAAGAGAGAGAACATTGACAATGACTTACAAGTCGGTGGCTTTCTGGAGGTTAAGAAAACTCCTTGTGTCGTGGCTTTTGGGATCTGTTTAGAAAAGCAGCAGTGTTGCATCACCCAGGAAATGTCACATCTGCATCCCCTTCACCACGCTTTCACGAGAGAGGCAAAGACCTATGCAAAAAACTATACTGCTTTTTTTTTTCCTCCAAGAAAAGCATTTCCAGGTATTTATCTGTGGCCAATCTTCATTAACCCTGTGCTTACAATTGTAATGTTCCCTGTAGCTAAGGATGCAAAACCTAAAACATGTATTGAGATGACCCTGCATCATCAGAGAAAGGTTATGTTTCCCATGATAGGCTGGGTACTAAGGTAGAGTGATTTGGAATACATTTTAAATACACCCTATAAGAAAAATCTGTTTGAGGTCTTAATGCCTAGATGGCTAATCTTTCCTTATCTTGGCTCAGCACATGACCAGAATCCTAAGCCCATATCAGACAAGTAGGATGAAGAATTAAAGGAGAATAATTCATAAAATATTTAATGGATTGATCACACTAGATTGGTCTGCCTCTCCCACTAAAACCCTTGAGGGAAGAAGGATCCAAGCTTATCTCTTCCTTGCTGTGTTCCCAGCACCTAACCCAATGTCAGCCAAGAAATACGTATTAAAAAATGTTGATTATTTCAATTTTATTATTAAATACCAAAGTTATTAAAAATAACTGTTGATTTAATTAACTGATCTCCTCTCAGATTGGAAAAAGCAGCGATTCTGCCTATAAATGTTCATCTTTTTCGTGTGTGTTCTAAATGCCTCCCTTGGTCTCACTTGGCATGAACCAAACTCATCAGCTTTGCATGCCCATCTGGCCTCTTCCAAAACATGCCCAGGTTGACGGGTCCCCTGTCTTCATCATTAAGGTATTTCCTACTTGGTGCACAGATTTATCTATTTCCTGGCCACTCAACAGATATTTAGTATGACCCCTGCCTGCCTGGATGCTGGGATGGGAGGGAGACTGGTGTGCCCGCCGGCTTTGTGACAGCTCCACATATGACTGCTGCTTCAATATGCGACCCCATCCAGGAATTTAAAGAGCGGCTCTGGTGGTCAGTGGTGGGTTTTCTAGAATCCCACACGGTAGCAGTGGAATCCAGCTCTCCTGTCCATCCTGCTGGTCGTGTTGCTCTAGCAGATCATAACCCAACAAATATTTCTATTATATGAGAGTCATAACCAGAAAAACCTTCTGTGTTTAACAGGGTTTACATTAATGTGGTTTTCTCAAACTAAATTCCTCCTCACTCATTCATTCATTCCTGAAACATTTTTGGAGAAGTTTCTGTGTCCACAGGCCTTTGTCATGGACTGTGACAGGTCTGCCCACCACTGCCCGTTTAAATCCCAACCATGGCCACACAAGGGGTTCTCCGCATACTCCCATCTGGACCTTCCCATGAGCTTCCCTGGACCTCCAGGTCTGTGAGCATCACATCTAAGGCCTCCACTGGTTTCCACCCTGTTCAGCTGGGGGACCCAGTTTGGGGCATCCTCCTGCCTCTGACCTGGGAGATTCCTGTCCAGGCAGAGGCCCTGGAAGTCCAGGGAACTGTCTTAGTCTGAGCTACCCCAGAAACAGGCTCTGAACGAGGACTGGAATGCAAGCAGTCGATTGAGGGGCAGGGGCATCCCAGGAAACCCCTAGGCGAGTGGGGACCTGAGGCAGGTGGCAGTATGGAGGGATCTGTCACTTACCTTGTGGACAACTAGAGCTTAACCCTGCAGGACTGCTGGCTCAGCTACTGCCAGGGGTGGAAGGGAGGAGGGTGAGGGGCCAGGTTTTCATGTGCTACTTCAGTCAGTCACAGGTTAAGGGCTGCTGGGGGTCTGGGGTCGATTCCCAGCACTTCAGGCCTCTTCCTGGATAAAATCTACCCCCAAAAGCCAGAGGAATCCCTGGCAGAGAGATGCAGATGCTGGCAGTGTGGAGTCAGGCAGGTTAGTGCCAAAGGTGGGGCTCGGGCAGCACTGGCACGTGGCCCCAGAGAGCTCTGCTGGAAACCCGCGGGTCACCTGATTCAGAGGCAACTGGCAAATCAGGTGTGGCTTTTCCAGTAACTCCTACAACCTGTCATTTCATTCAGGAGGACGGATGCTATCAAGGGCGCTGTGCCCTGGCTGCTGGAGTCCGGCAGGAGGTTTTCTTCTTTGGGTGGTGACTGATAACAAGAATTTTAGCTTCAGCTGTGTGGTCACAGCTGTGTGTGTGTGTGTGTGTGTGTATGCATGTTAGTTATTACAAAGGGTTCCTTGTTTAAAAAGTTACATATATTTAGCCTAAGTTCATGTTAGGTAAAAAATCAGAGGAACAAATAAAGTAAAAATAGAAGGAAAAAAAAGTTACATATACTGTTTTACTTAGACATGCTCGTATTGTGAAGAGTAAATAGGTTTGGGTAAAATGGATACTTTTAACATAGTAAATGGCATTATTATTTAGACATATGGAGCTCTGAGGCTCAGTAGAATAATGGTGCTTGCCTAGATCCAAATCTCTTCCCAACCTTAAAAGAAGCCACTCAAATCAACAAATAGAGACAGAATTCCACAGACTTCCAATTCCCGGTAAAGCAGGGAGAGAAGCACCCAGGCCCAGCCAGGCAGGCTCTGGAGCCCACTCCTGCAGGGACCATTGGGTGGAAACCGCAGAGGACCAGGGGAGAAGGACAGGAGTCCGCAGAGGCTGGGGTGATGCAGCCCAGACCACAGCACCCGCAGGAAAACAAGTCCCGTCCTGAGTGGGAACACCAAGCAGCGCGTGGGAGCCCGGCTGACCGTCGTGCAAAAGGTGAGGCTTTGGGAAGACAGCGGGGACCTAGGAAGGGCACTCGCCCTTAGAAACTTGGTGATATCCAGAAAGAAGGCAAAGGGAATAAAACTAAGCGTCCTGCATAGATCAAAGAGAATCACAAAAATCACAAAGCTTGCGCCCTGTCTCCAAGAGGAAGCACTTACTTGGACAATAAAGAAATTACACTGCACCATGTCAACGGTAGAGGGCGCGTTTGAATCAAGAAACCCACGCGCCGTCCCTGGCAGGCATCAACTCTCACCGCAGGTCCAGGAAAGAAAATGTATCACGAAAGGAGCCAGAAGCGGCAGACAACGTGCAAACAAAGCTACACTCAGAAGAAAACAAGATTTGAGAATCAAAGCATTTCAGCTAATGAACGTTCTCACCCCTTCTAAACACACACGGACACACATCGCAAAACAGAAGAAAACTGTAATAGCATGTTCCAAAATTAATTAAATATCCTAAGATAAGTATTTTCATATATAAGAAAAATCTCAATCTTGAATCAAAAATTTAAAAAACCAGAATTAAAATGGACAAAACTCAGGAAGATGTGAAATGAGAGCTGGCTGTATTCTGGAGAGGAAATGAAGAAATTCGTTTTGCAGATACTCCTGTTGCCAGCAGGGCCATCCTTGCAGTTGGACAGCGGTGGGACCAATAACCTGCCACCTATTGTGTCTTGCTTTTTCCCATCCGCAGGCCTGTCCCTCCTAAGTTCCAGCCCAAGGCGCGTGAGCATTTATTACACATAAGCATCCTGACTCTTCCAATGGGAAACATTTTGTAAGGCCAATCTTGGTGATAGTTTTATTTGCCAAGTTCTCTACTAAATGAGACTGTAGGAAATACCCAAATACTTTCCCAGGGTGAATCAAGTGGAACTTGTTGAATAGATTAAACTTTCCAAAAAGAGCTTCATTGTCTTTGATAATATGTCAAAATTTCAGAGATGTTTCCAAATGGTAAGGAATGACTACAATAAATTGTGTATTTTATAGTTGAAAAAGTAATTTTCATGCATTATATTTATCATTAAAGTTGTATATTAGCCAAAGAACCCATGAAATAGTTTTTTCCCCCTGACTTTGTGTGACCAGCTTAGACATGCTTTGCCTGGGTTTATATATTTGAAAAATAAGTATGGCAATGGCTTCCTTATATGTGACATTTACAGTACATTGCTAACTTCAGACTGTGGGACAGATTATATTTTTCTAAAGATGGCCACAACAGCATCACCCATCCCACATGTGCTTGTAGCCACCACCCCACTAAGAGATAAAGTCCAATCCCTTCCCCTGGAATCTGGGTGGGATCATGTCTCACTTGTAACCAATAGAATGTGGCAGAAATAATACCGCATTACTTCTGAGGATAAGTTGGAAAGGAGAAGATAATGCAATTTGCACGTTACTCTCTGCTGCATTCTTGCTGGAACTCTGAGCTGCCAGACAAGCAGTTAGACTGTCTAAGGCCACCATGCTGTGAGGAACCCCAAACCAGCCCATGCAAAGAGAGCATATGACAAAGCCCTGAAACTACATGAAGAGAGAGATGCCCTACCATTCTCTAGTTGTTCCAGCTGCCCCACCACCACCCCTTTTGTTCCAGTTCCAGATACCTCCTGGCTGCAACTACATTTGAGACTCTCAGCCAGAACTACCCAGCCAAGGCCTTCCTGCGTTCCAGACCCTCAGATACAATAGCAATAATAAAATAATTATTGTTTTAAGCCACTGAATCTTGCAGTGATTTGTTATGCAGCAATAGTTAACTAGGGTGAATGAAACCACAAGGAATAAGTACTATTTCTAGAGAAGCAATAATAACTATGCCTAATATCTTTTGTGGTTATTTTGCTCTAGATAATTTTTAAAAGGAAAGTTGATAAAGCAGAACATGCCTCTTTTGAGAAGAATTATGTTCCTTTCTAGATTTCACTCATAAACTAACCTTTCTATTGGAAAAGAATTGAGTTGTTTTCAGATGATTTTCTTTTCTTTTTTCTTTTTTTGTAGTTGCAAACCTTTAAATATCTATGGCTTTTGGCAAAAGTAAATAATGGGACAGGTTGCTGGAGAGACCCATTTACTTTGTCCCTGGTGAGATAAAGCTAAAAAGATGCAGGAAGTCAGAACATGTCTGTGGCTCAAGGGTTTTTATTGAAGCCCAACATCGGGTAGCTTCCAAGCTGGCTATTTGGTGAGCAAACAGATCCAACTTTTAGGGTATAATAAAGTGACCTCAAATAGAGGGCTTGAGCAAGAACATTTCATTCCTGATGGCTAATGTTATGAAGTCAGGTGGCCTGGGTTTGAATCCTACTCCCTCACTTACTGACTGTGTGACCACTGGCGGTTAAATTGATCTCATCTTGCTTCTGTTGCCTCATCTTTTGTTACAAGAGTTATTGTGAGGATTGAATTAAATAATACACATGAATGGCTTAATACAATGTCAAGCACATAGTGAGTACTCAGTAAGTGGTAGCTACTACTATGGTTATTATATGCTGTCTGGATTTTAAGCTCTAGATCCAGAGACCCAGATCCATTGAAGGGAAGACAAACTGTCCAGAGATTAAAATGTTTGACTCAGGTGTATATTTACTGGCTACCATGTTACTGCCCTGTACAGTACACAGGACAATTCCAGATCTACTTAATCTGTCCAAGGCAATGGTCTTTCCCAAATAAAGGAGGATAGTTCCTCAACCAACAGTGTAAAGTACTTCACTCCCTTACTGAAAATCCAAAATAAATAATCAAGTTTCCATTGTAGAATTTAACATTTAAGTTAAAAATACCTAATCGGATCTCAGCAAACTAGGATTAAAAGGTAATCACTTTAATCTGATAAAGGGTATGTACAAGCCATATTTAATAGTGAAATACTTAATTACTTTCACTCTGAGGTAGGGAACAAGACAAGCATGCCCTATAACTCGTATTTACTCTCACCTTGTATCATCTATCACCCTATCACTTGTTGTTCAACATTGTACTGGTGGTCTTACCAGAACACTAAGGTGAGAAAAAGAAATAAAAGTTATTAAAATTAGAAAATAAGAATTAAAATGGCCATTATTCAGGGTATTCAGGGGTTAGTATACTAGCAACAATTAGAAAATTAAATAGAAACATATAATTTGTAGTACCATAAAAAATTGAATATCCAGGAATAAATTTAACAATAAATGTCCTAGATCACCCACCACACTGAAAACTACAAAACATTGAAAGAAATCAAAGAAAACCGAAATAAAGAGAAGGATATACCATGTTCATGGATTGGAATACTCATTATTTTAAAGATGTCAGTTCTGCCCAAAATGTCCTACAGATTCATTAAAATTCCAATTAAAGTCCCAGTAGAGTTTTTTTTCTGTATAAATTGACAAGTTTATTCTAAAATTTAGATAGAAATGAAAAGTAGGGGGAGGGGAGGCATGGGCAATATACGTAACTATAATGTTTGTACCCCCATAATATGCTGAAATAAATTGAAAAAACAAATGAAAAGTAGTTATAACATCCAAGGCAACATTTAAGAACAACAAAAAATCTGGAGAACATCACCAATTATCAAGACTTATTGTAAAGCTAAATAAGACTGTGGCATGAGGGCCGGGCTTGGTGGCTCACACCTGTAATCCTAGCACTCTGGCAGGCCAAGCTGGGAGGGTCACTTGAGATCAGAAGTTGGAGACCAACCTGAGCAAAAGCAAGACCCTGTCTCTACTAAAAATAGAAAAAATTTTCCAGGTGTGGCAGTGTATACCTGTAGTTCCAGCTACTTGGGAGGCTGAGGCAGGAGGATTGCTTGAGCCCAGGAGTTTGAGGTTGTAGTGAGCTATTATGATGCCCCTGTACTCCAGTCCATGCAGCAGAGCAAGACACTGTCTCAAACCCAAACAAACAAACAAACAAAAGACTGTGGCATCAGAACGAGGTTAGACAAATAGATCAATGGAACAGAAGTGCGAGTCCAGAGACAGACTCACAAGATACATAGTCACTTGACTTACCACAACTACAGTACAATTAAATGAAGAGAGGAGAGTATTTTCCACAAATGGTATTAGGTCAGTTGGATATTCATAAGGAAAAAAATGAAACCTGATTCCTATGCCATACACAAAAACTATTTCATGCTAGATCATAGGCTTAACTGTTAAAACTAAAACAATCAACCTTCTAGAAGAAAATATAAGAGAATGTCTTCATAATCTTGGGGCAGGCAAAGATTTTTTTTTATTTCAGCATATTATGGGGGTACAAATATTAAGGTTACATATAT
>VBSM01001118.1:14981588-14992653 GCA_008086735.1 Cheirogaleus medius | reverse complement strand
TTTGATCCAGCAATTCTACTACTGGGCATCTACCCAAAAGATCAAATGACACTCACAAAAGGGACACCTGCACCTGAATGTTTATAGCAGCAAAGATTTTTTTTAAATAGCATTGTTCACTTAAGACTTGTGCACTTTACTGTATATTAGTTACAGTTAGTTACGATTCAAGAAATATTGTATTGTATTCAATTCAAGGGGCAATTGACTTGTCCCTTGTCTTTCATTATGTGACAATCTTAATTTTCTTCCTATTCCTTTTTGAAGAAAATTAAGACTCAGCTTATCTAAAAATAGAATAATCATTCACTGTGCACACCAGTTACTCCTTCCAACTTCCCTATCTGCTGGGTGGCCATATCTGACCCCTCTTCCTCATGTCTAGCACTTTTATTCCCAGTTCAGGCCAATAGTTCAGGTCTCCATGACCTACCCTAAGTGGTCCTTCCACCTCCAGCACCTACCCCTCCTCAGAGATCATCAGTGGCTCCCATGGGTTTGCATTGTAAAACGGAAACCCTTCCCTTAGTCCAGGCCCCTGCCTGGCCTGCTTTTCCACAGTTTCCCCGGGGCCACTGTGATTCTAATGCTTGTACCTTAGCACAGCTGCTTTTAGCCACGTGGTTCTGTCTAAACTAAATTGCCTTTCCCTACACTCCCTTGGCAGAACTCCACCCATCTTCCACATCTCTTTCAGGTGGCCCCCATCTGAACACAGGCCCCCATTATATGTCCCTGCAGTGGCCCGCTTAGACCTTGATTCAAATCAACAAGTGGTTGTTAAACTGAATAAACAAATGAATTATTAATACTTGTCCCATTTATTTAATTAGCAAAATCGAATTAGAAATCATTGAAAAATTACCACAAAGATATATGTATTCCTAGGAGTACTGGTTATTCCTGAAGATAAGAAGAGGTATAATAATAAATGATGAAAGTATTTATTTGAGAAAATGACTCAAATACGATCTTGTGGATTTTAATCTCATATATTTAAGATAGGGCCAAAGAATCTAAACTAATCTAAGTGCTGAGGTTTAGATAGCTTAAGGTCAACAAATTCTTAACTTTATTTTTGAAAAAAAACATGCCAAGGTAAAAGATGATCCGCCAGGAGAGAAGATGTGCTTCTCACCTCAGATATTTTAGGATAGAAGTGAGAAACACCTCTTTCAAAAAAACATGGCTTCTAAGGGAGAAACAGATCATTGCTTGAGGAGAGATAACCAAGAAGTCCATTTTAGAATAATCTAAAGTAAACTAAATTTTCTTCATTATACAAAAGGCTTTGGAAAGGGAATAAAAAGTATAACAAATTTAAATCCTTATTTTTCATAGGTACTATAATTTCTTTTACCAAAAATAAATTATTCCTTGGGATAAGTATTCCTAGAACTATTAACAGGAGATGTTTTATAAAGGAAGTGCTAATATCCTCATACAAACATCAGCTCTTGGAATGTCTTATCAGTATAACCAGGGGTCTTAATTCTGCTTGTATTGTGCCCCTTGCAGACAACAAATGGATAAGGGACAAAGAGTCTTCTAAACTTACCTGAAATGCTCATGTTTTGGAATTCCCCATAGTTATGGTCTTCATTCCTTTCATAATTTTGAAAAGGAAATATGTATTTCCTTCTGTCCCTGCCTGCTCCAGTTTCTTCTCAGGCAGTTTTCTATTGTTGGGGGTCATGGGGGACATGGCCAGAGTAGTTGGCAAGGTCAAGTTGATAGTATGAGCTGAAAGAGAGAGGCATCACTCTTTGCAGACAGACGACCTGCCCTGGGAAACCTCCCGAGGGGAAGCCTACCAGGGGATTATACTTCCAGCCAGCTTTTTAGATCTCACCTGTTCACAATGGTCACTCTCATCAGTTCACTCAATTCCCATTTCAACAGCAAGAGTCTACCATTTTTTCAAAGGTAACAAGAGGAGAACATTCAACTGTGTCACATGCATTACATTAATCAAATATTGACTGAGGCCTCAGAGTGTCATTTCCCATGAAGTTTTAACAAGAGAAGAACCCATCCTGGTGGCCAGAGTCAATCTTGTAGGTGAGACAAGTATCAAAGTAGTGACGATGCAAGGTAATGAGCTCTAGGTGCCGTGGACAGATGCATCGACCAGATCTATGACATGAGGGCAGGGCGGGCTCACAGGAGTAAGGGGTACCTGCAGGTGGGGACTTACAGAGCCTTGGGGAGTGGTGGCAAGAGCCACCATAGGGGTTAAAGGTGGGGGCAGTGTGATCGACAAACTAAAGATGCATCTGGGCTTTGCCACTGACCAGCTCATGGCATTCAGCAGGTCACCTTACTCCTTCCGGCTAAGAAATGAGAATGTAGTGCTACCCACTTTGTAGGCTGCTGCGGAGATTTGGGGAGAAGAGTGCTTGGCACAATGCCTGGTGTGGAATCACATCTTAAATGCCAGCAATTGCCTAGTATTTCTTGAGATGGATCTTAAAGGATGGACAGGATGGTGACAGGAGGGGGAAACAGAGGGTAAGGTGTTTTTAGGCTAAGCAGCCATGTGTGTGTGTGTGTGTGTGTGTGTGTGTTTTCAGAATATAGCAAATACACTAGCCCAGCCAAGGGGTATTGGTGACCAGTAAGGCTTGGGAGACTATTCTATACTGCAGCTCTGTCCAATAGAAATATATTTTCCAATGTTCCTCTTGCTATTGATTCCTAGTTCTATTCCATTGTGGTCAGAGAAAACACTTGGTATGATTTCAATTTTAATTTTTTGAGTCTTGTTTTGTGGCCTAACATGCGGTCTATTCTTGAGAATGATCCATGAGCTGAGGAGAAGAATGTGTATTCTGCAGCTGTTGGACAAGATGTTCTGACAATATCAATTAGGTCCTTTTGGTCTCTGGTGCAGATTAAGGCCAAGGTTTCATTGTTGATTTTCTGCCTCGATGATCTGTCCAATGCTGAAAGTGGAGTGTGAGGTCTCCACCAATTATTGTGTTGAGTCTATCTCTCTCTTTAGCTCTGATGATGTTGGCTTTATATATCTGGGTGCTCCGGTGTTGGGTGCATATATGTTTAGAATTTATATCCTCTTATTGAATTGACCCCTTTATCATTATATAATGACCTCCTTCATCTCTTTATACAGTTTTTGTCTTGAAATCTATTTTATCTGATGGAAGTATAGCTACTTCTGCTCTTTTTTGGTTTCCATTTGCATGGAATATCTTTCTCCATCCCTTTATTTTCAGTCTGTGTGTGTCTTTATAGGTTAAGTGTGTTCTTGCAGACAACATACGGTTGGTTTTTGTTTTTTTCTCCATTTGGCCACTCTGTGACTTTGGATTGGAGAGTTTAGTCCATGCACATTCAATGTTATTATTGATAGGGAAGGACTTACTTCTGCCATGTTGTCATTTGATTTCTGGTTGTTCTGTGGTCCTCTCTTTCTTACTTTCTTCCTGTCTTCCTTTGTTAAAAGTGATTTTCTCTGGTAGTGTGTTTTAATCTCTTGCTTTTCATTTCTTGTGTATCTGTTGTAGGTTTTTTGATTTGAGGTTACCATGAGGCTTGCAAAAACCATTTTATAACCAATTATTTTAAACATATGACAACTCTGCTTACAAACAAACAAGCAAAGAGAAATCTAACAGAAATTCTACCCTTTTAACTCCACCCCCCACCTTTTAACTTGTTGTTGTTTCCATCCATATCTTTTCATACTCTTTGTCTCTCAAAAAGTTGTTGTTGTTATTTTTTATAGATTTATCTTTTAGTCTTCCTACTCAAGGTATAAGTGGTTTATATACTGAAATTACAGCAATGGAGTGCTCTATATTTGTGTACGCACCTTTACCAGTGAGTTGTATACCGTCAGATGATTTCTTGTGGTTCACTAACATGTTTTTCTTTCAGAGTGAAGAACTCCTTTTAGCATTTAGGACAGGTCTGGTGTTGATGAAATCCCTCAACTTTTGTTTTTCTGGGAAAGTCTTTATTTCTCCTTCATGTTTGAAGGATATTTTTGCAGGATATAATATTTTAGGGTTAAGGTTTTTTTCTGTTCAGCACTTTGAATATGTCATGCCTCTCTCTCCTGGCCTGTAAGGTTTCCACTGAGAAGTCTGCTGCCAGATGTATTAGGGCTCCTTTATATGTTATTTTTTTCTTTCTTCCCTTAGGACCTTTTCTTTATTTATGACCTTTGGAAGCTTGATCATTAAATGCTTTGAGGTCGTCTTGTTTGGATTAAATCTGTTTGGTATTCTATGACCTTCTTGTACCTAAATATTGATATTTTTCTCTGGGGTTGGAAAGTTCTCTTTGAATAATCTTTCTATCCCAATCCCTTTCTTTTCCTCCTCTTTCTTTCTTTTCCTCCTCTTTAAGGCCAAAAACTCCTAGATATGCTCTTTTGAGGCTATTTTCTAGATCTTGTAGGTGTGCATCATTTTTATTTAATCTTTTTTCTTTTTTCTCTTCTGTATATTTTCAAATAGCCTGTGTTCAAGCTCACTTTCTTTCTTCTGCTTGGTCAATTCTGCTGTTGAAAGACTCTGATGCATTTCTCAGTTTGTCAATTTAATTCTTAAGCTCTAGAATTTCTGCTTGTTTTTTTCTTTTTTTTTTAAGAGTTTTTTTTTTTTTTTTGAGACAGAGTCTCACTCTGTTGCCCAGGCTAGAGTGCCGTGGTGTCAGCCTACCTCACAGCAACCTCAGACTCCCGGGCTCGAGCAATCCTTCTGCCTCAGCCTCCCGAGTAGCTGGGACTACAGGCATGCACCACCATGCCCGGCTAATTTTTTCTATATATTTTTAGTTGTCCAATTAATTTCTTTCTATTTTTAGTAGAGACGGGGGTCTCGCTCTTGCTCAGGCTGGTTTCGAAATCCTGACCTTGAGCGATCCAGAGTGATAGGATTACAGGCATGAGCCACTGCGCCCGGCCTGCTTGTGTTTTTGTATTATTAAATTTCTCTGATAGGCTTCTGAATTCCTTCTCTGGGTTGTCTTGGAGTTGTTGTGACAGTGTCTTTCTTCTCTCACTCTCTGTGCTGGTCTGCTGGAGTTGGGGGGAAGTGATGTGGGCACTTCCTGGTGGCCACCAGTACCAGGTCACACCTGAAGCCAGCCCAGTCTCCCCCAAAGCCTATGGTGCCTGTTGCCTGGTTACCTCTGATGTTTATTCCAAGCCCAAGGGCTCTTTACTCAGCAGGTGGTGAATCCTTCCAGGACTAAGACCTTCTCCTCAGGATAGCATGTTTCCTTCTGGCCCAGGGCGGGTCCAGAAATGCCATCCAGGAAGTAAGACCTGGACTCGGGGCCGCAGGAGTCTGCTTAGTACTTTATTTTACTGTGGCTGAGCTGGTACCCAAGTTGCAAAACAAAGTCCTCTGAGCTCTTCCCTTTCTTGTCCTCAAGTGGAAGAAGACTCCCTGAGCCACGCCGCCTGTAGCTGGGGGAAGGGTGACACAGGCACTGGCTTGGCCACCGCGGCTGATGTCTCACTGGGTCACATGCACTCCATGTCCACTGGCTCCGAGCCAGCACAGCCACAAGAATTGCCCAAGAACTGCAGCGCCTGTGGCCCAGCTGCCTTACGAATTTAGTCCAGGCCCCAGGCTGCTCTTTGTCAGCCAGTGTTGGGGCTAGCGTGGACTTGGGTTTGGGGGCGGAGGATTTCCCTCTGGCCGGGCTGGTCAAAATGCTCCCTCCGTGGGCACCGGCAGAATTCTGCCCTGTGCCGTGTTCCCCTGTGCCAGGGTGGCCCTGAGTTTCAATACAAAGTTCCACAATCACTTCCCTCTTCCTCTCCAGACACATAGATTCTCTCTCCACTGGGAGCTGGCACGGCACTGCCGGGGGATGCAGGGTGGCCTAGGCCATGCGAGACTGTCTTTCTGCTTCCGTCAGTGCCTCTTTCCATGATGTAATGGTAAAACCAGGTAGTATGATCACTCGTCCAATTTTTGGTTCTTCTGAAGGTGCTTGCTTGCGTGGATACTTGTTGAATTAGTTGCTCACACGGAGGGACGAGAGGGACGATCGCTGGAGGTTTCTGTTCGGCCATCTTGCTCCCTAAGATTCTGTCCAGTAGAAATATAATGTGAGCCACATATGGAATTTTAAATATTTTGTAGTCAAATTTTAAAGAGTTAAGATTAATAATAAAATTAATTTTAATAATATTTTATTCAATCCAATATCTCAAAATATTTCAACATGTGATCAATATGAAAATGTATTCCCTTTTGTGTATTAAGTCTTCAAAGTCTGGTGTGTATTTTATTTATTCTTTTTTTTCTTTCTTATTTTTCTTGGAGACAGAGTCTCACTCTGTGGCCCAGGCTGGAGTTGTGCAATCATAGGTCACTGTAACCTCAAACTCCTAAGTTTAAGCAATCCTTCTGCCTCAGCCTCCTGAGTAGCTGGGACTACAGGCACATTGCCACCATGACCACCTAATTTTTAAATTTTTTGTAGAGATAGGGGTCTCCCTATTTTGTCCAGGCTGGTCTTAAACTCCTGACCTCAAGCAATCCTCCCACCTCGGCCTCCCAAAGTGCTAGGATTACAGGCATGAGCCACCATGCCTGGCCCAGCCTGGAGTGTATTTTCTGCTTACAACACATCCCTAGTCAGACTGGCCACGCTCAAGAGCTGAATAGCAACATAGGGCTAGTGGCTGCTGTATTTGCTAGCTCAGCCATCAAAGGTCTTAACTCTGATAGCAGCATGGTTTTCTCTGAATGTTACTCTTTCTCTCTCTCTTCTCTCCCCCAGAGAGAGAGATGGCAATGCCTTTACCTAAAAAAATAAGTTAAAGGAATAAAAAGAGTGATAAAAAATGCTCCTAGGCACCTTCTTTCACAGCCCGCCTAATCCTGAGATTTTCACAAACAAAAGCTCAAAAAATTTCAATAGATACTGGAACATACTTTACCTGTTCCAGATTATATTAGCATAGATGCTCTGGAAATCTTGCAGCAAAGAAACCTGTTTTACTTTGTGTAACTCCACATTTTCCAATTTATTAGGATTGTGGAGCAATGTTGTAACACCTTCTAAGGTTGGGAATCCATAGTTTGGTAGGAAAGGTTGTGGGGAAAGCTGGAGAAGTCTAGATTCGGGTTCCCCATGGTAGCTACTGAGGCGTTACTAGGTAAGGCACTCAGTGGAATCGGAATGGGAGAGAGAGCTCGTAGCTCATAGCTGACACAGTCAATGCTTAGCCTGAACCAACACCAGGAATGCGGCCCACTCATCATGACCATAACACTGGCTGTATTTGATACCCAATGGAAATTAATCAGATTGGTCACTGAATCATTCAATCTGTGAAGCTTGGGTATACAATGGTGGAATGAATCTAACCAATTTTACCTTCTTTAAGAGAAGAGCAGGGAAAATAATATACCCAAGACCACCACTGGCAATCTAGAGAGTAGTGCATCTCTGGTCACTATGCACAGAATGGAAAAGAAGGGTTGTACTTAGAGATAAACTCTACTAATAGCAGCCTTTCAAAATGGCATCAAGCAAGATGCCTGCATATGCAAACATTCGAAAATGTATAATGACGCACAGTGATGGTGAACAACATGCCTATGAACCTTGTAGATGACTTTATCAACATATGTGGAAAAATAAGCAACTCCTTCCGTTTCCAGAGTAACTACTGCTGGATTAAGAAAAGTTAAACCTAGTTCGTATCTTGTTCTCTTCAACCTGCTTTTGCCTTGAGGGTTTTAATTTACAAATTTCTTTATATGGACTTCAGAGCTTCTGAAGAGAATAGTCACTCAATATTTCCCATAGTGCCTTGCACCTAATAGATGCTTAATAGACATTTTGTTTAATTAATGAGTAGTTCTGATCAACACAATCCCGCTTCATAAATGTGGCTTTCCTCCATAGAGAAATTAAGTTGAAACTTGAGATAATTTAAAATTCTCAAGGTTAGAAGCACTTTCATAGTCTTTAGAGAAATTCTAGTTTGTTGAGAAACCAATGCAAGTTTGAAATGAATTTGCATTTCTCTTAGGAACACAACCTTGTTGAAATTCGATAAGCCATTTAGAACAGATGCCCTTTGCCGAGGAAATGCTCTGGCGAACACATGCTGTGACGCTGACACAGGAAGGTCAACACAGCATCCCGAGTTGTTCTTCTGCTTAACCCTGACTCAGGGGGAAGCCTCAGTCAGTCTGTTTTTCTTCTTAATATACAGTTAGATTTTTCTTATATAAAAACGCTGTTTTTAAGTGACCAGTATTGTAAGTTTCTGTAGGTAAGATTTTATAACATATGTTATGTCATGAGTATATATTCAGTATAAGTTCAGTTTTGTGTCTTTTTATTAAGATTATTTGGGTTTGACTATTTATTGTATTTTGCAATGTCAGACCCCCCTTGGAAGTTGACTAATAGTATTTGCATGGTGAGTTTTTTTCCCTTGAGTCCTCAAAAGACTAAGTTTTAAGCGCTGCTGCTACTGCAGCAACATTAATGAAAATTGGATATTGTTAGCACCTCCTGTTCCCCTTTATTTTGTCCATGTGATAAGGGCATCAGACACCTAAAACAATATAGGCTGATGTTAAAAGTGGGGTAGGGGGAGAGACGGGGAACTAGGCTGGAAAGCACTTGATAACTATTGAGATACTACTAATGACAGCAAACGCCCTTCTCTGTGTGCTTTTTTTTTTTTTTTTTTTTTTTTTGAGACAGAGTCTCACTCTGTTGCCGGCGCTAGAGTGCCGTGACATCAGTCTAGCTCACAGCAACCTCAAACTCCTGAGCTCAAACAATCCTTCTGCCTCAGCCTCCCAAGTAGCTGGGACTACAGGTATGCGCCACCATGCCAGGCTAATTTTTTATTACATATTTTTAATTGTCCAGCTATTTTTTTTTCTGTTTTTAGTAGAGACAGGGTCTCGCTCTTGCTCAGCCTGGTCTTGAACTCCTGAGCTCAAACGAGCCTCACACCTCAGCCTCCTAGAGTGCTAGGATTACAGGCATGAGCCTAAATGTGCTTTTTATCAGCCTCCCTAGAGTGCTATTGTGTTAAATACAAGTGAGAAATATATGCCAGAATGCTACAACTCAGCCAGCAAGTATTAATGCACATACCTATTTCATGCTTCATACAGTGTGATGCTCTTTGCCCTGTGGGCAAAGAAAGAATTAAGACCATTGCCTCTGAACAACACACACCAAAACATCATTAAGCTCCGAGAGCTCTGTGTTTAAGGATCCACAAAGTAATCATTTAAAGATCTTTCAGATATGAAATAATAGTGGGCAAAGCATAATAAACACAGGCATGGATGCATACAAGAGGGAATGTATGTATGAGTTTGACCTTTTCTGTTTTGTAAAATGAAGGATTTGGCCTATAATAAATATTTTCAAGGCCAGGCACAGTGGCTCACACCTATAATCCTAACACTTTGGGAGGCTGAGGCAAGAGGATTGCTTGAGGCCAGAAGTTCAAGACCAGCCTGAGCAAAAGCAAGACCCTGTCTCTACAAAAAGTAGAAAAATTAACCCAGGCATAGTGGCGTGCACCTGTAGTCCCAGCTACTCAAGAGGCTGAGGCAGGAAGATTGCTTGAGCCCAGGAGTTTGAGGTTGTAGTGAGCTATGATGATGTCGCGGCACTCTAGCCAGGGCAACAGAGTGAGACCCTGTCTCTAAGTCAATAAATACATAAGTGTTTTCAAAATATGCACCTTTTCAGCAGTGTGATAGTGGTTAAAAAAAAAGAAAAGAAAAAAAAAAACAAAAACAAAATAAGCACCTAGAGGTATGGACTTACCTTCAGGGCTTCACATATCGTCTTTGGAATTTATGTTTTTATATCAAAGATAATAATTTAGAATTAATCAAATTATATTCTGGGTTATCAAGAGCAGTGTTTTTCAAACTGTGGATCATGATTCCCTAGAGGCTTGTGACCTATTAAAGGGTGAAAGTAGGCACATACGGAATTGTTTTAAATAAAAACGAAGAGAACAGAAAATATCAGAGTGTATGACTGGTAGTAAGAGCTAAGTATAATATCAGTTTATAAAATGTTTGTTTCTGTTTCATACATATGTGCATGGGTATGAATCATGATGTAAAATGTGTTTATGACCGTGCACAGAAGTCAAACAAGCTTGAAAGCCATTAATCAATAGATCACTGGTTCTCAACCTTCACTGCACATTGGAATCACCCACAGAGCTTCAAAAATAGGGCTATGTGGGTCCCACCCCCTGAAATTCTGCTGTAATTCATTTGGGATGTACCCTGAGTCTGCAGCTATCTTAAAGCTTCTCAGGTGTGTAGCCAGGACTGAGAATCCCTAAAGAGTTGAGCCTTGTGACCAAGTTCTGTCAAGTGTTATAATTTCAGTGCCTGCCTCTGGGCTTGAGTTTTTTGCCTCTGGATCAAGTTTGTTCCATAAACTGGAATTGTTGCAGGGTATGGAGGAGGGGCAGAGGAGGCTTAACACACACATATGTTTTTGCCCCAGGTGAAGGTCAAATGCAGTCCAGTGGGGGTGAATGAAACAAAGCTTCGCAGTAGTGCAGGTAGAGAAATGTAGCGGGAGGATTCAGAGAGAGAGAGAGTGGAAGAGCTTGGAATAATTTGAATTGTGTGAGCAATTCCACCTGCCCTTCCACTCAGTGAGTGAACGTCCACACTCAGCATGCTGCGGGGCACTGAAGTTTGCTGTTTCTGCAGGTGTCTCCATGTATAGGGCCTCTGCGGGCCTCTCCACTCAGTAGATTAGGTTTAAGGGTAATTTTTTATTTATTCTCTTATGTGAGCCCTTCCTGTCATAGACGATACAACTCCACCACATTCATGCTGCAAGTGTGACTTAGTTTCAGCAAAACATCATCCATTACATTAACTGAGTTACTGGGGTTTTATTGTTTTGGTTTTTTTGAGACAGAGTCTCACTCTGTCACCCTGGGTAGAGTGTTGTGGCATCAGCCTAGCTCACAGCAACCTCAAACTCCTGGGCATAAGCCATCTTTCTGCCTCAGCCTCCTGAGTAGCTGGGACTACAGGCATGTGCCACCATG
>VBSM01001118.1:14924756-14971499 GCA_008086735.1 Cheirogaleus medius | reverse complement strand
AAAAAAAAAAAAAAAAATTAAAAAAAAACACTTCTAACTCCGCTCATGCCTCCAGCCTCCATCAGAACAGTGTGCTCAGGAATTGTTTTGTAGTGTGTACATCCTCACCAAAAGATTCAAAAGGAAGGGCAAGCTCAGATTTTAAATCTTTTGCCAGAAATAGTCATTGTCTGGTAACAACACAATAGGTCTTTTAAAATCAAGACATACTCCCTTGATTACTTTTTGTCTGTGAATGAGAAATTGGTGGTTAAAACTGTCCAGATGTTGCATAAAGACAGACACGAAAGTGCTTGTGATTCTCTTCCTTTCTTCAGCGGCTGCAGAAGTTCCTCAGCTTCCTCAGCCTTTTCCCTTTGGGTATGATCAACAGTCATTTGTTTTGTATCTGCCTAACAGTATAGGGTCAGACTACTGAGGATGGAGGAATGAAGCAAAGCTGTTCAACACCACTCCTGCAGCATGGACGCAGGTCCCTCTGGGCTCCACGGGAGACTGCCCCACCCCCATCCACTCCACCTTGGCTTCCTGCACAGTCAGCCCCATTTGTAGGGGTCACCTCTCCTTCACCTCCCCCTAAATCCACTACTTCTTTCTACTATTTCTCATGTAATGAAAGTCAATCAAATACATGCCTGTAGCTAATTTACTGAGTTCAAACAAAAGTCAATAGACCAATCAGCCAATAGCAGATGAAATTAAGAACAGTAAGGTGGAAAAGGAAGACATTCCAATCCATTCGCCATATCCTCACTTTGGGCCAGTTGGCTTCTACTTATTGGCTTTCAGTTTTTCAAATATTTAGTGAGTGTCAATCATTCATTCACTCATTCTTTATGGACACCTGATATGCACCGGACACTGTATGAGGCCAGGGGGGATTAGCAGTGGAAAAAAGTGGCAAAGTGCTTTCCCCCAACAGGTTGCCACCCTAAGTGGGAGAAATAGATGAAAACAAGTAAGTAAATAAGTGCACAATACATGTCAGGTTATATAATAGGCATTATAAAATGAAATAAAACATAATAAAGGAGTAGGGACAGATGAGTGAATAAAAATTATGGAAGGATGCGCTCCAGAGGTTTAACAAATAGACCTGTATAGATTTTTAAATTTATATCTTCTAAATTTTCTAGAACAAACGTGTATTGGTTTTGTAATAAAAATGTTATTCTAAATTTATAAAAAGCATTGAATTTGAATGTCCACATGATTATCATCTGTTATATCATAATTTTATAAGAAAAATACTGGAAAAATTCAAATGGAAAATAATCAATAGTCTTTATTAGCTGGGGTGTGGTTTCAACATGTTTTGGGAATTTTGATATCTGGAAATATAAGATAAATAATTACAGAAAGCCAGACGTGTTTATAAAATACCTTCCAGATGGGTAATTTGAAATGATGAATAATCTCTTCCAGTCTTAGGAAATGGCAAAATGTGCTAAGTAGGTCAGAATGGAAAAATGGTAGCATTCAATGCAAGAAACAAAGACCATGATATTTGAGCCCCAAATGCTGTTTCTGATGTTGTTGCATTTTATTATGTTTTTACCTGCAAATGGAGTGCAAATGTGTATTTATTAGGTCACACAATTAAATATAAAGTGAAGATTTTAGTTATTTGGTTAGCTTGGCCCACGGAGACGCCCAAACTTGGAAAAATCAGACAAAAATAAATCACTTGAAGGCTTAACCCGCACTATTTGGCTTGGACTCAGCTCCCTGGAGCACTTGGATGAGTGTGCAGTACATGGATGGGTGCCAATGTTGCACACTGGCTCCTTCCTTCCCCTCTTCTCTTCCCCTCCTCAATGCTTCCACAGCCTGACTGTGCCTTGTCATTGATTGACATTGCCTTCCAAAAAAGGTGACATGTTTATTTTCTAACATCACCACTGATTACAACAATGACCACTCACAACAACTGGTGTGGCCACACAACTCTTTCTCTAAGACATCCACCCAAAGCCTCCTGTTCTGACGCTGCTAAAGTTGTTCACTCTCTGGTCTATACTGATTTTAAAATCTACTTGGCCATCTCTGATGTGGAATAAACCAAATCGTATCCAAATATTAACTTCATTTTGTTTCATAAACTTGGTCATGTCCTATTTATTCACTTATGCACTAACAAAGAAACTAAAAATTTGTGTCTGCATGGGTTATTAATTGGCTCATAATACTTTAAGTCTGAGCTCTATGGCTTTTTGCCTAATTCCTAGCAGGTTTCAAAGAGATTGCTTGATCTCAACAACTTTGAGGCTTGCTTTTTGTTTATTTGTTTGTTTTTTAACTTGCTTGTTGAGTCCAACAAGGATTGTAACTTTCACTCTCTTATTTTGTGTTACTGGATAATTCAGTTTTGAAAAATCAAATTATGCTGGTTGAAAGAAGTCCTAGAATGAGGCAAGAACTCTATTTACACAGTAATTTAAGCAAAAGTTAAAATATTTGTTTGATAATACTCAATAAAAATGAAAGAAGGTATATATATAGGGATATTTGAGATTAGTCGAATAATAATACATTGACTCCTTTTTTCTTATAACAAATACCAGCTTCACCAAAAATAATTTATTTCTTTTTATGTAACTACATTTTGCATTGTGCTAGTTCAATTCTGCCATCAATAGATCTGTTCGGCTTTGTTTTGAAAAGTCGCTTTTCTTTTTCTTCTTTGACTTTTAAAAAGCAGAAGTTACACTGACATGCTCAGTGTGGTATTTGCTGATGCGTGAGTGGTTTTAATTTTTAGGTTTGTTTCCCCTCAACATTTTCTTTTAGTGGATGTGAATCACAGCTCTATTTTTCATTCCTGAGCACTGTGATTCATTGCCATCGACTTCCTCTGGAGCACACACTACACCACAAAGTCCTCTGGGAAATTGATTAGTCACTGCTGAGCAAGGCCCCCTGCGTGCCCACGGTTATCATCAGCTCAGACAGCGTCCTCGCAGGGGGAGATGACAGTTGCTGTAGTATCTTCCTTTGGAGAAGTAATAAAGCCCCGGTTTGGGGGTTTGTAGCAATCCATGTATTCATCTTTATAATATACAGGCAAATTTGATATTAAAAAAGACAAATGTCTCATTGGTTAAGAAGCTTTTTGGGTACAGTTCTGCCCTCAGGAAACAGGCATGAGACTTCACAGAGCAGGGTGCAGTGGCTCACACCTATAATTCGAGCTACTCCAGAGGAAGAGGTGGGAGGATCACTTGAGTCCAGGAGTTTGAGGCTGCAGTGAGCTATGATTGCACCACTGCACTCCAGCCTGGGTGACAGAGTGAGACTCTATCTAGAAAAAAAAAAAAGAGTAAATCTCAGCCCTCTTGCCTGTGGCACATGAATAACGTTTGTGGATGGGTTGAATCTTACTATATTAATGTAGCTTTGAAAAACTTGGAAAAGATTTATTTATCTCAAACATATTTTTTTCTAACCTACTTGAGTCTAATTTCAGCAAATTTCAAACCAAGGGAATTTTCTGTATAAGCTAGACTTACAAAGACATTCCTAAAGTCATATCTTAATTATACTCAATTATTCTCAATAGGTTTCCACTTGCATTTAGCATTGCCCAGTGACAGCTTGTGACCACCTATTCTTCAGGTGTAGATCCACCCTGCCTCCATTTGTATCATCTAACCTGAGGGTACTTTGGCTACTAGCTCTGCAATAAAGAGAACTCTACCTCTCCTGTTCAGCAGAAAGCCTCTACCAGTGTAAGGAATTAGAGCAGTTTAAAAACAGGATGAATGGTTAACCAGTTACATAGGCCGAACAAGGTGTCAGAAGATCACATTCTGGGCTGAGCCCTGGGTAGCATTGGGAAACTATTTTTACCTTGCTGGGTCTCAGGTTTCTTATAAGCCTGTTAGCATGGAGAGTTAGAGGTGGCAATGCAAACAGAAAACAGTGCACCCTAGATAGGAGTTGGACATGATTGACCCACAAGCATAACTGGGTCTCCCAAACAAAAAGCCTGATCAAATATTAGGTGAACACATAGGAAGTATGTAACTCTTAACCTTTGGAGTTAGGCTCACCAGCTCTCTCCTGCTGAGACAACAGAGCTCTTCTCTGGAGGTTTCTGCTCCTACGTGTCCTGTTGATCATCTGGTAGCTCTGGGTAGCAGAGATCATAGGAGCCTTTCTGGTTGGAATTGGAACTTGATGTTGGCATGCTGTTGGGGAGAGGCCTCTAAGGGAAAATCAGGAGAGCCAGCTTCCTCCTCAGCACTGATTCTGGCAAGTTGTGAGCACCTGGGGATGTCACGTAGCCTTCTGGGCCTCACTCTCTCCCTTGATGGAATTGATTAGGGAGACCTCTACCTGAAGGCCTTGAGTGCTATATGGAAAAGGGTTCTGAGACACCACATTGAGAAACAGTGCCAGAGAGAGAAGTCAGCATGCCAGGTATCTGCCATCCATGTGCTCAATGATCTCCCAGCTTGCAGCCACAACTCTCAGACGCTGTGACTTTTGACAAGTCTAGCAGGCCATGTTTTTTGGTGATGCCATGAATAACTGGCTAGCCTTTACACTCGCCAGCAACCTTCACAGGCGTAGAAACTTAACTACCAGGGGAAGCCCAGGTCTTAGGCTGCTCCCCCAATTAGATCCTAGCTTGCTCATCTGTACACCACAGTGCCCATGAGCTGATCTGCCTTAGGAGCGAATGCCTGGTGGGGAAACTGGAATACTCCTTGCTGTTCTGGAATTTGTGAGCCAAGAGAAATACGCTGTGTTTTCAAAAGATGTCTTTGCTGAGATTAGAATCACAGAGAGAGTGAATGGTCTTAGTGAGTGTTTCTCATAGATCCCTGTTCTGCAATTAGAGGTACTAGATATCTGACTGGCCCCTCTCTCTCCAAACAATCAGGCCAGGGAAACACTGATAAAACCAACTTTCATAAAGCCTTTTTTGTTTCAGTTTCCATTTTCCCTGTAATGTTAAGTTTTGTTTATCTTGTTACTCCTGGTTGTTACCACGAGGAAGAGAAGTTTATTTCAATGTAATTGAAAGGAAGTTTGTTCTCTCTAGCTTTTTATTTATTTCATATTTTAGTCAATTTTATAATTATATATCTCATTTTGATATTTTTCTGACAATCAGCTGTTTCCCATTTGTAAGATATTTGTTTATTATTACTGAAGACAACAAAGATATATAGGCTGGTACCCTAAAATACTGCAGTTTTTCTAAGTTGCTAACAAGCACTAGCAACTCTCAATATTTTATAACTTGCTCTCTCATTACTTACTGTCCCCCAAAGGCTTAACATTTTATATTAATCCCCCCATGGTTAATACTGTTAATACCTATTCCCCGTTAATACTGTTAATACCTATTGTTGATCTATTTAAAAACTACATAAAGATTTAATAATAAAAAATAAAGATAGTCACCCTAATACAAAAATGTGGAAAAGACACGAACAGGCCATCACAAAAACATACAAACGAATAATAATTCAAACATTGAGTGTTTACTGTGTGCTAGGCACTCTTCTAAACATGTTACTTGTATCATCAAGTCATTTAATTTTACAATAACCCTATAAAGAAAACTCTGTAATGATCCTTATTTTACCAGTGGAGAAACTGTGGCCTCCCTTTGATGGACCACAATCATTTTTGTTTATCCTGGACCCCTACTAAAATGACAGTTAAGGAGTTTTTTATGGCATAAACTCACAAGATTAAAAATAATAGGAGAGGCTATGACAGCAAAAGCATTTTTGGATGAGTCGTAACTGACTTATTGGAGAGAAACTGGGAAGCAGTGCCATTATTGCAAATATAAATCACACACAGAATAAAGAAGTGTGTGTGTTAGAGCTGGGATGGGGTGGAGATGGAGAAGGAGAGCTTGGTTCTTGCCTTCCATAGTGGGAAATCAAGTCTAAAACTGAAAATTCTAGAAGTAGCAATACATGTGTTATTTCTTAGAAGTAAAACCAACTCTCTTGGTCCATTCAGGCTGCTATAACAAAATACCTTCTACGGGATAATTTATAAACAATAGAAATGTATTGCTCACAGTTCCAGAGGATGGGAAGTCCAAGACCAAGGTGGCAGCAGATTCAGTGTCTGGTGAGGGCTGCTCTCTGCTTCAAAGATGGCACCTTCTAGCTTCTCACATGGCAGAAGGGGAAAACAAGCTCTTTTCAGTTTTTTTTTCTTTTTTTACATATAAGGGCACTAATCCCATTTATTCAGGCTCCTCTTAATACTATTGCATTGGGGATTAGGTTTCGACATATGAATTTGAGAGAATACAAACATTCAGACCATAGCACCGACAAAATTAGCTAAAAAGATTGAAAGTGGATAATTCTAAGTAGAAGGCAATGGGGAGAAATGCTCTTTATACTAATAATAATCCTTATGGGGCTATTTGACTTTTTGTATAACTTGGAAAAAAACTAAAAACTGAAAAAGCCACAACAGTTTTTTAAATTAAAATAAACGGGTTAAAAAGAAAGAAAGACACTGATGCCAGTTGAGGTTCAATAACTTGTGTAGGGTCTGCCATTGGTAATGGGGCAAAGCCAGGACTCAAATGCTGGCAGCTTTGCTCTAGAGCCTGAGCACACATTTATTATTGTATATCACTTCTCAAAAAAAACATTAAGTATATTCGTCATTATTCAAAATCAAATAACTACAAATTAAAATAACAGGGAAGCATAGTAATGCATCACTTAAGGACAGGGATACATTCTGAGAAATGCATTGTTAGGCGGTTTCATCGTTGTGCAAACACGGAGTGTACTTAAATAAACCTAGATGGCATAGCCTACTACACACCTAGGCTGTATGGTATGGCCTGTTGCTCCAAGGCTACAAACCTGTATGGCATATTACTGTTTTGAATACTGTAGGCAATTGTAACACAATTATTTGTTTATCTAAACATATCTAAACATAGAAAAGATACACTAAAAATAAGGTATAAAAGATTAAAAATGGTATACCTGCATAGGGCAGCTCCCTTATAATCTTATGGGACCACCATCATGTATTCAGTCCATCATTGACTGAAATGTTGTTATTCAGTGCATGACTCTGTTTTATTTTACCTATCAGATTAGCAAAGATTTCAACAATTGTTAATGCTCATGGTTGGCAAGGGTGTGAAGTCATGGCACGCTCATATCAGAAGTTCTTAAAAACTGCTTGTGCTTTGCCCTAGTAATTCCATTTTCTAGAATTTAATTTAAGAAACTAATTGAACGTGGATTAAAAGATATTTAAACTAAGGTTGCAACGTAGTTTAAAATACCAAAAATAGCAAAAATTGTAAGCAACCTAAATGTTTATCAGTTTGTTAAATGTATTATGGTATGCCTTTAAAAGGAATGCCCTATAAGTACAAAAGGGATGAGGTGGATATATAATATATATATATATACAATATATATAATTTTGTTAACATGAAAAGATATCCATGTTCTATTATAAAATGTAAAATGCATATCACAGGACAGTATGTATAATGGGATACCTTCATATTAAAATGTGGGCATATACATAAAGTCTGGAAGGATTAATGAAATTTATTTCTAGGTGGGAAAGGATTAGAGGGTGTCTTAGTCAGCTCAGGTTGCCATAACAAAATACCATAGGCTGGCAGCTTAAACAACAGAAATTTATTTCCGTGGATTCTGGAAGCTAAGAAGTCTGAGGTCAGGGTACAGCACTGTCAGGTTCTGGTGAAGGCCCTATTCTTGGCTTACAGACAGCAACCTTCTCACTGTGTCCTCACATGGCAGAGATAAAGAGAGCAAGTAAGCTTGCTGGTGTCTCTTCTTTAAAGGCATTAATCTCATCATGAAGGCCCCACCCTCATGACCTCATCTAAACCTAATAACCTCCCAAAGGTCCCACCTCCAAATACCTTCACATTAGGGGTTAGGGCTTCAACATATGAATTCACATTCACTATGTAACAGAAGAAGACTCTCCCTTTTTATTCATATACTGTTGTGTTGTTTCAATTTTTACAAATAATATTTATTACTTAATGATTGAAAATATATTTTCATTTTGAAAACAAAAGCATATTGCTGGAAGTGATTGGCAATGACACCTAATTCAAATTTTCAATTTGTATAGGTCATCAAAGAGATTTCATGACTTTTCCCAGGTCATATAAATGCAAATGAAAATGAAAACTCAAATTCTAGTCTGGTGCTCTTTCTGCTATAATATGTTATAGATTACTGTAATTATATAAAAATATTAAATATAAAACAATGACATCATATGGTTCTCATTAAATTCAAAAGGCCAAAACAAGCAAATCAAAATGTGTCCCCAGTATTCCACGCAATTTGTTGCCGTTTTCTCATCAACACTGGTTTTCACAGCTAATTCCATTGGTTTTAACCTTATTTTGTGACAGTCATAAAGATGAGTAAAATCAGAGGGCCAGTGTTATGACTATGTATTTGTAAGGTGAAATCAGAAAACAACGCCTTATTCTAAGTGAAATCATTTTAATGGCAAATGGGCAGATGCTCCATTCTCCAGCCTTTGTCAGTGAGATTTCAAGGTTTAAGAGATTTAGCCCCAAAAAGCAAAGCAATGCACTGCAGACTCTTAAATTGTCACTTTTCTCCCTAAATCCCCTTGAAACACAGACAAAAAATAACTTATTTTAGGAAACATGAGAAGAGTGGGTTAGGTGGGCATGTTAATCCTATCAGATTTGAAGAGATGTTGGCCAAATGTCAACAGTCTGTTTCTGGTTCCTCTGGCCTGGAAGTCCCCGAGAGCAAGCCAGGGGTCTCCCTGAGCCAGCGCAGCCTCACATGAGTGTCCACTGGGATCCAGGCCAGGCTGGTCTTGCCAGGCAGATGTGGGCCCTGGGCTTCGTGTGTTTAGCTGGGATGCTCTAACTTTTTATCTGAATCCCCTGGAGGGCTTGTGTGAAAACTCCCCCAGAGTTTCTGGTCAATAGGTCTGGGGTGGGGCCTGAGAATTGGCATTTATAACTACTTCTCAAGGTCAGGATGCGCAGGTAGCCAGCTCTGGGGGAGAGCACACCTAATTTATAGCGTGTGCTGATTTCCATGTTGGGTAAATACTCCCACTAGCTACCAAGGGTTTAACAACCAGAATTTCTGAATATTTAACAGTTGCCTCTTATGAGCTGGTGTGAGCTGGTGTGGTGAGCTGGTACCAGAACATTGTTGCAGAGGATACTAATGCTGCTTATCTAGATGAGCTCCCCAGGTTTCTGCTTGGAATCTCATCCATTGGTGACCTTGCCTGCTCTAACTCTGTTCCTCCACCCCCTGACTGTGTATGTCTGAGCTCCAGACTCATCTATCAAACCAGTCATCTCCACTTTGGAGACCCACAGGCTCTTCAAATTCAGCTGGTCCAAAATTCAACTATTTTAGGTTTCTCCCACCACACCTGCTATCTCCCTAGATGCCATATATTGGTGAAGTGTATCTCCATCCACCTAAGTTTCCTAAGGGAGAAACCTGAATGTTATCTTAGATGCCTTTTCCTCTTCCCATCTCCCACATACACTCAAATCCTGTAGCCCCCCAATAGATCTCCCCTGTGTGCCCCTCCCTTTACATTCATCTCACAGGTGTTACTATCACGCTTCCTGGGAGACTTGCAGACTAGAAATGATGCAGAACTGGTATGGGACAGACCAACCAGCTCTGTGAGACTGAGAGTCAGGTGAGAACTGCCTAGACTTGACTGGTGGAAGGGCAGCACTCTATTATTCTTTCCTTTGGGCTTCCTACATTTTCTCAGAGCTTATAAATGAATCCAAAGAATGGTAAGAATTTTCAGGAGCTGGATCAATAGAATAGATGGAAGAGCTCATATCTATATGAAGAGATGCAGGAAGTGAGGAACTCCAAAGCCAAGTATAGATTCAAAATTGATGTCCTGATTTCATCGTTGAAATTCTCTTGTTGGGGCCTATCTTTCTTTGATCTGCTCTAAGTGCCTTCATCCTATCAGGTTTTAGAATGACACTTAGAGCACTCTAATACCTCTGTAATGACACCTATTCTCCCAGGCACATAATAAGTGCTCACTGATTTACACTAACGAGAGAGAAACACACACACACACAATTACAAATCTGGATGGGAAAGCACCAGATAAATCTATTTGGATAAGCATAATGTTAATTAGTGATGGTCACTCTTTATTGTTCCCGCATTATCATGGTTAATATTTTTAATAATAACTTAACTTGCAAAGTGCTTTGTATGCATTTAATGTGCTATGATGTCTTCACAGCGTACTCTGTAAAAGGACGTGGCCACTTGCATGAATACTTTTTATCTTGGCCTAGCAACTTAGTAAACCAGGCTTTTAAAAAATATTTCTAATAATAAATAATCATTTGAATAGCTTAACATTTGTTAAACACTTATTATTTAATATAGTACAGGCATTGTACTAAGAAGTGCTTTGCCATGGATTATTTCATTGAATACCCATTTTTACAGATGAGGAAACTAAGCACAGAGTAACTAAGTAACTTAAGCAACTGCTGAAAATCACACCCTTAGTGACTCCTTGGGTTGGACCCTTCCCTTTTTAATAGTCATAGAGCATAGCAAGGGAGACATTACTTTGGAGTAACTGCTGGCGTTTCTCACCGTGGTAGTGAGCATGGCGAAGAAGAAGAAGGTAGTGAAAATGTTCGTGCTCTGAGTTTTAAATTCCCATTTCAGGCCTTATTAGCTGTTTGACCTTCTCTGAGCAAAAGTGAGGGTGCGGTGGTAACACCTGCTCTGCACCCAGCCGGGGGCTTGTCTGAGCAACAGCCAAGTTAACTATTGTATAAAAGTGCTGTGTGAGCTGGACCTTAATAAGATCCTATTGCAGGAGCCTCACCTGGTGACCTTTCCCCTTCCTTTGTGGAAGAATGAACCTTGGGCAGAGCATGAAGCTTCCAGGACTGTTTCCTGCCACCGCTTTTCAGGAGAAGGAACGTGTACCTTTCGTTGAGCATGACACAATTTTAGATGGAACATCTTTTTTAAGATTAGGGGTTTATTTTAAGATTAGTTCAAATCCATGTACCTAGCATATCAAATTGTGATTTCATCGTGACTTTTACTTAGGAGGAGTCATAGTGAAGTATTCTACAGATATGGCCAAAATCAATGCAGACAGATGTAGATTTATAATCTATCTAGTGACACTCAAGTGTCCTTTGAGGCCTTTCCCTTGCCCGGAGTCCTCCCCAGGCCTGTGGGCATTTCACTTTAGTAATTTTGTGTTCTTTCTCATAAAAGGGCCTTCTAGAATAGAATGAATCTCAGGCCCCGTGAAGCCTGGATCTGCCCCTGCTTGGCAGGGACTTTGTAACAATTACAAGAACTCCTCAAAATCTTAGGAAGAGAGATTTTCATTGAGTTCTGGCTGTCAGGAACGCAATAGAAGCCAAGAAGAAGAAAAATGTTCATTAACAGTTTTTTAAAAATGAACTGAAGACATGAGTTCCAGAAATTCAGTGAGGTCCCACCAATCATTTCCAAGTGGAGAGGAACATTCAAAAACCACCCTCTTAAATGACTGTTTGCAAGCTGATCACCAAGACCCCCTTCCCCAGGCGGGGCACCCCTCCCCCAGCTGCAGTGAGTGTTAAATGCTAATGGCTGTCAGCAGAGACCTGCTTTAAACCATGGGAACCTACTCATCCAGGGGGACACACCGGGCAGGCCCCTGACTGACATGGAGGTGTAAAAGGCAGTGCTCCACCGCCCTTGCCTCGGTGGGATAACTCTGTGATGTGATTCATGCTCTTGAGCTCCCTGTGGGGCCAGACCAAGGCTAGACCCTACCTGCAACCACTCCTCCGTTCCTCGCTGCCTTACAAGACACTCCCACTAAGCCCTGCACACCTGATTCCCCACCTCAGGCTCTGCTTCTAGGAAATCTGATCCAGGACCAAGCCCTTCTCCAATGATGCTGGACCTATAGGTGATCTTCCCCAGCAATCGGAGGCCCTCTGCCTCCAGGACTGTCCATTCCAAGAATGGTTCACACTGATCATTAGGAAGGTCTTCCTTGGTTTGAGCCAAGCAGGTCGAACCTGGTTTTAAGAAAACAGGTCTCTGCTCCACCCCACGCCCCTTCCCTGTCTTCTCTTAACCTAAACCTTCCCAGGCCCTTCAGCTAATCTTGTATGGCCAGGTTCTTGTTCTCTCACTTCCTGGGTTCTTTCCTCACCGAGGTGCAGTGCAGCAGAATCCCACCGTTGGTGCCCACCAAGACTGAGCCTCACATACACCCTAAAGGCTGGGGACTCATGAAACAGGATTTCCACCTAAATAGGCACTGCTTTGCATGAGCCCAGATGCTCATCAGGGATTCAGGCAGCTCCACCATCTTTAAGAGTCAGCTGCAGCCCACAGCCCCTCTCATGTGTGTTTCTGGTTGGCTGCATCTTCCTACCTTCCTCCAGGACGTGCTCGGGCAGTGTTCCCCGTATCCCACTCGCAGGACTGTGCACTTAATTCTGCCGCTTCTGATGTTGTGAGCCTGTTTTCTCAGCCAGTTGAGTTGTATTTTGTATCCCAATTACATCATCTGGCCCCATCTTTTCAAAGCACGCTACGAATACCACTAGGTACAGTCCAGAAGATTTTTAGATGGAACTCAAATATGCATTGTTTAATATTTTTATTTTGTTGTTTATTAGATTCTTATGGAGTTAAACTATTGTAGAAAAATATAATTAGCACATCAAATCCATTAGCTTCTTTTGATATAAATGTAAGTTAAAAAGTGAATTGATTCACTTTTAATCAAAATCTTTAACCTCCTCTGGCACACAGTGACAGGCATTGTGAAGGCAATATGTGAATGACTGATGTTTAGGAAACACTGATTCATAAGATCAACATCTGAGCAATCCCTATCCTAGTTTATCTTTTTAATAAATATCCCAAGCAGGGCAGGCGTGGCGGGAATCTCAGGGCCTGCTCCTGTTTGACAGCAATCCACCAACCAGGGCTCTTTGTGTGCAGGCATTTAACTATTGTGTTGCCATCCTCTTATGCACAATTTTCCATCTTGCTAAAAAGGGGTCATTATTTGTCAACTTCCTTTTTTGAAATTCAGATCCACATAACAGGTTTTTTATAATTTCCTGCCAAAAACATAAGGAGTATGGCCAAGCTGACATAGTTCGTCTTGGGAAAGCCAAGCTGACACCTGGGGAGGACCACTTTTTGTCTAAGATATACCATCTCACAAATAGTCCCAAGTGGAATCATTCGTAAAATGGCCCTCAAGCCCACAGCTCCATAGCTGGAGGACTCTATTGCTTTCTCTGCTTTTGAAACCAGGGACCAACATTATCCTCCAACTTTGTCCGGTCCCTCTTCAATTCTGAAGGCTAGAAGATATTCCCAGATAATCTCATGTGCATTTTATTTTTAACCATAGCCTGGCATGTGATCCCTCCAGACTGGAAATAGAAATACCTATTGAATGTCTAAATACTCTCTTGCCAGCCTCCTCTTTCCATCTTACAGTCTCATTTGTTCATCTTATGCAAATTAATCACTTCAGTGGGCAAGAAGTTTAGTAATTTTGCTTTTCTTTTACTCTGCTGCCAATCTTACCATGTTCCAAAAGCACCTTTAAAAAGTTATTTTACGGTTTTATTAAGCTTTGTTTTATTTGTAAGACTCCCTTTTCCTGGGCTCTCGGTCTCTAGCTATCATTCACACAGATCCATTGCACTGTTTGGGACCCACCTGTGCCTCTGGCACCCTCACCCCTATCTGCGCCCTGTCCAGCTATGAATTCATTGCACAGTTGTCGGTATCAAACACATCTTCTCGTGGTACTTCTCTTTCTAAGCTTATGACTTATTTGTGTTTATGGTATCCGAACCCCATTTTCAAGAACTTCCCATTCTGCTTGATGGGAAGGAGGACAATTTTATATGGACTCTAACTCACCTTTAAACTTTTGGAAATCTCTGCTCATAAACCAAAAAATTCACAGCCCAAGCAGGCTTCTCATACCCAGCACTCATGAGCCGTAAAGATGACGCGAGAATTTCCTCTCACATTGCCCATCACTTCCACTTCCCCAATCAGTTCCTCCTGGTTATTTAGAAGTTGAGAATAGCAGCCCCACCCACTGCTTTCTCATCCTTCTGAGAGCTGTATCTGTCATCAAGTTAGGTCAAGAATGTGTTGTATGTGGTTTTTATCACAGGGATTCTGTGAGGATGTTTGTGCACAGTTGACTCCACCACCTGACAAATCTCCTGTCTTTCTGCCTGATTTCAGCAGCAGGAATGAATCACTCCCTCCCTGCGTTTGACAGTGGCTGTGGCATCTTGGCATCACCATAGAACTTTTGCTTTTTCTCCATTCATCTCCATTATTTTCCAACATGAAAACTGGTACACAGATGCACAGATTATTTGTGCTTGACTTACAGAGATAGCTTCTTGCTCACACACACACACACAAATCTATTTTTTATGAACAGAACATGACAAAGTATGCCTTCTCTTTGTCATAGTCTAATCAAGGGTCCCATTCTTTGTAATCTTGCTGACTCCCATGTGGTTCTGTGGACCTGACCATTCCCTCTACCACCCCTCCATCCACCTCTGACTTCCCCCAACTCTGCTCTGCATGGTGTGGGTTGGCCCACCCAGCTACTCGGTCTTGGCTCCCTTTGCTAACTGGCTTCCTGCTAGTTTTGGCTAATGTGAAGCCCTGGTGGATATGGTGGGTGAGAGGAAGGTATTAACGATTCAGATTCGTGCCTCAGCAAAATTATAGGTGACCATCATCAGAGAACAGTTACTTCTGGAAAGGACAAACTCACGTGTGCCAAGATGCTATTAAAATGACCACCTGCAAAACAGGAAGAAGTATTGGTATGAGGTTCATGGAGCTTATGATCGATCTGGCTCTCATAAGTGTTTTCCCGGCAGATATAGTCATGATGGACACGCTGGGAAGGCAGAAAAGGAAATGAACAGTTATGGAAACCCAAAGTTATAGGGAGTGCTTGCAAATTAATTTATTAATTTGTAGGATTTTGTTAGGAGGCATGATAGAAGATGAAGCCCAAAAAAATGGATTGGGTCCAATGTAGGAGGACCCTTGCAAAACAACCTCGCTAAAGGGTTGGTGCGTCTTCCATGGGTGAGCTTGTGGGAGCCCTAGGGCTCTGCAGTGAAGAGAGTGGGAAGACCAAGCTGTAGTAGGACAACTCCCTGTATCGTCGCCTTTGCATACTGGGCTTCTGTGGAATATTGTGTTTGATGACAGTGTGCTGTGGCTTAAAAAGTTCGAAATCTATTGTTGTGGGGATAGGAAATGTATTGGTCAGGGTTTTTAGATGTGTACAATGGCATCACCTCAAGCTGGTTTAGGCAGGAAGGGATGCTGAGGAACAGAGTTCCCAGGGTTGGATTGAGCAGGGGGCTTTAGGTCTCGTGGGCCCCGCTCCCATCCTCCACTCACCTGGCCCTGACCGGAAGCAGCCCGACATGGCCTGGGCCTGGTGTGGGGGGCGGGGGTGGGCAACGGGGCCCGGTGGGTCATGAGCAAGAAGCACAAGTCGGACAAACACCTCTATGGGGAGTACGTGGAGAAGCCCTTGAAGCTGGGAGGAAATGAAGCCACCGAGCTCTCCATGGGCAGCTCAGGGCACGACTCCAGCCCCTTCAAAGGCAAAAATGATCATGATAAACACAAAGACAGAAAGCGGAAAAAGAGACAGAAAGGAGAGAAGCAGGGTCCGGGAGAAGAAAAGAGGAGAAAACAAAGAAGAGTAAAGCAGGATAAAAAGAAGCGAGATCAAGACTGTGTGGAGAACGAGGCAGAAATAGACCTCTAGTGTCACGCCCTGTAAGATTAGACGTGCCTCCTGAGCAGCCTCTCACAAGCTCTTTAGCCAAACAAGAAGTAGAACAGACACCCTCTCAAGAAGCCTTGTGTCATCAACTGATGACACAATTGCAGAGAAAAGACCCAAGCGCTTTCTTTGTGTTTCCTGTGGCTGACCTTATTGCTCCTGCTACTCCATGATCATTAAACACCTGATGGATTTTAGTACCGTGAAAGAAAAGGTCGTGAACAATGACTACCAGTCCATAGAAGAGCTAAAGGTTAACTTCAAACTAACGTGTACTAATGCAATGATTTACAACAAACCAGAGACCATTTATCATAAAGCCACAAAGAAGCTATTACACTCAGGGGTGAAAATTCTCAGCCAAGAAAGAATTCAGAGACTGAAGCAGAGAGTAGACTTCATGGCAGACTTGCAAAAAACTTGAAAGCAGAAAACTAGACCAGACACCTCGCAGAGCAGGGAGGATGGCGCTGCTGGCCGAGAGAGAAGGAAGACTCTGGAGATGCCAAAGCACAAGACTTCAAAAGTCCCAATAAGAAAAATAAAAAGAAAGACAAACATGGGCAATATACATAACCATAATATTTGTACCCCCATAATATGCTGAAATAATAAAAAAAAAAGAAAGACAAAGATATGCTTGAAGATAAGTTTAAAAGCAATAATTTAGAAAGAAAGCAGGAGCAGATCAACTGCATTGTTAAGGAATCTGGAGGAAAACTGACCCGGCAGCTTGTTAATAGTGCAAATTTGAAAGAAGAAAACCAGATGGAACAACAGCATTTGGACTTCTCCACCCTGTGGATCCCATGGTAGGAGGACCAGGATACTCCCCTGTAAGACTGGGAATGACAACTGGAAGACTTCAGTCTGGAGTGAATACTTTACAGGGTTTCAAAGAGGATAAAAGAGGAACAAAGTAACTCCAGTGTTAGACTTGAACTGTGGACCCTACAATTCTCACACACTGCATCATGACTCCACCTTTGCAAATATTAGCAGGGATGATTCTGATTTAATCTATTCAACCTATGGGGAAGACTCTGATTTTCTAAGCGAATTCAGCAGCCATGAGTTTTTGGCCACATGCCAAGATTATCCATATGTTATGGCAGATAGTTTACTGGATGTTTTAACAAAAGGAGGACATTCTAGGACTCTACAAGAGTTGGAGACATCATCACCTGAAGATGAACGTCATACTAGGACACTTGACATGGCAAAAGAAATGGAGATTACAGAAATAGAGCCAGCAGGGCATTTAGACTCTGGTACTCAACACAGGCTCACAGCGCTGAAAGCAGTAAACAGACTTTGGTGCTCAAATTGAAGTTTTTGACTCTGAAGAAGCTGAAGTGTTCCAGAAGAAACTTGATGAGACCACCAAATTGCTCAGGGAGCTCCGGGAAGCCCAAAATGAGCGCTCGAGCACCAGACCCCCTCCCAATACGACCTGTCTCTTGAGTCCCTCATATACAGAAATGCATCTCGCTGAACAAGTGACCAATAATCTTAAAGAACTTGCACAGCAAGTAACTCCAGGTGATAACATAAGCATGTTTGGAGTTTGAAAAGCAATGGGGATTTCCATTCCTTTCCCGGTCATAGAAAATAACTTTGTAGATTTAACAGAAGATTTTTAAGAACCTAAAAAGACTGATGTTGCTGAGAGTGCTGATGGGATTTGAAGCCAACTGGTATTTGATTCTGTATTAGGTACACATTTTTTCATTCCTAACTTGGAAATGCTTTTCAGAAGATATTACATATTTGTGAATCGTATTTTTAATTAAACTTTGGAACAATCAATTTTAATGTTCCAGAGATTGGACTTGTATTAGGTAATAAAGTTGAACCTGGGAATCTGAAAGAAAAAAAAAAAGCAGTGGGCTTTAGGCAGAGCTTCCCAAGTGACTTCCACAGTGGCACAGCAGAGTGAGCCCACCAAGGGGCTGGCTACCACGGCAGGGCAGGAAGCTGCTACATCAGGACACCCCCATCACCCCTGCCCAGCTGCGGCTCAGAGCCAGGCCAGCTCTGCCATGGCCCTGACCTCAAAAAGACAACCCGACCCCACCTCATCCCAACAAAGCCTCACGTGAGCCCATCTACTAGGCAGAGCCTATGTCACACAGCCACATCCCAGCAGTAAGGACGCCAGGAAATGTGATGTATGTTATCTTATTTTTGCATTCTGTGTTGGAAAGATAGGACTTATCCTGCACAGCACCATCAAAGTGTGGGGAGTATGGTCAAAAAATCTGGGGCATACACAAGTGACTGGTGTCCACCTCAGGAAGACACATATTTTTTTTTAAGGAGGGGGGTATGGGATGAAATTTGCTTTCATATATATATATATATATATATTTTTTTTTTTTTTTTTTTTAAGAGAGGATGTCTAGCTGTGTTTCCCAGGCTGGCCTCAAACACCTGGGCTCAAGCAATCCTCCTGCTTCAGCCTCCAGAGTAGCTGTGACTACAGGTACAGGCCCCCATGCCTGGCCTTAAATATCATTTTGATGAAACCATTTTGTTTTTCAGCCAAGGCCAGTCCTGAGGGCTGTGTGTGAGGTCGTGAGACTGCTGGTTTCTTTGGCTAGCTTCATGTTTTATTTTACCAAGTTCTCTGAATCCAAGTTAGCAGTTCATTAACTTTTATGTCCGATTTCAAATCAATTTTTACTTACATGACATGACCTTGGAATCCTTTCTTGGCCTCTCTTTCATGCATCATTCTTGAGCAGTTTGGTGAAGACCCCCTGCTACCTAAGACACAGAGTCCTCCTGCTACATGAAAGATACCCTAAGCATGCAACCATCAGCCCCAAGTCTCAGCCCTTTGCAATGTCACTTCCCACAACACATAGCATGTGTTTATCACAGATGTTATCTGATAACGAATGTTTATCATCGCCTACTCCAGGCCAATAATTCAGTCTCTAGGACCCCAGATGAGGTGGGGCTGGAATTTCCTGTTGCTGTGGAATAAAGCATGTGCGATCGCCACGTGCTGTGTCGCTCAAATGAATGAAGTATCATCAGTGTGGTGGACACTGCAATGCCCACCAGCTTCCCTGTGTGGAGGGACTTACTGCCCAGCTGCCAGGAGTGTGACCTCAGGCAGTCTACAGCTGCCGGGCCTTTCAGCTGCCGGGTGCCTCGGCTGCAGAGAGCTGCGTAGTCCAAGGTCACCCACATCCAGTGACTGGGGGTGGAGGGGGACATAGGCTCAGCCATCTCAGCCCCCCTCAGGACACTGCCAGAGCTCCCTGTGAAGTTGGCTGAGCCTGCGCCTACCTCCATGTCCCCCTGTGTCCACTCCTGCTTCCTTCCTGACTCCACAGGCACTGATCCCCTGCGTGTTTCTTAGTAAGCCTCCTGCACACTAACCTCCATCTCAGAGCCTGCTTCCCGCAGCCCCCCTCTGTGAAATCAGCACACAGACAGAAGCCCCAACATGTCACATTCCCAGCAGACGCTCCACCTACCCAGGGCATCCAATTCACCTTAGAAACATGTACCTGCCAACTGCTCTCCACCAAGTGATGTCTGGTGCCTGGTGCTTGGAAATAGTTTCATTCATTTAAAAACTAAATATAAGTTGAGTGCAGTGGCTCATGCCTGTCATCCTAGCACTCTAGGAGGCCAAGGTGGGAGGATCACTTGAGGCCAGGAGTTAGAGATCAGCCTGAGCAAGAGTGAGACCTCATCTCTACAAAAAATAGAAAAATTAGCTAGACATAGTGGCTTGAGCCTATAGTCACAGCTACTCAGGAGACCCAAGACAGGAAAAAAAAAAAAACACACAAAAATTGGACTCTAATGATACGCATGGTGAAATGTTTAAGGGGAAGTACGGGTGTCTGCAAATTTCTTTGAAATGCACCAAAAATAAGATGTATTGAGGAATGAGTAGAGGGCCGCAGAGATGGATAAATATGTGACAAAACAAGTATGGTGAAATATTAATGGTATAACCAGACGGTGTCATAATGGGCACTCAGTGAAAAGTTCTTTCAACTTTGCTCTATTTGAAATTTTTTATTACAAAATGTTGGCAAAATAAATAGGTATAACTGTCCTAGAAAGGGAAGACTGAGAACGCTTTATGAACTTATTTCAAAGATAAGGTTAAGCCCATCTGGCACTCAGGATTAGTTTAGCAGTGTCATTTCCCTGATGTGTTGAATCCATCATTAATTCAGCAAACATTTATTGAGCATATTCTATGAGCAGTATATACTGTAAGTGTTCTAGGGAGGATAAAGAATATAAGAGCTTTATTCTGCAAGTTTGTTACAGTAGAGGAGGCAAATACATACAAAAAGTTAAATAATGGTGGTTCATAGCATATCACCCTAGGCACAGACATTTAAAATGTGTTTATTGGTTCTACTGTACAGGTTGTGTTTCCAGCATTGAATAATAAAAATAATAATAGCAGCTGTGACTTACGCAATGTTCACCATGCCCCTGGCAATGCTGCAAGGGCTTGGCCAATTTTGATACATTTCATCTTTACATGGTGTGGCCCTGAGAATGTGCCTGCAGACGTGCACCTAAGGGGAATATGATTGCCAAGGGTGCCAGGTGCTGTGCTCTGTAATCCATCACCCAATTTCTAAGCCAGTAGCTGAGCCCTGCAGAGATACTAAGGCAGGCCCACTCCCAAGAGACAGGGGACTCCTCTGACAGCTGTCGCTGGCTCCGTGACTTCCTGAGGGCCTTGTCATCTTTTCTCAGCCTGCTCAGTGGTCTAGGATGCTTTCCCCACCCTTCCTTCCTTCCCTCTCTCCTGCACAGGGACCAGACCTGTGTCACAGCCTGAGGGCTCTCCCAGCCCCCTGGATCCCCTCCATACTCTCCCCATGGGCTCTCCCAGAGCTAATTCCTAGCGAAAGTAGATATCTACACAAGACTAGATGAGTGTAGCAGTGCTCTTTGGTCGGGGGGGTGGGGCACTGGATCCCCAAGCCTGGGCTGGTGCCCCATCCCACTGGGAGTGTTGGCTGCTAACTGGGCCCCCTCCCTAGGAGATTCTCCCACATGGGGGCAGGGCAGCCCACCACCAACAGCTGGCTAGCATCCAGGTTCAGCAGAGCAGCCCCCTCGCCCCAGTGCAGGACCAGATCCCTGGTGCAATTCAAACCCAGAGCTCCCACAGGCTTGGGCTGAAGTTGACCTCCTGCTGAGGTCGCATTTACCCGCCCCCTCCTGCTCGCCTTCTCCCCTTCTTCCTCCCTTGCACAAGGATCCCCATCTCAGGCTGTGGGTAAGACCCGAGGTGGCCCTGGGTACCTACGAGTATGTGTCATATGAAATGTGGAATGACCCTGAGCTGGGGGTTCAGGTTTTTCCCCTTTGTGTGGACTAGTTATGGACCACTACTGACGCCCACTAAGCTCTCTAATACTGCCTGTCGGAGCCTAATTAAAGGTTGAGCCCACAGACAGCTTTCTAAACATTCCACCTATAAAGATCTATAAAGAAACCTCTGAATGAGCAGTAAATGACACACCAGGCAATCCACATCTCCACATCCAACTTTTTGCTTAAGTGGCACGATAAAACTGGGACCCATTTTTGTCAAAGTAGAGGCTGCCCCTGAGTGGAAATAGCAGGGAGGAAGGACAGCTCACGCTGTGGGGCACTTACTTTGTGCCAGGTACCCTGCCAAGCACAGGTCGGACCATGGCCCACCCCAAATCACACAGCTGGAGTCTAGCCCCCCCACGCATAACCACCCAACCAGACAGCCTCGTGCTCTGTTGCTCCTGGCTGGGCCCCTCCTGGCCTCCCACTACTGTAAAAGTTGAGGAAAAAATAAAAAATACTGGTGCAAAGAGAAAGCATCACATGGCTGGCCTTGTTGGTTGTATTTATTCTTCAGGTTTTGTAAATATACAAATTAGGACAATAAAATAATCTTCTGTTTTTTAAGTTGTAGAATACATAACGTTCATCATTCTCTTTAAGACTTGATAGGCTGGGTGTGGTGGCTCACGCCTGTAATCCTAGCACTCTGGGAGGCCGAGGTGGGAGGATCGCTCAAGGTCAGGAGTTTGAAACTGGCCTGAGCAAGAGTGAGACTCCGTCTCTACTAAAAAAAAAAAAAATAGAAAGAAATTAATTGGCCAACTAAAAATATATAGAAGAAAATTAGCCGGGCATGGTGGCACATGCCTGTAGTCCCAGCTACTCTGGAAGCTGAGGCAGGAGGATTGCTTGAGCCCAGGAGTTTGAGGTGGCTGTGAGCTAGGCTGATGCCATGACACTCTAGCCTGGATAACAGTGAGACTCTGTCTCAAAAAAAAAAAAAAGACTTGACTCCAAATATAACTCAATTAGAAAGATTTCTCAGACTAACGCCTGCATTGCACAGATCATTTTCTTAAAGTCTGCACAAGTAATTGTATAAATTATCTACAGCTGTGGTCCCCAACCCCCGGGTCATGGACCGGTACTGGTCTGTGGCCTGTTAAGAACCGGGCCACACAGAGGGAAGCTTCATCTGTATTTACAGCCACTGCCCATTGCTCGCATCACCGCCTGAGCCCCACCTCCTGTCAGATCAGTGGTAGCATTAGATTCTACATTATGATGAGTGGTATAATTATTTCATTATGTATTAACAATGTAACAATAATAGAAATAAAGTGCACAATAGATGTAATGTGCTTGAATCATCACCAAACCATCCCCTCCACCCCAGGTCCGTGGAAAAATTGTCTTCCATGATTCCGGTTCCTGGTGTCAAAAAGGTTGGGGAGCGCTGATCTATAGTATATCACTTTGCTCTGTTAATATATATGTGGTGGTGAAAGTTATGTCTATACGTATGCATGTGGAATACATATAAAAATCTTCTTATTGTTTGAAGCTCTCATGTGTAAATGTTTTTATCATCAACTTCATTAAAGTGTTTTGGGAGCAGAATATTTTTTAATTTTCAGCAACAACAATTATTACTTTAAACAAGATTGAGTAAAAAGGACATAAGTAAATGTCCACTAAGTTACTAAGGAAAAAACCAGAATTCACATCATTTACATGAGACATTTAAAAGTGTAGCATTTACAAAACTATACTGTAAGGTAATGAAATCAGTATCTGAAAGCAAACAGCAAAGATAAATTTAGTTAGAAGAAAGCAAGAAGAGTCAGTTTACCTAAAAAGCCATTTTCCCTTATATACTGGCCTAAATCACCTTTCTTAGCGAATAAAAGCACGTATGAATGGGAAATTGAGTGGATGCTCAGAATTACTTAATTTTTTCTTTTAAGCACTTCATTTAGTGAACTAGGATGGATAGAGAATCTCTCTTCTCTGTGAACTTGTGTAAGTGTAGAAAGCTGCAGAGGGGACGTTCCTGGCCAGGAGAGATGCATCTTGCTCCTTAACGGGGGAGAGCAGGTGAGGGAAGCCAGGGCCTCACCCAGTCACTCGCTCCTCTGTGCTCTCGGCCCTTTGCTTGGAACCAGGATCAGCTGCCTTTGGTCCTCTGGGGCATGGCAGGGCTGTCTGGTGTTTCAGGGGACCAGACAAGTCCCCTCATCCCGCACGCCCAGAGGGAAACCTAAACTTCACATCAAGTGGGTACCAGACAGGCCATTGGCTGGAGCTTGGCCACTTCTGTTCCAGTAACTGACGTCATCCTGTGACATCGTGGTTCTGCACAATCCATCTTGATTGTGCGGATTTCTGGGCAAAGTGGCTTAAAGAATTGATGCATTGAATGCCCAAGTAATTATAATGCTGAGCATGATAGACCCTATTTTTTCCAGGTAAATTCCTGTTTCAATTAATTAAAATTAGAGTGAATTCATCAGTGACTACTTCCTCATCATGTATCACACAAAACTCAATTAAAAGATTTATCCTCAACTCCCTCATCAGCAACTTAAAAATTAGAGCAGGAAGAGATTTGTAATTCTAGTTACATATCACCAACTTGTTCTTCAAAAAAACTGAACTAATTAGACTTAACTTAGTTCCTTACAGTTATGTGGCTATCTTAATTAGAATTAGATTAAATCTTTCTATTAAATTAAGGAGTATTTTCATCAGTAGTATTTCTAATCTGCCAACTAGGAGACTATGATCTCTCTCTCTCTCATTTACTTAAAGCTTTCTTTATTTCTCCTATTAGAGTTATATCATTTTTAATAGTTCTTATGTTTATTGTTACATAGTTCTCACCTATTTAATTTTTGTAGCCATTATAATGGAGAAAGATAATGAGTTTCTAATTCCATGACTAAAATTAAATAATGCTGTTGATTTTGTGTTTATAGGTTACATTCTGTAATTTTGCTGAACTTAACTATTTCCTTAAAGAAACTTTTAGTTGATTTTTGTCAAACTTTAAGGTTTATAATCACATCATCATGAAAAACAACAAATTGTAACTATTAGAGTTTTATAACTCTGCAAGTAATAAGTACTGATTTTAGAGGAATTAGAAGATATTGAAAGAACATTAACCTGGCCACCCCACTATTGTCATAACTACCATTTATTGCATGTCACATGCAGACACTTCCCCTAAAGCTTTATTTATATGATTTCGATAACTTCTTACAATACCACTATGAGATAGATACTCTAATGATCCCCATTTTACAGATGTGGAAACTGATCCTCAGAGAGATTAACACTGAAAGTAAGTCACACACACACACACACACACACACACTTTGAATTACAGAGCTTGGATTTTAACCCTGCTCTAAGCCCAAAACCTACATATGTAATAGCAGCAAAAAAAGAAGTACTGTGTTTGAGAATTAATTTAATTCAACAAACATAAAGAACTATTCAAAGAAAATTAAAATCCCTTCAGGGAAAATAAAGGCTCTGAAAAGTCAAGGAAGGAGCTTTATCTTTTTTCTAATCTTGGCTCTTATTGTCAGTTTAATTTGCATTTTTATTACTAGGAAATTTCAACATTTTCAAATTAATCACATATCTTTCCTATCCTGTGTGTGTTTTTCTCTCTCTCTCCCCCCCCTTTTTTTTTCTTCCTATTCATAGCTTCTGATTTCACCATTGGGACATTAGCGTTTTTTACTGATGCATTTGATTTAACTATAAACTAGGTATTTATCTTTTATCAAATTTCTAGCAGATGCTAAACCATCCTTTTATTTTGCCTTTTAATTGTTTGTGAGATATGATGATGCACAGGTAACTTAATTTTTTACATAATTTAATTTATTAATCTTCCTTTGTTTTCTTTTTTATTTTTGTTTTGGGGGTTTTCTTGTTTGTGTGCGTGTTTGTTTTTGATGGGAATATATGCTGAAAATAATCTTCTCAATCCAGATAAGAGACAGGTAAATGCCTGTATTTTCATCCAGTTTTATTGTTTATTTCATTATATAATATATCTGAAACGTATTTTCAATGGAGAGGGCAAGAAAAAGAAAACAATTTATTCAGCTGGCTAAAATAGTCACTTCACAAAAATCAGGATTTTTTAAATCAAAAACTCTTCAAAGATTTTGGCTTAAAAATGAAAATATGTCTTCTCTCATTGGGAGGCTACATCTGTTAATATATTCTTTTAACATGAAGTAACTTTTGTTGGTTACATTCTGACTTCTTTTTAAGCAGACTCTGCAGTAAGGCTAAGATTAGTATTATCATGCTACAGTGATATTGTGAGCTAAGCTGGAATTTGTTTTGTGTCTTGAGGAACAGAGAAATGCCCTGGAGGAATGGACTAGAAGCTGTGGTTAATTAAGTAGGTCATTAAATATGAAATGTTCAATTTCAAATCAAAAGTTTCATTTATTATGTTTCAAACAAGAAACAGTACAATTAATCAAAGTATGTGCCTAAACTGTCAACACAGTTTTGCCATCTTCATGGTAACTTGTTTATGCCAGCAGCAAAGAAGCCTGGAGAGCAAGTGGCAATGAAATCGAAAAAGGCATTTTCCATAGCTTGTTGAGAATTGAATATTTTTCCTTGCAAGAAGTGGTCCAAAGCCTAGAAGAAGTGTAGTCAGTTGGTGCAAGGTCTGGTGAATACAGTGGTTGACAGAGAGTTTCCAAGTCCAGCTGCTGTTAGTTTGAGCAGTGTTGTTTGTGCAACATGTGGTCAAGCGTTGTCCTGCAAGAGGATTGGCCTGTCTCTATTGACTTTGGCTGCTTAATCACAAGCATCCTCATCATTTCGTCCAGTTGGTTGCAGTAGACATCCGCTGTAATCAATTGACCAGCTTTTGTGAAGCTGTAGTGGATAATACCAGTGCTGGACCACCAAACAGACACCATTAGCTTTTTCTGATGAATATTCAGTTTTGGACTGTGTTTCAGCACTTCGTCTTTATCCAATCATTGTGCCAAATGATTGCAATTGTCAAAAAGAATCCATTTTTCATAACACGTAACAATACAGTGTAGACATGGTTTGCCTTCATGTTGTGACAGCAAAGGCAAGCTTTGAGACGATTTCTCTTCTGACACTCATTTAATTCATGGGGAACCCATCTATCCAGCTTCTTTACCTTGCCCATTTGTTTCAAATGGTCCAATATTACTGGAATAGTAACGTCAAACCTTGCTGCTAATACATGCATAGGTTGAGATGGATTCGCTTCCACTACAGCTTTCAGCTCATTATCATCCACCTTGGTCTCAGGTTGCCCATGGGGCTCATTTTCAAAATTAAAATCACCACAGTGGAACTTCTCAAACCATTGATGTACTGTGCGTTCATTAGCCACATCCTTCCCAAACACTTTGTTGATATTTTGAGCTGTCTTTTCTGCATTGGTTCCACGACAAAACTCATATTCAAAAATAACACGAATTTTCGACTTACCCATGGTTTTACAAAAATTGCTCAAAAAAAATTTGAAAGATAATCACAAGTCAAAACATGTGTTTGCAAGACTGAGGATGTACCTTCACAATAAAAACAAAACAAGAAGTGTCAAAGTGAAACGTCAGAGATATCAATTGTCAAATTTAGTACTTAAGGAAATTAGACATTTCAAACTTAATAACCTAAGTAATTTACTCAATCAAGTTTATCAGTGGCTTTCATTTTAATAAGATCATGTTTTTTACTTTTAAAAAATTAAAATATGATTCATGTCCTATAGAATTCACCTTTAAAGCATGCAATGCAGTGAGTTTCACATATACACAAAATTTTGCAACCATCAGGACTATCTAATTCCATCACCCCCAGAAGAAACCCCATACCCATTGACACTCATTTCCTCATTCTCCCTTTCTCCCAGCTACTGGCAACCACTAATCTACTCTCTATCTCTATGAATTTACCTATTCTGGACATTTTGTATCAGTGGAATCATACAATATGTGACATTTTGTGTCTGTCTCCTTTCACTTAGCATTCAAGGTTCATGCAAGTTGTAGCAAATATTAAATATCAGTACTTTGTTCCTTGTTATAACTGAATAATATTTCATTGTACGGATGTGCACTGCATTATGTTTGTCCATTCATCAATTGATGAGCATTGGGGTTATTTCCGCGTTGGGGCTATTATGCATAATGCTGCTGCGACACTGGGGAGGACTGTGTGTGGTTTTAGCCACTCCCTTTCCCACAGGGATTTGTGCAAAGGCCCGGAGCTGGCTGTTTCCAGTTAGGTCTCATTCTCCCGTAGCTAGAGGACATCACACTCCCAAACGTGGTAAACTCTAAACCAATGTGGCGAACATTGTGGAGGGGAAGGGAATACCTCTAACCCTTCTTAGGGAGAGGCAAAGATATACAATGTAACAAAAATGTCAAAAAAACCCAAAAAACTTTTATTGGGTGGTGGGCAGGTGGGAGGGGAGGAGGGGATGGGTGTATGCTTACATAATGAGTGTGGTGAGCACCACCTGGGGGTTGAACACGCTTGAAGCTCTGGCACGGCAAGGGTAGGAAGGGTGGCAGGGGCAATATATGTAACCCTGACAATATCTGTACCCCCATAATATAATGAAATAAAAGAAAAAAAGTCTAAACCAATGGCCAGGATCCGTCCATTACAGACACTGTTTGGATAACCCAGCGGGTCTCAGCATACTCACGCTCCAGCTGTTTCTCCAGTGTAGGATGTGACTCTGGGTGCAGGGCTGATGCTGGGGGTCCCGCCCCCTCCCCACACATGAGGGAGTCCCTGACCTCATATACGCCAGTTCCCATAACAGTTCTCTTTTTCTCCACCCAGTGTCCTGACAACACAAGCTTGTCAGCCTGAAGGGACGGTGAGGCCCCTGGGATCATTTCAAATCCACACACAAGTGGGCCAACCTGTTTGAGAGCAGGGTTGCAGCAGGAACTGTGGGTGGGACTGTTTCCTCAGTGGGAGGGGCCCAATCCGAGCCTGTGCATGTCTGTGCTCAGCTTCTCATGGATGCACCCTGGCACCTGCTCTGATCCCCTGATCTGCTTTAACCCTTGTCTGACCACCATGTGGTTTCCATGGGAGGAACTCATCGTCTGAATGAATCCTATCTAAAACACGTGGCTCCAAATCCAACAGGATATTTGAAATGTACAGTGCCGATGTTTGATATGAGAGCAATTGTCTTCAATCAAAAGTGCTTCTGTAAAGGTTACAAAGTTGAAACACACCCTTCCTGCAGTCATAAAACCTTAGAGCTGAAAGGGATTTGAAATATTAACTTTTTTTAAAAAATATACTTGTATTTGAGGACAGTTGCCTAAAATTAGCACATCGAATGTTAGTACTGGTTACTTCAACGTGGCAGGATTATAGATATTTTTAGTTTTCTTTTTCAAGCTTTAGTGTGTTCCCTACAATGAGCATATATTATTTCCATATCAAGGAAAAAACTAAAAACTAATATTTCAAGGCCAACAACTCCAACCTCCAATTTGGAGTTGTTGGCCTTGATAATAAACAAAGAAATAGAAACTTGGAGAGAATGTGCCTGGCCCAAGGTCATGCCATGGTTTACCGGTGGAATTGACTGAGTCCAGGTCTCAGGGTCCCGTCCCTGTAGCTCTTCCCTGGCACCAGGCCTTGGGAAGACAGTGGTCACACTTGTCATCACTTACTTGAGCAGCAGTTTGGGGTTGGTTGTTTGTTTTCTGTCCCTTGTAAGATGCCTGAGTCTCCCCAAGGTGACAGTAAGCAGGCAATTTGGGGAGACATAAATTGAAACAAAGAGATGCTCTTTTGCTTTGTTTTTAATACGCAAACATACATCGTCATTCCTTTCCCATAGAGAGCCCTCCCAGGAATGCTTTATAATCGTTGACATAGCGTATTCATTGAATCCTTTCAAATCCAAGTCTCCATGCCCCTTAGACCAATCCAAACATGCTTCTGTTAATTAAGGAGATGTCTACACATTTCAGTCACGCCTTGAATTGCTGGGAAAGCGTCTTCACCTGGAATGGGTAGTAGGTGACCAAGCCCCAAGTCCCAAATCCATACCTTTCCATTCCCTGGGGCCCGATCAAGCATCTTCTGTGCAGGTTTCACAAGCTCGTCTCATGGGCACCATGGGTTTGGAGCTGTCCCGAGCAATAGAGTAACATGTCTTTTCTTTCTAGAACTCGCAGATTTAAAATCTTGAAAAGTGGTTAAGGTAATTTTGTTGTTGGGAGTTGAAACATAGGTCCAATGTGAGAGCATTCCCACCATCTCCAACATGGGACTGTCATACTACCTTCCTCTTTCTTCTTTGTCCCTTCCCTGAAAGAGATCTGTTCTTTAGGGAGCATTTGATCAGATGGGCCAAATTCAATTCTTTGTTTCATATCAGGAAAGGACTCTGTGTGTGTATGTGTGTGTGTGTGTGTGTCTGTGTTTTAAAGAGACAAGGTCTCATTATATTGCCCAGACTATTCACAGGTGTGAGCATATTATACTATAGCCTCAAACTCCTGGGCTCAAGACCCTCTTGCCTCGGCCTTCCAAACAGCTAGGACGATAGACGTCAGCTACCATGCCCAGCTAAGGGCCTTTTCAAAAGGACTTTTTCAAAATGACTTTGTTATGATTTTCTTGGCAATGCTGGCTTGAATATGAGTTGGCTTTTGTTCTTCCAGTTGTATTGACATGAACTGAATCTATAACCTAACCTGAAGTTAGGAGTGACAAATGCCATCCACTTGGCCGCCTTCAGGAACAAAGCAAGCCACTGTTGAAACGATGATTTGAACCATAAAGAAAAAGTCTCCTCTTTCTCTACTAGTGGGTGTTCATATTTATTTTGGAAGAGGATCTAGATGTCCTCATCATGAAGGGGCTCATCATATGACGGAGGTGACCTTTTCAAGCATCAAAACCTGTGAGGGCCTCCCACAGTTGGAAATCAGAGCGAGGCGCCGGAACTGACGTGGAAATCACATGGAGCTCAGCGGGAATTCAGGCAGGACCTCCCGGCACCTCCTCTGGGTAGGGGTCCCGTCAGGGATGTTTTCAGTTCTATAATAAGATCCTTGGAAGGTACATCTTTGTGGCCCAGAAGGGAATTGGGAGACATGAGACCAGGGAAGCAAGAGGTGTTTGAGAAAAGCTTCTGCAGGGAGATGGACTAGAGAAAGCTCTCGATGGAGCAAGGTCAGAAAAGCAAAAAGGAGTGGGGGAGAGTGAAATACAGGGTAGTCCGTCCTATCGAGGTGTTTGTCAGAGGTGTGAAGAATGTTTGTGAGGAGGGTGAGAAAAGTTGGGCATAGTCCTAGAGGTGATACCAGACTTCATTCAGGTTCTTGGTCCCCGAGTGAATAAAAATTGGCAGGAGAACAGACAGATGTAGGCAGGCAAGGCTTTACTGGGGCTTTTTGTTCAGAAAGGGAGACAGTGCTGGTTACGGGGGCAAAACCTCCTGGCTCTCCAAACAAAGGGCTGGGGAACTTTTATGGGATTATAAAGAGGGAGGCGGATGTCGGCTTTGAAGTCATCACATGCAGAAGCAGGGAGGGTTCTGTTGGCGGCTGTGCACTCGGAGGTCATTCTTCTTTATGCATCACGTGTATCACTAGCATTTTAGATCTCCACCCCTGAGCATGATTTTTAGCATGAAAATGAGATTATAATGAGGGAAAATTCAGGGTAAGGTCAGTATGGGAGTCTATTCTGGTTTGAGGTTCTTAGGTCCAGACAGGTCTGGTTTCTTTGTAGCCAGGTTCCTTGTCAGCTGGTGTCAGCAGCTTGCTTCAGTGGTCCTAGAAGACATTACTCAAGAGACAGACAGGCCAGACGCAGTGCTCACACCTGTAATCCTAGCACTCTGGGAGGCCTAGATGGGGGAGTCACTTGAGGTCAAGATTTTGAGACCAGCCTGAGCAAGAGTGGGACCCCGTCTCTACAAAACACAGAAAAAATTAGCCGGGCATGGTGGCACATCCCTGTAGTCCCAGCTACTTGGGAGGCTGAGACAGGAGGATCACTTGAGCCCAGGGGTTTGAGGTTGCAGTGAGCTATCATGATGCCATTGCCCTCTAGCCAGGGTGACAGAGTGAGACCTTGTCTCTAAAAAAAAAAGACAGATAGTTTGGCTCCCTCCTTATATGGGTAATGGGCTGTAGAAGCTCATTTGTTTTTTGCTCTTCTACAGTTAATTGGGCTAGGTCATGCTGCCCCATGTTGCCTCTCTTGGTCAGAAGTGAGGCTGGAGTCCTGTCTCTATACTGTCTTGGAAGGTCTGCCATGGCCTCCCTGGGCAATATTAATGTTTGGTTCAGAGACTCTGCAACCTGGAAGAGGCCCCAAGCGCCTCATGCAGCCCGTTGTGTTCAGACTGGTGTGTGGCCCATGAGTGGAGTCGGAGGTGGCCCAACTGAGGACCACACACCCACCCCCTCCAACCAAGGCAGCTGTGCCCTCACCTGGTGACCTTCCCCCCAAGGTTTCGTTTGAATAAAGGAATTCTGCAGCAAATAAAAAATGTTGGAATTAACCAATCCAGTCTATCCACCCCATGCTAAATGTAGGGAAACTGAGGCTCAGAGGAGTGAGGCAACTCATATCTAGATTGCACAGCCAGTCAAAGACAGGGTTAGGTGTATTGCCACACCCCACGTGTGGTCCAGTAGTCTTTATACAGGCAGATCTTATTTCTCTGTGCTCCACTTTACCGTGCTTTGCAGATATTGCATTTTTTACAAATTGAAGGTTTGTGGCAACCCTGCATCGGGCAAGTTTATTGTTGCCTTTTTTCCAACAGCATGTGCTCACTTCGTGTTTGTCTGTCAATTTTGGTAATTCTCACAATATTTCAACTTTTTCATTATTGTATTTGCTATGATCATCTGTGATCAGTGATCAGGGTTCTTTGATGTTACTATTATAATTGTCTGGGGGCAACAGTGCCCATAAAAGACAGTGAACTTAATCAATAAATATTGCATGTGTTCTGACTGCTCCAACAAGCAGCCGTTCCCCCATCTCTTTTCCTCTCTGCGGGCCTTTCTACTCCCTGAGACACAACAATATGGAAACTAGGCCAGTTAATAACCCCACAATGGCCTCTAAGTGTTCAAGGGAAAAGGAAGAGTCAGATGTCTCTCACTTCAAATTAAAAGCTAGAAACGATTAAGCTTAGTGAAGAAGACGTGTTGAAAGCTGAGGGAAGTCTAAAGCTAGGCCTCTTGTGCCAATTAGCCAAGTTGTGAATGCAAAGGAAAAATTTGTGAAGGAAATTAAAAGTGCTATGCCAGTGAGCACAGGAATGATAAGAAAGTGAAACAGCCTTATTACTGATAGGAGGAAGTTTCAGTGGTCTTTTTTTGGGCTTCATTTGGCTTAAGGGAATGTTATAGTTGGTTTGATAGGATAGATCTGCTGCTGATGAAGATCGCATAGATCAAACCAACTATAACATTCCCTTAAGCCAAATCCTAATCCAGAGCAAGGCCCTAACTCTCTCTGATTCTATAATATGAAGGTTGAGAGAGGTGAGGAAGCTGCAGAAGAAAAGCTGGAAGCTGGCAGAGGTTGGTTCACGAGGTTTAAGGAAAGAAGACATCTGCAAGTGCTGATGTAGGAGCTGCAGCAAGTTATCCAGAAGATCTAGCTAAGATCATTGATGAAGGTGGCTACAGTAACCGATGTATTTTCAATGTACATGAAATAGACTTATATTGGCAGAAGGCATCTTCAAGGATTTTGATATCTAAAGAGAATTCAATGCCTGGGTTCAAAGCTTCAAAGGACAGGCTGGTTTTCTCATTAGTTGCAGCCAGTGCTCATTTACCATTCCAAAAATCCTAGGTCCCTGAAGAATGATGCTGAATCTACTCTCCCTGTGCTCTATAAACGGTACAACAAAGGTTGGAAAACAGCACATCGTTTACAGCATGGTTTACTGAATGTTTTAAGCCCATTGTTGAGACCTAATGGTCAGATAAAAAGTTTTTTTTCAAAATATTACTACTTACTGCAATGTAGCTAATCATTAGTTGATCATCCAGTATTGCTGATGGAGATGTGAAAGGAGGTTAGTGCTGTTTTCATGCCTGCTAACACAACATCCGTTCTGCACCCCGTGAATCAAGGAGTAATTTCCAGTTTCAAGTCTTAGTATTTAAGAACTACATTTTATAAGGCTACAGCGATCCCTCTGATGGATCTGGGCAAAGTAAATTGAAAACCTCACAGAAAGGATTCACCATGCTAGATGCCACGAAGAGCATCCATTATTCAAGGAAGGAGTTTAGAAGAAGTTGATTCTAACCCTCATGGATGACTTTGAGGGGTTCAAGACTTCAGTGGAGGAAGTCAGGGCAGATGTGGTACAAATAGTGAGAGAACTAGAATTAGAAGTGGAGTCTGAAGATGTGACTGAATGACTACAATCTCATGATAAAACGAGTGGATGAAGAGTTGCTTCTTATGGATGAGCAAAGAGAATGGTTTCTTGAGATGGAATCTGCTGCTGATGAAGATACTGTGAACACTGTTGAAATAACAACAAAGGATTTTTTTTTCTTGAGACAGGGTCTGTCTCACTCTGCCACCCAGGCTGGAGCATAATGGTGTCATCATAGCTCACTGCAACCTCAAACTCCCAGGCTCAAATGATCCTCCTGCCTCAGCCTCCCAAGTAGCTGGGACTGCAGGTAAACCCCACCATGCCCAGCTTATTATTTTATATTTTGTAGAGACGGGGCCTTGTTATGGACAACACAGGATTTAGAATATTACATAAACTTAATTTACAAAGCAGCAGCAGGTAAGACCCCCCACCAGCAAAAATATTGCAACCTGCTGAAGACTTAGATGAGCATTAACATTTTTTAGTGATAAAGTATTTTTTTCAATAAAATATGTATATATTTTTAGACATAATGCTATTATTGTGCACTCCATAGGCTCTACTATAGTGGAAATGTGACTTTTATATGCACTAGGAAACCAAAAACTTTGTGTGACTCACATTATTGCTATATTTGCTTTACTGTGGCCATCTGGAACCCAACTGCAGTGTCTCTGAGGTGATTCTGGACGATCATGCCCACCAGCGTGCTCAAAAATCAAATGGCAAGCAACATTGAAAAACAGTCACTCACTCCGAGTTTCTTTAGAGAAGAACTCATCTTGTTAGAAGTAGAAAATTATTCTGACAAATAACTCTTGGCCTTCCAAATATTTTCAAATAAAAGATGTTGACTTTATAAAGAATGTATTTTATAGTTCTATAAAACACACAATGCCATGGCTTATGAACTATGAATAACTTTTAATACAACATGATTTAGGCAAGTTAACAATCTTCAGGGTACAAATACCTTACATGGGGAAACCAGAAGAATAGATTATTAATTTCCTATTGTAAATCATATTTACATTCTCGAGCATGTCAAACTCAGATGCCACAATAATTTAAGAGAGAATAAGTCTAGAAATGATGTCGGTGGAGTATTTTTCCAGTTTGGCTGGTAAGATTGGAAACAGTTTGTAATTGCAGGCCTGTGCTGCTGGGAGTTGTCTCATTAAACATTTCATTGCCTCAGATATTTGAAGGATAAAAATATTACTTGCCTTTGAATCTGGGACCAACTTTTCTGCTAAGTTATAAGCTAAAAGATCAAAGCCCCTTAAGGTTTAACTGAAACCACTAGAATAACCTGATAAATAATAGTTGTTACTTCTGCTAAAATTTTTCCTATTGCCAATAGCATGCAACGGTATTTCTTTCAACATTAGTCTATCACAATTCAGAAAAGTTATCTTGTTGTTTCAAAGGTATGCCTACTGCAGGAGGCTCCAAAACCAGGTAGTCATGTGACAGGTGCATGATTAGTGTGTAACGACTGGTGGTGGGGGCGGGGGAACTTGCCCGTTAAGAAGCACCTTCTCCTTCTGTGGGGGATGAGGCACCAGCTACTCCACCCAGCCAACTGTGGTCACAAGGGATTGAAGGACCTGTGCTCCCAGCCCTTCTAATTTTTCAAAAGATGCTAGAAATCCAGATTTAATAAGTAAGTCATATCTCTTAATTTTTAAACATTGGCAACTATTCATCTTTTCTTCGTTTGCATATCTGTTTTTGTAATATTGAGCAGGCCAAAATTAAATTGGTGTTTTGCCCTGCAGTCAATATTTTTTTTGTTGTTGCAAAACAGACTAATTCAGGATGGCTAAATTGCCAAAGATACTCTCTTAAGGGATGCTCATCGATTCTTCTCTTTCTTTATATCCTTCTTCTAAGGCATGTGTCTGCAGTTTTATCATTATTTTTCCCTTAACGAAAGTCCAAAGAGTTTGATGTTTCCCATCAACATATTATACCCTTCCTTGTGAAACTGTGAGTTTAGGCCGTTCTTCCTTGCTCTTTGTCGTTGGGATATGTTACATCTTCAGGATTTCTGAGGATCCTTTTAAAATTTACATTTTAAAGAATCAGGGAAGCTTATGCATAAATATGACTGCAGTTGAAGTGGTGTTGGAGGGTGCCCAGACTGGCAGTTGGATCAGCAAGAGGGTAGAGTTGCTGCAGCTCCAACTTCAAGAGACCCGAGAGGGAGGGCAGTTCTAGAACTATTCTAGAACTGAGCATCTGACTCAGTAGCTCCTGGCCACGTGGGACTACCGAGCACTAGCAGTGCAGCTAGTGTGAATTGAGATGTGCTTGAGTTGAGATATAAAATACACACCAGATCTGGAAACGGTATGTTTAAATGATACTTTAGATATAGTAGGTAAATGAAACATATTATTGAAGTTAATTTTGCCTATTTTTACTTTTTAATCTGGTTACTAGAAAATTCAAAATTATATCTGTGACTCGCACTATAGTCTACTGATCACTGCTACTCTAGAACAGGGACCATAACCTTTTTTCTAGAAGTCCAGATAGTGACTGGTTTATAAGGATCCGCAGGCTGTATGGACTATGTCGCAAACGCTCACTCTGCAGTTCTAGCACAAAAGCAGCTATAGATGAAACGTAAATGATGGGCATGGCTGGGTTCCAATAAAACTTTATTTACAAAGACAGGCCTGGCAGGAGGCCAGATTTGCTGACTCCTGCTTGATGAAAGATAAAAGCCAGGAGTGAGGAGGAAATAAAGGGACTTTTGAGGGGCTGGTGGCATTACATTTCTTGATCTGGGTGCGGGTGAAGTGATGTGCTAACTTCTAAAAAATTCCTCAAGCTACAGACGTATGATGCGTGTACTTTTCCACATGTATATTACACTGCCATAAAAAATTGACTTGAAAAGAGCCAGAGATGTGCATCTGCTGCTGTCAGTCAGTGACACTCTCTTCCCGTTTTACGAGTGAAACCATTTCTGGCTGTTTGCCTGCGGTCAGCCATTTAGTTGTCCAAAGTGACTTGGCTTGTCCCCCAGTCTGCGCTCCTGTCTTACTGGATATCCATTCTGTACAATGGTCACTACCTTTGGGAGAATTATTCCGGGACAAAATTCAAGCTATTGGCCATTTGGGGAATTTAAGGGGATTAAATTCACTGGATATCAAAAGCCTAAACTATATTAAAGCTGCACATGTTTAAGCCACCAGATTTTGCCAATTAAAAAAAAAAAATCTTCTTTCCTATGAGCTCATCCTGTTCTGTGGAATGAATAAACGGGTTTTAATATTTTGCCATCGGAATACAGACAGCCGAAAAGTATGACTTTTCCTTCTGGACCTTGATGGTGACCACTGTCAAGGCACTTGTTTGCGCCTTCTCAGACCAAACGAGAAAGCCTGGAAACAAGAGGCCGAGGTTAGAGAACAAGATGCCCACGGACACGGGCTCCTGAAGTCAGGGCGTGAGGACTCCAGACGAAGCCGGGTGCTGGTAACCGAGAGAGCATCCTTCTACCCTAACTCTTTGCTCCTGCTCAGCAGCGAAAGTTGCAGAGATGGAGCTTCCAGAAGTGGAAACATTTTAAAATAAGTCTTTTAACTTTTCGCCTGTGGATACAGCTGCGTTGACACAAAGCCACGTTTGAGGCATGGTGTCTCAGAAGCCTGGCACCACGGAGTGTTTTTCTACTGGGACCCATAATTGCTGGCTTTTAAGAGTGGTCCTGTGTTCGGTTTTATCAATGTGGTGCTTGAACTGGACTTTCAGCTGACCTCCAAAAGGAAATAGTTTTAAAAGGAAGAATTTTAAGTCTGCCAAGAGCCAGATAATGGCACAGCACAGAGAAAAGCTAGGGTTTTGTGGTTTTTGTATTAAAATACAAGACTCTTAATCCCTCAAAACAGCAGCCTCCAGAAAATGTGAAGTTTAATATATGAGGCTTGAAAAAACAGTTTTAAAGATCGAAAATTTCCCTCTTTATTTCTTTTGATTCACCCGAAAGGAACAAGTTCCTTTCTCCTGAACCTCCTCCTCAGTCTATTTTTGGTTTTATGCAAGTGACTGTTCTCGTTAAAAGAAATTTCAAAGTGCTCTGAAAATGTCCATGCTGGGCTGCCGGCCTCGTGCCTGAGGAGCTTTCGGCTTGGATGCTCTGCAAAAATGTGTCCCAAGGACAAAGGCCATTAACATTTGGTTAATCCAGCATCATAAATTACTCTTCCCATAAATTATCATAAAATACCCCCCACTGACTTTTTCTGGGCTGAGTCTTGCAGCTTTTAATTGCCCCCTGCACTTCCACACTTTGGGCTAACACTGAATCAAGTGAGGGCCCTGTGCGGACGTGGGGTGGGGGCTCCAGCTGTCCCAGCACAGTCTGTGGTGCAGTGAAGCCTGTCGATTCTCCTGAGAGCAATTGTTGGTGATGAGAAATGCTATTTGTCCCACCATCTGACTCTGGCTGGATTCTAGACAATGGACGTAAGTGAAACCCATGGTTCTCACAAACCAGTTGGCCACTGTTGGCTTCTTACCTTCAGTCTGCAGCAGTCGCTGCACTAAGTGGGGCTATAAAGAACAGCATAGGAGGTTGGGGGAACCCTGAATTCAGCTGAAATGTCACCTACATTTGCATCACCCAACACAAGCCCCTGGTACAGCGTATTTGGTTGTAGAACTAGTTTTAAGGGGGTGTGCACATTGGGGTTAGCAAAGGCTGATGGGAGTTTGCCTAACCTGTAATCTGACACTGATCCCCAGGTGTGCTGGGGAGTGGAGCGACGCAGAAAAGCCCATAGAGACAGTGGGCAAAGAAAAAACCTTGAGGCAGGTGAGATGAGGGTGGGGAAGAGGCCTTGATGATGTGACACTGAGCTAAAGAGAATTCAGTCCAAGGGGGAGGAAGGATTTGCAAATATCAGGTGAAACTTGGAGCCAGGTACAGATGAAAGGGATTAGGAAAACTTTCCAGCCACTGGGGAGGCCCACCCAGGAGCCAAAGATCCTAAGGGCCAAAGAACCCTGGGCTCCCAAGATTTCCTGGATGGGGTGACCACACGTGGTTTGTGAGCACCGTGGCAGCTGCAATGAGACTGGGTGGGAAGGTGTATTAGTTAGCTCTAGTCTCAGAAATGCTGCCTAGCTAAGCACCCCCAATTTAGAGGCACACAACAAGAAGCATCTCTTTCTCACATTCAGTCTGCATGTTGGCTGGAGTTCAGCTGATGTAGGCTGGGCTCGGTGGGCCTCAGTTGGGCTCAGCTCGAGTTATGGGTTGGTTGAGATCTACTCTATGTGTCTCTCGCCCTCCCTGGGCTCTCTGGCACGTGGTCTCACAGCTGAGGCAGAAGCATCAGAGAACAAACCCAACTGCATAAGCACTTTTAGAGCCAATGCTCATGTCATTCACTCGGTTGGACAAAACAGGTCACGCAATGAAGCCCCCACATCAAAGGGATGGGGAGCCATGCTCTGCCTCTGCTGAGGGGAACTGCAAAGCCACGTGGCAAAGGATGTGTGAAGAGAGGGGTGAAGAGTTGGAGGTGGGTAACATGATCAAGTTGATTTTTGTCAGCATCTCCAGGAGGTGATCACAGCTCAGGATAGACTCCTACTAATAAAACTCATGCAGCGGATCTATAAACCAGAATTTCACTTTATTGATTTGCAGTAAGGAACCTAGATATATTGTGGACTTGAAAGCTGTTGTCATCTGTTCAGTGTATGCTTTCCACATAGAAAATTTACATAGAACATCAAACCATAATTCACACTTGGCTTATGAACATGGAGATAGACCAAGAAGCATTGGTTGGATGACCCAAAAGTCTTGAATTATCCAGGTTTGGTGGTTACCTGGGGCCTACATTTCCACTACGGGAAAAGACCTGCCAAATGGGTACTGGGTAGGCTGCCTCCCCGTTTAGGTGGAGACAGTGCAAAATTATTTCTTTGTATTACTCTTTTCTAACCTCCTCTCTGATCATTCCTACTCTACATTCTTCCTTTACATACAAGGTAACTGTAGCTTTAGAGATGCTAATGAGACTATCCCTCTGTGACTACAAGCTGATCAACATATTATGAATTAAGTTGTTTGCAAGACCCCACAGTCACCCTATGGCTTAGAAAAGGTGCCTAAAAGATATTCGTTAATATCTCTAAATGACATTGAATATTACAACTGATGGCATCTTACAACCCCTGCTGGCCACGTGGTCATGAAGTGGTTGTCATTTCCTAAGTGTGTACAAACTTACAGTTGGACACTTATATCTCTGATGTTTCAGAAAACAAACTATTTAAGGACCTTTGAGGAAAGAATATGAGTCTAGGTTGTTGTCTGAAAACCTTCCATTGATCTCTTCTGTAAAACCAGAAAAATAACCAGCATCAGACTTGCCAAACTGATGCCAGAGGCTTGGGAAAAAGATCCCAGAGACGATAATGGAGCATCTTTTAAGAGATGCTGCATCACCAATGTGCTTAAAAGATCAGAGTCTGTATATGAAGGAGTTTTATGAATATCTTAATTAATTTTTATTTTATTTTCCTTTTAATGTGTGCAGAAAACCCATAAATGATAGCAGTCTATGTCTAAATAAGCCTTTAGCATCTTAAGAGTTATTTCAATAAGATTAAAGTAAATTCTAGGCCGAGCCCAGTGGCTGATGCCTGTAATCCTAGCACTCTGGGAGGCCAAGGAGGGAGGATGGCTCAAGGTCAGGAGCTCGAAACCAGCTTGAGCAAGAGCGAGACCCCATCTCTACTATAAATAGAAACAAATTAATTGGCCAACTAAAAAAAAAAATATATATATATATAGAAAAACTTAGCCAGGCATGGTGGCGCATTCCTGTAGTCCCAGCTACTCGGGAGGCTGAGGCAGAAGGATCGCTTGAGCCCAGGAGTTCGAGGTTTCTGTGAGCGAGGCTGACGCCACGGCACTCTAGCCCAGGCAAGAGAGTGAGACTCTATCTCAAAAAAAAAAAAGTAAATTCTAAGGGATAAGAAAATAAATTCTAAGGGACTGTCATGGTTTACTCTGCAGCATTTGTCTTGTTAGATGGTACATAAAATATTGGTGTCCCTTACTATTGATGGTGACTGAGGTGCTATTAAATTTAGCATTTCTACATGGGAGCATTCCAGTGACTGATCTAAGTGATCAGAAATGGAACTAGTAGCAGGAGTGGGGTGGCCTTGGATGTGGCATGATTTCAGACCTTGCAGGGTGGCCAGTAGTGAAGAAACAGGAGGAGAAATCACTTGTTGTGTGGCTTTTTGAAGCCTTTGTATATACATACCAGAATAGCTTGGCCACTACTCCCCATCATTTTTTTTAAATCTTCATTTTTATTGAGATATAATCTGTATACAACAATGTGCCATGTTTTAGGGGTGCAGTCCAGTGAACGTTATGCCTACACCCCTGTAGCCACCACCCAGATCAAGGTCTAGAACATTTCTATCACCCCAGGTGGTTTCCTGTCCCCTTCCTAGTTAACACCTCCCTAAACAAGGATAGCTGCTATTCTGGTCTCTATGGCCATAGATTAGTTTTACCTATTATTGATTTTCATATAAATGGAATTATAATGTATACACCCATGTAACTGGCTTCTTTTGCTCAACATAATGTTTTTGAGATTCATCTGTATTGTTTCATATATCAGTAATATGTTCCTTTTTTTTCCTAAGTACTTATCCATTGTATGAATATGCCACAATTTGTTTATCCATTTTCAGGTTGATAGATATTTAAGTTGTTTCTACTTTGGGCTATAATGAATAATGCTGCTATGAACATTTTTATACTTGTGTCTTTTTTGTAGACATATATAGTCATTTATCTTGAATGTATAACTGGGAGTGGAATTACTGGATTATAGAGTAAGTATAGATATTAGTAGGTAATATCAGTTTTCGAAAGTGGTTGGACCAATTTTTATTCCTACCAGCCGTGTATGAGAGTTTCAGTTGTTCCATATCCTTGACAACACTTGGTACAATCAGTCTTTTAAATTTTACTTATTCAGGTGGGTGCGTGGAGATATCTCATTGTGGCTTTAATTTAAATTTTCCTCTCGAGGTGTGGCGTGCCATGCCTGTAGTCGCAGCTACCCAGGAGACTGAGGCAGGAGGCTCACTAGAGCCTAGGAGTTGGACGCCAGCCTGGGCTGATAGTGAGACCCTGTCTCTAATAATAATAATAATTTGTATTTTCCTGATGAGTAATAATGTTAAATGCTCTTTCATATGCTTTAGGTTTTGATATTCTGTGTAGTGAAGATTCCATTCAAGTCTTTTGTTCTTTTGAAAATTTGTTTTGTCTTCCTGATATATTCTGTCCATAAGTTCTTTGCTATGTATGTGCATTTGAAATATCGTTCCCTGTTCTGTGACTTGTTCATTCACTTTTATTGATGTGGTTTTTTGAATAAAAGCTTTTAATTTTAATGAGTTCCAATTTATCCCTTTTTAGAGTTTATCTTTTTTAAATACTTTTTTATTGAGATTGTTTGTACTTTTTATGTCCTGTTTAAGAAATACAGCTGGGTACAGTGGCTCACGCCTGTAATCCCAGCACTTTGGGAGGCCAAGGCAGGAGGATTACTTGAAGCCAGGAATTCAAGACCAGCCTGAGCAACATAGCAAGACCCCGTCTCTATAAAAAAATAGAAGTATTAGCCAGGCGTGGTGGTTCACGCCTGTAGTCTGGGCTACCTGGCAAGCCAAGGCAGGCCAAGGCAGGGAGATCGCTTGAGCTGAGGAGTCTGAGGTTGCAGGAGCTACGATGATGCCACTGCACTCTACCATGGGCAACAGAGCAAGACTCTGTCTCAAAAAAAAAAAAAAAAGAAACAAACAAACAAAGTAAAAAGAAGAAATCTTTGCCTAGTCCTCACTTTTCTGGTCTCATAACCTTTGTTTCTCTTGCCAATTCAACTGCATGCCAAAATCAATGTATTTTCTTGAATAGGGAGAATGGAAATCAGGTCAGGCTAAATCTGGGTGAGGCAGGAAGTGTTACAAAGTTGAATTAGGAAGGTGAGCCTAACAAATTTACAGACTAGATTGAAGCAGGAAGAGGTCCCCCACTGACAGATTTTTGGTCCATGGGACCTAAAAGGCTTCGTGGTTGGGTAACCAGAAAACGGACTATGTTGATTCCAGCCCACGTGTCTGCATTGTATCTCTCAGAGTGTTTTGAGAGGCTCCTTCACGAAATCAGGCTCTTCCTTGTTCACAGCTCCTGGTCTATTGCCTAGAAACATTAAAAAGTCAATGAAGTTCCTGTTTTAGGGACACTGTGCTAATTTCTGGTGGCCATCATTTTTCTTCTAAAAGTGCTCATAAACTATCATCTTAATGATCCTTTCTTGATGATATCTAGAAAATAAAACTTCCATTTGGAATAGCATTTACTCATCCCTAGCCTTCCGACTCCTCCCCCATTCTCGGTAAGTTTTCCTTTAAAAGATCAATATCAGTAATTCCATGATCTCATCTGTTTTTCTGCAGGGTAAATGTTTGGGTCTGCTTCTCATAATGAAGTCCTGGCAGGGCCGGGACTGAGCTGCCCAGGCAGTGTGAACCAGAGCTAATCAGGAGTTGGCGAGAGGCGCAGGATATGCAGGGAGAAGGCAGGACTGCTGTGAACTCTGCGGAGGACAGAAACATGTATCTTAAAGTGGATTTGGATCAGGTAGCAGCAGAGTTGAAACCTCAGGGTTCGAGAGATGGGCTCTGGAGGCGGTGAACTGCGTGGCTTTCCTGGGAAGGCAGAACAGCTCTACAGAGAGAACATCTTCCCTGCCTGGCAACTCCTTAGAATGTTGGGACAATGGGAACAGAGCAGAGTCTCCTAAGACGTAGGAATCGGCAAGGACAAGGTGGAGCAGCCATCCAACATCTAAGGGTGAGCTGGGTGAGGGTTAGTAGGATGAGGCTCTGTAGAGACCCCCTGGGCTTCCACCCGTAGGTGCGGGGGAGAGGAGCCTGGTGTGGTAGAAAAAGAGGATTCTTGGGAGTCACACATACCTGGTTCTACTCCCGGCTCCACCACTGATTAATTGTATCACATTAGACAAGATGATACCTCTATCTTAAGATTGACAAGAGGTTCAAACAGGATAGTATGTATAAAATGCCAATTTCCCACATCCCTCCCATTTCTTTGGCTTTTCTCTCCTGTTGCTATACAGCAGATAGCTCTTAGTCCTTATCTTTCTTGCCCACTTTGTAGCACTGGCACCACAAAATAGTCACATCTTGAAATAAAACCTTCCCTTGGCTTCCATGTAGATTCCACCTATTCCATGACAACAGCTACCACGGGCATGCTGACAACTCCCGGGTCTGTCTCTCCAGCATATACCTCTTTCCTAAGAGCCAAACCCACCGATGTACTTGTTTCCTGAACTTTCCACATGGACTTCCCACTGACCAATCAGACTCAACAATTCCAAAACTCAACTCATCATCTTTTCCTTAATTCCTTCCCTCCCTCGCCTGTGTTCTCTGTACTGAGAACCCAGTCATCAAGCCCCAAACTTGGGGGGCATGGATTCAAGTGCCAGTGGTTCCTATTGATCTCGAGGGAAGGAAGCCAGGATAGGGCGTTTTACCACACCTGGCACCACTGTGGATGACTGGAACTGAATCCCACTGAAGAACTCTGAGATGCTGGGTAGGCCACAAGCTTCAGAGTCACCCATCCTACAGAGCAAAGGATCTGGGTCTTCATTCCCAACTTTTACTTAATTGTGGCCCTCACTGGACTATGAGCACCTTGAGAGCAGAGACCAAACTTTAATTCATCTTCATATCCCCATAACTGAGTGAATGACTGACTGACTGACTGAATGAATGAATGAATGAAAAAACAAGCCATAGAGGAGGTGACACAGCACACAACACCCTGCAAGTTTGTTTAGATAATCGAGGAAGACAGCACAGTAAGGCTGGGGCAAAGAGTCCTTCTTTCACTATTGCAAACCCTAAGGTAACATTTCAATCACTTCTAAGCCGGCAGGCAGACTTTCCTTATTAAGTTCAGGGATAAGAGTCCTCCTCATGGCTTTATCTATCCTCATAGGTATAGAATGGTCAGTAGAGTGAATCGAGAATCTGTTAAGTGTCTTGCTTTGATTACAATCAGTCTCCCAGGAGATGTCACACTGTTTCCTCTGCCCTTCTCAATCTTGTCCACCTCCCAAACTCCTATTTGTCCTGTGAAGCCCATCTCAAATGTCCCTCTTTTATATAGCTTTCTCTGACCCACTGACCTTTGGAGAAAATGTATTTCTCCCCCATCTCCACTCTACTCTCATCGTCAGCCTTTATTACAGTCTGTTCCATGCAGTCCTTCCCCTTGACAAAGATTCTCCCTTTGACCAAACTTTAGTGAGGCTCCTGAACCTTCTCCCAGGCCCATCTGTGCACTTCCCCATAAAATCTGGTTTTAACAAATAACTCTGAGAAGTCAGTTTAGCAAGAATCCCTGCCACCCTCGATATCTGACCGGGCTCCTCATCCTCCGCCATCCCCCAGGTGATGTCTGATCACCCTGACTTGTCTTTACCAAGACTGTTGTTAGGTGGGTTTAGCCAGAATCCCCCTCACTCCGGTTGTTTCCCCTTAGTAATTTTCCATCCACTGACCCCCCACCCTGTTCCTTGGCTATAAATTAATTCCCAATTGCTCAAACTGTATTTGGGGTTGAGCCCGTTCTCTCTTCTCGACTGCAAAATCCCATTGCCATGGTCCCTCTGCCTATCGTGATGGTTCTGAATAAAGTCTGTCCTACCGTGCTTTAACAAGTATCATTGAATAATGTTTCATCAATGCCCTGTGTAGACTATGAGCTCTTCAAAGTTAAGGCCAGGGCTTATTCATCTTTGTGTTCCCAGAGCCTGGGAACATAGTCCTTAGCACTGAATTTTTACAGAAGCACATTTACCGAGTTGAATCTCCTTTCACTGCTAAATCATATTTCTGGGCTGGTTTTGAATACAACAAGAAAGCAATACTCATGTCCCCCAGCTGAGGGGACACACACTTGTGCCATTCCCATAGGGCATCATCTACTCTTCTCTCTTCTTTCATCCTCTTCTATGCCTTCCCTTGTCCCCCAACTTGTGCCTTTATATAAGGTGAGCGCTGTCTCATGTGTGTCTTCTTGACTTGTTGAATCAATTCGAAGAGGAAAAGTCAAGAGGAGCAGCACACATGTGCAAGGAGAAAGGCCGTGCAGAGGTGTGGCCTGGCACTGCAGCCCGACCTCAGAGTCACTGCTTGTCTCTGCCATTTCATCCTTGTTGACCTTGGGGACATGACTGAACACCTTTTGTCTCATTTCTCTATCTATAACATTCAGGCTGATGAGGGACCAAGCTCTGACAGATGCTGTGAGAATCCCACGAGACCATGTATGCGCCCAGGTTCCCCTACTGGCCGCCCTGTCACTGCCGTTCACGCCAGCTTGACCCCTGGCGACTGGCACGTGCATTCCTCTGCCTCGAGAGTCCTGGGGACCGATGTCCCCGGGAGCAGCCCTCAACCAGTGACCAACGGGAGCTGCTTTTATCAGCACTCGAGCTCCCTCTGCCCTTCAGATGGGATCGCTCTGGGGCTTGTTCTTGACACTACTGCCAGTGTCCCCTGCGAGATGAAACCCCAACTATCCACAGGAGTCATTGGCCTGGAAACCATCCTCTTCTTTCCCGCCTCAGTTTCCCACTCACCTACCAGTATTTCTCAGGATCGCCTCCTTAAGAGAACAACTGCCCTGTAATCCTTACCTCGGGGCCTGCTTCTGGGAGAATGCAAACGATGACAGGACATGACGTGCATCGCTCAGTGCCTCGCATCTAGCAAGCCTCAGAACGGGGGTTGTTTCTGCTGTTATTAAGCTGTTGTTCCCCAGCAGAAAGAAAGATGCCCACAGAGGGGAGAGTGGTGTCTCCATCCTGCGTTCATCCCCACGCTGCCGCGAGCAGCCCCACGTGGGCATGGCCAGGCTGCGAGACCGCAGTCAGCAATGGCCAGTCTGCAACACGCCATCTTTTTTT